>OZ020314.1:0-1200000 GCA_963971305.1 Arcuatula senhousia
AAAGAGAAGGCAAAAGGAAGAAAAAAAATCAGTAGCTAATTCAAAAAAAAAAAAAAAAAAAAAAAAAAAAAAACAAGTCCACGCGCATACTTTTTGTTACTGGCATTCCTGCGCACAAAAATGATACAATGAATATGAAATGACGTGGTCACTTCAAAACATGATGACAGCCTTTTAAGCTGCTATTACTTCTACACCTGTCGTGGGATCTTTATGAAACTTTTACACGATCTTTGTGACTTAACACAGATGTGTAAAATTCATGTTTAACATTGCTTAGATAGATATCGAGGCTTCTATAGGCTAAAGTTGGAGATGAGCCATGGTTGACCAAGGACAGCTCTTATCGACCGCAACTCTGAAACCACTCGATGGATCTTCATGAAACTTTTACACAGCGTAGATATTGTTGTTGACTACCTTTTCCTGTCATAACCATTCACGATTGACTTTGTGGGGATCGAAGGGCGGTTTAATGTCCTTTTCGTCCAAAATTGATCCTGAACTATTGATCCTGAATTTCGTATTTGTTCATGCGAAAGTGTTGGATGTGCAAATAACTCATACGTTTTACCCCTTTTTGTTACAGAACATTTACAAGACAAGACGATTATGACAAACAAGAAAGACGAAGGCCGTTTCTGTAAAAGATTGGGGTAAGTAGATTTTTATTTTCTTTCTTTTTGTAATCAATCCGAGCGTCTATGCTCATCCGCTCCATTTAGTTGAAAAGCTTATTAAAAATACTTTCCAACGCGATTTTGATCGTTTAAATCGGTTAAGAAATGACTGAGATATTAGCATGTAAAGTTTGTAATTAAAATTTTCAAAAAGAAGTTCCGGCTAACCCTAACCCTTAACCCTGACACTAACCCTTTATTCATACGCAACCAAGACGGTTTACCGTTGGCGGAATGTGCAGATAAGGGTTACCCCTAATTACCTAACCCGATACTTAACCCTAACCCTTAACCGTCTAACCCTAACCCTAACCTTCTAACTCTAACCCTAACCCTTAACCCTAACCCTTAACCCTAACCCTAACCCTGACCATAAAACTGACCCTAACCCTAACCCCGACCCTAACCCTAACCCTTAACCCTAACCCTAACCCTTTTTTCTTAAAAAGTGTGTTTTTCGCGTATTTTTCTACAGAATTTTTTATCAAGAAACAGGGAGGTCAGGGAAGAAAACCGATGAGTGATTCGTATTAAGTTTTTGGATGAAAAACTCGAAAAAAATATTTTTGGGAGGGTTGGGGTTACGGTTACCATGTTGACCACTTTGCAGATATCAATTTGTGCTCATTTGGGCATGTTCCCGTACTCTTATCGTCACGAAATTGAAAAATCAGCCCCGTAGGGGCAGTACTTTTTAACGGGCAACCCGATGCAAAAAACTGCAAGTCTCTATCTTGTGTCGTTCTCAAGTTAGGTGTATCATGCGAAATGACGAAAAAACCGATTTTTCAGCTTCAATGCATTGAGTTCATTATGAACAATCTCAAATGTCATGGTTTCCCTGAACTCTACTCTGAATAGACTATAGATTTGACCATTTTTACGCTCCTGTTACAAGGCAAGAGAAAGCAGTGACTCGTCAAAAGTGACAAAAAAGTTCAATTCTACAAGCTTCAAAACCCATATTTCAAGAATAAACCGATCACCCAACTACATGTACCAACCGCCAATTAATTGTAGGTCTTCCCGTAAGTTATCGAAAGTTGAAAAGAACAAAATACACATAGGAACAAAAAACAAAAAATAGGAACAGGAAAGGGATGATACACCACTGGAAAAGGGGGAGTGGTGGGTAGGGGCAATGATGATGTGATCGAATGACAAAGGCTCCATCTGCAATTTCTTCTATACCAATCAGTGGATCTTAATGAAACTTTCACACAATCTTGGTGATACATCACAGATGTCTAGAATCCATGTTAAACTTTGATCGCAGTGGTATCCGGGTTTCCAGCAACGAAACATGGAGTTGGGCAATGGTTAACGGAAAGCAGCTCCTATCGCCCGCTACTGCAAAACCACTCAAGGGATCTTCATGAAACTTTCACACAATGTAGATAAAGATGTGCACTTCCTGTCTGTGCAACAATAGGGCCTCATTACATTGAAACACATTTTTGTCTGATTTTTTTTTTTAAATTATTCTTTGGTGTTTCAGAACTTGTTCCTGATCCTGAACTTTTCATTGTTTGTTGGAAAACACTATACGATTTTAGAAGTGAGTGAGTTGGTGTTTTTACGCCCGTGCAACGCTATATAGGTTATTTACAGGCGATGAACATGAAAAGAATGATACAATGAACATGAAATGATGATGATAAATGAAATATGGGGATGGGGAGCGAAACAAAGGAACGGTAAATTTTGAAGAACCACAGGAAAAGGGGGAGAGGTGGGTAGGGGCGGAAAATTTAGCCTATGTGGTGCATGTTTCGCTTATTTCGCCCTGTTTCCTTGCTCCAATCGTCTCGAAAATTGACCGATTTTAAAAATTGAACCATGATTGTAAAGCTAATTGTTCATTCTCCAGACCTAGTTTAGGTAAAGAAATGTACACGGTAAGTAAGCTTTTTCTTACCTCATTGAACATTGCTAACTTGTACAATGTCTAGACTCGGACCTGAAAGTGATGCAAGTTTGAGGCATCATAACTTTTGATCGGCGATAGGTAGCCCGGTTCTGTAAAATGTGTTAAACGGCACAAATCGTGATCTGTCGGACACAGTAAAGGGATTGTACGTCGGTTGAGCACAAGCGAGACTGGAATTTTTTTCTAGGAACAAGATTTTCCTCTCAATGTAGGCGATTTTTTTACCATTCGGGTCCTTGTAGCTTCTAGATCGGAAAAATACCAACGAATTGGCGACAGAATTCGACAAAAACCGCAAATACAAAGCCTGTTTGATCAAAAAACAATAGCCTGACTGAAAACAAACGTGTAGCTGAGACAGTGAACCAGTTATTTACAGGCGGGGCGCACGACGAATATGTGCAAAAAATCCGAGAAAAAAAAAACGAACACAAAAAAGGGACAAAGAGAAAAAAAAAAGAAGGAAAGAGAAGGCAAAAGGAAGAAAAAAAATCAGTAGCTAATTCAAAAAAAAAAAAAAAAAAAAAAAAAAAAAAACAAGTCCACGCGCATACTTTTTGTTACTGGCATTCCTGCGCACAAAAATGATACAATGAATATGAAATGACGTGGTCACTTCAAAACATGATGACAGCCTTTTAAGCTGCTATTACTTCTACACCTGTCGTGGGATCTTTATGAAACTTTTACACGATCTTTGTGACTTAACACAGATGTGTAAAATTCATGTTTAACATTGCTTAGATAGATATCGAGGCTTCTATAGGCTAAAGTTGGAGATGAGCCATGGTTGACCAAGGACAGCTCTTATCGACCGCAACTCTGAAACCACTCGATGGATCTTCATGAAACTTTTACACAGCGTAGATATTGTTGTTGACTACCTTTTCCTGTCATAACCATTCACGATTGACTTTGTGGGGATCGAAGGGCGGTTTAATGTCCTTTTCGTCCAAAATTGATCCTGAACTATTGATCCTGAATTTCGTATTTGTTCATGCGAAAGTGTTGGATGTGCAAATAACTCATACGTTTTACCCCTTTTTGTTACAGAACATTTACAAGACAAGACGATTATGACAAACAAGAAAGACGAAGGCCGTTTCTGTAAAAGATTGGGGTAAGTAGATTTTTATTTTCTTTCTTTTTGTAATCAATCCGAGCGTCTATGCTCATCCGCTCCATTTAGTTGAAAAGCTTATTAAAAATACTTTCCAACGCGATTTTGATCGTTTAAATCGGTTAAGAAATGACTGAGATATTAGCATGTAAAGTTTGTAATTAAAATTTTCAAAAAGAAGTTCCGGCTAACCCTAACCCTTAACCCTGACACTAACCCTTTATTCATACGCAACCAAGACGGTTTACCGTTGGCGGAATGTGCAGATAAGGGTTACCCCTAATTACCTAACCCGATACTTAACCCTAACCCTTAACCGTCTAACCCTAACCCTAACCTTCTAACTCTAACCCTAACCCTTAACCCTAACCCTTAACCCTAACCCTAACCCTGACCATAAAACTGACCCTAACCCTAACCCCGACCCTAACCCTAACCCTTAACCCTAACCCTAACCCTTTTTTCTTAAAAAGTGTGTTTTTCGCGTATTTTTCTACAGAATTTTTTATCAAGAAACAGGGAGGTCAGGGAAGAAAACCGATGAGTGATTCGTATTAAGTTTTTGGATGAAAAACTCGAAAAAAATATTTTTGGGAGGGTTGGGGTTACGGTTACCATGTTGACCACTTTGCAGATATCAATTTGTGCTCATTTGGGCATGTTCCCGTACTCTTATCGTCACGAAATTGAAAAATCAGTCCCATAGGGGCAGTACTTTTTAACGGGCAACCCGATGCAAAAAACTGCAAGTCTCTATCTTGTGTCGTTCTCAAGTTAGGTGTATCATGCGAAATGACGAAAAAACCGATTTTTCAGCTTCAATGCATTGAGTTCATTATGAACAATCTCAAATGTCATGGTTTCCCTGAACTCTACTCTGAATAGACTATAGATTTGACCATTTTTACGCTCCTGTTACAAGGCAAGAGAAAGCAGTGACTCGTCAAAAGTGACAAAAAAGTTCAATTCTACAAGCTTCAAAACCCATATTTCAAGAATAAACCGATCACCCAACTACATGTACCAACCGCCAATTAATTGTAGGTCTTCCCGTAAGTTATCGAAAGTTGAAAAGAACAAAATACACATAGGAACAAAAAACAAAAAATAGGAACAGGAAAGGGATGATACACCACTGGAAAAGGGGGAGTGGTGGGTAGGGGCAATGATGATGTGATCGAATGACAAAGGCTCCATCTGCAATTTCTTCTATACCAATCAGTGGATCTTAATGAAACTTTCACACAATCTTGGTGATACATCACAGATGTCTAGAATCCATGTTAAACTTTGATCGCAGTGGTATCCGGGTTTCCAGCAACGAAACATGGAGTTGGGCAATGGTTAACGGAAAGCAGCTCCTATCGCCCGCTACTGCAAAACCACTCAAGGGATCTTCATGAAACTTTCACACAATGTAGATAAAGATGTGCACTTCCTGTCTGTGCAACAATAGGGCCTCATTACATTGAAACACATTTTTGTCTGATTTTTTTTTTTTAAATTATTCTTTGGTGTTTCAGAACTTGTTCCTGATCCTGAACTTTTCATTGTTTGTTGGAAAACACTATACGATTTTAGAAGTGAGTGAGTTGGTGTTTTTACGCCCGTGCAACGCTATATAGGTTATTTACAGGCGATGAACATGAAAAGAATGATACAATGAACATGAAATGATGATGATAAATGAAATATGGGGATGGGGAGCGAAACAAAGGAACGGTAAATTTTGAAGAACCACAGGAAAAGGGGGAGAGGTGGGTAGGGGCGGAAAATTTAGCCTATGTGGTGCATGTTTCGCTTATTTCGCCCTGTTTCCTTGCTCCAATCGTCTCGAAAATTGACCGATTTTAAAAATTGAACCATGATTGTAAAGCTAATTGTTCATTCTCCAGACCTAGTTTAGGTAAAGAAATGTACACGGTAAGTAAGCTTTTTCTTACCTCATTGAACATTGCTAACTTGTACAATGTCTAGACTCGGACCTGAAAGTGATGCAAGTTTGAGGCATCATAACTTTTGATCGGCGATAGGTAGCCCGGTTCTGTAAAATGTGTTAAACGGCACAAATCGTGATCTGTCGGACACAGTAAAGGGATTGTACGTCGGTTGAGCACAAGCGAGACTGGAATTTTTTTCTAGGAACAAGATTTTCCTCTCAATGTAGGCGATTTTTTTACCATTCGGGTCCTTGTAGCTTCTAGATCGGAAAAATACCAACGAATTGGCGACAGAATTCGACAAAAACCGCAAATACAAAGCCTGTTTGATCAAAAAACAATAGCCTGACTGAAAACAAACGTGTAGCTGAGACAGTGAACCAGTTATTTACAGGCGGGGCGCACGACGAATATGTGCAAAAAATCCGAGAAAAAAAAAACGAACACAAAAAAGGGACAAAGAGAAAAAAAAAGAAGGAAAGAGAAGGCAAAAGGAAGAAAAAAAATCAGTAGCTAATTCAAAAAAAAAAAAAAAAAAAAAAAAAAAAAACAAGTCCACGCGCATACTTTTTGTTACTGGCATTCCTGCGCACAAAAATGATACAATGAATATGAAATGACGTGGTCACTTCAAAACATGATGACAGCCTTTTAAGCTGCTATTACTTCTACACCTGTCGTGGGATCTTTATGAAACTTTTACACGATCTTTGTGACTTAACACAGATGTGTAAAATTCATGTTTAACATTGCTTAGATAGATATCGAGGCTTCTATAGGCTAAAGTTGGAGATGAGCCATGGTTGACCAAGGACAGCTCTTATCGACCGCAACTCTGAAACCACTCGATGGATCTTCATGAAACTTTTACACAGCGTAGATATTGTTGTTGACTACCTTTTCCTGTCATAACCATTCACGATTGACTTTGTGGGGATCGAAGGGCGGTTTAATGTCCTTTTCGTCCAAAATTGATCCTGAACTATTGATCCTGAATTTCGTATTTGTTCATGCGAAAGTGTTGGATGTGCAAATAACTCATACGTTTTACCCCTTTTTGTTACAGAACATTTACAAGACAAGACGATTATGACAAACAAGAAAGACGAAGGCCGTTTCTGTAAAAGATTGGGGTAAGTAGATTTTTATTTTCTTTCTTTTTGTAATCAATCCGAGCGTCTATGCTCATCCGCTCCATTTAGTTGAAAAGCTTATTAAAAATACTTTCCAACGCGATTTTGATCGTTTAAATCGGTTAAGAAATGACTGAGATATTAGCATGTAAAGTTTGTAATTAAAATTTTCAAAAAGAAGTTCCGGCTAACCCTAACCCTTAACCCTGACACTAACCCTTTATTCATACGCAACCAAGACGGTTTACCGTTGGCGGAATGTGCAGATAAGGGTTACCCCTAATTACCTAACCCGATACTTAACCCTAACCCTTAACCGTCTAACCCTAACCCTAACCTTCTAACTCTAACCCTAACCCTTAACCCTAACCCTTAACCCTAACCCTAACCCTGACCATAAAACTGACCCTAACCCTAACCCCGACCCTAACCCTAACCCTTAACCCTAACCCTAACCCTTTTTTCTTAAAAAGTGTGTTTTTCGCGTATTTTTCTACAGAATTTTTTATCAAGAAACAGGGAGGTCAGGGAAGAAAACCGATGAGTGATTCGTATTAAGTTTTTGGATGAAAAACTCGAAAAAAATATTTTTGGGAGGGTTGGGGTTACGGTTACCATGTTGACCACTTTGCAGATATCAATTTGTGCTCATTTGGGCATGTTCCCGTACTCTTATCGTCACGAAATTGAAAAATCAGCCCCATAGGGGCAGTACTTTTTAACGGGCAACCCGATGCAAAAAACTGCAAGTCTCTATCTTGTGTCGTTCTCAAGTTAGGTGTATCATGCGAAATGACGAAAAAACCGATTTTTCAGCTTCAATGCATTGAGTTCATTATGAACAATCTCAAATGTCATGGTTTCCCTGAACTCTACTCTGAATAGACTATAGATTTGACCATTTTTACGCTCCTGTTACAAGGCAAGAGAAAGCAGTGACTCGTCAAAAGTGACAAAAAAGTTCAATTCTACAAGCTTCAAAACCCATATTTCAAGAATAAACCGATCACCCAACTACATGTACCAACCGCCAATTAATTGTAGGTCTTCCCGTAAGTTATCGAAAGTTGAAAAGAACAAAATACACATAGGAACAAAAAACAAAAAATAGGAACAGGAAAGGGATGATACACCACTGGAAAAGGGGGAGTGGTGGGTAGGGGCAATGATGATGTGATCGAATGACAAAGGCTCCATCTGCAATTTCTTCTATACCAATCAGTGGATCTTAATGAAACTTTCACACAATCTTGGTGATACATCACAGATGTCTAGAATCCATGTTAAACTTTGATCGCAGTGGTATCCGGGTTTCCAGCAACGAAACATGGAGTTGGGCAATGGTTAACGGAAAGCAGCTCCTATCGCCCGCTACTGCAAAACCACTCAAGGGATCTTCATGAAACTTTCACACAATGTAGATAAAGATGTGCACTTCCTGTCTGTGCAACAATAGGGCCTCATTACATTGAAACACATTTTTGTCTGATTTTTTTTTTTTAAATTATTCTTTGGTGTTTCAGAACTTGTTCCTGATCCTGAACTTTTCATTGTTTGTTGGAAAACACTATACGATTTTAGAAGTGAGTGAGTTGGTGTTTTTACGCCCGTGCAACGCTATATAGGTTATTTACAGGCGATGAACATGAAAAGAATGATACAATGAACATGAAATGATGATGATAAATGAAATATGGGGATGGGGAGCGAAACAAAGGAACGGTAAATTTTGAAGAACCACAGGAAAAGGGGGAGAGGTGGGTAGGGGCGGAAAATTTAGCCTATGTGGTGCATGTTTCGCTTATTTCGCCCTGTTTCCTTGCTCCAATCGTCTCGAAAATTGACCGATTTTAAAAATTGAACCATGATTGTAAAGCTAATTGTTCATTCTCCAGACCTAGTTTAGGTAAAGAAATGTACACGGTAAGTAAGCTTTTTCTTACCTCATTGAACATTGCTAACTTGTACAATGTCTAGACTCGGACCTGAAAGTGATGCAAGTTTGAGGCATCATAACTTTTGATCGGCGATAGGTAGCCCGGTTCTGTAAAATGTGTTAAACGGCACAAATCGTGATCTGTCGGACACAGTAAAGGGATTGTACGTCGGTTGAGCACAAGCGAGACTGGAATTTTTTTCTAGGAACAAGATTTTCCTCTCAATGTAGGCGATTTTTTTACCATTCGGGTCCTTGTAGCTTCTAGATCGGAAAAATACCAACGAATTGGCGACAGAATTCGACAAAAACCGCAAATACAAAGCCTGTTTGATCAAAAAACAATAGCCTGACTGAAAACAAACGTGTAGCTGAGACAGTGAACCAGTTATTTACAGGCGGGGCGCACGACGAATATGTGCAAAAAATCCGAGAAAAAAAAAACGAACACAAAAAAGGGACAAAGAGAAAAAAAAAGAAGGAAAGAGAAGGCAAAAGGAAGAAAAAAAATCAGTAGCTAATTCAAAAAAAAAAAAAAAAAAAAAAAAAAAAAACAAGTCCACGCGCATACTTTTTGTTACTGGCATTCCTGCGCACAAAAATGATACAATGAATATGAAATGACGTGGTCACTTCAAAACATGATGACAGCCTTTTAAGCTGCTATTACTTCTACACCTGTCGTGGGATCTTTATGAAACTTTTACACGATCTTTGTGACTTAACACAGATGTGTAAAATTCATGTTTAACATTGCTTAGATAGATATCGAGGCTTCTATAGGCTAAAGTTGGAGATGAGCCATGGTTGACCAAGGACAGCTCTTATCGACCGCAACTCTGAAACCACTCGATGGATCTTCATGAAACTTTTACACAGCGTAGATATTGTTGTTGACTACCTTTTCCTGTCATAACCATTCACGATTGACTTTGTGGGGATCGAAGGGCGGTTTAATGTCCTTTTCGTCCAAAATTGATCCTGAACTATTGATCCTGAATTTCGTATTTGTTCATGCGAAAGTGTTGGATGTGCAAATAACTCATACGTTTTACCCCTTTTTGTTACAGAACATTTACAAGACAAGACGATTATGACAAACAAGAAAGACGAAGGCCGTTTCTGTAAAAGATTGGGGTAAGTAGATTTTTATTTTCTTTCTTTTTGTAATCAATCCGAGCGTCTATGCTCATCCGCTCCATTTAGTTGAAAAGCTTATTAAAAATACTTTCCAACGCGATTTTGATCGTTTAAATCGGTTAAGAAATGACTGAGATATTAGCATGTAAAGTTTGTAATTAAAATTTTCAAAAAGAAGTTCCGGCTAACCCTAACCCTTAACCCTGACACTAACCCTTTATTCATACGCAACCAAGACGGTTTACCGTTGGCGGAATGTGCAGATAAGGGTTACCCCTAATTACCTAACCCGATACTTAACCCTAACCCTTAACCGTCTAACCCTAACCCTAACCTTCTAACTCTAACCCTAACCCTTAACCCTAACCCTTAACCCTAACCCTAACCCTGACCATAAAACTGACCCTAACCCTAACCCCGACCCTAACCCTAACCCTTAACCCTAACCCTAACCCTTTTTTCTTAAAAAGTGTGTTTTTCGCGTATTTTTCTACAGAATTTTTTATCAAGAAACAGGGAGGTCAGGGAAGAAAACCGATGAGTGATTCGTATTAAGTTTTTGGATGAAAAACTCGAAAAAAATATTTTTGGGAGGGTTGGGGTTACGGTTACCATGTTGACCACTTTGCAGATATCAATTTGTGCTCATTTGGGCATGTTCCCGTACTCTTATCGTCACGAAATTGAAAAATCAGCCCCATAGGGGCAGTACTTTTTAACGGGCAACCCGATGCAAAAAACTGCAAGTCTCTATCTTGTGTCGTTCTCAAGTTAGGTGTATCATGCGAAATGACGAAAAAACCGATTTTTCAGCTTCAATGCATTGAGTTCATTATGAACAATCTCAAATGTCATGGTTTCCCTGAACTCTACTCTGAATAGACTATAGATTTGACCATTTTTACGCTCCTGTTACAAGGCAAGAGAAAGCAGTGACTCGTCAAAAGTGACAAAAAAGTTCAATTCTACAAGCTTCAAAACCCATATTTCAAGAATAAACCGATCACCCAACTACATGTACCAACCGCCAATTAATTGTAGGTCTTCCCGTAAGTTATCGAAAGTTGAAAAGAACAAAATACACATAGGAACAAAAAACAAAAAATAGGAACAGGAAAGGGATGATACACCACTGGAAAAGGGGGAGTGGTGGGTAGGGGCAATGATGATGTGATCGAATGACAAAGGCTCCATCTGCAATTTCTTCTATACCAATCAGTGGATCTTAATGAAACTTTCACACAATCTTGGTGATACATCACAGATGTCTAGAATCCATGTTAAACTTTGATCGCAGTGGTATCCGGGTTTCCAGCAACGAAACATGGAGTTGGGCAATGGTTAACGGAAAGCAGCTCCTATCGCCCGCTACTGCAAAACCACTCAAGGGATCTTCATGAAACTTTCACACAATGTAGATAAAGATGTGCACTTCCTGTCTGTGCAACAATAGGGCCTCATTACATTGAAACACATTTTTGTCTGATTTTTTTTTTTTAAATTATTCTTTGGTGTTTCAGAACTTGTTCCTGATCCTGAACTTTTCATTGTTTGTTGGAAAACACTATACGATTTTAGAAGTGAGTGAGTTGGTGTTTTTACGCCCGTGCAACGCTATATAGGTTATTTACAGGCGATGAACATGAAAAGAATGATACAATGAACATGAAATGATGATGATAAATGAAATATGGGGATGGGGAGCGAAACAAAGGAACGGTAAATTTTGAAGAACCACAGGAAAAGGGGGAGAGGTGGGTAGGGGCGGAAAATTTAGCCTATGTGGTGCATGTTTCGCTTATTTCGCCCTGTTTCCTTGCTCCAATCGTCTCGAAAATTGACCGATTTTAAAAATTGAACCATGATTGTAAAGCTAATTGTTCATTCTCCAGACCTAGTTTAGGTAAAGAAATGTACACGGTAAGTAAGCTTTTTCTTACCTCATTGAACATTGCTAACTTGTACAATGTCTAGACTCGGACCTGAAAGTGATGCAAGTTTGAGGCATCATAACTTTTGATCGGCGATAGGTAGCCCGGTTCTGTAAAATGTGTTAAACGGCACAAATCGTGATCTGTCGGACACAGTAAAGGGATTGTACGTCGGTTGAGCACAAGCGAGACTGGAATTTTTTTCTAGGAACAAGATTTTCCTCTCAATGTAGGCGATTTTTTTACCATTCGGGTCCTTGTAGCTTCTAGATCGGAAAAATACCAACGAATTGGCGACAGAATTCGACAAAAACCGCAAATACAAAGCCTGTTTGATCAAAAAACAATAGCCTGACTGAAAACAAACGTGTAGCTGAGACAGTGAACCAGTTATTTACAGGCGGGGCGCACGACGAATATGTGCAAAAAATCCGAGAAAAAAAAAACGAACACAAAAAAGGGACAAAGAGAAAAAAAAAGAAGGAAAGAGAAGGCAAAAGGAAGAAAAAAAATCAGTAGCTAATTCAAAAAAAAAAAAAAAAAAAAAAAAAAAAAACAAGTCCACGCGCATACTTTTTGTTACTGGCATTCCTGCGCACAAAAATGATACAATGAATATGAAATGACGTGGTCACTTCAAAACATGATGACAGCCTTTTAAGCTGCTATTACTTCTACACCTGTCGTGGGATCTTTATGAAACTTTTACACGATCTTTGTGACTTAACACAGATGTGTAAAATTCATGTTTAACATTGCTTAGATAGATATCGAGGCTTCTATAGGCTAAAGTTGGAGATGAGCCATGGTTGACCAAGGACAGCTCTTATCGACCGCAACTCTGAAACCACTCGATGGATCTTCATGAAACTTTTACACAGCGTAGATATTGTTGTTGACTACCTTTTCCTGTCATAACCATTCACGATTGACTTTGTGGGGATCGAAGGGCGGTTTAATGTCCTTTTCGTCCAAAATTGATCCTGAACTATTGATCCTGAATTTCGTATTTGTTCATGCGAAAGTGTTGGATGTGCAAATAACTCATACGTTTTACCCCTTTTTGTTACAGAACATTTACAAGACAAGACGATTATGACAAACAAGAAAGACGAAGGCCGTTTCTGTAAAAGATTGGGGTAAGTAGATTTTTATTTTCTTTCTTTTTGTAATCAATCCGAGCGTCTATGCTCATCCGCTCCATTTAGTTGAAAAGCTTATTAAAAATACTTTCCAACGCGATTTTGATCGTTTAAATCGGTTAAGAAATGACTGAGATATTAGCATGTAAAGTTTGTAATTAAAATTTTCAAAAAGAAGTTCCGGCTAACCCTAACCCTTAACCCTGACACTAACCCTTTATTCATACGCAACCAAGACGGTTTACCGTTGGCGGAATGTGCAGATAAGGGTTACCCCTAATTACCTAACCCTAACCCTAACCCTAACCCTAACCCTAACCCTAACCCTAACCCTAACCCTAACCCTAACCCTAAACCCTAACCCTAACCCTAACCCTAACCCTAACCCTAACCCTAACCCTAACCCTAACCCTAACCCTAACCCTAACCCTAACCCTAACCCTAACCCTAACCCTAAACCCTAACCCTAACCCTAACCCTAACCCTAACCCTAACCCTAACCCTAACCCTAACAAGGGATCTTCATGAAACTTTCACACAATGTAGATAAAGATGTGCACTTCCTGTCTGTGCAACAATAGGGCCTCATTGACATTGAAATACATGTTTGTCTGATTTTTTTTTAAATTATTCTTTGGTGTTTCAGAACTTGTTCCTGATCCTGAACTTTACATTGTTTGTTGGAAAACACTATACGATTTTAGGAGTGAGTGAGTTGGTGTTTTACGCCCGTGATACGCTATAGAGGTTATTTACAGGCGATGAACATGAAAAGAATGATACAATGAACATGAAATGATGATGATAAATGAAATAAATGAAATATGGGGATGGGGTGGGAAACAAAGGAACGGTAAATTTTGAAGAACCACAGGAAAAGGGGTAGGGGCGGAAAATTTAGCCTATGTGGTGCATTTTTAGCAGAGCTCATACTTTTGTAACATTTTTATTACAGAATATTTACGGGACATGATGCTCAAACAGAAATAAGAGAGACAGTGGTTCATCTGGATGCTGTGCGAGTCAAAAGAAAGGGGTAAGTAGTTTAAAAACGTAGACTAGCCTTGTGAGCGAATGTAGGTCTAAACACGCAACCAAATCATGTATGGTCTTGCTTAAAAAAAGTTTAAGGAAAGATACGGGCCTGAAGACAAGATATAAAAGTAGCAGGCTGAAACACTGAGCCATATATTCCAAGTTGTGATCAATGAAAATGTTCACTATCGATAAAAGAGACATTTCCGAGTGAGTAAATGTGGGTTGTATCACGGAAGTACAATACAGATTACTTCCCTTTTACCAAACACTATTTTTACACGACCGCAAAACGTTTTCCTGCAGTCTAAGGAGACAATTTATAAGGATGTTCTTGCCATAAATAATGCTTACATTGTCCAGTGAATGATTTTATGGGAGCACTTTTACCATAAAAATGTGTTCGTGTAGTCTTAGGAGTATATTTATATGGATTTTATTGTCCTAGAGTGTGGTTATAAATGGGAACTAGTACCCCAAAAGGTGGCAATATTGTTTCAAAGGATATTTATAAGGATATAATTGCCATAAACTGTGAGGAAATACATTATATGGTCATTGATACTATCAAATGGGATGATTTTGTCCCAGGAGTAAAAGAATAAGGGTGAGTGAATGTAGGTCGTAACATCCAACCTAACATGTATCATGATTTTCTCCCTTAGAATTGACACAGTTTATATGCATTTGAAGGTACCGTTCGTCAAGGGAAACTCGTCAGCATTCAAAAACAGTTTGAATTTATAAAATCGGTTGAAAAATGACTTGAGATAGTACAAGAATAAGGGTGAGTGAATGTAGGTCGTAACATCCAACCTAACATGTTTCATGATTTTCTCCCTTAGAATTGACAAAGTTTATATGCATTTGAAGGTACCGTCCGTAAAGGGAAACTCGTCAGCATTCAAAAACAGTTTGAATTTTTAAAATCGGTGGAAAAATGACTGAGATATTGTCTTTTGAAATTTACCTTTCATAGTTATAGAAATATATTATCTCCCTTTAAAATACGTATGCAAATTAGTTCTACCACTATAATTGTTTCTATACCAAAGACCCACCATATATAGGAACCGATTACTTCATTAAATATCGGCGCATGCGCAGACGAATAAAAGGGTTAGGGTTCGGGTTAATTAAAGAAGTTCCGGCTAACCCTGACTCTAACCCTAACCCTAACCCTTTATTCATACGCCAACCATATAACATACCAATAAAATATCAATACATCGGTCGGGTCCCCCTCTATACGATACCTAACCCTAACCTTCTAACTCTAACCCTAACCCTTAACCCTAACCCTAACCCTTAACCCTAACCCTGACCATAAAACTGAGCCTAACCCTAACCCCGACCCTAACCCTAACCCTAACCCTTTTTTCTTAAAAAGTGTGTTTTTCGCGTATTTTTCTACAGAATTTTTTATCAAGAAACGGGGAGGTCAGGGAAGAAAACAGATGAGTGATTCGTATTAAGTTTTTGGATGAAAAACTCGAAAAAAATATTTTTGGGAGGGTTGGGGTTACGGTTGCCATGTTGACCACTTTGCAGATATCAATTTGTGCTCATTTGGGCCTGTTCCCGTACTCTTATCGTCACTAAATTGAAAAATCGGCCCCGTAGGGGCAGTACATTTTAACGGGCAACCCGATGCAAAAAACTGCAAGTCTCTATCTTGTGTCGTTCTCGAGTTAGGTGTATCATGCGAAATGACGAAAAACCGATTTTTCAGCTTCAATGCATTGAGTTCATTATGAACAATCTCAAATGTCATGGTTTCCCTGAACTGTACTCTGACTAAACTATAGATTTGACCATTTTCACACTCCTGTTACAAGGCAAGGGAAAGCAGTGACTCGTCAAAAGTGACAGAAAAGTTCAATTCTACAAGCTTCAAAATCCATATTTCAAGAATAAACCGATCACCCAACTACATGTACCAACCGCCAATTAATTGTAGGTCTTCCTGTCAGTAATCGTAAGTTGAAACAAAAAAACAATTGAAAAGAGAACAAAATACACATAGGTACAAAAAACAAAAAAAATTGGAACAGGAAAGGGATGATACACCACTGGAAAAGGGGGAGTTGTGGGTAGCTACAATGAAGATCTGATCGGATGACAAAGGCTTCGTCTGCAATTACTTCTATACCAATCAATGGATCTTAATGAAACTTTCACACAATCTTGGTGATACATCACAGATGTCTAAAATCCAAGTTCAAATTCGATTGCATTGGCATCCGGGTTTCCAGCAACGAAACATGGAGTTGGGCAATGGTTAACGGAAAGCAGCTCCTATCGCCCACTACTGCAAAACCACTCAAGGGATCTTCATGAAACTTTCACACAATGTAGATAAAGATGTGCACTTCCTGTCTGTGCAACAATAGGGCCTCATTGACATTGAAATACATGTTTGTCTGATTTTTTTTTAAATTATTCTTTGGTGTTTCAGAACTTGTTCCTGATCCTGAACTTTACATTGTTTGTTGGAAAACACTATACGATTTTAGGAGTGAGTGAGTTGGTGTTTTACGCCCGTGATACGCTATAGAGGTTATTTACAGGCGATGAACATGAAAAGAATGATACAATGAACATGAAATGATGATGATAAATGAAATAAATGAAATATGGGGATGGGGTGGGAAACAAAGGAACGGTAAATTTTGAAGAACCACAGGAAAAGGGGTAGGGGCGGAAAATTTAGCCTATGTGGTGCATTTTTAGCAGAGCTCATACTTTTGTAACATTTTTATTACAGAATATTTACGGGACATGATGCTCAAACAGAAATAAGAGAGACAGTGGTTCATCTGGATGCTGTGCGAGTCAAAAGAAAGGGGTAAGTAGTTTAAAAACGTAGACTAGCCTTGTGAGCGAATGTAGGTCTAAACACGCAACCAAATCATGTATGGTCTTGCTTAAAAAAAGTTTAAGGAAAGATACGGGCCTGAAGACAAGATATAAAAGTAGCAGGCTGAAACACTGAGCCATATATTCCAAGTTGTGATCAATGAAAATGTTCACTATCGATAAAAGAGACATTTCCGAGTGAGTAAATGTGGGTTGTATCACGGAAGTACAATACAGATTACTTCCCTTTTACCAAACACTATTTTTACACGACCGCAAAACGTTTTCCTGCAGTCTAAGGAGACAATTTATAAGGATGTTCTTGCCATAAATAATGCTTACATTGTCCAGTGAATGATTTTATGGGAGCACTTTTACCATAAAAATGTGTTCGTGTAGTCTTAGGAGTATATTTATATGGATTTTATTGTCCTAGAGTGTGGTTATAAATGGGAACTAGTACCCCAAAAGGTGGCAATATTGTTTCAAAGGATATTTATAAGGATATAATTGCCATAAACTGTGAGGAAATACATTATATGGTCATTGATACTATCAAATGGGATGATTTTGTCCCAGGAGTAAAAGAATAAGGGTGAGTGAATGTAGGTCGTAACATCCAACCTAACATGTATCATGATTTTCTCCCTTAGAATTGACACAGTTTATATGCATTTGAAGGTACCGTTCGTGAAGGGAAACTCGTCAGCATTCAAAAACAGTTTGAATTTATAAAATCGGTTGAAAAATGACTGAGATAGTACAAGAATAAGGGTGAGTGAATGTAGGTCGTAACATCCAACCTAACATGTTTCATGATTTTCTCCCTTAGAATTGACAAAGTTTATATGCATTTGAAGGTTCCGTCCGTAAAGGGAAACTCGTCAGCATTCAAAAACAGTTTGATTTTTTAAAATCGGTGGAAAAATGACTGAGATATTGTCTTTTGAAATTTACCTTTCATAGTTATAGAAATATATTATCTCCCTTTAAAATACGTATGCAAATTAGTTCTACCACTATAATTGTTTCTATACCAAAGACCCACCATAGGTCTTCCAGAATTCCGACCAGTACCTCCCCGTGGTGGAAGACGGGCCCTGCTCCAGCGATAACAAAGGATACTCTGGAGCAGCTAACACTGGCGGTGGTGTGTCATGGGCTGGACGACCCATGGCACATAGCGAGTCTATACCTGTAGAGGTATAAGTCGACGCAGAGGGGCTTTCCCCTAGTCGCGACTATAAATACCCATCAGACCCACCATATATAGGAACCGATTACTTCATTAAATATCGGCGCATGCGCAGACGAATAAAAGGGTTAGGATTCGGGTTAATTAAAGAAGTTCCGGCTAACCCTGACTCTAACCCTAACCCTAACCCTTTATTCATACGCCAACCATATAACATACCAATAAAATATCAATACATCGGTCGGGTCCCCCTCTATACGATACCTAACCCTAACCTTCTAACTCTAACCCTAACCCTTAACCCTAACCCTAACCCTAACCCTTAACCCTAACCCTAACCCTGACCATAAAACTGAGCCTAACCCTAACCCCGACCCTAACCCTAACCCTTTTTTCTTAAAAAGTGTGTTTTTCGCGTATTTTTCTACAGAATTTTTTATCAAGAAACGGGGAGGTCAGGGAAGAAAACAGATGAGTGATTCGTATTAAGTTTTTGGATGAAAAACTCGAAAAAAATATTTTTGGGAGGGTTGGGGTTACGGTTGCCATGTTGACCACTTTGCAGATATCAATTTGTGCTCATTTGGGCCTGTTCCCGTACTCTTATCGTCACTAAATTGCAAAATCGGCCCCGCAGGGGCAGTACTTTTTAACGGGCAACCCGATGCAAAAAACTGCAAGTCTCTATCTTGTGTCGTTCTCGAGTTAGGTGTATCATGCGAAATGACGAAAAACCGATTTTTCAGCTTCAATGCATTGAGTTCATTATGAACAATCTCAAATGTCATGGTTTCCCTGAACTGTACTCTGACTAGACTATAGATTTGACCATTTTCACACTCCTGTTACAAGGCAAGGGAAAGCAGTGACTCGTCAAAAGTGACAGAAAAGTTCAATTCTACAAGCTTCAAAATCCATATTTCAAGAATAAACCGATCACCCAACTACATGTACCAACCGCCAATTAATTGTAGGTCTTCCTGTCAGTAATCGAAAGTTGAAACAAAAAAACAATTGAAAAGAGAACAAAATACACATAGGTACAAAAAACAAAAAAAATGGAACAGGAAAGGGATGATACACCACTGGAAAAGGGGGAGTTGTGGGTAGCTACAATGAAGATCTGATCGGATGACAAAGGCTCCGTCTGCAATTACTTCTATACCAATCAATGGATCTTAATGAAACTTTCACACAATCTTGGTGATACATCACAGATGTCTAAAATCCAAGTTCAAATTCGATTGCATTGGCATCCGGGTTTCCAGCAACGAAACATGGAGTTGGGCAATGGTTAACGGAAAGCAGCTCCTATCGCCCACTACTGCAAAACCACTCAAGGGATCTTCATGAAACTTTCACACAATGTAGATAAAGATGTGCACTTCCTGTCTGTGCAACAATAGGGCCTCATTGACATTGAAATACATGTTTGTCTGATTTTTTTAAAAATTATTCTTTTGTGTTTCAGAACTTGTTCCTGATCCTGAACTTTACATTGTTTGTTGGAAAACACTATACGATTTTAGGAGTGAGTGAGTTGGTGTTTTACGCCCGTGTAACGCTATAGAGGTTATTTACAGGCGATGAACATGAAAAGAATGATACAATGAACATGAAATGATGATGATAAATGAAATAAATGAAATATGGGGATGGGGTGGGAAACAAAGGAACGGTAAATTTTGAAGAACCACAGGAAAAGGGGTAGGGGCGGAAAATTTAGCCTATGTGGTGCATTTTTAGCAGAGCTCATACTTTTGTAACATTTTTATTACAGAATATTTACGGGACATGATGCTCAAACAGAAATAAGAGAGACAGTGGTTCATCTGGATGCTGTGCGAGTCAAAAGAAAGGGGTAAGTAGTTTAAAAACGTAGACTAGCCTTGTGAGCGAATGTAGGTCTAAACACGCAACCAAATCATGTATGGTCTTGCTTAAAAAAAGTTTAAGGAAAGATACGGGCCTGAAGACAAGATATAAAAGTAGCAGGCTGAAACACTGAGCCATATATTCCAAGTTGTGATCAATGAAAATGTTCACTATCGATAAAAGAGACATTTCCGAGTGAGTAAATGTGGGTTGTATCACGGAAGTACAATACAGATTACTTCCCTTTTACCAAACACTATTTTTACACGACCGCAAAACGTTTTCCTGCAGTCTAAGGAGACAATTTATAAGGATGTTCTTGCCATAAATAATGCTTACATTGTCCAGTGAATGATTTTATGGGAGCACTTTTACCATAAAAATGTGTTCGTGTAGTCTTAGGAGTATATTTATATGGATTTTATTGTCCTAGAGTGTGGTTATAAATGGGAACTAGTACCCCAAAAGGTGGCAATATTGTTTCAAAGGATATTTATAAGGATATAATTGCCATAAACTGTGAGGAAATACATTATATGGTCATTGATACTATCAAATGGGATGATTTTGTCCCAGGAGTAAAAGAATAAGGGTGAGTGAATGTAGGTCGTAACATCCAACCTAACATGTATCATGATTTTCTCCCTTAGAATTGACACAGTTTATATGCATTTGAAGGTACCGTTCGTCAAGGGAAACTCGTCAGCATTCAAAAACAGTTTGAATTTATAAAATCGGTTGAAAAATGACTTGAGATAGTACAAGAATAAGGGTGAGTGAATGTAGGTCGTAACATCCAACCTAACATGTTTCATGATTTTCTCCCTTAGAATTGACAAAGTTTATATGCATTTGAAGGTACCGTCCGTAAAGGGAAACTCGTCAGCATTCAAAAACAGTTTGAATTTTTAAAATCGGTGGAAAAATGACTGAGATATTGTCTTTTGAAATTTACCTTTCATAGTTATAGAAATATATTATCTCCCTTTAAAATACGTATGCAAATTAGTTCTACCACTATAATTGTTTCTATACCAAAGACCCACCATATATAGGAACCGATTACTTCATTAAATATCGGCGCATGCGCAGACGAATAAAAGGGTTAGGGTTCGGGTTAATTAAAGAAGTTCCGGCTAACCCTGACTCTAACCCTAACCCTAACCCTTTATTCATACGCCAACCATATAACATACCAATAAAATATCAATACATCGGTCGGGTCCCCCTCTATACGATACCTAACCCTAACCCTAACCCTAACCCTAACCCAAACTCGAAAATTGACCGATTTTAAAAATTGAACCATGATTGTAAAGCTAATTGTTCATTCTCCAGACCTAGTTTAGGTAAAGAAATGTACACGGTAAGTAAGCTTTTTCCTACCTCATTGAACATTGCTAACTTGTACAATGTCTAGACTCGGACCTGAAAGTGATGCAAGTTTGAGGCATCATAACTTTTGATCGGCGATAGGTAGCCCGGTTCTGTAAAATGTGTTAAACGGCACAAATCGTGATCTGTCGGACACAGTAAAGGGATTGTACGTCGGTTGAGCACAAGCGAGACTGGAATTTTTTTCTAGGAACAAGATTTTCTTCTCAATGTAGGCGATTTTTTTACCATTCGGGTCCTTGTAGCTTCTAGATCGGAAAAATACCAACGAATTGGCGACAGAATTCGACAAAAACCGCAAATACAAAGCCTGTTTGATCAAAAAACAATAGCCTGACTGAAAACAAACGTGTAGCTGAGACAGTGAACCAGTTATTTACAGGCGGGGCGCACGACGAATATGTGCAAAAAATCCGAGAAAAAAAAACGAACACAAAAAAGGGACAAAGAGAAAAAAAAAGAAGGAAAGAGAAGGCAAAAGGAAGAAAAAAAATCAGTAGCTAATTCAAAAAAAAAAAAAAAAAAAAAAAACAAGTCCACGCGCATACTTTTTGTTACTGGCATTCCTGCGCACAAAAATGATACAATGAATATGAAATGACGTGGTCACTTCAAAACATGATGACAGCCTTTTAAGCTGCTATTACTTCTACACCTGTCCTGGGATCTTTATGAAACTTTTACACGATCTTTGTGACTTAAGACAGATGTGTAAAATTCATGTTTAACATTGCTTAGATAGATATCGGGGCTTCTATAGGCTAAAGTTGGAGATGAGCCATGGTTGACCAAGGACAGCTCTTATCGACCGCAACTCTGAAACCACTCGATGGATCTTCATGAAACTTTTACACAGCGTAGATATTGTTGTTGACTACCTTTTCCTGTCATAACCATTCACGATTGACTTTGTGGGGATCGAAGGGCGGTTTAATGTCCTTTTCGTCCAAAATTGATCCTGAACTATTGATCCTGAATTTCGTATTTTTTCATGCGAAAGTGTTGGATGTGCAAATAACTCATACGTTTTACCCCTTTTTGTTACAGAACATTTACAAGACAAGACGATTATGACAAACAAGAAAGACGAAGGCCGTTTCTGTAAAAGATTGGGGTAAGTAGATTTTTATTTTCTTTCTTTTTGTAATCAATCCGAGCGTCTATGCTCATCCGCTCCAATTAGTTGAAAAGCTTATTAAAAATACTTTCCAATGCGATTTTGATCGTTTAAATCGGTTAAGAAATGACTGAGATATTAGCATGTAAAGTTTGTAATTAAAATTTTCAAAAAGAAGTTCCGGCTAACCCTAACCCTTAACCCTGACACTAACCCTTTATTCATACGCAACCAAGACGGTTTACCGTTGGCGGAATGTGCAGATAAGGGTTACCCCTAATTACCTAACCCGATACTTAACCCTAACCCTTAACCGTCTAACCCTAACCCTAACCTTCTAACTCTAACCCTAACCCTTAACCCTAACCCTTAACCCTAACCCTAACCCTGACCATAAAACTGACCCTAACCCTAACCCCGACCCTAACCCTAACCCTTAACCCTAACCCTAACCCTTTTTTCTTAAAAAGTGTGTTTTTCGCGTATTTTTCTACAGAATTTTTTATCAAGAAACAGGGAGGTCAGGGAAGAAAACCGATGAGTGATTCGTATTAAGTTTTTGGATGAAAAACTCGAAAAAAATATTTTTGGGAGGGTTGGGGTTACGGTTACCATGTTGACCACTTTGCAGATATCAATTTGTGCTCATTTGGGCATGTTCCCGTACTCTTATCGTCACGAAATTGAAAAATCAGCCCCGTAGGGGCAGTACTTTTTAACGGGCAACCCGATGCAAAAAACTGCAAGTCTCTATCTTGTGTCGTTCTCAAGTTCGGTGTATCATGCGAAATGACGAAAAAACCGATTTTTCAGCTTCAATGCATTGAGTTCATTATGAACAATCTCAAATGTCATGGTTTCCCTGAACTCTACTCTGAATAGACTATAGATTTGACCATTTTTACGCTCCTGTTACAAGGCAAGAGAAAGCAGTGACTCGTCAAAAGTGACAAAAAAGTTCAATTCTACAAGCTTCAAAACCCATATTTCAAGAATAAACCGATCACCCAACTACATGTACCAACCGCCAATTAATTGTAGGTCTTCCCGTAAGTTATCGAAAGTTGAAAAGAACAAAATACACATAGGAACAAAAAACAAAAAATAGGAACAGGAAAGGGATGATACACCACTGGAAAAGGGGGAGTGGTGGGTAGGGGCAATGATGATGTGATCGAATGACAAAGGCTCCATCTGCAATTTCTTCTATACCAATCAGTGGATCTTAATGAAACTTTCACACAATCTTGGTGATACATCACAGATGTCTAGAATCCATGTTAAACTTTGATCGCAGTGGTATCCGGGTTTCCAGCAACGAAACATGGAGTTGGGCAATGGTTAACGGAAAGCAGCTCCTATCGCCCGCTACTGCAAAACCACTCAAGGGATCTTCATGAAACTTTCACACAATGTAGATAAAGATGTGCACTTCCTGTCTGTGCAACAATAGGGCCTCATTACATTGAAACACATTTTTGTCTGATTTTTTTTTTTAAATTATTCTTTGGTGTTTCAGAACTTGTTCCTGATCCTGAACTTTTCATTGTTTGTTGGAAAACACTATACGATTTTAGAAGTGAGTGAGTTGGTGTTTTTACGCCCGTGCAACGCTATATAGGTTATTTACAGGCGATGAACATGAAAAGAATGATACAATGAACATGAAATGATGATGATAAATGAAATATGGGGATGGGGTGCGAAACAAAGGAACGGTAAATTTTGAAGAACCACAGGAAAAGGGGGAGAGGTGGGTAAGGGCGGAAAATTTAGCCTATGTGGTGCATGTTTCGCTTATTTCGCCGTTTCCTTGCTCCAATCGTCTCGAAAATTGACCGATTTTAAAAATTGAACCATGATTGTAAAGCTAATTGTTCATTCTCCAGACCTAGTTTAGGTAAAGAAATGTACACGGTAAGTAAGCTTTTTCCTACCTCATTGAACATTGCTAACTTGTACAATGTCTAGACTCGGACCTGAAAGTGATGCAAGTTTGAGGCATCATAACTTTTGATCGGCGATAGGTAGCCCGGTTCTGTAAAATGTGTTAAACGGCACAAATCGTGATCTGTCGGACACAGTAAAGGGATTGTACGTCGGTTGAGCACAAGCGAGACTGGAATTTTTTTCTAGGAACAAGATTTTCTTCTCAATGTAGGCGATTTTTTTACCATTCGGGTCCTTGTAGCTTCTAGATCGGAAAAATACCAACGAATTGGCGACAGAATTCGACAAAAACCGCAAATACAAAGCCTGTTTGATCAAAAAACAATAGCCTGACTGAAAACAAACGTGTAGCTGAGACAGTGAACCAGTTATTTACAGGCGGGGCGCACGACGAATATGTGCAAAAAATCCGAGAAAAAAAAACGAACACAAAAAAGGGACAAAGAGAAAAAAAAAGAAGGAAAGAGAAGGCAAAAGGAAGAAAAAAATCAGTAGCTAATTCAAAAAAAAAAAAAAAAAAAAAAAAAAAACAAGTCCACGCGCATACTTTTTGTTACTGGCATTCCTGCGCACAAAAATGATACAATGAATATGAAATGAAGTGGTCACTTCAAAACATGATGACAGCCTTTTAAGCTGCTATTACTTCTACACCTGTCGTGGGATCTTTATGAAACTTTTACACGATCTTTGTGACTTAAGACAGATGTGTAAAATTCATGTTTAACATTGCTTAGATAGATATCGGGGCTTCTATAGGCTAAAGTTGGAGATGAGCCATGGTTGACCAAGGACAGCTCTTATCGACCGCAACTCTGAAACCACTCGATGGATCTTCATGAAACTTTTACACAGCGTAGATATTGTTGTTGACTACCTTTTCCTGTCATAACCATTCACGATTGACTTTGTGGGGATCGAAGGGCGGTTTAATGTCCTTTTCGTCCAAAATTGATCCTGAACTATTGATCCTGAATTTCGTATTTTTTCATGCGAAAGTGTTGGATGTGCAAATAACTCATACGTTTTACCCCTTTTTGTTACAGAACATTTACAAGACAAGACGATTATGACAAACAAGAAAGACGAAGGCCGTTTCTGTAAAAGATTGGGGTAAGTAGATTTTTATTTTCTTTCTTTTTGTAATCAATCCGAGCGTCTATGCTCATCCGCTCCATTTAGTTGAAAAGCTTATTAAAAATACTTTCCAACGCGATTTTGATCGTTTAAATCGGTTAAGAAATGACTGAGATATTAGCATGTAAAGTTTGTAATTAAAATTTTCAAAAAGAAGTTCCGGCTAACCCTAACCCTTAACCCTGACACTAACCCTTTATTCATACGCAACCAAGACGGTTTACCGTTGGCGGAATGTGCAGATAAGGGTTACCCCTAATTACCTAACCCGATACTTAACCCTAACCCTTAACCGTCTAACCCTAACCCTAACCTTCTAACTCTAACCCTAACCCTTAACCCTAACCCTAACCCTGACCATAAAACTGACCCTAACCCTAACCCCGACCCTAACCCTAACCCTTAACCCTAACCCTAACCCTTTTTTCTTAAAAAGTGTGTTTTTCGCGTATTTTTCTACAGAATTTTTTATCAAGAAACAGGGAGGTCAGGGAAGAAAACCGATGAGTGATTCGTATTAAGTTTTTGGATGAAAAACTCGAAAAAAATATTTTTGGGAGGGTTGGGGTTACGGTTACCATGTTGACCACTTTGCAGATATCAATTTGTGCTCATTTGGGCATGTTCCCGTACTCTTATCGTCACGAAATTGAAAAATCAGCCCCGTAGGGGCAGTACTTTTTAACGGGCAACCCGATGCAAAAAACTGCAAGTCTCTATCTTGTGTCGTTCTCAAGTTCGGTGTATCATGCGAAATGACGAAAAAACCGATTTTTCAGCTTCAATGCATTGAGTTCATTATGAACAATCTCAAATGTCATGGTTTCCCTGAACTCTACTCTGAATAGACTATAGATTTGACCATTTTTACGCTCCTGTTACAAGGCAAGAGAAAGCAGTGACTCGTCAAAAGTGACAAAAAAGTTCAATTCTACAAGCTTCAAAACCCATATTTCAAGAATAAACCGATCACCCAACTACATGTACCAACCGCCAATTAATTGTAGGTCTTCCCGTAAGTTATCGAAAGTTGAAAAGAACAAAATACACATAGGAACAAAAAACAAAAAATAGGAACAGGAAAGGGATGATACACCACTGGAAAAGGGGGAGTGGTGGGTAGGGGCAATGATGATGTGATCGAATGACAAAGGCTCCATCTGCAATTTCTTCTATACCAATCAGTGGATCTTAATGAAACTTTCACACAATCTTGGTGATACATCACAGATGTCTAGAATCCATGTTAAACTTTGATCGCAGTGGTATCCGGGTTTCCAGCAACGAAACATGGAGTTGGGCAATGGTTAACGGAAAGCAGCTCCTATCGCCCGCTACTGCAAAACCACTCAAGGGATCTTCATGAAACTTTCACACAATGTAGATAAAGATGTGCACTTCCTGTCTGTGCAACAATAGGGCCTCATTACATTGAAACACATTTTTGTCTGATTTTTTTTTTAAATTATTCTTTGGTGTTTCAGAACTTGTTCCTGATCCTGAACTTTTCATTGTTTGTTGGAAAACACTATACGATTTTAGAAGTGAGTGAGTTGGTGTTTTTACGCCCGTGCAACGCTATATAGGTTATTTACAGGCGATGAACATGAAAAGAATGATACAATGAACATGAAATGATGATGATAAATGAAATATGGGGATGGGGTGCGAAACAAAGGAACGGTAAATTTTGAAGAACCACAGGAAAAGGGGGAGAGGTGGGTAAGGGCGGAAAATTTAGCCTATGTGGTGCATGTTTCGCTTATTTCGCCCTGTTTCCTTGCTCCAATCGTCTCGAAAATTGACCGATTTTAAAAATTGAACCATGATTGTAAAGCTAATTGTTCATTCTCCAGACCTAGTTTAGGTAAAGAAATGTACACGGTAAGTAAGCTTTTTCCTACCTCATTGAACATTGCTAACTTGTACAATGTCTAGACTCGGACCTGAAAGTGATGCAAGTTTGAGGCATCATAACTTTTGATCGGCGATAGGTAGCCCGGTTCTGTAAAATGTGTTAAACGGCACAAATCGTGATCTGTCGGACACAGTAAAGGGATTGTACGTCGGTTGAGCACAAGCGAGACTGGAATTTTTTTCTAGGAACAAGATTTTCTTCTCAATGTAGGCGATTTTTTTACCATTCGGGTCCTTGTAGCTTCTAGATCGGAAAAATACCAACGAATTGGCGACAGAATTCGACAAAAACCGCAAATACAAAGCCTGTTTGATCAAAAAACAATAGCCTGACTGAAAACAAACGTGTAGCTGAGACAGTGAACCAGTTATTTACAGGCGGGGCGCACGACGAATATGTGCAAAAAATCCGAGAAAAAAAAACGAACACAAAAAAGGGACAAAGAGAAAAAAAAAGAAGGAAAGAGAAGGCAAAAGGAAGAAAAAAAATCAGTAGCTAATTCAAAAAAAAAAAAAAAAAAAAAAAAAAACAAGTCCACGCGCATACTTTTTGTTACTGGCATTCCTGCGCACAAAAATGATACAATGAATATGAAATGACGTGGTCACTTCAAAACATGATGACAGCCTTTTAAGCTGCTATTACTTCTACACCTGTCGTGGGATCTTTATGAAACTTTTACACGATCTTTGTGACTTAAGACAGATGTGTAAAATTCATGTTTAACATTGCTTAGATAGATATCGGGGCTTCTATAGGCTAAAGTTGGAGATGAGCCATGGTTGACCAAGGACAGCTCTTATCGACCGCAACTCTGAAACCACTCGATGGATCTTCATGAAACTTTTACACAGCGTAGATATTGTTGTTGACTACCTTTTCCTGTCATAACCATTCACGATTGACTTTGTGGGGATCGAAGGGCGGTTTAATGTCCTTTTCGTCCAAAATTGATCCTGAACTATTGATCCTGAATTTCGTATTTTTTCATGCGAAAGTGTTGGATGTGCAAATAACTCATACGTTTTACCCCTTTTTGTTACAGAACATTTACAAGACAAGACGATTATGACAAACAAGAAAGACGAAGGCCGTTTCTGTAAAAGATTGGGGTAAGTAGATTTTTATTTTCTTTCTTTTTGTAATCAATCCGAGCGTCTATGCTCATCCGCTCCATTTAGTTGAAAAGCTTATTAAAAATACTTTCCAATGCGATTTTGATCGTTTAAATCGGTTAAGAAATGACTGAGATATTAGCATGTAAAGTTTGTAATTAAAATTTTCAAAAAGAAGTTCCGGCTAACCCTAACCCTTAACCCTGACACTAACCCTTTATTCATACGCAACCAAGACGGTTTACCGTTGGCGGAATGTGCAGATAAGGGTTACCCCTAATTACCTAACCCGATACTTAACCCTAACCCTTAACCGTCTAACCCTAACCCTAACCTTCTAACTCTAACCCTAACCCTTAACCCTAACCCTTAACCCTAACCCTAACCCTGACCATAAAACTGACCCTAACCCTAACCCCGACCCTAACCCTAACCCTTAACCCTAACCCTAACCCTTTTTTCTTAAAAAGTGTGTTTTTCGCGTATTTTTCTACAGAATTTTTTATCAAGAAACAGGGAGGTCAGGGAAGAAAACCGATGAGTGATTCGTATTAAGTTTTTGGATGAAAAACTCGAAAAAAATATTTTTGGGAGGGTTGGGGTTACGGTTACCATGTTGACCACTTTGCAGATATCAATTTGTGCTCATTTGGGCATGTTCCCGTACTCTTATCGTCACGAAATTGAAAAATCAGCCCCGTAGGGGCAGTACTTTTTAACGGGCAACCCGATGCAAAAAACTGCAAGTCTCTATCTTGTGTCGTTCTCAAGTTCGGTGTATCATGCGAAATGACGAAAAAACCGATTTTTCAGCTTCAATGCATTGAGTTCATTATGAACAATCTCAAATGTCATGGTTTCCCTGAACTCTACTCTGAATAGACTATAGATTTGACCATTTTTACGCTCCTGTTACAAGGCAAGAGAAAGCAGTGACTCGTCAAAAGTGACAAAAAAGTTCAATTCTACAAGCTTCAAAACCCATATTTCAAGAATAAACCGATCACCCAACTACATGTACCAACCGCCAATTAATTGTAGGTCTTCCCGTAAGTTATCGAAAGTTGAAAAGAACAAAATACACATAGGAACAAAAAACAAAAAATAGGAACAGGAAAGGGATGATACACCACTGGAAAAGGGGGAGTGGTGGGTAGGGGCAATGATGATGTGATCGAATGACAAAGGCTCCATCTGCAATTTCTTCTATACCAATCAGTGGATCTTAAATGAAACTTTCACACAATCTTGGTGATACATCACAGATGTCTAGAATCCATGTTAAACTTTGATCGCAGTGGTATCCGGGTTTCCAGCAACGAAACATGGAGTTGGGCAATGGTTAACGGAAAGCAGCTCCTATCGCCCGCTACTGCAAAACCACTCAAGGGATCTTCATGAAACTTTCACACAATGTAGATAAAGATGTGCACTTCCTGTCTGTGCAACAATAGGGCCTCATTACATTGAAACACATTTTTGTCTGATTTTTTTTTTAAATTATTCTTTGGTGTTTCAGAACTTGTTCCTGATCCTGAACTTTTCATTGTTTGTTGGAAAACACTATACGATTTTAGAAGTGAGTGAGTTGGTGTTTTTACGCCCGTGCAACGCTATATAGGTTATTTACAGGCGATGAACATGAAAAGAATGATACAATGAACATGAAATGATGATGATAAATGAAATATGGGGATGGGGTGCGAAACAAAGGAACGGTAAATTTTGAAGAACCACAGGAAAAGGGGGAGAGGTGGGTAAGGGCGGAAAATTTAGCCTATGTGGTGCATGTTTCGCTTATTTCGCCCTGTTTCCTTGCTCCAATCGTCTCGAAAATTGACCGATTTTAAAAATTGAACCATGATTGTAAAGCTAATTGTTCATTCTCCAGACCTAGTTTAGGTAAAGAAATGTACACGGTAAGTAAGCTTTTTCCTACCTCATTGAACATTGCTAACTTGTACAATGTCTAGACTCGGACCTGAAAGTGATGCAAGTTTGAGGCATCATAACTTTTGATCGGCGATAGGTAGCCCGGTTCTGTAAAATGTGTTAAACGGCACAAATCGTGATCTGTCGGACACAGTAAAGGGATTGTACGTCGGTTGAGCACAAGCGAGACTGGAATTTTTTTCTAGGAACAAGATTTTCTTCTCAATGTAGGCGATTTTTTTACCATTCGGGTCCTTGTAGCTTCTAGATCGGAAAAATACCAACGAATTGGCGACAGAATTCGACAAAAACCGCAAATACAAAGCCTGTTTGATCAAAAAACAATAGCCTGACTGAAAACAAACGTGTAGCTGAGACAGTGAACCAGTTATTTACAGGCGGGGCGCACGACGAATATGTGCAAAAAATCCGAGAAAAAAAAACGAACACAAAAAAGGGACAAAGAGAAAAAAAAAGAAGGAAAGAGAAGGCAAAAGGAAGAAAAAAAATCAGTAGCTAATTCAAAAAAAAAAAAAAAAAAAAAAAAAACAAGTCCACGCGCATACTTTTTGTTACTGGCATTCCTGCGCACAAAAATGATACAATGAATATGAAATGACGTGGTCACTTCAAAACATGATGACAGCCTTTTAAGCTGCTATTACTTCTACACCTGTCGTGGGATCTTTATGAAACTTTTACACGATCTTTGTGACTTAAGACAGATGTGTAAAATTCATGTTTAACATTGCTTAGATAGATATCGGGGCTTCTATAGGCTAAAGTTGGAGATGAGCCATGGTTGACCAAGGACAGCTCTTATCGACCGCAACTCTGAAACCACTCGATGGATCTTCATGAAACTTTTACACAGCGTAGATATTGTTGTTGACTACCTTTTCCTGTCATAACCATTCACGATTGACTTTGTGGGGATCGAAGGGCGGTTTAATGTCCTTTTCGTCCAAAATTGATCCTGAACTATTGATCCTGAATTTCGTATTTTTTCATGCGAAAGTGTTGGATGTGCAAATAACTCATACGTTTTACCCCTTTTTGTTACAGAACATTTACAAGACAAGACGATTATGACAAACAAGAAAGACGAAGGCCGTTTCTGTAAAAGATTGGGGTAAGTAGATTTTTATTTTCTTTCTTTTTGTAATCAATCCGAGCGTCTATGCTCATCCGCTCCATTTAGTTGAAAAGCTTATTAAAAATACTTTCCAACGCGATTTTGATCGTTTAAATCGGTTAAGAAATGACTGAGATATTAGCATGTAAAGTTTGTAATTAAAATTTTCAAAAAGAAGTTCCGGCTAACCCTAACCCTTAACCCTGACACTAACCCTTTATTCATACACAACCAAGACGGTTTACCGTTGGCGGAATGTGCAGATAAGGGTTACCCCTAATTACCTAACCCGATACTTAACCCTAACCCTTAACCGTCTAACCCTAACCCTAACCTTCTAACTCTAACCCTAACCCTTAACCCTAACCCTTAACCCTAACCCTAACCCTGACCATAAAACTGACCCTAACCCTAACCCCGACCCTAACCCTAACCCTTAACCCTAACCCTAACCCTTTTTTCTTAAAAAGTGTGTTTTTCGCGTATTTTTCTACAGAATTTTTTATCAAGAAACAGGGAGGTCAGGGAAGAAAACCGATGAGTGATTCGTATTAAGTTTTTGGATGAAAAACTCGAAAAAAATATTTTTGGGAGGGTTGGGGTTACGGTTACCATGTTGACCACTTTGCAGATATCAATTTGTGCTCATTTGGGCATGTTCCCGTACTCTTATCGTCACGAAATTGAAAAATCAGCCCCGTAGGGGCAGTACTTTTTAACGGGCAACCCGATGCAAAAAACTGCAAGTCTCTATCTTGTGTCGTTCTCAAGTTAGGTGTATCATGCGAAATGACGAAAAAACCGATTTTTCAGCTTCAATGCATTGAGTTCATTATGAACAATCTCAAATGTCATGGTTTCCCTGAACTCTACTCTGAATAGACTATAGATTTGACCATTTTTACGCTCCTGTTACAAGGCAAGAGAAAGCAGTGACTCGTCAAAAGTGACAAAAAAGTTCAATTCTACAAGCTTCAAAACCCATATTTCAAGAATAAACCGATCACCCAACTACATGTACCAACCGCCAATTAATTGTAGGTCTTCCCGTAAGTTATCGAAAGTTGAAAAGAACAAAATACACATAGGAACAAAAAACAAAAAATAGGAACAGGAAAGGGATGATACACCACTGGAAAAGGGGGAGTGGTGGGTAGGGGCAATGATGATGTGATCGAATGACAAAGGCTCCATCTGCAATTTCTTCTATACCAATCAGTGGATCTTAATGAAACTTTCACACAATCTTGGTGATACATCACAGATGTCTAGAATCCATGTTAAACTTTGATCGCAGTGGTATCCGGGTTTCCAGCAACGAAACATGGAGTTGGGCAATGGTTAACGGAAAGCAGCTCCTATCGCCCGCTACTGCAAAACCACTCAAGGGATCTTCATGAAACTTTCACACAATGTAGATAAAGATGTGCACTTCCTGTCTGTGCAACAATAGGGCCTCATTACATTGAAACACATTTTTGTCTGATTTTTTTTTTTTAAATTATTCTTTGGTGTTTCAGAACTTGTTCCTGATCCTGAACTTTTCATTGTTTGTTGGAAAACACTATACGATTTTAGAAGTGAGTGAGTTGGTGTTTTTACGCCCGTGCAACGCTATATAGGTTATTTACAGGCGATGAACATGAAAAGAATGATACAATGAACATGAAATGATGATGATAAATGAAATATGGGGATGGGGTGCGAAACAAAGGAACGGTAAATTTTGAAGAACCACAGGAAAAGGGGGAGAGGTGGGTAAGGGCGGAAAATTTAGCCTATGTGGTGCATGTTTCGCTTATTTCGCCCTGTTTCCTTGCTCCAATCGTCTCGAAAATTGACCGATTTTAAAAATTGAACCATGATTGTAAAGCTAATTGTTCATTCTCCAGACCTAGTTTAGGTAAAGAAATGTACACGGTAAGTAAGCTTTTTCCTACCTCATTGAACATTGCTAACTTGTACAATGTCTAGACTCGGACCTGAAAGTGATGCAAGTTTGAGGCATCATAACTTTTGATCGGCGATAGGTAGCCCGGTTCTGTAAAATGTGTTAAACGGCACAAATCGTGATCTGTCGGACACAGTAAAGGGATTGTACGTCGGTTGAGCACAAGCGAGACTGGAATTTTTTTCTAGGAACAAGATTTTCTTCTCAATGTAGGCGATTTTTTTACCATTCGGGTCCTTGTAGCTTCTAGATCGGAAAAATACCAACGAATTGGCGACAGAATTCGACAAAAACCGCAAATACAAAGCCTGTTTGATCAAAAAACAATAGCCTGACTGAAAACAAACGTGTAGCTGAGACAGTGAACCAGTTATTTACAGGCGGGGCGCACGACGAATATGTGCAAAAAATCCGAGAAAAAAAAACGAACACAAAAAAGGGACAAAGAGAAAAAAAAAGAAGGAAAGAGAAGGCAAAAGGAAGAAAAAAAATCAGTAGCTAATTCAAAAAAAAAAAAAAAAAAAAAAAAAAACAAGTCCACGCGCATACTTTTTGTTACTGGCATTCCTGCGCACAAAAATGATACAATGAATATGAAATGACGTGGTCACTTCAAAACATGATGACAGCCTTTTAAGCTGCTATTACTTCTACACCTGTCGTGGGATCTTTATGAAACTTTTACACGATCTTTGTGACTTAAGACAGATGTGTAAAATTCATGTTTAACATTGCTTAGATAGATATCGGGGCTTCTATAGGCTAAAGTTGGAGATGAGCCATGGTTGACCAAGGACAGCTCTTATCGACCGCAACTCTGAAACCACTCGATGGATCTTCATGAAACTTTTACACAGCGTAGATATTGTTGTTGACTACCTTTTCCTGTCATAACCATTCACGATTGACTTTGTGGGGATCGAAGGGCGGTTTAATGTCCTTTTCGTCCAAAATTGATCCTGAACTATTGATCCTGAATTTCGTATTTTTTCATGCGAAAGTGTTGGATGTGCAAATAACTCATACGTTTTACCCCTTTTTGTTACAGAACATTTACAAGACAAGACGATTATGACAAACAAGAAAGACGAAGGCCGTTTCTGTAAAAGATTGGGGTAAGTAGATTTTTATTTTCTTTCTTTTTGTAATCAATCCGAGCGTCTATGCTCATCCGCTCCATTTAGTTGAAAAGCTTATTAAAAATACTTTCCAATGCGATTTTGATCGTTTAAATCGGTTAAGAAATGACTGAGATATTAGCATGTAAAGTTTGTAATTAAAATTTTCAAAAAGAAGTTCCGGCTAACCCTAACCCTTAACCCTGACACTAACCCTTTATTCATACGCAACCAAGACGGTTTACCGTTGGCGGAATGTGCAGATAAGGGTTACCCCTAATTACCTAACCCTAACCCTAACCCTAACCCTAACCCTTTTTTCTTAAAAAGTGTGTTTTTCGCGTATTTTTCTACAGAATTTTTTATCAAGAAACGGGGAGGTCAGGGAAGAAAACCGATGAGTGATTCGTACTAAGTTTTTGGATAAAAAACTCGAAAAAAATATTTTTGGGAGGGTTGGGGTTACGGTTGCCATGTTGACCACTTTGCAGATATCAATTTGTGCTCATTTGGGCCTGTTCCCGTACTCTTAACGTCACCAAATTGAAAAATCGGCCCCGTAGGGGCAGTACTTTTTAACGGGCAACCCGATGCAAAAAACTGCAAGTCTCTATCTTGTGTCGTTCTCGAGTTAGGTGTATCATGCGAAATGGCGAAAAACCGATTATTCAGCTTCAATGCATTGAGTTCATTATGAACAATCTCAAATGTCATGGTTTCCCTGAACTGTACTCTGACTAGACTATAGATTTGACCATTTTCACACTCCTGTTACAAGGCAAGAGAAAGCAGTGACTCGTCAAAAGTGACAGAAAAGTTCAATTCTACAAGCTTCAAAATCCATATTTCAAGAATAAACCGATCACCCAACTACATGTACCAACCGCCAATTAATTGTAGGTCTTCCTGTCAGTAATCGAAATTTGAAACAAAAAAACAATTGAAAAGTGAACAAAATACACATAGGTACAAAAAAACAAAAAAAATAGAACAGGAAAGGGATGATACACCACTGGAAAAGGGGGAGTTGTGGGTAGCTACAATGAAGATCTGATCGGATGACAAAGGCTCCGTCTGCAATTACTTCTATACCAATCAATGGATCTTAATGAAACTTTCACACAATCTTGGTGATACATCACAGATGTCTAAAATCCAAGTTCAAATTCGATCGCATTGGCATCCGGGTTTCCAGCAACGAAACATGGAGTTGGGCAATGGTTAACGGAAAGCAGCTCCTATCGCCCAATACTGCAAAACCACTCAAGGGATCTTCATGAAACTTTCACACAATGTAGATAAAGATGTGCACTTCCTGTCTGTGCAACAATAGGGCCTCATTGACATTGAAATACATGTTTGTCTGATTTTTTTTTAAATTATTCTTTGGTGTTTCAGAACTTGTTCCTGATCCTGAACTTTACATTGTTTGTTGGAAAACACTATACGATTTTAGGAGTGAGTGAGTTGGTGTTTTACGCCCGTGCAACGCTATAGAGGTTATTTACAGGCAATGAACATGAAAAGAATGATACAATGAACATGAAATGATGATGATAAATGAAATAAATGAAATATGGGGATGGGGTGGGAAACAAAGGAACGGTAAATTTTGAAGAACCACAGGAAAAGGGGTAGGGGCGGAAAATTTAGCCTATGTGGTGCATTTTTAGCAGAGCTCATACTTTTGTAACATTTTTATTACAGAATATTTACGGGACATGATGCTCAAACAGAAATAAGAGAGACAGTGGTTCATCTGGATGCTGTGCGAGTCAAAAGAAAGGGGTAAGTAGTTTAAAAACGTAGACTAGCCTTGTGAGCGAATGTAGGTCTAAACACGCAACCAAATCATGTATGGTCTTGCTTAAAAAAAGTTTAAGGAAAGATACGGGCCTGAAGACAAGATATAAAAGTAGCAGGCTGAAACACTGAGCCATATATTCCAAGTTGTGATCAATGAAAATGTTCACTATCGATAAAAGAGACATTTCCGAGTGAGTAAATGTGGGTTGTATCACGGAAGTACAATACAGATTACTTCCCTTTTACCAAACACTATTTTTACACGACCGCAAAACGTTTTCCTGCAGTCTAAGGAGACAATTTATAAGGATGTTCTTGCCATAAATAATGCTTACATTGTCCAGTGAATGATTTTATAGGAGCACTTTTACCATAGAAATGTGTTCGTGTAGTCTTAGGAGTATATTTATATGGATTTTATTGTCCTAGAGTGTGGTTATAAATGGGAACTAGTACCCCAAAAGGTGGCAATATTGTTTCAAAGGATATTTATAAGGATATAATTGCCATAAACTGTGAGAAAATACATTATATGGTCATTGATACTATCAAATGGGATGATTTTGTCCCAGGAGTAAAAGAATAAGGGTGAGTGAATGTAGGTCGTAACATCCAACCTAACATGTATCATGATGTTCTCCCTTAGAATTGACACAGTTTATATGCATTTGTAGGTACCGTTCGTCAAGGGAAACTCGTAAGCATTCAAAAACAGTTTGAATTTATAAAATCGGTTGAAAAATGACTGAGATAGTACAAGAAGAAGGGTGAGTGAATGTAGGTCGTAACATCCAACCTAACATGTATCATGATTTTCTCCCTTAGAATTGACACAGTTTATATGCATTTGAAGGTACCGTCCGTAAAGGGAAACTCGTCAGCATTCAAAAACAGTTTGAATTTTTAAAATCGGTGGAAAAATGACTGAGATATTGTCTTTTGAAATTTACCTTTCATAGTTATAGAAATATATTATCTCCCTTTAAAATACGTATGCAAATTAGTTCTACCACTATAATTGTTTCTATACCAAAGACCCACCATATATAGGAACCGATTATTTCATTAAATATCGGCGCATGCGCAGTCGAATCAAAGGGTTAGGGTTCGGGTTAATTAAAGAAGTTCCGGCTAACCTTAACCCTAACCCTGACTCTAACCCTAACCCTAACCCTTTTTTCATACGCCAACCATATAACATATCAATAAAATATCAATACATCGGTCGGGTCCCCCTCTATACGATACCTAACCCGATACTTAACCCTAACCCTTAACCCTAACCCTTAACCTTCTAAGCCTAACCCTTAACCCTAACCCTAACCCTGACCATAAAACTGAGCCTAACCCTAACCCCGACCCTAACCCTAACCCTTAACCCTAACCCTAACCCTTTTTTCTTAAAAAGTGTGTTTTTCGCGTATTTTTCTACAGAATTTTTTATCAAGAAACGGGGAGGTCAGGGAAGAAAACCGATGAGTGATTCGTACTAAGTTTTTGGATGAAAAACTCGAAAAAAATATTTTTGGGAGGGTTGGGGTTACGGTTGCCATGTTGACCACTTTGCAGATATCAATTTGTGCTCATTTGGGCCTGTTCCCGTACTCTTAACGTCACCAAATTGAAAAATCGGCCCCGTAGGGGCAGTACTTTTTAACGGGCAACCCGATGCAAAAAACTGCAAGTCTCTATCTTGTGTCGTTCTCGAGTTAGGTGTATCATGCGAAATGGCGAAAAACCGATTATTCAGCTTCAATGCATTGAGTTCATTATGAACAATCTCAAATGTCATGGTTTCCCTGAACTGTACTCTGACTAGACTATAGATTTGACCATTTTCACACTCCTGTTACAAGGCAAGAGAAAGCAGTGACTCGTCAAAAGTGACAGAAAAGTTCAATTCTACAAGCTTCAAAATCCATATTTCAAGAATAAACCGATCACCCAACTACATGTACCAACCGCCAATTAATTGTAGGTCTTCCTGTCAGTAATCGAAATTTGAAACAAAAAAACAATTGAAAAGTGAACAAAATACACATAGGTACAAAAAAACAAAAAAAATAGAACAGGAAAGGGATGATACACCACTGGAAAAGGGGGAGTTGTGGGTAGCTACAATGAAGATCTGATCGGATGACAAAGGCTCCGTCTGCAATTACTTCTATACCAATCAATGGATCTTAATGAAACTTTCACACAATCTTGGTGATACATCACAGATGTCTAAAATCCAAGTTCAAATTCGATCGCATTGGCATCCGGGTTTCCAGCAACGAAACATGGAGTTGGGCAATGGTTAACGGAAAGCAGCTCCTATCGCCCAATACTGCAAAACCACTCAAGGGATCTTCATGAAACTTTCACACAATGTAGATAAAGATGTGCACTTCCTGTCTGTGCAACAATAGGGCCTCATTGACATTGAAATACATGTTTGTCTGATTTTTTTTTAAATTATTCTTTGGTGTTTCAGAACTTGTTCCTGATCCTGAACTTTACATTGTTTGTTGGAAAACACTATACGATTTTAGGAGTGAGTGAGTTGGTGTTTTACGCCCGTGCAACGCTATAGAGGTTATTTACAGGCAATGAACATGAAAAGAATGATACAATGAACATGAAATGATGATGATAAATGAAATAAATGAAATATGGGGATGGGGTGGGAAACAAAGGAACGGTAAATTTTGAAGAACCACAGGAAAAGGGGTAGGGGCGGAAAATTTAGCCTATGTGGTGCATTTTTAGCAGAGCTCATACTTTTGTAACATTTTTATTACAGAATATTTACGGGACATGATGCTCAAACAGAAATAAGAGAGACAGTGGTTCATCTGGATGCTGTGCGAGTCAAAAGAAAGGGGTAAGTAGTTTAAAAACGTAGACTAGCCTTGTGAGCGAATGTAGGTCTAAACACGCAACCAAATCATGTATGGTCTTGCTTAAAAAAAGTTTAAGGAAAGATACGGGCCTGAAGACAAGATATAAAAGTAGCAGGCTGAAACACTGAGCCATATATTCCAAGTTGTGATCAATGAAAATGTTCACTATCGATAAAAGAGACATTTCCGAGTGAGTAAATGTGGGTTGTATCACGGAAGTACAATACAGATTACTTCCCTTTTACCAAACACTATTTTTACACGACCGCAAAACGTTTTCCTGCAGTCTAAGGAGACAATTTATAAGGATGTTCTTGCCATAAATAATGCTTACATTGTCCAGTGAATGATTTTATAGGAGCACTTTTACCATAGAAATGTGTTCGTGTAGTCTTAGGAGTATATTTATATGGATTTTATTGTCCTAGAGTGTGGTTATAAATGGGAACTAGTACCCCAAAAGGTGGCAATATTGTTTCAAAGGATATTTATAAGGATATAATTGCCATAAACTGTGAGAAAATACATTATATGGTCATTGATACTATCAAATGGGATGATTTTGTCCCAGGAGTAAAAGAATAAGGGTGAGTGAATGTAGGTCGTAACATCCAACCTAACATGTATCATGATGTTCTCCCTTAGAATTGACACAGTTTATATGCATTTGTAGGTACCGTTCGTCAAGGGAAACTCGTAAGCATTCAAAAACAGTTTGAATTTATAAAATCGGTTGAAAAATGACTGAGATAGTACAAGAAGAAGGGTGAGTGAATGTAGGTCGTAACATCCAACCTAACATGTATCATGATTTTCTCCCTTAGAATTGACACAGTTTATATGCATTTGAAGGTACCGTCCGTAAAGGGAAACTCGTCAGCATTCAAAAACAGTTTGAATTTTTAAAATCGGTGGAAAAATGACTGAGATATTGTCTTTTGAAATTTACCTTTCATAGTTATAGAAATATATTATCTCCCTTTAAAATACGTATGCAAATTAGTTCTACCACTATAATTGTTTCTATACCAAAGACCCACCATATATAGGAACCGATTATTTCATTAAATATCGGCGCATGCGCAGTCGAATCAAAGGGTTAGGGTTCGGGTTAATTAAAGAAGTTCCGGCTAACCTTAACCCTAACCCTGACTCTAACCCTAACCCTAACCCTTTTTTCATACGCCAACCATATAACATATCAATAAAATATCAATACATCGGTCGGGTCCCCCTCTATACGATACCTAACCCGATACTTAACCCTAACCCTTAACCTTCTAAGCCTAACCCTTAACCCTAACCCTAACCCTGACCATAAAACTGAGCCTAACCCTAACCCCGACCCTAACCCTAACCCTTAACCCTAACCCTAACCCTTTTTTCTTAAAAAGTGTGTTTTTCGCGTATTTTTCTACAGAATTTTTTATCAAGAAACGGGGAGGTCAGGGAAGAAAACCGATGAGTGATTCGTACTAAGTTTTTGGATGAAAAACTCGAAAAAAATATTTTTGGGAGGGTTGGGGTTACGGTTGCCATGTTGACCACTTTGCAGATATCAATTTGTGCTCATTTGGGCCTGTTCCCGTACTCTTAACGTCACCAAATTGAAAAATCGGCCCCGTAGGGGCAGTACTTTTTAACGGGCAACCCGATGCAAAAAACTGCAAGTCTCTATCTTGTGTCGTTCTCGAGTTAGGTGTATCATGCGAAATGGCGAAAAACCGATTATTCAGCTTCAATGCATTGAGTTCATTATGAACAATCTCAAATGTCATGGTTTCCCTGAACTGTACTCTGACTAGACTATAGATTTGACCATTTTCACACTCCTGTTACAAGGCAAGAGAAAGCAGTGACTCGTCAAAAGTGACAGAAAAGTTCAATTCTACAAGCTTCAAAATCCATATTTCAAGAATAAACCGATCACCCAACTACATGTACCAACCGCCAATTAATTGTAGGTCTTCCTGTCAGTAATCGAAATTTGAAACAAAAAAACAATTGAAAAGTGAACAAAATACACATAGGTACAAAAAAACAAAAAAAATAGAACAGGAAAGGGATGATACACCACTGGAAAAGGGGGAGTTGTGGGTAGCTACAATGAAGATCTGATCGGATGACAAAGGCTCCGTCTGCAATTACTTCTATACCAATCAATGGATCTTAATGAAACTTTCACACAATCTTGGTGATACATCACAGATGTCTAAAATCCAAGTTCAAATTCGATCGCATTGGCATCCGGGTTTCCAGCAACGAAACATGGAGTTGGGCAATGGTTAACGGAAAGCAGCTCCTATCGCCCAATACTGCAAAACCACTCAAGGGATCTTCATGAAACTTTCACACAATGTAGATAAAGATGTGCACTTCCTGTCTGTGCAACAATAGGGCCTCATTGACATTGAAATACATGTTTGTCTGATTTTTTTTTAAATTATTCTTTGGTGTTTCAGAACTTGTTCCTGATCCTGAACTTTACATTGTTTGTTGGAAAACACTATACGATTTTAGGAGTGAGTGAGTTGGTGTTTTACGCCCGTGCAACGCTATAGAGGTTATTTACAGGCAATGAACATGAAAAGAATGATACAATGAACATGAAATGATGATGATAAATGAAATAAATGAAATATGGGGATGGGGTGGGAAACAAAGGAACGGTAAATTTTGAAGAACCACAGGAAAAGGGGTAGGGGCGGAAAATTTAGCCTATGTGGTGCATTTTTAGCAGAGCTCATACTTTTGTAACATTTTTATTACAGAATATTTACGGGACATGATGCTCAAACAGAAATAAGAGAGACAGTGGTTCATCTGGATGCTGTGCGAGTCAAAAGAAAGGGGTAAGTAGTTTAAAAACGTAGACTAGCCTTGTGAGCGAATGTAGGTCTAAACACGCAACCAAATCATGTATGGTCTTGCTTAAAAAAAGTTTAAGGAAAGATACGGGCCTGAAGACAAGATATAAAAGTAGCAGGCTGAAACACTGAGCCATATATTCCAAGTTGTGATCAATGAAAATGTTCACTATCGATAAAAGAGACATTTCCGAGTGAGTAAATGTGGGTTGTATCACGGAAGTACAATACAGATTACTTCCCTTTTACCAAACACTATTTTTACACGACCGCAAAACGTTTTCCTGCAGTCTAAGGAGACAATTTATAAGGATGTTCTTGCCATAGATAATGCTTACATTGTCCAGTGAATGATTTTATAGGAGCACTTTTACCATAGAAATGTGTTCGTGTAGTCTTAGGAGTATATTTATATGGATTTTATTGTCCTAGAGTGTGGTTATAAATGGGAACTAGTACCCCAAAAGGTGGCAATATTGTTTCAAAGGATATTTATAAGGATATAATTGCCATAAACTGTGAGAAAATACATTATATGGTCATTGATACTATCAAATGGGATGATTTTGTCCCAGGAGTAAAAGAATAAGGGTGAGTGAATGTAGGTCGTAACATCCAACCTAACATGTATCATGATGTTCTCCCTTAGAATTGACACAGTTTATATGCATTTGTAGGTACCGTTCGTCAAGGGAAACTCGTAAGCATTCAAAAACAGTTTGAATTTATAAAATCGGTTGAAAAATGACTGAGATAGTACAAGAAGAAGGGTGAGTGAATGTAGGTCGTAACATCCAACCTAACATGTATCATGATTTTCTCCCTTAGAATTGACACAGTTTATATGCATTTGAAGGTACCGTCCGTAAAGGGAAACTCGTCAGCATTCAAAAACAGTTTGAATTTTTAAAATCGGTGGAAAAATGACTGAGATATTGTCTTTTGAAATTTACCTTTCATAGTTATAGAAATATATTATCTCCCTTTAAAATACGTATGCAAATTAGTTCTACCACTATAATTGTTTCTATACCAAAGACCCACCATATATAGGAACCGATTATTTCATTAAATATCGGCGCATGCGCAGTCGAATCAAAGGGTTAGGGTTCGGGTTAATTAAAGAAGTTCCGGCTAACCTTAACCCTAACCCTGACTCTAACCCTAACCCTAACCCTTTTTTCATACGCCAACCATATAACATATCAATAAAATATCAATACATCGGTCGGGTCCCCCTCTATACGATACCTAACCCGATACTTAACCCTAACCCTTAACCTTCTAAGCCTAACCCTTAACCCTAACCCTAACCCTGACCATAAAACTGAGCCTAACCCTAACCCCGACCCTAACCCTAACCCTTAACCCTAACCCTAACCCTTTTTTCTTAAAAAGTGTGTTTTTCGCGTATTTTTCTACAGAATTTTTTATCAAGAAACGGGGAGGTCAGGGAAGAAAACCGATGAGTGATTCGTACTAAGTTTTTGGATGAAAAACTCGAAAAAAATATTTTTGGGAGGGTTGGGGTTACGGTTGCCATGTTGACCACTTTGCAGATATCAATTTGTGCTCATTTGGGCCTGTTCCCGTACTCTTAACGTCACCAAATTGAAAAATCGGCCCCGTAGGGGCAGTACTTTTTAACGGGCAACCCGATGCAAAAAACTGCAAGTCTCTATCTTGTGTCGTTCTCGAGTTAGGTGTATCATGCGAAATGGCGAAAAACCGATTATTCAGCTTCAATGCATTGAGTTCATTATGAACAATCTCAAATGTCATGGTTTCCCTGAACTGTACTCTGACTAGACTATAGATTTGACCATTTTCACACTCCTGTTACAAGGCAAGAGAAAGCAGTGACTCGTCAAAAGTGACAGAAAAGTTCAATTCTACAAGCTTCAAAATCCATATTTCAAGAATAAACCGATCACCCAACTACATGTACCAACCGCCAATTAATTGTAGGTCTTCCTGTCAGTAATCGAAATTTGAAACAAAAAAACAATTGAAAAGTGAACAAAATACACATAGGTACAAAAAAACAAAAAAAATAGAACAGGAAAGGGATGATACACCACTGGAAAAGGGGGAGTTGTGGGTAGCTACAATGAAGATCTGATCGGATGACAAAGGCTCCGTCTGCAATTACTTCTATACCAATCAATGGATCTTAATGAAACTTTCACACAATCTTGGTGATACATCACAGATGTCTAAAATCCAAGTTCAAATTCGATCGCATTGGCATCCGGGTTTCCAGCAACGAAACATGGAGTTGGGCAATGGTTAACGGAAAGCAGCTCCTATCGCCCAATACTGCAAAACCACTCAAGGGATCTTCATGAAACTTTCACACAATGTAGATAAAGATGTGCACTTCCTGTCTGTGCAACAATAGGGCCTCATTGACATTGAAATACATGTTTGTCTGATTTTTTTTTAAATTATTCTTTGGTGTTTCAGAACTTGTTCCTGATCCTGAACTTTACATTGTTTGTTGGAAAACACTATACGATTTTAGGAGTGAGTGAGTTGGTGTTTTACGCCCGTGCAACGCTATAGAGGTTATTTACAGGCAATGAACATGAAAAGAATGATACAATGAACATGAAATGATGATGATAAATGAAATAAATGAAATATGGGGATGGGGTGGGAAACAAAGGAACGGTAAATTTTGAAGAACCACAGGAAAAGGGGTAGGGGCGGAAAATTTAGCCTATGTGGTGCATTTTTAGCAGAGCTCATACTTTTGTAACATTTTTATTACAGAATATTTACGGGACATGATGCTCAAACAGAAATAAGAGAGACAGTGGTTCATCTGGATGCTGTGCGAGTCAAAAGAAAGGGGTAAGTAGTTTAAAAACGTAGACTAGCCTTGTGAGCGAATGTAGGTCTAAACACGCAACCAAATCATGTATGGTCTTGCTTAAAAAAAGTTTAAGGAAAGATACGGGCCTGAAGACAAGATATAAAAGTAGCAGGCTGAAACACTGAGCCATATATTCCAAGTTGTGATCAATGAAAATGTTCACTATCGATAAAAGAGACATTTCCGAGTGAGTAAATGTGGGTTGTATCACGGAAGTACAATACAGATTACTTCCCTTTTACCAAACACTATTTTTACACGACCGCAAAACGTTTTCCTGCAGTCTAAGGAGACAATTTATAAGGATGTTCTTGCCATAGATAATGCTTACATTGTCCAGTGAATGATTTTATAGGAGCACTTTTACCATAGAAATGTGTTCGTGTAGTCTTAGGAGTATATTTATATGGATTTTATTGTCCTAGAGTGTGGTTATAAATGGGAACTAGTACCCCAAAAGGTGGCAATATTGTTTCAAAGGATATTTATAAGGATATAATTGCCATAAACTGTGAGAAAATACATTATATGGTCATTGATACTATCAAATGGGATGATTTTGTCCCAGGAGTAAAAGAATAAGGGTGAGTGAATGTAGGTCGTAACATCCAACCTAACATGTATCATGATGTTCTCCCTTAGAATTGACACAGTTTATATGCATTTGTAGGTACCGTTCGTCAAGGGAAACTCGTAAGCATTCAAAAACAGTTTGAATTTATAAAATCGGTTGAAAAATGACTGAGATAGTACAAGAAGAAGGGTGAGTGAATGTAGGTCGTAACATCCAACCTAACATGTATCATGATTTTCTCCCTTAGAATTGACACAGTTTATATGCATTTGAAGGTACCGTCCGTAAAGGGAAACTCGTCAGCATTCAAAAACAGTTTGAATTTTTAAAATCGGTGGAAAAATGACTGAGATATTGTCTTTTGAAATTTACCTTTCATAGTTATAGAAATATATTATCTCCCTTTAAAATACGTATGCAAATTAGTTCTACCACTATAATTGTTTCTATACCAAAGACCCACCATATATAGGAACCGATTATTTCATTAAATATCGGCGCATGCGCAGTCGAATCAAAGGGTTAGGGTTCGGGTTAATTAAAGAAGTTCCGGCTAACCTTAACCCTAACCCTGACTCTAACCCTAACCCTAACCCTTTTTTCATACGCCAACCATATAACATATCAATAAAATATCAATACATCGGTCGGGTCCCCCTCTATACGATACCTAACCCGATACTTAACCCTAACCCTTAACCTTCTAAGCCTAACCCTTAACCCTAACCCTAACCCTGACCATAAAACTGAGCCTAACCCTAACCCCGACCCTAACCCTAACCCTTAACCCTAACCCTAACCCTTTTTTCTTAAAAAGTGTGTTTTTCGCGTATTTTTCTACAGAATTTTTTATCAAGAAACGGGGAGGTCAGGGAAGAAAACCGATGAGTGATTCGTACTAAGTTTTTGGATGAAAAACTCGAAAAAAATATTTTTGGGAGGGTTGGGGTTACGGTTGCCATGTTGACCACTTTGCAGATATCAATTTGTGCTCATTTGGGCCTGTTCCCGTACTCTTAACGTCACCAAATTGAAAAATCGGCCCCGTAGGGGCAGTACTTTTTAACGGGCAACCCGATGCAAAAAACTGCAAGTCTCTATCTTGTGTCGTTCTCGAGTTAGGTGTATCATGCGAAATGGCGAAAAACCGATTATTCAGCTTCAATGCATTGAGTTCATTATGAACAATCTCAAATGTCATGGTTTCCCTGAACTGTACTCTGACTAGACTATAGATTTGACCATTTTCACACTCCTGTTACAAGGCAAGAGAAAGCAGTGACTCGTCAAAAGTGACAGAAAAGTTCAATTCTACAAGCTTCAAAATCCATATTTCAAGAATAAACCGATCACCCAACTACATGTACCAACCGCCAATTAATTGTAGGTCTTCCTGTCAGTAATCGAAATTTGAAACAAAAAAACAATTGAAAAGTGAACAAAATACACATAGGTACAAAAAAACAAAAAAAATAGAACAGGAAAGGGATGATACACCACTGGAAAAGGGGGAGTTGTGGGTAGCTACAATGAAGATCTGATCGGATGACAAAGGCTCCGTCTGCAATTACTTCTATACCAATCAATGGATCTTAATGAAACTTTCACACAATCTTGGTGATACATCACAGATGTCTAAAATCCAAGTTCAAATTCGATCGCATTGGCATCCGGGTTTCCAGCAACGAAACATGGAGTTGGGCAATGGTTAACGGAAAGCAGCTCCTATCGCCCAATACTGCAAAACCACTCAAGGGATCTTCATGAAACTTTCACACAATGTAGATAAAGATGTGCACTTCCTGTCTGTGCAACAATAGGGCCTCATTGACATTGAAATACATGTTTGTCTGATTTTTTTTTAAATTATTCTTTGGTGTTTCAGAACTTGTTCCTGATCCTGAACTTTACATTGTTTGTTGGAAAACACTATACGATTTTAGGAGTGAGTGAGTTGGTGTTTTACGCCCGTGCAACGCTATAGAGGTTATTTACAGGCAATGAACATGAAAAGAATGATACAATGAACATGAAATGATGATGATAAATGAAATAAATGAAATATGGGGATGGGGTGGGAAACAAAGGAACGGTAAATTTTGAAGAACCACAGGAAAAGGGGTAGGGGCGGAAAATTTAGCCTATGTGGTGCATTTTTAGCAGAGCTCATACTTTTGTAACATTTTTATTACAGAATATTTACGGGACATGATGCTCAAACAGAAATAAGAGAGACAGTGGTTCATCTGGATGCTGTGCGAGTCAAAAGAAAGGGGTAAGTAGTTTAAAAACGTAGACTAGCCTTGTGAGCGAATGTAGGTCTAAACACGCAACCAAATCATGTATGGTCTTGCTTAAAAAAAGTTTAAGGAAAGATACGGGCCTGAAGACAAGATATAAAAGTAGCAGGCTGAAACACTGAGCCATATATTCCAAGTTGTGATCAATGAAAATGTTCACTATCGATAAAAGAGACATTTCCGAGTGAGTAAATGTGGGTTGTATCACGGAAGTACAATACAGATTACTTCCCTTTTACCAAACACTATTTTTACACGACCGCAAAACGTTTTCCTGCAGTCTAAGGAGACAATTTATAAGGATGTTCTTGCCATAAATAATGCTTACATTGTCCAGTGAATGATTTTATAGGAGCACTTTTACCATAGAAATGTGTTCGTGTAGTCTTAGGAGTATATTTATATGGATTTTATTGTCCTAGAGTGTGGTTATAAATGGGAACTAGTACCCCAAAAGGTGGCAATATTGTTTCAAAGGATATTTATAAGGATATAATTGCCATAAACTGTGAGAAAATACATTATATGGTCATTGATACTATCAAATGGGATGATTTTGTCCCAGGAGTAAAAGAATAAGGGTGAGTGAATGTAGGTCGTAACATCCAACCTAACATGTATCATGATGTTCTCCCTTAGAATTGACACAGTTTATATGCATTTGTAGGTACCGTTCGTCAAGGGAAACTCGTAAGCATTCAAAAACAGTTTGAATTTATAAAATCGGTTGAAAAATGACTGAGATAGTACAAGAAGAAGGGTGAGTGAATGTAGGTCGTAACATCCAACCTAACATGTATCATGATTTTCTCCCTTAGAATTGACACAGTTTATATGCATTTGAAGGTACCGTCCGTAAAGGGAAACTCGTCAGCATTCAAAAACAGTTTGAATTTTTAAAATCGGTGGAAAAATGACTGAGATATTGTCTTTTGAAATTTACCTTTCATAGTTATAGAAATATATTATCTCCCTTTAAAATACGTATGCAAATTAGTTCTACCACTATAATTGTTTCTATACCAAAGACCCACCATATATAGGAACCGATTATTTCATTAAATATCGGCGCATGCGCAGTCGAATCAAAGGGTTAGGGTTCGGGTTAATTAAAGAAGTTCCGGCTAACCTTAACCCTAACCCTGACTCTAACCCTAACCCTAACCCTTTTTTCATACGCCAACCATATAACATATCAATAAAATATCAATACATCGGTCGGGTCCCCCTCTATACGATACCTAACCCTAACCCTAACCCTAACCCTAACCCTAAACAATGTCTAGACTCGGACCTGAAAGTGATGCAAGTTTGAGGCATCATAACTTTTGATCGGCGATAGGTAGCCCGGTTCTGTAAAATGTGTTAAACGGCACAAATCGTGATCTGTCGGACACAGTAAAGGGATTGTACGTCGGTTGAGCACAAGCGAGACTGGAATTTTTTTCTAGGAACAAGATTTTCCTCTCAATGTAGGCGATTTTTTTACCATTCGGGTCCTTGTAGCTTCTAGATCGGAAAAATACCAACGAATTGGCGACAGAATTCGACAAAAACCGCAAATACAAAGCCTGTTTGATCAAAAAACAATAGCCTGACTGAAAACAAACGTGTAGCTGAGACAGTGAACCAGTTATTTACAGGCGGGGCGCACGACGAATATGTGCAAAAAATCCGAGAAAAAAAAACGAACACCAAAAAGGGACAAAGAGAAAAAAAAAGAAGGAAAGAGAAGGCAAAAGGAAGAAAAAAAATCAGTAGCTAATTCAAAAAAAAAAACAAAAAAAAAAAAAAAAACAAGTCCACGCGCATACTTTTTGTTACTGGCATTCCTGCGCACAAAAATGATACAATGAATATGAAATGACGTGGTCACTTCAAAACATGATGACAGCCTTTTAAGCTGCTATTACTTCTACACCTGTCGTGGGATCTTTATGAAACTTTTACACGATCTTTGTGACTTAACACAGATGTGTAAAATTCATGTTTAACATTGCTTAGATAGATATCGGGGCTTCTATAGGCTAAAGTTGGAGATGAGCCATGGTTGACCAAGGACAGCTCTTATCGACCGCAACTCTGAAACCACTCGATGGATCTTCATGAAACTTTTACACAGCGTAGATATTGTTGTTGACTACCTTTTCCTGTCATAACCATTCACGATTGACTTTGTGGGGATCGAAGGGCGGTTTAATGTCCTTTTCGTCCAAAATTGATCCTGAACTATTGATCCTGAATTTCGTATTTTTTCATGCGAAAGTGTTGGATGTGCAAATAACTCATACGTTTTACCCCTTTTTGTTACAGAACATTTACAAGACAAGACGATTATGACAAACAAGAAAGACGAAGGCCGTTTCTGTAAAAGATTGGGGTAAGTAGATTTTTATTTTCTTTCTTTTTGTAATCAATCCGAGCGTCTATGCTCATCCGCTCCATTTAGTTGAAAAGCTTATTAAAAATACTTTCCAACGCGATTTTGATCGTTTAAATCGGTTAAGAAATGACTGAGATATTAGCATGTAAAGTTTGTAATTAAAATTTTCAAAAAGAAGTTCCGGCTAACCCTAACCCTTAACCCTGACACTAACCCTTTATTCATACGCAACCAAGACGGTTTACCGTTGGCGGAATGTGCAGATAAGGGTTACCCCTAATTACCTAACCCTAACCCTAACCCTAACTCTAACCCTAACCCTTAACCCTAACCCTAACCCTTAACCCTTAACCCTAACCCTAACCCTGACCATAAAACTGACCCTAACCCTAACCCCGACCCTAACCCTAACCCTTAACCCTAACCCTAACCCTTTTTTCTTAAAAAAGTGTGTTTTTCGCGTATTTTTCTACAGAATTTTTTATCATGGAACAGGGAGGTCAGGGAAGAAAACCGATGAGTGATTCGTATTAAGTTTTTGGATTAAAAACTCGAAAAAAATATTTTTGGGAGGGTTGGGGTTACGGTTGCCATGTTGACCACTTTGCAGATATCAATTTGTGCTAATTTGGGCATGTTCCCGTACTCTTATCGGCACGAAATTGAAAAATCAGCCCCGTAGGGGCAGTACTTTTAAACGGGCAACCCGATGCAAAAAACTGCAAGTCTCTATCTTGTGTCGTTCTCGAGTTAGGTGTATCATGCGAAATGACGAAAAACCCGATTTTTCAGCTTCAATGCATTGAGTTCATTATGAACAATCTCAAATGTCATGGTTTCCCTGAACTCTTCTCTCAATACACTATAGATTTGACCATTTTTACGCTCCTGTTACAAGGCAAGAGAAAGCAGTGACTCGTCAAAAGTGACAGAAAATTTCAATTCTACAAGCTTCAAAACCCATATTTCAAGAATACACCGATCACCCAACTACATGTACCAACCGCCAATTAATTGTAGGTCTTCCCGTAAGTTATCGAATATTGAAAAATACAAAATACACATAGGAACAAAAAAAAAAACAAAAAAAATAGGAACAGGAAAGGGATGATACACCACTGGAAAAGGGGGAGTGGTGGGTAGGGGCAATGATGATGTGATCGAATGACAAAGGCTCCGTCTGCAATTTCTTCTATACCAATCAGTGGATCTTTATGAAACTTTCACACAATCTTGGTGATACATCACAGAAGTCTAGAATCCATGTTAAACTTTGATCGCAGTGGTATCCGGATTTCCAGCAACGAAACATGGAGTTGGGCAATGGTTAACAGAAAGCAGCTCCTATCGCCCGCTACTGCAAAACCACTCAAGGGATCTTCATGAAACTTTCACACAATGTAGATAAAGATGTGCACTTCCTGTCTGTGCAACAATAGGGCCTCATTACATTGAAACACATTTTTGTCTGATTTTTTTCAAAAATTATTCTTTGGTGTTTCAGAACTTGTTCCTGATCCTGAACTTTTCATTGTTTGTTGGAAAACACTATACGATTTTAGAAGTGAGTGAGTTGGTGTTTTTACGCCCGTGCAACGCTATATAGGTTATTTACAGGCGATGAACATGAAAAGAAGGATACAATGAACATGTAATGATGATGATAAATGAAATATGGGGATGGGGTGCGAAACAAAGGAACGGTGAATTTTGAAGAACCACAGGAAAAGGGGGAGAGGTGGGTAGGGGCGGAAAATTTAGCCTATGTGATGCATGTTTCGCTTATTTGGCCCTGTTTCCTTGCTCCAATCGTCTCGAAAATGAAAAATTGGTCCCATAGGGACCGTTATTTTTGACGAGCGAGCCAATGCAAAAAACCGCAAGTCTCTAGACAAAGCCGTTTTCGAGTTAGGTGTACCATGGGCATGCAAAATGGCAAAGGTTAATTGTTAACTGTAAATGCTTGTATCTCGGTCATCTCTTGACCGATTTTAAAAATTGAACCATGATTGTAAAGCCAATTGTTCATTCTCCAGACCTAGTTTAGGTAAAGAAATGAACACGGTAAGTAAGCTTTTTCCTACCTCATTGAACATTGCTAACTTGTACAATGTCTAGACTCGGACCTGAAAGTGATGCAAGTTTGAGGCATCATAACTTTTGATCGGCGATAGGTAGCCCGGTTCTGTAAAATGTGTTAAACGGCACAAATCGTGATCTGTCGGACACAGTAAAGGGATTGTACGTCGGTTGAGCACAAGCGAGACTGGAATTTTTTTCTAGGAACAAGATTTTCCTCTCAATGTAGGCGATTTTTTTACCATTCGGGTCCTTGTAGCTTCTAGATCGGAAAAATACCAACGAATTGGCGACAGAATTCGACAAAAACCGCAAATAAAAAGCCTGTTTGATCAAAAAACAATAGCCTGACTGAAAACAAACGTGTAGCTGAGACAGTGAACCAGTTATTTACAGGCGGGGCGCACGACGAATATGTGCAAAAAATCCGAGAAAAAAAAACGAACACCAAAAAGGGACAAAGAGAAAAAAAAAAGAAGGAAAGAGAAGGCAAAAGGAAGAAAAAAAATCAGTAGCTAATTCAAAAAAAAAAAACAAAAAAAAAAAAAAAAACAAGTCCACGCGCATACTTTTTGTTACTGGCATTCCTGCGCACAAAAATGATACAATGAATATGAAATGACGTGGTCACTTCAAAACATGATGACAGCCTTTTAAGCTGCTATTACTTCTACACCTGTCGTGGGATCTTTATGAAACTTTTACACGATCTTTGTGACTTAACACAGATGTGTAAAATTCATGTTTAACATTGCTTAGATAGATATCGGGGCTTCTATAGGCTAAAGTTGGAGATGAGCCATGGTTGACCAAGGACAGCTCTTATCGACCGCAACTCTGAAACCACTCGATGGATCTTCATGAAACTTTTACACAGCGTAGATATTGTTGTTGACTACCTTTTCCTGTCATAACCATTCACGATTGACTTTGTGGGGATCGAAGGGCGGTTTAATGTCCTTTTCGTCCAAAATTGATCCTGAACTATTGATCCTGAATTTCGTATTTTTTCATGCGAAAGTGTTGGATGTGCAAATAACTCATACGTTTTACCCCTTTTTGTTACAGAACATTTACAAGACAAGACGATTATGACAAACAAGAAAGACGAAGGCCGTTTCTGTAAAAGATTGGGGTAAGTAGATTTTTATTTTCTTTCTTTTTGTAATCAATCCGAGCGTCTATGCTCATCCGCTCCATTTAGTTGAAAAGCTTATTAAAAATACTTTCCAACGCGATTTTGATCGTTTAAATCGGTTAAGAAATGACTGAGATATTAGCATGTAAAGTTTGTAATTAAAATTTTCAAAAAGAAGTTCCGGCTAACCCTAACCCTTAACCCTGACACTAACCCTTTATTCATACGCAACCAAGACGGTTTACCGTTGGCGGAATGTGCAGATAAGGGTTACCCCTAATTACCTAACCCTAACCCTAACCCTAACCCTAACCCTAACCCTAACCCTAACCCTAACCCTAACCCTAACCCTAACCCTAACCCTAACCCTAGCATGTAAAGTTTGTAATTAAAATTTTCAAAAAGAAGTTCCGGCTAACCCTAACCCTTAACCCTGACACTAACCCTTTATTCATACGCAACAAAGACGGTTTACCGTTGGCGGAATGTGCAGAAAAGGGTTACCCCTAATTACCTAACCCGATACTTAACCCTAACCCTTAACCGTCTAACCCTAACCCTAACCCTTAACCCTAACCCTTAACCCTAACCCTAACCCTGACCATAAAACTGACCCTAACCCTAACCCCGACCCTAACCCTAACCCTTAACCCTAACCCTAACCCTTTTTTCTTAAAAAGTGTGTTTTTCACGTATTTTTCTACAGAATTTTTTATCAAGAAACAGGGAGGTCAGGGAAGAAAACCGATGAGTGATTCGTATTAAGTTTTTGGATGAAAAACTCGAAAAAAATATTTTTGGGAGGGTTGGGGTTACGGTTACCATGTTGACCACTTTGCAGATATCAATTTGTGCTCATTTGGGCATGTTCCCGTACTTTTATCGTCACGAAATTGAAAAATCAGCCCCGTAGGGGCAGTACTTTTTAACGGGCAACCCGATGCAAAAAACTGCAAGTCTCTATCTTGTGTCGTTCTCAAGTTAGGTGTATCATGCGAAATGACGAAAAAACCGATTTTCAGCTTCAATGCATTGAGTTCATTATGAACAATCTCAAATGTCATGGTTTCCCTGAACTCTACTCTGAATAGACTATAGATTTGACCATTTTTACGCTCCTGTTACAAGGCAAGAGAAAGCAGTGACTCGTCAAAAGTGACAAAAAAGTTCAATTCTACAAGCTTCAAAACCCATATTTCAAGAATAAACCGATCACCCAACTACATGTACCAACCGCCAATTAATTGTAGGTCTTCCCGTAAGTTATCGAAAGTTGAAAAGAACAAAATACACATAGGAACAAAAAACAAAAAATAGGAACAGGAAAGGGATGATACACCACTGGAAAAGGGGGAGTGGTGGGTAGGGGCAATGATGATGTGATCGAATGACAAAGGCTCCATCTGCAATTTCTTCTATACCAATCAGTGGATCTTAATGAAACTTTCACACAATCTTGGTGATACATCACAGATGTCTAGAATCCATGTTAAACTTTGATCGCAGTGGTATCCGGGTTTCCAGCAACGAAACATGGAGTTGGGCAATGGTTAACGGAAAGCAGCTCCTATCGCCCGCTACTGCAAAACCACTCAAGGGATCTTCATGAAACTTTCACACAATGTAGATGAAGATGTGCACTTCCTGTCTGTGCAACAATAGGGCCTCATTACATTGAAACACATTTTTGTCTGATTTTTTTTAAAAATTATTCTTTGGTGTTTCAGAACTTGTTCCTGATCCTGAACTTTTCATTGTTTGTTGGAAAACACTATACGATTTTAGAAGTGAGTGAGTTGGTGTTTTTACGCCCGTGCAACGCTATATAGGTTATTTACAGGCGATGAACATGAAAAGAATGATACAATGAACATGAAATGATGATGATAAATGAAATATGGGGATGGGGTGCGAAACAAAGGAACGGTAAATTTTGAAGAACCACAGGAAAAGGGGGAGAGGTGGGTAGGGGCGGAAAATTTAGCCTATGTGGTGCATGTTTCGCTTATTTGGCCCTGTTTCCTTGCTCCAATCGTCTCGAAAATGAAAAATTGGTCCCATAGGGACCGTTATTTTTGACGAGCGAGCCAATGCAAAAAACCGCAAGTCTCTAGACAAAGCCGTTTTCGAGTTAGGTGTACCATGGGCATGCAAAATGGCAAAGGTTAATTGTTAACTGTAAATGCTTGTATCTCGGTCATCTCTTGACCGATTTTAAAAATTGAACCATGATTGTAAAGCCAATTGTTCATTCTCCAGACCTAGTTTAGGTAAAGAAATGAACACGGTAAGTAAGCTTTTTCCTACCTCATTGAACATTGCTAACTTGTACAATGTCTAGACTCGGACCTGAAAGTGATGCAAGTTTGAGGCATCATAACTTTTGATCGGCGATAGGTAGCCCGGTTCTGTAAAATGTGTTAAACGGCACAAATCGTGATCTGTCGGACACAGTAAAGGGATTGTACGTCGGTTGAGCACAAGCGAGACTGGAATTTTTTTCTAGGAACAAGATTTTCCTCTCAATGTAGGCGATTTTTTTACCATTCGGGTCCTTGTAGCTTCTAGATCGGAAAAATACCAACGAATTGGCGACAGAATTCGACAAAAACCGCAAATACAAAGCCTGTTTGATCAAAAAACAATAGCCTGACTGAAAACAAACGTGTAGCTGAGACAGTGAACCAGTTATTTACAGGCGGGGCGCACGACGAATATGTGCAAAAAATCCGAGAAAAAAAAACGAACACCAAAAAGGGACAAAGAGAAAAAAAAAAAGAAGGAAAGAGAAGGCAAAAGGAAGAAAAAAAATCAGTAGCTAATTCAAAAAAAAAAAACAAAAAAAAAAAAAAAAACAAGTCCACGCGCATACTTTTTGTTACTGGCATTCCTGCGCACAAAAATGATACAATGAATATGAAATGACGTGGTCACTTCAAAACATGATGACAGCCTTTTAAGCTGCTATTACTTCTACACCTGTCGTGGGATCTTTATGAAACTTTTACACGATCTTTGTGACTTAACACAGATGTGTAAAATTCATGTTTAACATTGCTTAGATAGATATCGGGGCTTCTATAGGCTAAAGTTGGAGATGAGCCATGGTTGACCAAGGACAGCTCTTATCGACCGCAACTCTGAAACCACTCGATGGATCTTCATGAAACTTTTACACAGCGTAGATATTGTTGTTGACTACCTTTTCCTGTCATAACCATTCACGATTGACTTTGTGGGGATCGAAGGGCGGTTTAATGTCCTTTTCGTCCAAAATTGATCCTGAACTATTGATCCTGAATTTCGTATTTTTTCATGCGAAAGTGTTGGATGTGCAAATAACTCATACGTTTTACCCCTTTTTGTTACAGAACATTTACAAGACAAGACGATTATGACAAACAAGAAAGACGAAGGCCGTTTCTGTAAAAGATTGGGGTAAGTAGATTTTTATTTTCTTTCTTTTTGTAATCAATCCGAGCGTCTATGCTCATCCGCTCCATTTAGTTGAAAAGCTTATTAAAAATACTTTCCAACGCGATTTTGATCGTTTAAATCGGTTAAGAAATGACTGAGATATTAGCATGTAAAGTTTGTAATTAAAATTTTCAAAAAGAAGTTCCGGCTAACCCTAACCCTTAACCCTGACACTAACCCTTTATTCATACGCAACCAAGACGGTTTACCGTTGGCGGAATGTGCAGATAAGGGTTACCCCTAATTACCTAACCCTAACCCTAACCCTAACCCTAACCCTAACCCTAACCCTAACCCTAGCATGTAAAGTTTGTAATTAAAATTTTCAAAAAGAAGTTCCGGCTAACCCTAACCCTTAACCCTGACACTAACCCTTTATTCATACGCAACAAAGACGGTTTACCGTTGGCGGAATGTGCAGAAAAGGGTTACCCCTAATTACCTAACCCGATACTTAACCCTAACCCTTAACCGTCTAACCCTAACCCTAACCCTTAACCCTAACCCTTAACCCTAACCCTAACCCTGACCATAAAACTGACCCTAACCCTAACCCCGACCCTAACCCTAACCCTTAACCCTAACCCTAACCCTTTTTTCTTAAAAAGTGTGTTTTTCACGTATTTTTCTACAGAATTTTTTATCAAGAAACAGGGAGGTCAGGGAAGAAAACCGATGAGTGATTCGTATTAAGTTTTTGGATGAAAAACTCGAAAAAAATATTTTTGGGAGGGTTGGGGTTACGGTTACCATGTTGACCACTTTGCAGATATCAATTTGTGCTCATTTGGGCATGTTCCCGTACTTTTATCGTCACGAAATTGAAAAATCAGCCCCGTAGGGGCAGTACTTTTTAACGGGCAACCCGATGCAAAAAACTGCAAGTCTCTATCTTGTGTCGTTCTCAAGTTAGGTGTATCATGCGAAATGACGAAAAAACCGATTTTCAGCTTCAATGCATTGAGTTCATTATGAACAATCTCAAATGTCATGGTTTCCCTGAACTCTACTCTGAATAGACTATAGATTTGACCATTTTTACGCTCCTGTTACAAGGCAAGAGAAAGCAGTGACTCGTCAAAAGTGACAAAAAAGTTCAATTCTACAAGCTTCAAAACCCATATTTCAAGAATAAACCGATCACCCAACTACATGTACCAACCGCCAATTAATTGTAGGTCTTCCCGTAAGTTATCGAAAGTTGAAAAGAACAAAATACACATAGGAACAAAAAACAAAAAATAGGAACAGGAAAGGGATGATACACCACTGGAAAAGGGGGAGTGGTGGGTAGGGGCAATGATGATGTGATCGAATGACAAAGGCTCCATCTGCAATTTCTTCTATACCAATCAGTGGATCTTAATGAAACTTTCACACAATCTTGGTGATACATCACAGATGTCTAGAATCCATGTTAAACTTTGATCGCAGTGGTATCCGGGTTTCCAGCAACGAAACATGGAGTTGGGCAATGGTTAACGGAAAGCAGCTCCTATCGCCCGCTACTGCAAAACCACTCAAGGGATCTTCATGAAACTTTCACACAATGTAGATGAAGATGTGCACTTCCTGTCTGTGCAACAATAGGGCCTCATTACATTGAAACACATTTTTGTCTGATTTTTTTTTAAAATTATTCTTTGGTGTTTCAGAACTTGTTCCTGATCCTGAACTTTTCATTGTTTGTTGGAAAACACTATACGATTTTAGAAGTGAGTGAGTTGGTGTTTTTACGCCCGTGCAACGCTATATAGGTTATTTACAGGCGATGAACATGAAAAGAATGATACAATGAACATGAAATGATGATGATAAATGAAATATGGGGATGGGGTGCGAAACAAAGGAACGGTAAATTTTGAAGAACCACAGGAAAAGGGGGAGAGGTGGGTAGGGGCGGAAAATTTAGCCTATGTGGTGCATGTTTCGCTTATTTCGCCCTGTTTCCTTGCTCCAATCGTCTCGAAAATTGACCGATTTTAAAAATTGAACCATGATTGTAAAGCTAATTGTTCATTCTCCAGACCTAGTTTAGGTAAAGAAATGTACACGGTAAGTAAGCTTTTTCCTACCTCATTGAACATTGCTAACTTGTACAATGTCTAGACTCGGACCTGAAAGTGATGCAAGTTTGAGGCATCATAACTTTTGATCGGCGATAGGTAGCCCGGTTCTGTAAAATGTGTTAAACGGCACAAATCGTGATCTGTCGGACACAGTAAAGGGATTGTACGTCGGTTGAGCACAAGCGAGACTGGAATTTTTTTCTAGGAACAAGATTTTCCTCTCAATGTAGGCGATTTTTTTACCATTCGGGTCCTTGTAGCTTCTAGATCGGAAAAATACCAACGAATTGGCGACAGAATTCGACAAAAACCGCAAATACAAAGCCTGTTTGATCAAAAAACAATAGCCTGACTGAAAACAAACGTGTAGCTGAGACAGTGAACCAGTTATTTACAGGCGGGGCGCACGACGAATATGTGCAAAAAATCCGAGAAAAAAAAACGAACACAAAAAAGGGACAAAGAGAAAAAAAAAGAAGGAAAGAGAAGGCAAAAGGAAGAAAAAAAATCAGTAGCTAATTCAAAAAAAAAAAAAAAAAAAAAAAAAAAAAAAACAAGTCCACGCGCATACTTTTTCTTACTGGCATTCCTGCGCACAAAAATGATACAATGAATATGAAATGACGTGGTCACTTCAAAACATGATGACAGCCTTTTAAGCTGCTATTACTTCTACACCTGTCGTGGGATCTTTATGAAACTTTTACACGATCTTTGTGACTTAACACAGATGTGTAAAATTCATGTTTAACATTGCTTAGATAGATATCGGGGCTTCTATAGGCTAAAGTTGGAGATGAGCCATGGTTGACCAAGGACAGCTCTTATCGACCGCAACTCTGAAACCACTCGATGGATCTTCATGAAACTTTTACACAGCGTAGATATTGTTGTTGACTACCTTTTCCTGTCATAACCATTCACGATTGACTTTGCGGGGATCGAAGGGCGGTTTAATGTCCTTTTCGTCCAAAATTGATCCTGAACTATTGATCCTGAATTTCGTATTTTTTCATGCGAAAGTGTTGGATGTGCAAATAACTCATACGTTTTACCCCTTTTTGTTACAGAACATTTACAAGACAAGACGATTATGACAAACAAGAAAGACGAAGGCCGTTTCTGTAAAAGATTGGGGTAAGTAGATTTTTATTTTCTTTCTTTTTGTAATCCGAGCGTCTATGCTCATCCGCTCCATTTAGTTGAAAAGCTTATTAAAAATACTTTCCAACGCGATTTTGATCGTTTAAATCGGTTAAGAAATGACTGAGATATTAGCATGTAAAGTTTGTAATTAAAATTTTCAAAAAGAAGTTCCGGCTAACCCTAACCCTTAACCCTGACACTAACCCTTTATTCATACGCAACAAAGACGGTTTACCGTTGGCGGAATGTGCAGAAAAGGGTTACCCCTAATTACCTAACCCGATACTTAACCCTAACCCTTAACCGTCTAACCCTAACCCTAACCCTTAACCCTAACCCTTAACCCTAACCCTAACCCTGACCATAAAACTGACCCTAACCCTAACCCCGACCCTAACCCTAACCCTTAACCCTAACCCTAACCCTTTTTTCTTAAAAAGTGTGTTTTTCACGTATTTTTCTACAGAATTTTTTATCAAGAAACAGGGAGGTCAGGGAAGAAAACCGATGAGTGATTCGTATTAAGTTTTTGGATGAAAAACTCGAAAAAAATATTTTTGGGAGGGTTGGGGTTACGGTTACCATGTTGACCACTTTGCAGATATCAATTTGTGCTCATTTGGGCATGTTCCCGTACTTTTATCGTCACGAAATTGAAAAATCAGCCCCGTAGGGGCAGTACTTTTTAACGGGCAACCCGATGCAAAAAACTGCAAGTCTCTATCTTGTGTCGTTCTCAAGTTAGGTGTATCATGCGAAATGACGAAAAAACCGATTTTCAGCTTCAATGCATTGAGTTCATTATGAACAATCTCAAATGTCATGGTTTCCCTGAACTCTACTCTGAATAGACTATAGATTTGACCATTTTTACGCTCCTGTTACAAGGCAAGAGAAAGCAGTGACTCGTCAAAAGTGACAAAAAAGTTCAATTCTACAAGCTTCAAAACCCATATTTCAAGAATAAACCGATCACCCAACTACATGTACCAACCGCCAATTAATTGTAGGTCTTCCCGTAAGTTATCGAAAGTTGAAAAGAACAAAATACACATAGGAACAAAAAACAAAAAATAGGAACAGGAAAGGGATGATACACCACTGGAAAAGGGGGAGTGGTGGGTAGGGGCAATGATGATGTGATCGAATGACAAAGGCTCCATCTGCAATTTCTTCTATACCAATCAGTGGATCTTAATGAAACTTTCACACAATCTTGGTGATACATCACAGATGTCTAGAATCCATGTTAAACTTTGATCGCAGTGGTATCCGGGTTTCCAGCAACGAAACATGGAGTTGGGCAATGGTTAACGGAAAGCAGCTCCTATCGCCCGCTACTGCAAAACCACTCAAGGGATCTTCATGAAACTTTCACACAATGTAGATGAAGATGTGCACTTCCTGTCTGTGCAACAATAGGGCCTCATTACATTGAAACACATTTTTGTCTGATTTTTTTTTAAAATTATTCTTTGGTGTTTCAGAACTTGTTCCTGATCCTGAACTTTTCATTGTTTGTTGGAAAACACTATACGATTTTAGAAGTGAGTGAGTTGGTGTTTTTACGCCCGTGCAACGCTATATAGGTTATTTACAGGCGATGAACATGAAAAGAATGATACAATGAACATGAAATGATGATGATAAATGAAATATGGGGATGGGGTGCGAAACAAAGGAACGGTAAATTTTGAAGAACCACAGGAAAAGGGGGAGAGGTGGGTAGGGGCGGAAAATTTAGCCTATGTGGTGCATGTTTCGCTTATTTCGCCCTGTTTCCTTGCTCCAATCGTCTCGAAAATTGACCGATTTTAAAAATTGAACCATGATTGTAAAGCTAATTGTTCATTCTCCAGACCTAGTTTAGGTAAAGAAATGTACACGGTAAGTAAGCTTTTTCCTACCTCATTGAACATTGCTAACTTGTACAATGTCTAGACTCGGACCTGAAAGTGATGCAAGTTTGAGGCATCATAACTTTTGATCGGCGATAGGTAGCCCGGTTCTGTAAAATGTGTTAAACGGCACAAATCGTGATCTGTCGGACACAGTAAAGGGATTGTACGTCGGTTGAGCACAAGCGAGACTGGAATTTTTTTCTAGGAACAAGATTTTCCTCTCAATGTAGGCGATTTTTTTACCATTCGGGTCCTTGTAGCTTCTAGATCGGAAAAATACCAACGAATTGGCGACAGAATTCGACAAAAACCGCAAATACAAAGCCTGTTTGATCAAAAAACAATAGCCTGACTGAAAACAAACGTGTAGCTGAGACAGTGAACCAGTTATTTACAGGCGGGGCGCACGACGAATATGTGCAAAAAATCCGAGAAAAAAAAACGAACACAAAAAAGGGACAAAGAGAAAAAAAAAGAAGGAAAGAGAAGGCAAAAGGAAGAAAAAAAATCAGTAGCTAATTCAAAAAAAAAAAAAAAAAAAAAAAAAAAAAAAAACAAGTCCACGCGCATACTTTTTGTTACTGGCATTCCTGCGCACAAAAATGATACAATGAATATGAAATGACGTGGTCACTTCAAAACATGATGACAGCCTTTTAAGCTGCTATTACTTCTACACCTGTCGTGGGATCTTTATGAAACTTTTACACGATCTTTGTGACTTAACACAGATGTGTAAAATTCATGTTTAACATTGCTTAGATAGATATCGGGGCTTCTATAGGCTAAAGTTGGAGATGAGCCATGGTTGACCAAGGACAGCTCTTATCGACCGCAACTCTGAAACCACTCGATGGATCTTCATGAAACTTTTACACAGCGTAGATATTGTTGTTGACTACCTTTTCCTGTCATAACCATTCACGATTGACTTTGCGGGGATCGAAGGGCGGTTTAATGTCCTTTTCGTCCAAAATTGATCCTGAACTATTGATCCTGAATTTCGTATTTTTTCATGCGAAAGTGTTGGATGTGCAAATAACTCATACGTTTTACCCCTTTTTGTTACAGAACATTTACAAGACAAGACGATTATGACAAACAAGAAAGACGAAGGCCGTTTCTGTAAAAGATTGGGGTAAGTAGATTTTTATTTTCTTTCTTTTTGTAATCAATCCGAGCGTCTATGCTCATCCGCTCCATTTAGTTGAAAAGCTTATTAAAAATACTTTCCAACGCGATTTTGATCGTTTAAATCGGTTAAGAAATGACTGAGATATTAGCATGTAAAGTTTGTAATTAAAATTTTCAAAAAGAAGTTCCGGCTAACCCTAACCCTTAACCCTGACACTAACCCTTTATTCATACGCAACAAAGACGGTTTACCGTTGGCGGAATGTGCAGAAAAGGGTTACCCCTAATTACCTAACCCGATACTTAACCCTAACCCTTAACCGTCTAACCCTAACCCTAACCCTTAACCCTAACCCTTAACCCTAACCCTAACCCTGACCATAAAACTGACCCTAACCCTAACCCCGACCCTAACCCTAACCCTTAACCCTAACCCTAACCCTTTTTTCTTAAAAAGTGTGTTTTTCACGTATTTTTCTACAGAATTTTTTATCAAGAAACAGGGAGGTCAGGGAAGAAAACCGATGAGTGATTCGTATTAAGTTTTTGGATGAAAAACTCGAAAAAAATATTTTTGGGAGGGTTGGGGTTACGGTTACCATGTTGACCACTTTGCAGATATCAATTTGTGCTCATTTGGGCATGTTCCCGTACTTTTATCGTCACGAAATTGAAAAATCAGCCCCGTAGGGGCAGTACTTTTTAACGGGCAACCCGATGCAAAAAACTGCAAGTCTCTATCTTGTGTCGTTCTCAAGTTAGGTGTATCATGCGAAATGACGAAAAAACCGATTTTCAGCTTCAATGCATTGAGTTCATTATGAACAATCTCAAATGTCATGGTTTCCCTGAACTCTACTCTGAATAGACTATAGATTTGACCATTTTTACGCTCCTGTTACAAGGCAAGAGAAAGCAGTGACTCGTCAAAAGTGACAAAAAAGTTCAATTCTACAAGCTTCAAAACCCATATTTCAAGAATAAACCGATCACCCAACTACATGTACCAACCGCCAATTAATTGTAGGTCTTCCCGTAAGTTATCGAAAGTTGAAAAGAACAAAATACACATAGGAACAAAAAACAAAAAATAGGAACAGGAAAGGGATGATACACCACTGGAAAAGGGGGAGTGGTGGGTAGGGGCAATGATGATGTGATCGAATGACAAAGGCTCCATCTGCAATTTCTTCTATACCAATCAGTGGATCTTAATGAAACTTTCACACAATCTTGGTGATACATCACAGATGTCTAGAATCCATGTTAAACTTTGATCGCAGTGGTATCCGGGTTTCCAGCAACGAAACATGGAGTTGGGCAATGGTTAACGGAAAGCAGCTCCTATCGCCCGCTACTGCAAAACCACTCAAGGGATCTTCATGAAACTTTCACACAATGTAGATGAAGATGTGCACTTCCTGTCTGTGCAACAATAGGGCCTCATTACATTGAAACACATTTTTGTCTGATTTTTTTTTTAAATTATTCTTTGGTGTTTCAGAACTTGTTCCTGATCCTGAACTTTTCATTGTTTGTTGGAAAACACTATACGATTTTAGAAGTGAGTGAGTTGGTGTTTTTACGCCCGTGCAACGCTATATAGGTTATTTACAGGCGATGAACATGAAAAGAATGATACAATGAACATGAAATGATGATGATAAATGAAATATGGGGATGGGGTGCGAAACAAAGGAACGGTAAATTTTGAAGAACCACAGGAAAAGGGGGAGAGGTGGGTAGGGGCGGAAAATTTAGCCTATGTGGTGCATGTTTCGCTTATTTCGCCCTGTTTCCTTGCTCCAATCGTCTCGAAAATTGACCGATTTTAAAAATTGAACCATGATTGTAAAGCTAATTGTTCATTCTCCAGACCTAGTTTAGGTAAAGAAATGTACACGGTAAGTAAGCTTTTTCCTACCTCATTGAACATTGCTAACTTGTACAATGTCTAGACTCGGACCTGAAAGTGATGCAAGTTTGAGGCATCATAACTTTTGATCGGCGATAGGTAGCCCGGTTCTGTAAAATGTGTTAAACGGCACAAATCGTGATCTGTCGGACACAGTAAAGGGATTGTACGTCGGTTGAGCACAAGCGAGACTGGAATTTTTTTCTAGGAACAAGATTTTCCTCTCAATGTAGGCGATTTTTTTACCATTCGGGTCCTTGTAGCTTCTAGATCGGAAAAATACCAACGAATTGGCGACAGAATTCGACAAAAACCGCAAATACAAAGCCTGTTTGATCAAAAAACAATAGCCTGACTGAAAACAAACGTGTAGCTGAGACAGTGAACCAGTTATTTACAGGCGGGGCGCACGACGAATATGTGCAAAAAATCCGAGAAAAAAAAACGAACACAAAAAAGGGACAAAGAGAAAAAAAAAGAAGGAAAGAGAAGGCAAAAGGAAGAAAAAAAATCAGTAGCTAATTCAAAAAAAAAAAAAAAAAAAAAAAAAAAAAAACAAGTCCACGCGCATACTTTTTGTTACTGGCATTCCTGCGCACAAAAATGATACAATGAATATGAAATGACGTGGTCACTTCAAAACATGATGACAGCCTTTTAAGCTGCTATTACTTCTACACCTGTCGTGGGATCTTTATGAAACTTTTACACGATCTTTGTGACTTAACACAGATGTGTAAAATTCATGTTTAACATTGCTTAGATAGATATCGGGGCTTCTATAGGCTAAAGTTGGAGATGAGCCATGGTTGACCAAGGACAGCTCTTATCGACCGCAACTCTGAAACCACTCGATGGATCTTCATGAAACTTTTACACAGCGTAGATATTGTTGTTGACTACCTTTTCCTGTCATAACCATTCACGATTGACTTTGCGGGGATCGAAGGGCGGTTTAATGTCCTTTTCGTCCAAAATTGATCCTGAACTATTGATCCTGAATTTCGTATTTTTTCATGCGAAAGTGTTGGATGTGCAAATAACTCATACGTTTTACCCCTTTTTGTTACAGAACATTTACAAGACAAGACGATTATGACAAACAAGAAAGACGAAGGCCGTTTCTGTAAAAGATTGGGGTAAGTAGATTTTTATTTTCTTTCTTTTTGTAATCAATCCGAGCGTCTATGCTCATCCGCTCCATTTAGTTGAAAAGCTTATTAAAAATACTTTCCAACGCGATTTTGATCGTTTAAATCGGTTAAGAAATGACTGAGATATTAGCATGTAAAGTTTGTAATTAAAATTTTCAAAAAGAAGTTCCGGCTAACCCTAACCCTTAACCCTGACACTAACCCTTTATTCATACGCAACAAAGACGGTTTACCGTTGGCGGAATGTGCAGAAAAGGGTTACCCCTAATTACCTAACCCGATACTTAACCCTAACCCTTAACCGTCTAACCCTAACCCTAACCCTTAACCCTAACCCTTAACCCTAACCCTAACCCTGACCATAAAACTGACCCTAACCCTAACCCCGACCCTAACCCTAACCCTTAACCCTAACCCTAACCATTTTTTCTTAAAAAGTGTGTTTTTCACGTATTTTTCTACAGAATTTTTTATCAAGAAACAGGGAGGTCAGGGAAGAAAACCGATGAGTGATTCGTATTAAGTTTTTGGATGAAAAACTCGAAAAAAATATTTTTGGGAGGGTTGGGGTTACGGTTACCATGTTGACCACTTTGCAGATATCAATTTGTGCTCATTTGGGCATGTTCCCGTACTTTTATCGTCACGAAATTGAAAAATCAGCCCCGTAGGGGCAGTACTTTTTAACGGGCAACCCGATGCAAAAAACTGCAAGTCTCTATCTTGTGTCGTTCTCAAGTTAGGTGTATCATGCGAAATGACGAAAAAACCGATTTTCAGCTTCAATGCATTGAGTTCATTATGAACAATCTCAAATGTCATGGTTTCCCTGAACTCTACTCTGAATAGACTATAGATTTGACCATTTTTACGCTCCTGTTACAAGGCAAGAGAAAGCAGTGACTCGTCAAAAGTGACAAAAAAGTTCAATTCTACAAGCTTCAAAACCCATATTTCAAGAATAAACCGATCACCCAACTACATGTACCAACCGCCAATTAATTGTAGGTCTTCCCGTAAGTTATCGAAAGTTGAAAAGAACAAAATACACATAGGAACAAAAAACAAAAAATAGGAACAGGAAAGGGATGATACACCACTGGAAAAGGGGGAGTGGTGGGTAGGGGCAATGATGATGTGATCGAATGACAAAGGCTCCATCTGCAATTTCTTCTATACCAATCAGTGGATCTTAATGAAACTTTCACACAATCTTGGTGATACATCACAGATGTCTAGAATCCATGTTAAACTTTGATCGCAGTGGTATCCGGGTTTCCAGCAACGAAACATGGAGTTGGGCAATGGTTAACGGAAAGCAGCTCCTATCGCCCGCTACTGCAAAACCACTCAAGGGATCTTCATGAAACTTTCACACAATGTAGATGAAGATGTGCACTTCCTGTCTGTGCAACAATAGGGCCTCATTACATTGAAACACATTTTTGTCTGATTTTTTTTTTAAATTATTCTTTGGTGTTTCAGAACTTGTTCCTGATCCTGAACTTTTCATTGTTTGTTGGAAAACACTATACGATTTTAGAAGTGAGTGAGTTGGTGTTTTTACGCCCGTGCAACGCTATATAGGTTATTTACAGGCGATGAACATGAAAAGAATGATACAATGAACATGAAATGATGATGATAAATGAAATATGGGGATGGGGTGCGAAACAAAGGAACGGTAAATTTTGAAGAACCACAGGAAAAGGGGGAGAGGTGGGTAGGGGCGGAAAATTTAGCCTATGTGGTGCATGTTTCGCTTATTTCGCCCTGTTTCCTTGCTCCAATCGTCTCGAAAATTGACCGATTTTAAAAATTGAACCATGATTGTAAAGCTAATTGTTCATTCTCCAGACCTAGTTTAGGTAAAGAAATGTACACGGTAAGTAAGCTTTTTCCTACCTCATTGAACATTGCTAACTTGTACAATGTCTAGACTCGGACCTGAAAGTGATGCAAGTTTGAGGCATCATAACTTTTGATCGGCGATAGGTAGCCCGGTTCTGTAAAATGTGTTAAACGGCACAAATCGTGATCTGTCGGACACAGTAAAGGGATTGTACGTCGGTTGAGCACAAGCGAGACTGGAATTTTTTTCTAGGAACAAGATTTTCCTCTCAATGTAGGCGATTTTTTTACCATTCGGGTCCTTGTAGCTTCTAGATCGGAAAAATACCAACGAATTGGCGACAGAATTCGACAAAAACCGCAAATACAAAGCCTGTTTGATCAAAAAACAATAGCCTGACTGAAAACAAACGTGTAGCTGAGACAGTGAACCAGTTATTTACAGGCGGGGCGCACGACGAATATGTGCAAAAAATCCGAGAAAAAAAAACGAACACAAAAAAGGGACAAAGAGAAAAAAAAAGAAGGAAAGAGAAGGCAAAAGGAAGAAAAAAAATCAGTAGCTAATTCAAAAAAAAAAAAAAAAAAAAAAAAAAAAAAACAAGTCCACGCGCATACTTTTTGTTACTGGCATTCCTGCGCACAAAAATGATACAATGAATATGAAATGACGTGGTCACTTCAAAACATGATGACAGCCTTTTAAGCTGCTATTACTTCTACACCTGTCGTGGGATCTTTATGAAACTTTTACACGATCTTTGTGACTTAACACAGATGTGTAAAATTCATGTTTAACATTGCTTAGATAGATATCGGGGCTTCTATAGGCTAAAGTTGGAGATGAGCCATGGTTGACCAAGGACAGCTCTTATCGACCGCAACTCTGAAACCACTCGATGGATCTTCATGAAACTTTTACACAGCGTAGATATTGTTGTTGACTACCTTTTCCTGTCATAACCATTCACGATTGACTTTGCGGGGATCGAAGGGCGGTTTAATGTCCTTTTCGTCCAAAATTGATCCTGAACTATTGATCCTGAATTTCGTATTTTTTCATGCGAAAGTGTTGGATGTGCAAATAACTCATACGTTTTACCCCTTTTTGTTACAGAACATTTACAAGACAAGACGATTATGACAAACAAGAAAGACGAAGGCCGTTTCTGTAAAAGATTGGGGTAAGTAGATTTTTATTTTCTTTCTTTTTGTAATCAATCCGAGCGTCTATGCTCATCCGCTCCATTTAGTTGAAAAGCTTATTAAAAATACTTTCCAACGCGATTTTGATCGTTTAAATCGGTTAAGAAATGACTGAGATATTAGCATGTAAAGTTTGTAATTAAAATTTTCAAAAAGAAGTTCCGGCTAACCCTAACCCTTAACCCTGACACTAACCCTTTATTCATACGCAACAAAGACGGTTTACCGTTGGCGGAATGTGCAGAAAAGGGTTACCCCTAATTACCTAACCCGATACTTAACCCTAACCCTTAACCGTCTAACCCTAACCCTAACCCTTAACCCTAACCCTTAACCCTAACCCTAACCCTGACCATAAAACTGACCCTAACCCTAACCCCGACCCTAACCCTAACCCTTAACCCTAACCCTAACCATTTTTTCTTAAAAAGTGTGTTTTTCACGTATTTTTCTACAGAATTTTTTATCAAGAAACAGGGAGGTCAGGGAAGAAAACCGATGAGTGATTCGTATTAAGTTTTTGGATGAAAAACTCGAAAAAAATATTTTTGGGAGGGTTGGGGTTACGGTTACCATGTTGACCACTTTGCAGATATCAATTTGTGCTCATTTGGGCATGTTCCCGTACTTTTATCGTCACGAAATTGAAAAATCAGCCCCGTAGGGGCAGTACTTTTTAACGGGCAACCCGATGCAAAAAACTGCAAGTCTCTATCTTGTGTCGTTCTCAAGTTAGGTGTATCATGCGAAATGACGAAAAAACCGATTTTCAGCTTCAATGCATTGAGTTCATTATGAACAATCTCAAATGTCATGGTTTCCCTGAACTCTACTCTGAATAGACTATAGATTTGACCATTTTTACGCTCCTGTTACAAGGCAAGAGAAAGCAGTGACTCGTCAAAAGTGACAAAAAAGTTCAATTCTACAAGCTTCAAAACCCATATTTCAAGAATAAACCGATCACCCAACTACATGTACCAACCGCCAATTAATTGTAGGTCTTCCCGTAAGTTATCGAAAGTTGAAAAGAACAAAATACACATAGGAACAAAAAACAAAAAATAGGAACAGGAAAGGGATGATACACCACTGGAAAAGGGGGAGTGGTGGGTAGGGGCAATGATGATGTGATCGAATGACAAAGGCTCCATCTGCAATTTCTTCTATACCAATCAGTGGATCTTAATGAAACTTTCACACAATCTTGGTGATACATCACAGATGTCTAGAATCCATGTTAAACTTTGATCGCAGTGGTATCCGGGTTTCCAGCAACGAAACATGGAGTTGGGCAATGGTTAACGGAAAGCAGCTCCTATCGCCCGCTACTGCAAAACCACTCAAGGGATCTTCATGAAACTTTCACACAATGTAGATGAAGATGTGCACTTCCTGTCTGTGCAACAATAGGGCCTCATTACATTGAAACACATTTTTGTCTGATTTTTTTTTAAAATTATTCTTTGGTGTTTCAGAACTTGTTCCTGATCCTGAACTTTTCATTGTTTGTTGGAAAACACTATACGATTTTAGAAGTGAGTGAGTTGGTGTTTTTACGCCCGTGCAACGCTATATAGGTTATTTACAGGCGATGAACATGAAAAGAATGATACAATGAACATGAAATGATGATGATAAATGAAATATGGGGATGGGGTGCGAAACAAAGGAACGGTAAATTTTGAAGAACCACAGGAAAAGGGGGAGAGGTGGGTAGGGGCGGAAAATTTAGCCTATGTGGTGCATGTTTCGCTTATTTCGCCCTGTTTCCTTGCTCCAATCGTCTCGAAAATTGACCGATTTTAAAAATTGAACCATGATTGTAAAGCTAATTGTTCATTCTCCAGACCTAGTTTAGGTAAAGAAATGTACACGGTAAGTAAGCTTTTTCCTACCTCATTGAACATTGCTAACTTGTACAATGTCTAGACTCGGACCTGAAAGTGATGCAAGTTTGAGGCATCATAACTTTTGATCGGCGATAGGTAGCCCGGTTCTGTAAAATGTGTTAAACGGCACAAATCGTGATCTGTCGGACACAGTAAAGGGATTGTACGTCGGTTGAGCACAAGCGAGACTGGAATTTTTTTCTAGGAACAAGATTTTCCTCTCAATGTAGGCGATTTTTTTACCATTCGGGTCCTTGTAGCTTCTAGATCGGAAAAATACCAACGAATTGGCGACAGAATTCGACAAAAACCGCAAATACAAAGCCTGTTTGATCAAAAAACAATAGCCTGACTGAAAACAAACGTGTAGCTGAGACAGTGAACCAGTTATTTACAGGCGGGGCGCACGACGAATATGTGCAAAAAATCCGAGAAAAAAAAACGAACACAAAAAAGGGACAAAGAGAAAAAAAAAGAAGGAAAGAGAAGGCAAAAGGAAGAAAAAAAATCAGTAGCTAATTCAAAAAAAAAAAAAAAAAAAAAAAAAAAAAAACAAGTCCACGCGCATACTTTTTGTTACTGGCATTCCTGCGCACAAAAATGATACAATGAATATGAAATGACGTGGTCACTTCAAAACATGATGACAGCCTTTTAAGCTGCTATTACTTCTACACCTGTCGTTGGATCTTTATGAAACTTTTACACGATCTTTGTGACTTAACACAGATGTGTAAAATTCATGTTTAACATTGCTTAGATAGATATCGGGGCTTCTATAGGCTAAAGTTGGAGATGAGCCATGGTTGACCAAGGACAGCTCTTATCGACCGCAACTCTGAAACCACTCGATGGATCTTCATGAAACTTTTACACAGCGTAGATATTGTTGTTGACTACCTTTTCCTGTCATAACCATTCACGATTGACTTTGCGGGGATCGAAGGGCGGTTTAATGTCCTTTTCGTCCAAAATTGATCCTGAACTATTGATCCTGAATTTCGTATTTTTTCATGCGAAAGTGTTGGATGTGCAAATAACTCATACGTTTTACCCCTTTTTGTTACAGAACATTTACAAGACAAGACGATTATGACAAACAAGAAAGACGAAGGCCGTTTCTGTAAAAGATTGGGGTAAGTAGATTTTTATTTTCTTTCTTTTTGTAATCAATCCGAGCGTCTATGCTCATCCGCTCCATTTAGTTGAAAAGCTTATTAAAAATACTTTCCAACGCGATTTTGATCGTTTAAATCGGTTAAGAAATGACTGAGATATTAGCATGTAAAGTTTGTAATTAAAATTTTCAAAAAGAAGTTCCGGCTAACCCTAACCCTTAACCCTGACACTAACCCTTTATTCATACGCAACAAAGACGGTTTACCGTTGGCGGAATGTGCAGAAAAGGGTTACCCCTAATTACCTAACCCGATACTTAACCCTAACCCTTAACCGTCTAACCCTAACCCTAACCCTTAACCCTAACCCTTAACCCTAACCCTAACCCTGACCATAAAACTGACCCTAACCCTAACCCCGACCCTAACCCTAACCCTTAACCCTAACCCTAACCATTTTTTCTTAAAAAGTGTGTTTTTCACGTATTTTTCTACAGAATTTTTTATCAAGAAACAGGGAGGTCAGGGAAGAAAACCGATGAGTGATTCGTATTAAGTTTTTGGATGAAAAACTCGAAAAAAATATTTTTGGGAGGGTTGGGGTTACGGTTACCATGTTGACCACTTTGCAGATATCAATTTGTGCTCATTTGGGCATGTTCCCGTACTTTTATCGTCACGAAATTGAAAAATCAGCCCCGTAGGGGCAGTACTTTTTAACGGGCAACCCGATGCAAAAAACTGCAAGTCTCTATCTTGTGTCGTTCTCAAGTTAGGTGTATCATGCGAAATGACGAAAAAACCGATTTTCAGCTTCAATGCATTGAGTTCATTATGAACAATCTCAAATGTCATGGTTTCCCTGAACTCTACTCTGAATAGACTATAGATTTGACCATTTTTACGCTCCTGTTACAAGGCAAGAGAAAGCAGTGACTCGTCAAAAGTGACAAAAAAGTTCAATTCTACAAGCTTCAAAACCCATATTTCAAGAATAAACCGATCACCCAACTACATGTACCAACCGCCAATTAATTGTAGGTCTTCCCGTAAGTTATCGAAAGTTGAAAAGAACAAAATACACATAGGAACAAAAAACAAAAAATAGGAACAGGAAAGGGATGATACACCACTGGAAAAGGGGGAGTGGTGGGTAGGGGCAATGATGATGTGATCGAATGACAAAGGCTCCATCTGCAATTTCTTCTATACCAATCAGTGGATCTTAATGAAACTTTCACACAATCTTGGTGATACATCACAGATGTCTAGAATCCATGTTAAACTTTGATCGCAGTGGTATCCGGGTTTCCAGCAACGAAACATGGAGTTGGGCAATGGTTAACGGAAAGCAGCTCCTATCGCCCGCTACTGCAAAACCACTCAAGGGATCTTCATGAAACTTTCACACAATGTAGATGAAGATGTGCACTTCCTGTCTGTGCAACAATAGGGCCTCATTACATTGAAACACATTTTTGTCTGATTTTTTTTTAAAATTATTCTTTGGTGTTTCAGAACTTGTTCCTGATCCTGAACTTTTCATTGTTTGTTGGAAAACACTATACGATTTTAGAAGTGAGTGAGTTGGTGTTTTTACGCCCGTGCAACGCTATATAGGTTATTTACAGGCGATGAACATGAAAAGAATGATACAATGAACATGAAATGATGATGATAAATGAAATATGGGGATGGGGTGCGAAACAAAGGAACGGTAAATTTTGAAGAACCACAGGAAAAGGGGGAGAGGTGGGTAGGGGCGGAAAATTTAGCCTATGTGGTGCATGTTTCGCTTATTTCGCCCTGTTTCCTTGCTCCAATCGTCTCGAAAATTGACCGATTTTAAAAATTGAACCATGATTGTAAAGCTAATTGTTCATTCTCCAGACCTAGTTTAGGTAAAGAAATGTACACGGTAAGTAAGCTTTTTCCTACCTCATTGAACATTGCTAACTTGTACAATGTCTAGACTCGGACCTGAAAGTGATGCAAGTTTGAGGCATCATAACTTTTGATCGGCGATAGGTAGCCCGGTTCTGTAAAATGTGTTAAACGGCACAAATCGTGATCTGTCGGACACAGTAAAGGGATTGTACGTCGGTTGAGCACAAGCGAGACTGGAATTTTTTTCTAGGAACAAGATTTTCCTCTCAATGTAGGCGATTTTTTTACCATTCGGGTCCTTGTAGCTTCTAGATCGGAAAAATACCAACGAATTGGCGACAGAATTCGACAAAAACCGCAAATACAAAGCCTGTTTGATCAAAAAACAATAGCCTGACTGAAAACAAACGTGTAGCTGAGACAGTGAACCAGTTATTTACAGGCGGGGCGCACGACGAATATGTGCAAAAAATCCGAGAAAAAAAAACGAACACAAAAAAGGGACAAAGAGAAAAAAAAAGAAGGAAAGAGAAGGCAAAAGGAAGAAAAAAAATCAGTAGCTAATTCAAAAAAAAAAAAAAAAAAAAAAAAAAAAAAAAACAAGTCCACGCGCATACTTTTTGTTACTGGCATTCCTGCGCACAAAAATGATACAATGAATATGAAATGACGTGGTCACTTCAAAACATGATGACAGCCTTTTAAGCTGCTATTACTTCTACACCTGTCGTGGGATCTTTATGAAACTTTTACACGATCTTTGTGACTTAACACAGATGTGTAAAATTCATGTTTAACATTGCTTAGATAGATATCGGGGCTTCTATAGGCTAAAGTTGGAGATGAGCCATGGTTGACCAAGGACAGCTCTTATCGACCGCAACTCTGAAACCACTCGATGGATCTTCATGAAACTTTTACACAGCGTAGATATTGTTGTTGACTACCTTTTCCTGTCATAACCATTCACGATTGACTTTGCGGGGATCGAAGGGCGGTTTAATGTCCTTTTCGTCCAAAATTGATCCTGAACTATTGATCCTGAATTTCGTATTTTTTCATGCGAAAGTGTTGGATGTGCAAATAACTCATACGTTTTACCCCTTTTTGTTACAGAACATTTACAAGACAAGACGATTATGACAAACAAGAAAGACGAAGGCCGTTTCTGTAAAAGATTGGGGTAAGTAGATTTTTATTTTCTTTCTTTTTGTAATCAATCCGAGCGTCTATGCTCATCCGCTCCATTTAGTTGAAAAGCTTATTAAAAATACTTTCCAACGCGATTTTGATCGTTTAAATCGGTTAAGAAATGACTGAGATATTAGCATGTAAAGTTTGTAATTAAAATTTTCAAAAAGAAGTTCCGGCTAACCCTAACCCTTAACCCTGACACTAACCCTTTATTCATACGCAACAAAGACGGTTTACCGTTGGCGGAATGTGCAGAAAAGGGTTACCCCTAATTACCTAACCCGATACTTAACCCTAACCCTTAACCGTCTAACCCTAACCCTAACCCTTAACCCTAACCCTTAACCCTAACCCTAACCCTGACCATAAAACTGACCCTAACCCTAACCCCGACCCTAACCCTAACCCTTAACCCTAACCCTAACCCTTTTTTCTTAAAAAGTGTGTTTTTCACGTATTTTTCTACAGAATTTTTTATCAAGAAACAGGGAGGTCAGGGAAGAAAACCGATGAGTGATTCGTATTAAGTTTTTGGATGAAAAACTCGAAAAAAATATTTTTGGGAGGGTTGGGGTTACGGTTACCATGTTGACCACTTTGCAGATATCAATTTGTGCTCATTTGGGCATGTTCCCGTACTTTTATCGTCACGAAATTGAAAAATCAGCCCCGTAGGGGCAGTACTTTTTAACGGGCAACCCGATGCAAAAAACTGCAAGTCTCTATCTTGTGTCGTTCTCAAGTTAGGTGTATCATGCGAAATGACGAAAAAACCGATTTTCAGCTTCAATGCATTGAGTTCATTATGAACAATCTCAAATGTCATGGTTTCCCTGAACTCTACTCTGAATAGACTATAGATTTGACCATTTTTACGCTCCTGTTACAAGGCAAGAGAAAGCAGTGACTCGTCAAAAGTGACAAAAAAGTTCAATTCTACAAGCTTCAAAACCCATATTTCAAGAATAAACCGATCACCCAACTACATGTACCAACCGCCAATTAATTGTAGGTCTTCCCGTAAGTTATCGAAAGTTGAAAAGAACAAAATACACATAGGAACAAAAAACAAAAAATAGGAACAGGAAAGGGATGATACACCACTGGAAAAGGGGGAGTGGTGGGTAGGGGCAATGATGATGTGATCGAATGACAAAGGCTCCATCTGCAATTTCTTCTATACCAATCAGTGGATCTTAATGAAACTTTCACACAATCTTGGTGATACATCACAGATGTCTAGAATCCATGTTAAACTTTGATCGCAGTGGTATCCGGGTTTCCAGCAACGAAACATGGAGTTGGGCAATGGTTAACGGAAAGCAGCTCCTATCGCCCGCTACTGCAAAACCACTCAAGGGATCTTCATGAAACTTTCACACAATGTAGATGAAGATGTGCACTTCCTGTCTGTGCAACAATAGGGCCTCATTACATTGAAACACATTTTTGTCTGATTTTTTTTTAAAATTATTCTTTGGTGTTTCAGAACTTGTTCCTGATCCTGAACTTTTCATTGTTTGTTGGAAAACACTATACGATTTTAGAAGTGAGTGAGTTGGTGTTTTTACGCCCGTGCAACGCTATATAGGTTATTTACAGGCGATGAACATGAAAAGAATGATACAATGAACATGAAATGATGATGATAAATGAAATATGGGGATGGGGTGCGAAACAAAGGAACGGTAAATTTTGAAGAACCACAGGAAAAGGGGGAGAGGTGGGTAGGGGCGGAAAATTTAGCCTATGTGGTGCATGTTTCGCTTATTTCGCCCTGTTTCCTTGCTCCAATCGTCTCGAAAATTGACCGATTTTAAAAATTGAACCATGATTGTAAAGCTAATTGTTCATTCTCCAGACCTAGTTTAGGTAAAGAAATGTACACGGTAAGTAAGCTTTTTCCTACCTCATTGAACATTGCTAACTTGTACAATGTCTAGACTCGGACCTGAAAGTGATGCAAGTTTGAGGCATCATAACTTTTGATCGGCGATAGGTAGCCCGGTTCTGTAAAATGTGTTAAACGGCACAAATCGTGATCTGTCGGACACAGTAAAGGGATTGTACGTCGGTTGAGCACAAGCGAGACTGGAATTTTTTTCTAGGAACAAGATTTTCCTCTCAATGTAGGCGATTTTTTTACCATTCGGGTCCTTGTAGCTTCTAGATCGGAAAAATACCAACGAATTGGCGACAGAATTCGACAAAAACCGCAAATACAAAGCCTGTTTGATCAAAAAACAATAGCCTGACTGAAAACAAACGTGTAGCTGAGACAGTGAACCAGTTATTTACAGGCGGGGCGCACGACGAATATGTGCAAAAAATCCGAGAAAAAAAAACGAACACAAAAAAGGGACAAAGAGAAAAAAAAAGAAGGAAAGAGAAGGCAAAAGGAAGAAAAAAAATCAGTAGCTAATTCAAAAAAAAAAAAAAAAAAAAAAAAAAAAAACAAGTCCACGCGCATACTTTTTGTTACTGGCATTCCTGTGCACAAAAATGATACAATGAATATGAAATGACGTGGTCACTTCAAAACATGATGACAGCCTTTTAAGCTGCTATTACTTCTACACCTGTCGTGGGATCTTTATGAAACTTTTACACGATCTTTGTGACTTAACACAGATGTGTTAAATTCATGTTTAACATTGCTTAGATAGATATCGGGGCTTCTATAGGCTAAAGTTGGAGATGGGCCATGGTTGACCAAGGACAGCTCTTATCGACCGCAACTCTGAAACCACTCGATGGATCTTCATGAAACTTTTACACAGCGTAGATATTGTTGTTGACTACCTTTTCCTGTCATAACCATTCACGATTGACTTTGTGGGGATCGAAGGGCGGTTTAATGTCCTTTTCGTCCAAAATTGATCCTGAACTATTGATCCTGAATTTCGTATTTTTTCATGCGAAAGTGTTGGATGTGCAAATAACTCATACGTTTTACCCCTTTTTGTTACAGAACATTTACAAGACAAGACGATTATGACAAACAAGAAAGACGAAGGCCGTTTCTGTAAAAGATTGGGGTAAGTAGATTTTTATTTTCTTTCTTTTTGTAATCAATCCGAGCGTCTATGCTCATCCGCTCCATTTAGTTGAAAAGCTTATTAAAAATACTTTCCAACGCGATTTTGATCGTTTAAATCGGTTAAGAAATGACTGAGATATTAGCATGTAAAGTTTGTAAATAAAATTTTCAAAAAGAAGTTCCGGCTAACCCTAACCCTTAACCCTGACACTAACCCTTTATTCATACGCAACCAAGACGGTTTACCGTTGGCGGAATGTGCAGATAAGGGTTACCCCTAATTACCTAACCCGATACTTAACCCTAACCCTTAACCGTCTAACCCTAACCCTAACCTTCTAACTCTAACCCTAACCCTTAACCCTAACCCTTAACCCTAACCCTAACCCTGACCATAAAACTGACCCTAACCCTAACCCCGACCCTAACCCTAACCCTTAACCCTAACCCTAACCCTTTTTTCTTAAAAAGTGTGTTTTTCGCGTATTTTTCTACAGAATTTTTTATCAAGAAACAGGGAGGTCAGGGAAGAAAACCGATGAGTGATTCGTATTAAGTTTTTGGATGAAAAACTCGAAAAAAATATTTTTGGGAGGGTTGGGGTTACGGTTACCATGTTGACCACTTTGCAGATATCAATTTGTGCTCATTTGGGCATGTTCCCGTACTCTTATCGTCACGAAATTGAAAAATCAGCCCCGTAGGGGCAGTACTTTTTAACGGGCAACCCGATGCAAAAAACTGCAAGTCTCTATCTTGTGTCGTTCTCAAGTTAGGTGTATCATGCGAAATGACGAAAAAACCGATTTTTCAGCTTCAATGCATTGAGTTCATTATGAACAATCTCAAATGTCATGGTTTCCCTGAACTCTACTCTGAATAGACTATAGATTTGACCATTTTTACGCTCCTGTTACAAGGCAAGAGAAAGCAGTGACTCGTCAAAAGTGACAAAAAAGTTCAATTCTACAAGCTTCAAAACCCATATTTCAAGAATAAACCGATCACCCAACTACATGTACCAACCGCCAATTAATTGTAGGTCTTCCCGTAAGTTATCGAAAGTTGAAAAGAACAAAATACACATAGGAACAAAAAACAAAAAATAGGAACAGGAAAGGGATGATACACCACTGGAAAAGGGGGAGTGGTGGGTAGGGGCAATGATGATGTGATCGAATGACAAAGGCTCCATCTGCAATTTCTTCTATACCAATCAGTGGATCTTAATGAAACTTTCACACAATCTTGGTGATACATCACAGATGTCTAGAATCCATGTTAAACTTTGATCGCAGTGGTATCCGGGTTTCCAGCAACGAAACATGGAGTTGGGCAATGGTTAACGGAAAGCAGCTCCTATCGCCCGCTACTGCAAAACCACTCAAGGGATCTTCATGAAACTTTCACACAATGTAGATAAAGATGTGCACTTCCTGTCTGTGCAACAATAGGGCCTCATTACATTGAAACACATTTTTGTCTGATTTTTTTTTTAAATTATTCTTTGGTGTTTCAGAACTTGTTCCTGATCCTGAACTTTTCATTGTTTGTTGGAAAACACTATACGATTTTAGAAGTGAGTGAGTTGGTGTTTTTACGCCCGTGCAACGCTATATAGGTTATTTACAGGCGATGAACATGAAAAGAATGATACAATGAACATGAAATGATGATGATAAATGAAATATGGGGATGGGGTGCGAAACAAAGGAACGGTAAATTTTGAAGAACCACAGGAAAAGGGGGAGAGGTGGGTAGGGGCGGAAAATTTAGCCTATGTGGTGCATGTTTCGCTTATTTCGCCCTGTTTCCTTGCTCCAATCGTCTCGAAAATTGACCGATTTTAAAAATTGAACCATGATTGTAAAGCTAATTGTTCATTCTCCAGACCTAGTTTAGGTAAAGAAATGTACACGGTAAGTAAGCTTTTTCCTACCTCATTGAACATTGCTAACTTGTACAATGTCTAGACTCGGACCTGAAAGTGATGCAAGTTTGAGGCATCATAACTTTTGATCGGCGATAGGTAGCCCGGTTCTGTAAAATGTGTTAAACGGCACAAATCGTGATCTGTCGGACACAGTAAAGGGATTGTACGTCGGTTGAGCACAAGCGAGACTGGAATTTTTTTCTAGGAACAAGATTTTCCTCTCAATGTAGGCGATTTTTTTACCATTCGGGTCCTTGTAGCTTCTAGATCGGAAAAATACCAACGAATTGGCGACAGAATTCGACAAAAACCGCAAATACAAAGCCTGTTTGATCAAAAAACAATAGCCTGACTGAAAACAAACGTGTAGCTGAGACAGTGAACCAGTTATTTACAGGCGGGGCGCACGACGAATATGTGCAAAAAATCCGAGAAAAAAAAACGAACACAAAAAAGGGACAAAGAGAAAAAAAAAGAAGGAAAGAGAAGGCAAAAGGAAGAAAAAAAATCAGTAGCTAATTCAAAAAAAAAAAAAAAAAAAAAAAAAAAAAAACAAGTCCACGCGCATACTTTTTGTTACTGGCATTCCTGTGCACAAAAATGATACAATGAATATGAAATGACGTGGTCACTTCAAAACATGATGACAGCCTTTTAAGCTGCTATTACTTCTACACCTGTCGTGGGATCTTTATGAAACTTTTACACGATCTTTGTGACTTAACACAGATGTGTTAAATTCATGTTTAACATTGCTTAGATAGATATCGGGGCTTCTATAGGCTAAAGTTGGAGATGGGCCATGGTTGACCAAGGACAGCTCTTATCGACCGCAACTCTGAAACCACTCGATGGATCTTCATGAAACTTTTACACAGCGTAGATATTGTTGTTGACTACCTTTTCCTGTCATAACCATTCACGATTGACTTTGTGGGGATCGAAGGGCGGTTTAATGTCCTTTTCGTCCAAAATTGATCCTGAACTATTGATCCTGAATTTCGTATTTTTTCATGCGAAAGTGTTGGATGTGCAAATAACTCATACGTTTTACCCCTTTTTGTTACAGAACATTTACAAGACAAGACGATTATGACAAACAAGAAAGACGAAGGCCGTTTCGGTAAAAGATTGGGGTAAGTAGATTTTTATTTTCTTTCTTTTTGTAATCAATCCGAGCGTCTATGCTCATCCGCTCCATTTAGTTGAAAAGCTTATTAAAAATACTTTCCAACGCGATTTTGATCGTTTAAATCGGTTAAGAAATGACTGAGATATTAGCATGTAAAGTTTTTAATTAAAATTTTCAAAAAGAAGTTCCGGCCAACCCTAACCCTTAACCCTGACACTAACCCTTTATTCATACGCAACCAAGACGGTTTACCGTTGGCGGAATGTGCAGATAAGGGTTACCCCTAATTACCTAACCCGATACTTAACCCTAACCCTTAACCGTCTAACCCTAACCCTAACCTTCTAACTCTAACCCTAACCCTTAACCCTAACCCTTAACCCTAACCCTAACCCTGACCATAAAACTGACCCTAACCCTAACCCCGACCCTAACCCTAACCCTTAACCCTAACCCTAACCCTTTTTTCTTAAAAAGTGTGTTTTTCGCGTATTTTTCTACAGAATTTTTTATCAAGAAACAGGGAGGTCAGGGAAGAAAACCGATGAGTGATTCGTATTAAGTTTTTGGATGAAAAACTCGAAAAAAATATTTTTGGGAGGGTTGGGGTTACGGTTACCATGTTGACCACTTTGCAGATATCAATTTGTGCTCATTTGGGCATGTTCCCGTACTCTTATCGTCACGAAATTGAAAAATCAGCCCCGTAGGGGCAGTACTTTTTAACGGGCAACCCGATGCAAAAAACTGCAAGTCTCTATCTTGTGTCGTTCTCAAGTTAGGTGTATCATGCGAAATGACGAAAAAACCGATTTTTCAGCTTCAATGCATTGAGTTCATTATGAACAATCTCAAATGTCATGGTTTCCCTGAACTCTACTCTGAATAGACTATAGATTTGACCATTTTTACGCTCCTGTTACAAGGCAAGAGAAAGCAGTGACTCGTCAAAAGTGACAAAAAAGTTCAATTCTACAAGCTTCAAAACCCATATTTCAAGAATAAACCGATCACCCAACTACATGTACCAACCGCCAATTAATTGTAGGTCTTCCCGTAAGTTATCGAAAGTTGAAAAGAACAAAATACACATAGGAACAAAAAACAAAAAATAGGAACAGGAAAGGGATGATACACCACTGGAAAAGGGGGAGTGGTGGGTAGGGGCAATGATGATGTGATCGAATGACAAAGGCTCCATCTGCAATTTCTTCTATACCAATCAGTGGATCTTAATGAAACTTTCACACAATCTTGGTGATACATCACAGATGTCTAGAATCCATGTTAAACTTTGATCGCAGTGGTATCCGGGTTTCCAGCAACGAAACATGGAGTTGGGCAATGGTTAACGGAAAGCAGCTCCTATCGCCCGCTACTGCAAAACCACTCAAGGGATCTTCATGAAACTTTCACACAATGTAGATAAAGATGTGCACTTCCTGTCTGTGCAACAATAGGGCCTCATTACATTGAAACACATTTTTGTCTGATTTTTTTTTTAAATTATTCTTTGGTGTTTCAGAACTTGTTCCTGATCCTGAACTTTTCATTGTTTGTTGGAAAACACTATACGATTTTAGAAGTGAGTGAGTTGGTGTTTTTACGCCCGTGCAACGCTATATAGGTTATTTACAGGCGATGAACATGAAAAGAATGATACAATGAACATGAAATGATGATGATAAATGAAATATGGGGATGGGGTGCGAAACAAAGGAACGGTAAATTTTGAAGAACCACAGGAAAAGGGGGAGAGGTGGGTAGGGGCGGAAAATTTAGCCTATGTGGTGCATGTTTCGCTTATTTCGCCCTGTTTCCTTGCTCCAATCGTCTCGAAAATTGACCGATTTTAAAAATTGAACCATGATTGTAAAGCTAATTGTTCATTCTCCAGACCTAGTTTAGGTAAAGAAATGTACACGGTAAGTAAGCTTTTTCCTACCTCATTGAACATTGCTAACTTGTACAATGTCTAGACTCGGACCTGAAAGTGATGCAAGTTTGAGGCATCATAACTTTTGATCGGCGATAGGTAGCCCGGTTCGGTAAAATGTGTTAAACGGCACAAATCGTGATCTGTCGGACACAGTAAAGGGATTGTACGTCGGTTGAGCACAAGCGAGACTGGAATTTTTTTCTAGGAACAAGATTTTCCTCTCAATGTAGGCGATTTTTTTACCATTCGGGTCCTTGTAGCTTCTAGATCGGAAAAATACCAACGAATTGGCGACAGAATTCGACAAAAACCGCAAATACAAAGCCTGTTTGATCAAAAAACAATAGCCTGACTGAAAACAAACGTGTAGCTGAGACAGTAAACCAGTTATTTACAGGCGGGGCGCACGACGAATATGTGCAAAAAATCCGAGAAAAAAAAACGAACACAAAAAAGGGACAAAGAGAAAAAAAAAGAAGGAAAGAGAAGGCAAAAGGAAGAAAAAAAATCAGTAGCTAATTCAAAAAAAAAAAAAAAAAAAAAAAAAAAAAAAAAACAAGTCCACGCGCATACTTTTTGTTACTGGCATTCCTGTGCACAAAAATGATACAATGAATATGAAATGACGTGGTCACTTCAAAACATGATGACAGCCTTTTAAGCTGCTATTACTTCTACACCTGTCGTGGGATCTTTATGAAACTTTTACACGATCTTTGTGACTTAACACAGATGTGTTAAATTCATGTTTAACATTGCTTAGATAGATATCGGGGCTTCTATAGGCTAAAGTTGGAGATGGGCCATGGTTGACCAAGGACAGCTCTTATCGACCGCAACTCTGAAACCACTCGATGGATCTTCATGAAACTTTTACACAGCGTAGATATTGTTGTTGACTACCTTTTCCTGTCATAACCATTCACGATTGACTTTGTGGGGATCGAAGGGCGGTTTAATGTCCTTTTCGTCCAAAATTGATCCTGAACTATTGATCCTGAATTTCGTATTTTTTCATGCGAAAGTGTTGGATGTGCAAATAACTCATACGTTTTACCCCTTTTTGTTACAGAACATTTACAAGACAAGACGATTATGACAAACAAGAAAGACGAAGGCCGTTTCTGTAAAAGATTGGGGTAAGTAGATTTTTATTTTCTTTCTTTTTGTAATCAATCCGAGCGTCTATGCTCATCCGCTCCATTTAGTTGAAAAGCTTATTAAAAATACTTTCCAACGCGATTTTGATCGTTTAAATCGGTTAAGAAATGACTGAGATATTAGCATGTAAAGTTTGTAATTAAAATTTTCAAAAAGAAGTTCCGGCTAACCCTAACCCTTAACCCTGACACTAACCCTTTATTCATACGCAACCAAGACGGTTTACCGTTGGCGGAATGTGCAGATAAGGGTTACCCCTAATTACCTAACCCGATACTTAACCCTAACCCTTAACCGTCTAACCCTAACCCTAACCTTCTAACTCTAACCCTAACCCTTAACCCTAACCCTTAACCCTAACCCTAACCCTGACCATAAAACTGACCCTAACCCTAACCCCGACCCTAACCCTAACCCTTAACCCTAACCCTAACCCTTTTTTCTTAAAAAGTGTGTTTTTCGCGTATTTTTCTACAGAATTTTTTATCAAGAAACAGGGAGGTCAGGGAAGAAAACCGATGAGTGATTCGTATTAAGTTTTTGGATGAAAAACTCGAAAAAAATATTTTTGGGAGGGTTGGGGTTACGGTTACCATGTTGACCACTTTGCAGATATCAATTTGTGCTCATTTGGGCATGTTCCCGTACTCTTATTGTCACGAAATTGAAAAATCAGCCCCGTAGGGGCAGTACTTTTTAACGGGCAACCCGATGCAAAAAACTGCAAGTCTCTATCTTGTGTCGTTCTCAAGTTAGGTGTATCATGCGAAATGACGAAAAAACCGATTTTTCAGCTTCAATGCATTGAGTTCATTATGAACAATCTCAAATGTCATGGTTTCCCTGAACTCTACTCTGAATAGACTATAGATTTGACCATTTTTACGCTCCTGTTACAAGGCAAGAGAAAGCAGTGACTCGTCAAAAGTGACAAAAAAGTTCAATTCTACAAGCTTCAAAACCCATATTTCAAGAATAAACCGATCACCCAACTACATGTACCAACCGCCAATTAATTGTAGGTCTTCCCGTAAGTTATCGAAAGTTGAAAAGAACAAAATACACATAGGAACAAAAAACAAAAAATAGGAACAGGAAAGGGATGATACACCACTGGAAAAGGGGGAGTGGTGGGTAGGGGCAATGATGATGTGATCGAATGACAAAGGCTCCATCTGCAATTTCTTCTATACCAATCAGTGGATCTTAATGAAACTTTCACACAATCTTGGTGATACATCACAGATGTCTAGAATCCATGTTAAACTTTGATCGCAGTGGTATCCGGGTTTCCAGCAACGAAACATGGAGTTGGGCAATGGTTAACGGAAAGCAGCTCCTATCGCCCGCTACTGCAAAACCACTCAAGGGATCTTCATGAAACTTTCACACAATGTAGATAAAGATGTGCACTTCCTGTCTGTGCAACAATAGGGCCTCATTACATTGAAACACATTTTTGTCTGATTTTTTTTTTAAATTATTCTTTGGTGTTTCAGAACTTGTTCCTGATCCTGAACTTTTCATTGTTTGTTGGAAAACACTATACGATTTTAGAAGTGAGTGAGTTGGTGTTTTTACGCCCGTGCAACGCTATATAGGTTATTTACAGGCGATGAACATGAAAAGAATGATACAATGAACATGAAATGATGATGATAAATGAAATATGGGGATGGGGTGCGAAACAAAGGAACGGTAAATTTTGAAGAACCACAGGAAAAGGGGGAGAGGTGGGTAGGGGCGGAAAATTTAGCCTATGTGGTGCATGTTTCGCTTATTTCGCCCTGTTTCCTTGCTCCAATCGTCTCGAAAATTGACCGATTTTAAAAATTGAACCATGATTGTAAAGCTAATTGTTCATTCTCCAGACCTAGTTTAGGTAAAGAAATGTACACGGTAAGTAAGCTTTTTCCTACCTCATTGAACATTGCTAACTTGTACAATGTCTAGACTCGGACCTGAAAGTGATGCAAGTTTGAGGCATCATAACTTTTGATCGGCGATAGGTAGCCCGGTTCGGTAAAATGTGTTAAACGGCACAAATCGTGATCTGTCGGACACAGTAAAGGGATTGTACGTCGGTTGAGCACAAGCGAGACTGGAATTTTTTTCTAGGAACAAGATTTTCCTCTCAATGTAGGCGATTTTTTTACCATTCGGGTCCTTGTAGCTTCTAGATCGGAAAAATACCAACGAATTGGCGACAGAATTCGACAAAAACCGCAAATACAAAGCCTGTTTGATCAAAAAACAATAGCCTGACTGAAAACAAACGTGTAGCTGAGACAGTAAACCAGTTATTTACAGGCGGGGCGCACGACGAATATGTGCAAAAAATCCGAGAAAAAAAAACGAACACAAAAAAGGGACAAAGAGAAAAAAAAAGAAGGAAAGAGAAGGCAAAAGGAAGAAAAAAAATCAGTAGCTAATTCAAAAAAAAAAAAAAAAAAAAAAAAAAAAAAAAAACAAGTCCACGCGCATACTTTTTGTTACTGGCATTCCTGTGCACAAAAATGATACAATGAATATGAAATGACGTGGTCACTTCAAAACATGATGACAGCCTTTTAAGCTGCTATTACTTCTACACCTGTCGTGGGATCTTTATGAAACTTTTACACGATCTTTGTGACTTAACACAGATGTGTTAAATTCATGTTTAACATTGCTTAGATAGATATCGGGGCTTCTATAGGCTAAAGTTGGAGATGGGCCATGGTTGACCAAGGACAGCTCTTATCGACCGCAACTCTGAAACCACTCGATGGATCTTCATGAAACTTTTACACAGCGTAGATATTGTTGTTGACTACCTTTTCCTGTCATAACCATTCACGATTGACTTTGTGGGGATCGAAGGGCGGTTTAATGTCCTTTTCGTCCAAAATTGATCCTGAACTATTGATCCTGAATTTCGTATTTTTTCATGCGAAAGTGTTGGATGTGCAAATAACTCATACGTTTTACCCCTTTTTGTTACAGAACATTTACAAGACAAGACGATTATGACAAACAAGAAAGACGAAGGCCGTTTCTGTAAAAGATTGGGGTAAGTAGATTTTTATTTTCTTTCTTTTTGTAATCAATCCGAGCGTCTATGCTCATCCGCTCCATTTAGTTGAAAAGCTTATTAAAAATACTTTCCAACGCGATTTTGATCGTTTAAATCGGTTAAGAAATGACTGAGATATTAGCATGTAAAGTTTGTAATTAAAATTTTCAAAAAGAAGTTCCGGCTAACCCTAACCCTTAACCCTGACACTAACCCTTTATTCATACGCAACCAAGACGGTTTACCGTTGGCGGAATGTGCAGATAAGGGTTACCCCTAATTACCTAACCCTAACCCTAACCCTAACCCCTAACCCTAACCCTAACCCTAACCCTAACCCTAACCCTAACCCTAACCCTAACCCTAACCCAAACGTGTAGCTGAGACAGTGAACCAGTTATTTACAGGCGGGGCGCACGACGAATATGTGCAAAAAATCCGAGAAAAAAAAACGAACACAAAAAAGGGACAAAGAGAAAAAAAAAGAAGGAAAGAGAAGGCAAAAGGAAGAAAAAAAATCAGTAGCTAATTCAAAAAAAAAAAAAAAAACAAAAACAAAAAAAAACAAGTCCACGCGCATACTTTTTGTTACTGGCATTCCTGCGCACAAAAATGATACAATGAATATGAAATGACGTGGTCACTTCAAAACATGATGACAGCCTTTTAAGCTGCTATTACTTCTACACCTGTCGTGGGATCTTTATGAAACTTTTACACGATCTTTGTGACTTAACACAGATGTGTAAAATTCATGTTTAACATTGCTTAGATAGATATCGGGGCTTCTATAGGCTAAAGTTGGAGATGAGCCATGGTTGACCAAGGACAGCTCTTATCGACCGCAACTCTGAAACCACTCGATGGATCTTCATGAAACTTTTACACAGCGTAGATATTGTTGTTGACTACCTTTTCCTGTCATAACCATTCACGATTGACTTTGTGGGGATCGAAGGGCGGTTTAATGTCCTTTTCGTCCAAAATTGATCCTGAACTATTGATCCTGAATTTCGTATTTTTTCATGCGAAAGTGTTGGATGTGCAAATAACTCATACGTTTTACCCCTTTTTGTTACAGAACATTTACAAGACAAGACGATTATGACAAACAAGAAAGACGAAGGCCGTTTCTGTAAAAGATTGGGGTAAGTAGATTTTTATTTTCTTTCTTTTTGTAATCAATCCGAGCGTCTATGCTCATCCGCTCCATTTAGTTGAAAAGCTTATTAAAAATACTTTCCAACGCGATTTTGATCGTTTAAATCGGTTAAGAAATGACTGAGATATTAGCATGTAAAGTTTGTAATTAAAATTTTCAAAAAGAAGTTCCGGCTAACCCTAACCCTTAACCCTGACACTAACCCTTTATTCATACGCAACCAAGACGGTTTACCGTTGGCGGAATGTGCAGATAAGGGTTACCCCTAATTACCTAACCCTAACCCTAACCCTAACCCTAACCCTTAACCCTAACCCTAACCCTGACCATAAAACTGACCCTAACCCTAACCCTTAACCCTAACCCTAACCCTAACCCTTTTTTTCTTAAAAAATGTGTTTTTCGCGTATTTTTCTACAGAATTTTTTATCAAGAAACAGGGAGGTCAGGGAAGAAAACCGATGAGTGATTCGTATTAAGTTTTTGGATGAAAAACTCGAAAAAAATATTTTTGGAAGGGTTGGGGTTACGGTTGCCATGTTGACCACTTTGCAGATATCAATTTGTGCTCATTTGGGCCTGTTCCCGTACTCTTATCGTCACCAAATTGAAAAATCGGCCCCGTAGGGGCAGTAATTTTTGACGGGCGAGCCAATGCAAAAAACCGCAAGTCTCTAGACAAAGCCGTTTTTGAGTTAGGTGTACCATGGGCATGCAAAACGGCAAAGGTTAATTGTTAACTTTAAGTGCTTGTATCTCGGTCATCTCTTGACCGATTTTAAAAATTGAACCATGATTGTAAAGCTAATTGTTCATTCTCCAGACCTAGTTTAGGTAAAGAAATGTACACGGTAAGTTAGCTTTTTCCTACCTCATTGAACATTGCTAACTTGTACAATGTCTAGACTCGGACCTGAAAGTGATGCAAGTTTGAGGCATCATAACTTTTGATCGGCGATAGGTAGCCCGGTTCTGTAAAATGTGTTAAACGGCACAAATCGTGATCTGTCGGACACAGTAAAGGGATTGTACGTCGGTTGAGCACAAGCGAGACTGGAATTTTTTTCTAGGAACAAGATTTTCCTCTCAATGTAGGCGATTTTTTTACCATTCGGGTCCTTGTAGCTTCTAGATCGGAAAAATACCAACGAATTGGCGACAGAATTCGACAAAAACCGCAAATACAAAGCCTGTTTGATCAAAAAACAATAGCCTGACTGAAAACAAACGTGTAGCTGAGACAGTGAACCAGTTATTTACAGGCGGGGCGCACGACGAATATGTGCAAAAAATCCGAGAAAAAAAAACGAACACAAAAAAGGGACAAAGAGAAAAAAAAAGAAGGAAAGAGAAGGCAAAAGGAAGAAAAAAATCAGTAGCTAATTCAAAAAAAAAAAACAAAAAAACAAAAAAACAAGTCCACGCGCATACTTTTTGTTACTGGCATTCCTGCGCACAAAAATGATACAATGAATATGAAATGACGTGGTCACTTCAAAACATGATGACAGCCTTTTAAGCTGCTATTACTTCTACACCTGTCGTGGGATCTTTATGAAACTTTTACACGATCTTTGTGACTTAACACAGATGTGTAAAATTCATGTTTAACATTGCTTAGATAGATATCGGGGCTTCTATAGGCTAAAGTTGGAGATGAGCCATGGTTGACCAAGGACAGCTCTTATCGACCGCAACTCTGAAACCACTCGATGGATCTTCATGAAACTTTTACACAGCGTAGATATTGTTGTTGACTACCTTTTCCTGTCATAACCATTCACGATTGACTTTGTGGGGATCGAAGGGCGGTTTAATGTCCTTTTCGTCCAAAATTGATCCTGAACTATTGATCCTGAATTTCGTATTTTTTCATGCGAAAGTGTTGGATGTGCAAATAACTCATACGTTTTACCCCTTTTTGTTACAGAACATTTACAAGACAAGACGATTATGACAAACAAGAAAGACGAAGGCCGTTTCTGTAAAAGATTGGGGTAAGTAGATTTTTATTTTCTTTCTTTTTGTAATCAATCCGAGCGTCTATGCTCATCCGCTCCATTTAGTTGAAAAGCTTATTAAAAATACTTTCCAACGCGATTTTGATCGTTTAAATCGGTTAAGAAATGACTGAGATATTAGCATGTAAAGTTTGTAATTAAAATTTTCAAAAAGAAGTTCCGGCTAACCCTAACCCTTAACCCTGACACTAACCCTTTATTCATACGCAACCAAGACGGTTTACCGTTGGCGGAATGTGCAGATAAGGGTTACCCCTAATTACCTAACCCTAACCCTAACCCTAACCCTAACCCTAACCCTAACCCTAACCCTAACCCTAAATTTTCAAAAAGAAGTTCCGGCTAACCCTAACCCTTAACCCTGACACTAACCCTTTATTCATACGCAACCAAGACGGTTTACCGTTGGCGGAATGTGCAGATAAGGGTTACCCCTAATTACCTAACCCGATACTTAACCCTAACCCTTAACCGTCTAACCCTAACCCTAACCTTCTAACTCTAACCATAACCCTTAACCCTAACCCTAACCCTAACCCTGACCATAAAACTGACCCTAACCCTAACCCCGACCCTAACCCTAACCCTTAACCCTAACCCTAACCCTTTTTTCTTAAAAAGTGTGTTTTTCGCGTATTTTTCTACAGAATGTTTTATCAAGAAACAGGGAGGTCAGGGAAGAAAACCGATGAGTGATTCGTATTAAGTTTTTGGATGAAAAACTCGAAAAAAATATTTTTGGGAGGGTTGGGGTTACGGTTACCATGTTGACCACTTTGCAGATATCAATTTGTGCTCATTTGGGCATGTTCCCGTACTCTTATCGTCACGAAATTGAAAAATCAGCCCCGTAGGGGCAGTACTTTTTAACGGGCAACCCGATGCAAAAAATTGCAAGTCTCTATATTGTGTCGTTCTCAAGTTAGGTGTATCATGCGAAATGACGAAAAAACCGATTTTTCAGCTTCAATGCATTGAGTTCATTATGAACAATCTCAAATGTCATGGTTTCCCTGAACTCTACTCTGAATAGACTATAGATTTGACCATTTTTACGCTCCTGTTACAAGGCAAGAGAAAGCAGTGACTCGTCAAAAGTGACAAAAAAGTTCAATTCTACAAGCTTCAAAACCCATATTTCAAGAATAAACCGATCACCCAACTACATGTACCAACCGCCAATTAATTGTAGGTCTTCCCGTAAGTTATCGAAAGTTGAAAAGAACAAAATACACATAGGAACAAAAAACAAAAAATAGGAACAGGAAAGGGATGATACACCACTGGAAAAGGGGGAGTGGTGGGTAGGGGCAATGATGGTGTGATCGAATGACAAAGGCTCCATCTGCAATTTCTTCTATACCAATCAGTGGATCTTAATGAAACTTTCACACAATCTTGGTGATACATCACAGATGTCTAGAATCCATGTTAAACTTTGATCGCAGTGGTATCCGGGTTTCCAGCAACGAAACATGGAGTTGGGCAATGGTTAACGGAAAGCAGCTCCTATCGCCCGCTACTGCAAAACCACTCAAGGGATCTTCATGAAACTTTCACACAATGTAGATAAAGATGTGCACTTCCTGTCTGTGCAACAATAGGGCCTCATTACATTGAAACACATTTTTGTCTGATTTTTTTTTTAAATTATTCTTTGGTGTTTCAGAACTTGTTCCTGATCCTGAACTTTTCATTGTTTGTTGGAAAACACTATACGATTTTAGAAGTGAGTGAGTTGGTGTTTTTACGCCCGTGCAACGCTATATAGGTTATTTACAGGCGATGAACATGAAAAGAATGATACAATGAACATGAAATGATGATGATAAATGAAATATGGGGATGGGGTGCGAAACAAAGGAACGGTAAATTTTGAAGAACCACAGGAAAAGGGGGAGAGGTGGGTAGGGGCGGAAAATTTAGCCTATGTGGTGCATGTTTCGCTTATTTCGCCCTGTTTCCTTGCTCCAATCGTCTCGAAAATTGACCGATTTTAAAAATTGAACCATGATTGTAAAGCTAATTGTTCATTCTCCAGACCTAGTTTAGGTAAAGAAATGTACACGGTAAGTAAGCTTTTTCCTACCTCATTGAACATTGCTAACTTGTACAATGTCTAGACTCGGACCTGAAAGTGATGCAAGTTTGAGGCATCATAACTTTTGATCGGCGATAGGTAGCCCGGTTCTGTAAAATGTGTTAAACGGCACAAATCGTGATCTGTCGGACACAGTAAAGGGATTGTACGTCGGTTGAGCACAAGCGAGACTGGAATTTTTTTCTAGGAACAAGATTTTCCTCTCAATGTAGGCGATTTTTTTACCATTCGGGTCCTTGTAGCTTCTAGATCGGAAAAATACCAACGAATTGGCGACAGAATTCGACAAAAACCGCAAATACAAAGCCTGTTTGATCAAAAAACAATAGCCTGACTGAAAACAAACGTGTAGCTGAGACAGTGAACCAGTTATTTACAGGCGGGGCGCACGACGAATATGTGCAAAAAATCCGAGAAAAAAAACGAACACAAAAAAGGGACAAAGAGAAAAAAAAGAAGGAAAGAGAAGGCAAAAGGAAGAAAAAAAATCAGTAGCTAATTCCAAAAAAAAAAAAAACAAAAAAAAAAAAAAAACAAGTCCACGCGCATACTTTTTGTTACTGGCATTCCTGCGCACAAACATGATTCAATGAATATCAAAACATGATGACAGCCTTTTAAGCTGCTATTACTTCTACACCTGTCGTGGGATCTTTATGAAACTTTTACACGATCTTTGTGACTTAACACAGATGTGTAAAATTCATGTTTAACATTGCTTAGATAGATATCGGGGCTTCTATAGGCTAAAGTTGGAGATGAGCCATGGTTGACCAAGGACAGCTCTCATCGACCGCAACTCTGAAACCACTCGATGGATCTTCATGAAACTTTTACACAGCGTAGATATTGTTGTTGACTACCTTTTCCTGTCATAACCATTCACGATTGACTTTGTGGGGATCGAAGGGCGGTTTAATGTCCTTTTCGTCCAAAATTGATCCTGAACTATTGATCCTGAATTTCGTATTTTTTCATGCGAAAGTGTTGGATGTGCAAATAACTCATACGTTTTACCCCTTTTTGTTACAGAACATTTACAAGACAAGACGATTATGACAAACAAGAAAGACGAAGGCCGTTTCTGTAAAAGATTGGGGTAAGTAGATTTTTATTTTCTTTCTTTTTGTAATCAATCCGAGCGTCTATGCTCATCCGCTCCATTTAGTTGAAAAGCTTATTAAAAATACTTTCCAACGCGATTTTGATCGTTTAAATCGGTTAAGAAATGACTGAGATATTAGCATGTAAAGTTTGTAATTAAAATTTTCAAAAAGAAGTTCCGGCTAACCCTAACCCTTAACCCTGACACTAACCCTTTATTCATACGCAACCAAGACGGTTTACCGTTGGCGGAATGTGCAGATAAGGGTTACCCCTAATTACCTAACCCGATACTTAACCCTAACCCTTAACCGTCTAACCCTAACCCTAACCTTCTAACTCTAACCCTAACCCTTAACCCTAACCCTAACCCTAACCCTGACCATAAAACTGACCCTAACCCTAACCCCGACCCTAACCCTAACCCTTAACCCTAACCCTAACCCTTTTTTCTTAAAAAGTGTGTTTTTCGCGTATTTTTCTACAGAATGTTTTATCAAGAAACAGGGAGGTCAGGGAAGAAAACCGATGAGTGATTCGTATTAAGTTTTTGGATGAAAAACTCGAAAAAAATATTTTTGGAAGAGTTGGGGTTACGGTTGCCATGTTGACCACTTTGCAGATATCAATTTGTGCTCATTTGGGCCTGTTCCCGTACTGTTATCGTCACCAAATTGAAAAATCGACCCCGCAGGGGCAGTACTTTTTTACGGGCAACCAGATGCAAACAACTGCAAGTCTCTATCTTGTGTCGTTCTCGAGTTAGGTGTATCATGCGAAATGACGAAAAAACGATTTTTCAGCTTCAATGCATTGAGTTCATCATGAACAATCTCAAATGTCATGGTTTCCCTGAACTGTACTCTGACTAGACTATAGATTTGACCATTTTCACACTCCTGTTACAAGGCAAGAGAAAGCAGTGACTCGTCAAAATTACAGAAAAGTTCAATTCTACAAGCTTCAAAATCCATATTTCAAGAATAAACCGATCACCCAACTACATGTACCAACCGCCAATTAATTGTAGGTCTTCCTGTCAGTAATCGAAAGTTGAAACAAAAAAACAATTGAAAAGAGAACAAAATATACATAGGAACAAAGAACAAATAAATTGGAACAGGAAAGGGATGATACACCACTGGAAAAGGGGGAGTGGTGGGTAGCTGCAATGAAGATCTGATCGGATAACAAAGGCTCCGTCTGCAATTACTTCTATACCAATCAATGGATCTTAATGAAACTTTCACACAATCTTGGTGATACATCACAGATGTCTAAAATCCAAGTTAAAATTTGATCGCATTGGCATCCGGGTTTCCAGCAACGAAACATGGAGTTGGGCAAAGGTTAACGGAAAGCAGCTCCTATCGCCCTATACTGCAAAACCACTCAAGGGATCTTCATGAAACTTTCACACGATGTAGATATAAAGATGTGCACTTCCTGTCTGTGCAACAATAGGGCCTCATTGACATTAAAAATTATTCTTTGGTGTTTCAGAACTTGTTCCTGATCCTGAACTTTACATTGTTTGTTGGAAAACACTATACGATTTTAGGAGTGAGTGAGTTGGTGTTTTACGCCCGTGCAACGCTAAAGAGGTTATTTACAGGCGATGAACATGAAAAGAATGATACAATGAACATGAAATGATGATGATAAATGAAATAAATGAAATATGGGGATGGGGTGGGAAACAAAGGAACGGTAAATTTTGAAAAACCACAGGAAAAGGGGTAGGGGCGGAAAATTTAGCCTCTGTAGTGCATTTTTAGCAGAGCTCATACTTTTTTAACATTTTTATTACAGAATATTTACGGGACATGATGCTCAAAGTGAAATAAGAGAGACAGTGGTTCATCTGGATGCTGTGCGAGTCAAAAGAAAGGGGTAAGTAGTTTAAAAACGTAGACTAGCGAATGTAGGTCTAAACACGCAACCAAATCATGTATGGTCTTGCTTAAAAAAGTTTAAGGTAAGATACGGGCCTGAAGACAAGATATAAAAGTAGCAGACTGAAATACTGAGCCATATATTCCAAGTTGTGATCAATGAAAATGTTCACTATCGATAAAAGAGACATTTCCGAGTGAGTAAATGTGGGTTGTATCACGGAAGTACAATACAGATTACTTCCCTTTTACCAAACACTATTTTTATACGACCGCAAAACGTTCTCCTGCAGTCTAAGGAGACAATTTATAAGGATGTTCTTGCCATAAATAATGCTTACATTGTCCAGTGAATGATTTTATAGGAGTACTTTTGCCATAAAAATGTGTTCGTGTAGTCTTAGGAGTATATTTATATGGATTTTATTGTCCTAGAGTGTGGTTATAAATGGGAACTAGTTACCCCAAAAGGTGGCAATATTGTTTTGTTAAAGGATATTTATAAGGATATAATTGCCATAAACTGTGAGGAAATACATTATATGGTCATTGATACTATCAAATGGGATGATTTTATCCCAGGAGTAAAAGAATAAGGGTGAGTGAATGTAGGTCGTAACATCCAACCTAACATGTATCATGATTTTCTCCCTTAGAATTGACACAGTTTATATGCATTTGAAGGTATCGTTCGTAAAGGGAAACTCGTCAGCATTCAAAAACAGTTTGAATTTATAAAATCGGTTGAAAAATGACCGAGATAGTACAAGAATAAGGGTGAGTGAAAGTAGGTCGTAACATCCAACCTAACATGTATCATGATTTTCTCCCTTAGAATTGACACAGTTTATATGCATTTGAAGGTACCGTCCGTAAAGGGAAACTCGTCAGCATTCAAAAACAGTTTGAATTTTTAAAATCGGTTGAAAAATGACTGAGATATTGTCTTTTGAAATTTACCTTTCATAGTTATAGAAATATATTATCTCCCTTTAAAATACGTATGCAAATTAGTTCTACCACTATAATTGTTTCTATACCAAAGACCCACCATATATAGGAACCGATTACTTCATTAAATATCGGCGCATGCGCAGTCGAATAAAAGGGTTAGGGTTCGGGTTTATAAGAGAAATTTCGGCTAACCTTAACCCTAACCCTGACTCTAACCCTAACCCTAACCCTTTATTCATACGCCAACCATATAACATACCAATAAAATATCAATACATCGGTCGGGTCCCCCTCTATACGATACCTAACCTGATACTTAACCCTAATGTAGTAGGGTGATTTTTATGTATTTTTATATTTTGAATTGTTATTATGGTTATTAATATGCTATAATAAAGTATGTTTGCAAATTTATTGAATTTAGATGTTTTATTATTTTGTACTCATATGTCACAGTGCTGATGGTACTTTGATTTGCACCTGAGATTTCTAGGTAGTTTGTTAATTAGTTCAGGTATTTTCCTTTGATCTTTTATTGGTTGTTTTGGTCATGTGATATACTTTGGTGGGAAAACTTGTTTTTCAAGTTCTCTTTGATTTCACCTTTTTGAAGATATTACAGTTTAAATTCCAGTTGCCATATTTGTTTAATTTCCATTTCTATATTTTTCACACTTTTTGGACATTTGGACTATTTATACTATTCTACATTCTTGGAGATTTATATTTCATTGGAAGGTCAGTTTTATTCTTATACTAATCATTATTAATTGTCTTTGCCAATACTTATTACCCTGCAGTATGAGATCTGTATGGATGTGTAATATACAGTAAAACACATAAAAAACTATAAACATGGAATAAACTTTATTATGTAAAACAAATCTAAACTTTTATTGAAAACAGTATAAAGATTAAAAAAAAAATCAACCAGATATGAAGTACCAAGTTCAGAATGCATATGAGAGTTACTATTTTAACTTTAAAATAAATAATATGATTCATAGAGTAAATAGAAGTTTTTTTATTAATATATTTGCTTGATAGGTATTTTTGAGATATGAGTTTGTCATGAGAACTCATGACTTATAAACCCTAATTTTTAAGGAGCAAGAAAACATCCAGAAATTAGCACAGAAGGTGGTTTAGAAATGATTAAGACAATCCTGGACAATAATGTATTCCAGCTACACGATATGCAATTTATTCAAACTGATGGAATAGCAATTGGGTCTAAGTTAGGGAAGAATTTCGCATGTGCATATATGCGAAAATGGGATGAGAAACTAATGGAAGCAGATAAAGTACCAATGTTTTACAAACGTTTTATAGATGACGGATTTGGTATCTGGACACATGGCGCGGACGAGTTAAAAAAGTTTCAAGAGCATGCAAATTCTATTCACAAGAATATCAAAGTAGAGTTGAGATGGAGCAGTACAAAGATTGAATTTCTGGACACACTTGTTAGCTTTAAACAAGGGCGTTTAAAGACTGATTTGTATGTTAAACCTACAGACAAACATTTATATGTTGATGTCAAATCGTGCCATCCAAATAGTACAAAAAGAGCAATACCATATGGTCTAGGGATCAGACTTAAACGTATATGCAGTGACGAAAAGGATTATCTGAAACACAAGAAGGATCTTAAGACTCAACTCAGAAAAAGAGGATATAGTTCTAAATTTATTGAGCAACAACTAGATCGGGTAGATAAACTGGACCGCAAAGACCTTCTACTTTACAAAAATAAGGAAAAGAAGAAAACAACTAGGATACCACTAGTTATCACATACAGCAAACAACTCCCCGACATACGACACATAGTCAGAAAACACCAAAGCATTTTGGATAAATCAGACAGACTTAAAAACATACCCGTATTTAAAAACCCGCCAATACTTGCATTCAAAAGGGATCAAAACCTTGGTGATATTCTAGTCCATGGAAAACTCAACAAAATTGCAAAATGTCAAAACGGAAAAATGGACCTCAACAAATGTGATACAAACTGTGAAGTGTGCGACAAGCTTACAAAACAAGAAATGGTTAAAGTAAATGGAAAAACTATTAATCAAAGAGACTTTTTCGGGTGCAGCACTAGAAATGTCATCTATGCAATTTTCTGTAAGACCTGCAACAAATTCGTGTATGTTGGAGAAACTGAGAGAATGGCCAAAGAAAGACTCCAGGAACACCTTAATGACATCAGGTTAAAAAGAATGCAAAAAAGTGTAGCACAACATTTCAATGAAGGTAGACATTCAAGGGCTGATGTAGAGTTTGTATTATTAGAAAGGTGTATACCCAAATCTAAATATTACAGGCAGATCAAAGAACTCAAATGGATAGAGGAACTCCGCACAGAAATACCAAATGGAGCTAACATCAAGGCAACCCTAGGGATACTGTGGAATGAATATCAGTGACTTTTTGGCGCAATACTTAACATCATACTTTGGCATATTGTCGCCAACGTCGCCTATGACGTCACTCACCTTGACGACGTTATTGATGAAGATGATGATGATGGAATGGCCATGATGTAACTTTCAGAGGACTTTTTACTCCTGATGAAGGCAACTGCCGAAACGTTGAGACTTTTGAGCCATTATAAATAAATATACCTAATTTTTATATTCAGATTTAAGATGTGAAGACCTTGTACTGTTATTTAAACCCAGCGGGTAACCTTTACACCCACATGTGAGGTAAGGTCTATATTGTTTTTATGTTTTAATTAATATTTCTGTTTGCTTTGTTTGTTTGCTTATTTAACACTAGTTTGCTATTTTTTTTATGTTCGGAATTAGAGTATTTTTCAAGCTCTAAATATAGTATAAGAATCTGTTATGTTTGTCATAAGAGATATACAAATGTCTGTTCTTTATAAGACATCAGTTTATTTTTGCAAGCTTCTTGTGGAATATGTGTACATGCGATCATATAGTACTTATCGGTATATTTAATTTTATTGATTTTCCGTATGGCAATTATTGTAGTATTTACGATTAAGCTAGAGTTATTCCTCTTTGAGCCTTTCTTATGATATTTATATTTTTATAGGGACTTTCTTATCATTGATTCGACTAAATAAAGAATCCAAAACCTTGAGATAATGGTTATAATTTTTTATTCGCCCGAAGGATCATCGATACATGAGCCCGGCTACAAATGGTGCTCAACGTGAATTTAGCGATTTGATTTTGATTTACCCGTACGGGACCAGGACAGTTCTTCACTATTTTGGTACATTATCTAGGACGTTCATCTACTTCCGGTACATGTGTTTTAAATTTGACAGTTTTTCTACACTTCAACTCTTCAAGATTCTTAAAGATTCTGGATAGGATGTGAGTGAAATCAGTGTTATATGGTCATTTATATGTTGTGTATTGTACTGTGTATACTGTCTATTTATGTCATTCATGTTTTATGTGTTTACGAGCATTTAAACTTAGAAAATTGACACGATAAACTTTACAATTTTGAAACTCGATTTTGTCACTTTTACATTCGATTTTTGAAATTTACTTTTGTTTCATTGATACATTACTGATCAAGTTTAAAACCGGGAACAACTCATGGCCGAATTCTACAGCGCAAGACAGAAGGAAAACGAAGATGTTACAGCTTGGAGTACAAGGTTGGCAGACTTTTTAGGTAAAGGATTAGAGAGAGGTATGGTTCGATTTGAAGATGCTGACAGAATGTTACACTCCATGTTATGGACAGGACTGAGGCAAGAACTGAAGGACATTAGTGGATACAAGCACTATACTATTACAGAGTTCAACAAGTTGAGAGTTGCCTTGAGACAGATAGAGAAAGAACACACACCGAAGAAGACTGATAAGACCAGTAAGCCAAATACATCCAAATCAGCGTCAAAGACCGAAGATGAATCAGAGATTAAAGAGTTACGAGGGATGGAACAGCAATTAACTCAGACGGTATCTACGATGCAGGAACAGTACCAGTATAGAGGTAGAGGTCGAGGAGGTTATAGAGGTAGACGATGGAACAACCGGTCATACCCAAGGCAGAATAATCAGAACAGACAGGAACAGTGGTATCAACAACCGCAACAGCAAGAAATTCCAAATCAACAACAACCACCTGAACAGCAGCAGGCAGCTTCTTTGTATGACGAACCAAAATGCTACAGGTGTGGACAGTATGGTCACTACAAGAGAGGATGTGCGGTTAGACTAGACCATTACAGAGGAGATTTAAACGGGAAGAAGCCTATGACGAGGGGCCAGCCCTAGGCTTGATGAAGAATATAAGCGGTCCCAGTGTAAGGAACAACAGAGTTAAGGAGATACCAGCAGGAATTTTTGGAAAACCAACAGAGACAACTGTTTTACTAGATGGAATAGAGACACCAGCTCTACTGGATACAGGATCCACAGTCACCACCATAAGTAGGACCTTTTATGATCAACACTTATTTAGGCTACCGCTGCAGAACTTAGATGAACTTTTGGATATCGAATGTGCTGGAGGGAGACAGCTACCATACGATGGCATTGTACAGGTAAGTATTTCTACACCAGGAGACGCCAACGACACAAGCCACCCATATTTAGCACTGATAGTTCCACACAGCAGATACAACATCCATGTGCCAGTCTTGATTGGAACCAACGTATTCGATGTTATGCTAAAGGATTTAATGCAGAGCCATGGAGAACGATATCTTCAAACAGCCAGATTGACAACACCGTGGTACACGACCTTTCGATGTGTGTCTATGAGGGAGCGAATTTTGAAGAAGAACAACAACCGACTAGCAGTAATAAGGAATGCTCAGCAGGAGAGAATCATCATACCACCCAACACCACAATGGAGATACAGGGATATTGTGAGAAAGAGATGATTTACCACACCACTCCATCTATACACCATCCTTCATCCTTAGCTTATGAAGTCAACCTAGATGTAGAGCCAAGAGTGCACCAGTATAGATATAATGACAACGGAAGAGTAAAGGTACAGTTAACCAACCAGACAGTATCCATACCACCGAAGGGAATATTATGTGAGTTACAACCAGTAAGTATTGAGCCAGTGCAACCAGAGGAGACATATCAGGAAGACAGATCATTGTTGGAGAAGATGGAGATTATGAAGAGCGATTTGACAGAAGAAGAACTAAGCAGAGGTGAGGATTTGATTTTAAGATACCATGATATATTTTCTAGAGGAGACAGAGATTTAGGCCATACCAACGAGGTTCAACACCGGATAGATTTGTTAGATGAAAGACCATTCAAGCAGAAATACCGCAGAATACCACCAGCGATGTATGAAGAAGTGAGAGACCATCTTAGACAGCTTTTAGATGCAGGTGTGATTAGACCATCCCATTCACCCTATGCCTCAAATGTAGTTTTGGTGAAGAAGCGTGATAACAGCTTAAGAATGTATGTGGACTACAGAATGTTGAACAACTTGACAAAGAAGGACAGCTATGCTTTACCCAGGATCGAAGAGCTTTTGGTTTGCCTAGCAGGTAATAGCTTCTTTTCCACCATCGACTTGAAATCGGGATATCACCAGGTAGAGATTTTAGAGACCCATAAGGAACGGAGTGCTTTTTGTGTAGGACCTCTTGGATTTTTTGAATTTAACCGGATGCCTTTTGGACTGACCAACGCTCCAGCAACTTTTCAGAGATTGATGGAAACAGTTTTGCAAGATCTAAATCTTAAGATATGCTGTGTTTTTATAGATGATGTTATAATTTTTGGAAAGGACTATGAAGATCACTTAAAGAATCTAAAGTTAGTATTTGACAGGATGAGGAGTGCCAACCTGAAATTATCACCAAAGAAATGTGAATTCTTTAAGAGAAAAGTGAAGTTTGTTGGTCACGTGGTGTCAGAACAAGGAATAGAGATCGACCCTAGTAAGACAGAGAAGATTGTGAATTGGCCGAAACCTGAAACACCAGAAGATGTCAGGAGATTTTTGGGACTAGTTGGATACTACCGCCGCTTTATCAAGAACTTTAGCAAGGTGAGCCGTCCACTTACAGACTTAATGCCAGTACCAAAGAAGAAACACCAGAAGAATAAGACCAAGAAGCAGAGGTACCAATGGGGTATCCGAATATCAAAAGTCCGAAAGGGCAGAGACAAAACCAGTAAACACCAACAAGAACGGGACAAAAACAGACAACATGTAAAACATGGAAACACAAAATAACTGAATATCAATCAACAACGCGAACTCCAGTCGAAACAAGAGTGAACTCAGGTGCTCCGGAAGAGTAAGCAGTTCCTGCTTGCTATAGCACACCCGTCGCGTTGCCAATAGTCCATTCAGCGTGTCAAATCCGGTAAAGGAAGACAAAACAACAACCTATGACAAACCAACATCTGCACTCATCTGAGAGATCGAAATCCCATATTTGTCTTTAAGTGCATGATGTCTTCCGTAAAATTTCTTGAGTGAAGACAGCAACCGATGAGCAACATAACCCTGTGTGAGCAAGACACAGAAGAAAGAGTGGAAATGGGGAGAAGCACAAGACAAGGCTTTTGAACATCTTAAAGAGAGGTTAACAACATCACCCATACTTGCCTATCCTGACTATGCCCTACAATACGAGTTGCATACAGATGCTTCAGGCGATGCCTTGGGAGCAGTTCTTTACCAAGAGCAGGATGGAATCAAAAGAGTTATCAGCTATGCCAGCCGTGGGTTGAACAGAGCGGAGAAGAACTACCCGCCACACAAGCGAGAATTCTTAGCGTTAGAGTGGGCCATATGCGACAAATTCAAAGACTACCTTATGGATGGAAAGATGTTTACTGTGCTGACCGACAACAATCCGGTAACATACGTATTGACAACAGCAAAGTTGGATGCCACAGGCCATCGTTGGCTAGCAGCACTATCAGCATTTCACTTCGAGATCAAGTATAGGCCAGGTAAAAGTAACGCAGATGCCGATGCCCTGAGTAGATTGCCAGAGACCATCACGAGCGAGGCAGTGCAGGCTATTTGTTCAACCGTACAACAACCCTATGTAGAGAGCTTGACGGTATCACCAGAAGTTTTAGATTTAGAGCAGGATATGACAGCAACAGATTTAACCAACGTGGTAGATTGGAGAGATGCACAGACACAGGATAAGTATATTAGACAGGTTAGAGAGTATTTGGAACAGGAAAAGACACCAACAAGGAAGGAGACAGGAGGAAACCCATTTAGCAGAGAGTTCAACAGATTGGTAATCATAGAAGGTATAGTATATAGGAAAACGACCATAGAGGAGGAGGATAAACATCAACTTTTATTGCCATCAGTTCACATCCAGACATTATTGCAAGCATTACATGATGACATGGGCCATCAAGGTAGAGACAGAACATCATCACTGATTAGAGACAGGTTTTATTGGCCAGGGATGTATAGGGACATAGAGGAATGGATAGAGAAATGTGGAAGATGTCTGAGGAGAAAAACACCATTGAATCAGAGAGCACCATTAGTACCCATAGTTACATCATCACCCTTGGAACTTGTATGCATGGACTATCTGACCCTAGAAACATCGAAGGGAGGATTTCAGCACATACTAGTTATATGCGACCATTTCACCAGGTACGCCCAAGCCATACCCACCAGAAACCAGCTAGCAAGAACAACAGCTGAAGCTAATACCATCACTTCATAGTACATTATGGACTTCCAGAGAGGATTCATTCAGACCAGGGGGGCTAATTTTGAGAGCCAGATTATCAAGGAACTTTGTCAGATAACAGGTATAAAGAAGTCTAGGACTACCAGCTATCATCCGATGGGTAATGGTATGTGTGAACGAATGAACAGGACATTGCTGAATATGTTAGGATCACTTGAAAGCCACCAGAAGCAGAATCGGAAAGCTTTTATAGGACCAATGGTACATGCTTATAATTGCACCAGGCATGAGTCAACAGGGCAAACACCTTACTTATTGATGTTTGGAAGAAACCCCAGATTACCTATAGATGTGACACTTGGACTAGGGGAGAAAGATCAGCCAAGTACAAGGTATATTACAGGACTTAGACAGAGGATTGAGCAGGCGTACCAACTAGCCAAGGAGAATTCAGAGAAAGCTAGACAGATACAGAAAGAAGGATATGACATCAAAATCAGAGGAGCAGTTATAAAACCAAGAGATAGGGTATTAGTCAGGATAGTAGCATTTGATGGAAAACACAAGATAGCAGATAGATGGGAACAAGAGCCATATAAGGTTTTGAAACAGCCAAATCAGGATATACCAGTGTATGTTGTGAAAAGAGAAGATGGAGAAGGAAGGATAAGAACTTTACACAGGAATCTGTTATTACCAATTGGATATATAGAAGAAAAACCCATAGTGACACCAAGGAAAAGACCAACACCAGCAGTAAGAAAAACACCAGTACTAAGACCAACACCAGCAGCTAGGAGGAAGAATGAATTGGAGATGCCATCAGCAGAGACCTTGTCAGAAGACTCTTCAGATGAGGAATCTGAGTATGGGCTGATACCTATACATCATCAAGGACCTGTGCTTAATGATACAACCATCACAGATGCGTTCCATGTCCAAGATGTAGGAGGAAAAGAAGAACCAGAAGATGAGGACGCTCATCATTCTACAGCCGTCGTTGAAGATGATGTTGTAGAACAGGAATCTTTAGTAGATGATGTTCCATCAGAACCAGACATGTTAGCAGATCAGTTAAGTGAAGAGAGTTCAGACGGAGACAGAGAACCAGTTCCAGAAGTTCGCCGCTCTTCCAGAGAACGAAGGCCACCAGCTTGGTTCAGGTCTGGGGAATATGAAACCTCCATGAGCTTACAGTCGGATTGGAAAAGAAGGATCCATTGTTTAGTGTCGTTGTCAACGTCCTCAGATTTGCTGAAAGGTTTACATCAGGAGACTGGAAAGACTGTGCTCGGTATTCTTGGAAGTGGAGATAGTTAAGTATGCCGGGACGGCATTTTCCAGCCAGAGGGGAGTATGTAGTAGGGTGATTTTTATGTATTTTTATATTTTGGATTGTTTTTATGGTTATTGATATGCTATAATAAAGTATGTTTGCAAATTTATTGAATTTAGATGTTTTATTATTTTGTACTCATATGTCACAGTGCTGATGGTACTTTGATTTTGCACCTGAGATTTCTAGGTAGTATGTTAATTAGTTCAGGTATTTTCCTTTGATCTTTTATTGGTTGTTTTGGTCATGTGATATACTTTGGTAGGAAAACTTGTTTTTCAAGTTCTCTTTGATTTCACCTTTTTGAAGATATTACAGTTTAATTTCCAGTTGCCATATTTGTTTAATTTCCATTTCTATATTTTTCACACTTTTTGGACATTTGGACTATTTATACTATTCTACATTCTTGGAGATTTATATTTCATTGGAAGGTCAGTTTTATTATTATACTAATCATTATTAATTGTCTTTGCCAATACTTATTACCCTGTAGTATGAGATCTGTATGGATGTGTAATATACAGTAAAACACATAAAAAACTATAAACATGGAATAAACTTTATTATGTAAAACAAATCTAAACTTTTATTAAAAACAGTATAAAGATAAAAAAAATCAACCAGATATGAAGTACCAAGTTCAGAATGCATATGAGAGTTACTATTTTAACTTTAAAATAAATAATATGATTCATAGAGTAAATAGAAGTTTTTTTATTAATATATTTGCTTGATAGGTATTTTTGAGATATGAGTTTGTCATGAGAACTCATGACTTATAAACCCTAATTTTTATATTCAGATTTAAGATGTGAAGACCTTGTACTGTTATTTAAACCCAGCGGGTAAACTTTACACCTACATGTGAGGTAGGGTCTATATTGTTTTTATGTTTTAATTAATATTTCTGTTTGCTTTCTTTGTTTGCTTATTTAACACTAGTTTGCTATTTTTTTATGTTCGGAATTAGAGTATTTTTCAAGCTCTAAATATAGTATAAGAATCTGTTATGTTTGTCATAAGAGATATACAAATGTCTGTTCTTTATAAGACATCAGTTTATTTTTGAAAGCTTCTTGTGGAATATGTGTACATGCGATCATATAGTACTTATCGGTATATTTAATTTTATTGATTTTCCGTATGGCAATTATTGTAGTATTTACGATTAAGCTAGAGTTATTCCTCTTTGAGCCATACTTATGATATTTATATTTTATAGGGACTTTCTTATCATTGAATCGACTAAATAAAGAATCCAAAACCTTGAGATATTGGTTATAATTTTTATTCGCCCGAAGGATCATCGATACATGAGCCCGGCTACACTAACACTTAACCTTCTAACCCTAACCTTCTAACACTAACCCTAACCCTTAACCCTAACCCTAACCCTGACCATAAAACTGACCCTAACCCTTAACCCTAACCCTAACCCTTTTTTTCTTTAAAAAAATGTGTTTTCGCGTATTTTTCTACAGAATTTTTTATCAAGAAACAGGGAGGTCAGGGAAGAAAACCGATGAGTGATTCGTTTTAAGTTTTTGGATGAAAAACTCGAAAAAAATATTTTTGGAAGGGTTGGGGTTACGGTTGCCATGTTGACCACTTTGCAGATATCAATTTGTGCTCATTTGGGCCTGTTCCCGTACTCTTATCGTCACCAAATTGAAAAATCGGCCCCATAGGGGCAGTACTTTTTTACTGGCAACCCGATGCAAAAAATTGCAAGTCTCTATCTTGTGTCGTTCTCGAGTTAGGTGTACGAAAAAACGATTTTTCAGCTTCAATGCATTGAGTTCATTATGAACAATCTCAAATGTCATGGTTTCCCTGAACTGTACTCTGAATAGACTATAGATTTGACCATTTTCACACTCCTGTTACAAGGCAAGAGAAAGCAGTGACTCGTCAAAAGTGACAGAAAAGTTCAATTCTACAAGCTTCAAAATCCATATTTCAAGAATAAACCGATCACCCAACTACATGTACCAACCGCCAATTAATTGTAGGTCTTCCTGTCAGTAATCGAAAGTTGAAACAAAAAAAAAACAATTGAAAAGAGAACAAAATACACATAGGAACAAAGAACAAAAAAATTGGAACAGGAAGGGATGATACACCACTGGAAAAGGGGGAGTGGTGGGTAGCTGCAATGAAGATCTGATCGGATGACAAAGGCTCCGTCTGCAATTACTTCTATACCAATCAATGGATCTTAATGAAACTTTCACACAATCTTAATGATACATCACAGATGTCTAAAATTCAAGTTAAAATTTGATCGCATTGGCATCCGGGTTTCCAGCAAAGAAACATGGAGTTGGGCAATGGTTAACGGAAAGCAGCTCCTATAGCCCACTACTGCAAAACCACTCAAGGGATCTTCATGAAACTTTCACACGATGTAGATAAAGATGTGCACTTCCTGTCTGTGCAACAATAGGGCCTCATTGACATTAAAAATTATTCTTTGGTGTTTCAGAACTTGTTCCTGATCCTGAACTTTACATTGTTTGTTGGAAAACACTATACGATTTTAGGAGTGAGTGAGTTGGTGTTTTACGCCCGTGCAACGCTAAAGAGGTTATTTACAGGCGATGAACATGAAAAGAATGATACAATGAACATGAAATGATGATGATAAATGAAATAAATGAAATATAAGGATGGGGTGGGAAACAAAGGAACGGTAAATTTTGAAGAACCACAGGAAAAGGGGTAGGGGCGGAAAATTTAGCCTCTGTGGTGCATTTTTAGCAGAGCTCATACTTTTTTAACATTTTTATTACAGAATATTTACGGGACATGATGCTCAAAGTGAAATAAGAGAGACAGTGGTTCATCTGGATGCTGTGCGAGTCAAAAGAAAGGGGTAAGTAGTTTAAAAACGTAGACTAGCCTTGTGAGCGAATGTAGGTCTAAACATGGTTTCCCTGAACTCTTCTCTCAATACACTATAGATTTGACCATTTTTACGCTCCTGTTACAAGGCAAGAGAAAGCAGTGACTCGTCAAAAGTGACAGAAAATTTCAATTCTACAAGCTTCAAAACCCATATTTCAAGAATACACCGATCACCCAACTACATGTACCAACCGCCAATTAATTGTAGGTCTTCCCGTAAGTTATCGAATATTGAAAAATACAAAATACACATAGGAACAAAAAAACCAAAAAAAATAGGAACAGGAAAGGGATGATACACCACTGGAAAAGGGGGAGTGGTGGGTAGGGGCAATGATGATGTGATCGAATGACAAAGGCTCCGTCTGCAATTTCTTCTATACCAATCAGTGGATCTTTATGAAACTTTCACACAATCTTGGTGATACATCACAGAAGTCTAGAATCCATGTTAAACTTTGATCGCAGTGGTATCCGGATTTCCAGCAACGAAACATGGAGTTGGGCAATGGTTAACAGAAAGCAGCTCCTATCGCCCGCTACTGCAAAACCACTGAAGGGATCTTCATGAAACTTTCACACAATGTAGATAAAGATGTGCACTTCCTGTCTGTGCAACAATAGGGCCTCATTACATTGAAACACATTTTTGTCTGATTTTTTTCAAAAATTATTCTTTGGTGTTTCAGAACTTGTTCCTGATCCTGAACTTTTCATTGTTTGTTGGAAAACACTATACGATTTTAGAAGTGAGTGAGTTGGTGTTTTTACGCCCGTGCAACGCTATATAGGTTATTTACAGGCGATGAACATGAAAAGAAGGATACAATGAACATGTAATGATGATGATAAATGAAATATGGGGATGGGGTGCGAAACAAAGGAACGGTAAATTTTGAAGAACCACAGAAAAAGGGGGAGAGGTGGGTAGGGGCGGAAAATTTAGCCTATGTGATGCATGTTTCGCTTATTTGGCCCTGTTTCCTTGCTCCAATCGTCTCGAAAATGAAAAATTGGTCCCATAGGAACCGTTATTTTTGACGAGCGAGCCAATGCAAAAAACCGCAAGTCTCTAGACAAAGCCGTTTTCGAGTTAGGTGTACCATGGGCATGCAAAATGGCAAAGGTTAATTGTTAACTTTAAATGCTTGTATCTCGGTCATCTCTTGACCGATTTTAAAAATTGAACCATGATTGTAAAGCCAATTGTTCATTCTCCAGACCTAGTTTAGGTAAAGAAATGAACACGGTAAGTAAGCTTTTTCCTACCTCATTGAACATTGCTAACTTGTACAATGTCTAGACTCGGACCTGAAAGTGATGCAAGTTTGAGGCATCATAACTTTTGATCGGCGATAGGTAGCCCGGTTCTGTAAAATGTGTTAAACGGCACAAATCGTGATCTGTCGGACACAGTAAAGGGATTGTACGTCGGTTGAGCACAAGCGAGACTGGAATTTTTTTCTAGGAACAAGATTTTCCTCTCAATGTAGGCGATTTTTTTACCATTCGGGTCCTTGTAGCTTCTAGATCGGAAAAATACCAACGAATTGGCGACAGAATTCGACAAAAACCGCAAATACAAAGCCTGTTTGATCAAAAAACAATAGCCTGACTGAAAACAAACGTGTAGCTGAGACAGTGAACCAGTTATTTACAGGCGGGGCGCACGACGAATATGTGCAAAAAATCCGAGAAAAAAAAACGAACACAAAAAAGGGACAAAGAGAAAAAAAAAGAAGGAAAGAGAAGGCAAAAGGAAGAAAAAAAATCAGTAGCTAATTCAAAAAAAAAAAAAAAAAAAAAAAAAACAAGTCCACGCGCATACTTTTTGTTACTGGCATTCCTGCGCACAAAAATGATACAATGAATATGAAATGACGTGGTCACTTCAAAACATGATGACAGCCTTTTAAGCTGCTATTACTTCTACACCTGTCGTGGGATCTTTATGAAACTTTTACACGATCTTTGTGACTTAACACAGATGTGTAAAATTCATGTTTAACATTGCTTAGATAGATATCGGGGCTTCTATAGGCTAAAGTTGGAGATGAGCCATGGTTGACCAAGGACAGCTCTTATCGACCGCAACTCTGAAACCACTCGATGGATCTTCATGAAACTTTTACACAGCGTAGATATTGTTGTTGACTACCTTTTCCTGTCATAACCATTCACGATTGACTTTGCGGGGATCGAAGGGCGGTTTAATGTCCTTTTCGTCCAAAATTGATCCTGAACTATTGATCCTGAATTTCGTATTTTTTCATGCGAAAGTGTTGGATGTGCAAATAACTCATACGTTTTACCCCTTTTTGTTACAGAACATTTACAAGACAAGACGATTATGACAAACAAGAAAGACGAAGGCCGTTTCTGTAAAAGATTGGGGTAAGTAGATTTTTATTTTCTTTCTTTTTGTAATCAATCCGAGCGTCTATGCTCATCCGCTCCATTTAGTTGAAAAGCTTATTAAAAATACTTTCCAACGCGATTTTGATCGTTTAAATCGGTTAAGAAATGACTGAGATATTAGCATGTAAAGTTTGTAATTAAAATTTTCAAAAAGAAGTTCCGGCTAACCCTAACCCTTAACCCTGACACTAACCCTTTATTCATACGCAACAAAGACGGTTTACCGTTGGCGGAATGTGCAGAAAAGGGTTACCCCTAATTACCTAACCCGATACTTAACCCTAACCCTTAACCGTCTAACCCTAACCCTAACCCTTAACCCTAACCCTTAACCCTAACCCTAACCCTGACCATAAAACTGACCCTAACCCTAACCCCGACCCTAACCCTAACCCTTAACCCTAACCCTAACCCTTTTTTCTTAAAAAGTGTGTTTTTCACGTATTTTTCTACAGAATTTTTTATCAAGAAACAGGGAGGTCAGGGAAGAAAACCGATGAGTGATTCGTATTAAGTTTTTGGATGAAAAACTCGAAAAAAATATTTTTGGGAGGGTTGGGGTTACGGTTACCATGTTGACCACTTTGCAGATATCAATTTGTGCTCATTTGGGCATGTTCCCGTACTTTTATCGTCACGAAATTGAAAAATCAGCCCCGTAGGGGCAGTACTTTTTAACGGGCAACCCGATGCAAAAAACTGCAAGTCTCTATCTTGTGTCGTTCTCAAGTTAGGTGTATCATGCGAAATGACGAAAAAACCGATTTTCAGCTTCAATGCATTGAGTTCATTATGAACAATCTCAAATGTCATGGTTTCCCTGAACTCTACTCTGAATAGACTATAGATTTGACCATTTTTACGCTCCTGTTACAAGGCAAGAGAAAGCAGTGACTCGTCAAAAGTGACAAAAAAGTTCAATTCTACAAGCTTCAAAACCCATATTTCAAGAATAAACCGATCACCCAACTACATGTACCAACCGCCAATTAATTGTAGGTCTTCCCGTAAGTTATCGAAAGTTGAAAAGAACAAAATACACATAGGAACAAAAAACAAAAAATAGGAACAGGAAAGGGATGATACACCACTGGAAAAGGGGGAGTGGTGGGTAGGGGCAATGATGATGTGATCGAATGACAAAGGCTCCATCTGCAATTTCTTCTATACCAATCAGTGGATCTTAATGAAACTTTCACACAATCTTGGTGATACATCACAGATGTCTAGAATCCATGTTAAACTTTGATCGCAGTGGTATCCGGGTTTCCAGCAACGAAACATGGAGTTGGGCAATGGTTAACGGAAAGCAGCTCCTATCGCCCGCTACTGCAAAACCACTCAAGGGATCTTCATGAAACTTTCACACAATGTAGATGAAGATGTGCACTTCCTGTCTGTGCAACAATAGGGCCTCATTACATTGAAACACATTTTTGTCTGATTTTTTTTTTAAATTATTCTTTGGTGTTTCAGAACTTGTTCCTGATCCTGAACTTTTCATTGTTTGTTGGAAAACACTATACGATTTTAGAAGTGAGTGAGTTGGTGTTTTTACGCCCGTGCAACGCTATATAGGTTATTTACAGGCGATGAACATGAAAAGAATGATACAATGAACATGAAATGATGATGATAAATGAAATATGGGGATGGGGTGCGAAACAAAGGAACGGTAAATTTTGAAGAACCACAGGAAAAGGGGGAGAGGTGGGTAGGGGCGGAAAATTTAGCCTATGTGGTGCATGTTTCGCTTATTTCGCCCTGTTTCCTTGCTCCAATCGTCTCGAAAATTGACCGATTTTAAAAATTGAACCATGATTGTAAAGCTAATTGTTCATTCTCCAGACCTAGTTTAGGTAAAGAAATGTACACGGTAAGTAAGCTTTTTCCTACCTCATTGAACATTGCTAACTTGTACAATGTCTAGACTCGGACCTGAAAGTGATGCAAGTTTGAGGCATCATAACTTTTGATCGGCGATAGGTAGCCCGGTTCTGTAAAATGTGTTAAACGGCACAAATCGTGATCTGTCGGACACAGTAAAGGGATTGTACGTCGGTTGAGCACAAGCGAGACTGGAATTTTTTTCTAGGAACAAGATTTTCCTCTCAATGTAGGCGATTTTTTTACCATTCGGGTCCTTGTAGCTTCTAGATCGGAAAAATACCAACGAATTGGCGACAGAATTCGACAAAAACCGCAAATACAAAGCCTGTTTGATCAAAAAACAATAGCCTGACTGAAAACAAACGTGTAGCTGAGACAGTGAACCAGTTATTTACAGGCGGGGCGCACGACGAATATGTGCAAAAAATCCGAGAAAAAAAAACGAACACAAAAAAGGGACAAAGAGAAAAAAAAAGAAGGAAAGAGAAGGCAAAAGGAAGAAAAAAAATCAGTAGCTAATTCAAAAAAAAAAAAAAAAAAAAAAAAAAAAAAACAAGTCCACGCGCATACTTTTTGTTACTGGCATTCCTGCGCACAAAAATGATACAATGAATATGAAATGACGTGGTCACTTCAAAACATGATGACAGCCTTTTAAGCTGCTATTACTTCTACACCTGTCGTGGGATCTTTATGAAACTTTTACACGATCTTTGTGACTTAACACAGATGTGTAAAATTCATGTTTAACATTGCTTAGATAGATATCGGGGCTTCTATAGGCTAAAGTTGGAGATGAGCCATGGTTGACCAAGGACAGCTCTTATCGACCGCAACTCTGAAACCACTCGATGGATCTTCATGAAACTTTTACACAGCGTAGATATTGTTGTTGACTACCTTTTCCTGTCATAACCATTCACGATTGACTTTGCGGGGATCGAAGGGCGGTTTAATGTCCTTTTCGTCCAAAATTGATCCTGAACTATTGATCCTGAATTTCGTATTTTTTCATGCGAAAGTGTTGGATGTGCAAATAACTCATACGTTTTACCCCTTTTTGTTACAGAACATTTACAAGACAAGACGATTATGACAAACAAGAAAGACGAAGGCCGTTTCTGTAAAAGATTGGGGTAAGTAGATTTTTATTTTCTTTCTTTTTGTAATCAATCCGAGCGTCTATGCTCATCCGCTCCATTTAGTTGAAAAGCTTATTAAAAATACTTTCCAACGCGATTTTGATCGTTTAAATCGGTTAAGAAATGACTGAGATATTAGCATGTAAAGTTTGTAATTAAAATTTTCAAAAAGAAGTTCCGGCTAACCCTAACCCTTAACCCTGACACTAACCCTTTATTCATACGCAACAAAGACGGTTTACCGTTGGCGGAATGTGCAGAAAAGGGTTACCCCTAATTACCTAACCCGATACTTAACCCTAACCCTTAACCGTCTAACCCTAACCCTAACCCTTAACCCTAACCCTTAACCCTAACCCTAACCCTGACCATAAAACTGACCCTAACCCTAACCCCGACCCTAACCCTAACCCTTAACCCTAACCCTAACCATTTTTTCTTAAAAAGTGTGTTTTTCACGTATTTTTCTACAGAATTTTTTATCAAGAAACAGGGAGGTCAGGGAAGAAAACCGATGAGTGATTCGTATTAAGTTTTTGGATGAAAAACTCGAAAAAAATATTTTTGGGAGGGTTGGGGTTACGGTTACCATGTTGACCACTTTGCAGATATCAATTTGTGCTCATTTGGGCATGTTCCCGTACTTTTATCGTCACGAAATTGAAAAATCAGCCCCGTAGGGGCAGTACTTTTTAACGGGCAACCCGATGCAAAAAACTGCAAGTCTCTATCTTGTGTCGTTCTCAAGTTAGGTGTATCATGCGAAATGACGAAAAAACCGATTTTCAGCTTCAATGCATTGAGTTCATTATGAACAATCTCAAATGTCATGGTTTCCCTGAACTCTACTCTGAATAGACTATAGATTTGACCATTTTTACGCTCCTGTTACAAGGCAAGAGAAAGCAGTGACTCGTCAAAAGTGACAAAAAAGTTCAATTCTACAAGCTTCAAAACCCATATTTCAAGAATAAACCGATCACCCAACTACATGTACCAACCGCCAATTAATTGTAGGTCTTCCCGTAAGTTATCGAAAGTTGAAAAGAACAAAATACACATAGGAACAAAAAACAAAAAATAGGAACAGGAAAGGGATGATACACCACTGGAAAAGGGGGAGTGGTGGGTAGGGGCAATGATGATGTGATCGAATGACAAAGGCTCCATCTGCAATTTCTTCTATACCAATCAGTGGATCTTAATGAAACTTTCACACAATCTTGGTGATACATCACAGATGTCTAGAATCCATGTTAAACTTTGATCGCAGTGGTATCCGGGTTTCCAGCAACGAAACATGGAGTTGGGCAATGGTTAACGGAAAGCAGCTCCTATCGCCCGCTACTGCAAAACCACTCAAGGGATCTTCATGAAACTTTCACACAATGTAGATGAAGATGTGCACTTCCTGTCTGTGCAACAATAGGGCCTCATTACATTGAAACACATTTTTGTCTGATTTTTTTTTAAAATTATTCTTTGGTGTTTCAGAACTTGTTCCTGATCCTGAACTTTTCATTGTTTGTTGGAAAACACTATACGATTTTAGAAGTGAGTGAGTTGGTGTTTTTACGCCCGTGCAACGCTATATAGGTTATTTACAGGCGATGAACATGAAAAGAATGATACAATGAACATGAAATGATGATGATAAATGAAATATGGGGATGGGGTGCGAAACAAAGGAACGGTAAATTTTGAAGAACCACAGGAAAAGGGGGAGAGGTGGGTAGGGGCGGAAAATTTAGCCTATGTGGTGCATGTTTCGCTTATTTCGCCCTGTTTCCTTGCTCCAATCGTCTCGAAAATTGACCGATTTTAAAAATTGAACCATGATTGTAAAGCTAATTGTTCATTCTCCAGACCTAGTTTAGGTAAAGAAATGTACACGGTAAGTAAGCTTTTTCCTACCTCATTGAACATTGCTAACTTGTACAATGTCTAGACTCGGACCTGAAAGTGATGCAAGTTTGAGGCATCATAACTTTTGATCGGCGATAGGTAGCCCGGTTCTGTAAAATGTGTTAAACGGCACAAATCGTGATCTGTCGGACACAGTAAAGGGATTGTACGTCGGTTGAGCACAAGCGAGACTGGAATTTTTTTCTAGGAACAAGATTTTCCTCTCAATGTAGGCGATTTTTTTACCATTCGGGTCCTTGTAGCTTCTAGATCGGAAAAATACCAACGAATTGGCGACAGAATTCGACAAAAACCGCAAATACAAAGCCTGTTTGATCAAAAAACAATAGCCTGACTGAAAACAAACGTGTAGCTGAGACAGTGAACCAGTTATTTACAGGCGGGGCGCACGACGAATATGTGCAAAAAATCCGAGAAAAAAAAACGAACACAAAAAAGGGACAAAGAGAAAAAAAAAGAAGGAAAGAGAAGGCAAAAGGAAGAAAAAAAATCAGTAGCTAATTCAAAAAAAAAAAAAAAAACAAGTCCACGCGCATACTTTTTGTTACTGGCATTCCTGCGCACAAAAATGATACAATGAATATGAAATGACGTGGTCACTTCAAAACATGATGACAGCCTTTTAAGCTGCTATTACTTCTACACCTGTCGTGGGATCTTTATGAAACTTTTACACGATCTTTGTGACTTAACACAGATGTGTAAAATTCATGTTTAACATTGCTTAGATAGATATCGGGGCTTCTATAGGCTAAAGTTGGAGATGAGCCATGGTTGACCAAGGACAGCTCTTATCGACCGCAACTCTGAAACCACTCGATGGATCTTCATGAAACTTTTACACAGCGTAGATATTGTTGTTGACTACCTTTTCCTGTCATAACCATTCACGATTGACTTTGCGGGGATCGAAGGGCGGTTTAATGTCCTTTTCGTCCAAAATTGATCCTGAACTATTGATCCTGAATTTCGTATTTTTTCATGCGAAAGTGTTGGATGTGCAAATAACTCATACGTTTTACCCCTTTTTGTTACAGAACATTTACAAGACAAGACGATTATGACAAACAAGAAAGACGAAGGCCGTTTCTGTAAAAGATTGGGGTAAGTAGATTTTTATTTTCTTTCTTTTTGTAATCAATCCGAGCGTCTATGCTCATCCGCTCCATTTAGTTGAAAAGCTTATTAAAAATACTTTCCAACGCGATTTTGATCGTTTAAATCGGTTAAGAAATGACTGAGATATTAGCATGTAAAGTTTGTAATTAAAATTTTCAAAAAGAAGTTCCGGCTAACCCTAACCCTTAACCCTGACACTAACCCTTTATTCATACGCAACAAAGACGGTTTACCGTTGGCGGAATGTGCAGAAAAGGGTTACCCCTAATTACCTAACCCGATACTTAACCCTAACCCTTAACCGTCTAACCCTAACCCTAACCCTTAACCCTAACCCTTAACCCTAACCCTAACCCTGACCATAAAACTGACCCTAACCCTAACCCCGACCCTAACCCTAACCCTTAACCCTAACCCTAACCCTTTTTTCTTAAAAAGTGTGTTTTTCACGTATTTTTCTACAGAATTTTTTATCAAGAAACAGGGAGGTCAGGGAAGAAAACCGATGAGTGATTCGTATTAAGTTTTTGGATGAAAAACTCGAAAAAAATATTTTTGGGAGGGTTGGGGTTACGGTTACCATGTTGACCACTTTGCAGATATCAATTTGTGCTCATTTGGGCATGTTCCCGTACTTTTATCGTCACGAAATTGAAAAATCAGCCCCGTAGGGGCAGTACTTTTTAACGGGCAACCCGATGCAAAAAACTGCAAGTCTCTATCTTGTGTCGTTCTCAAGTTAGGTGTATCATGCGAAATGACGAAAAAACCGATTTTTCAGCTTCAATGCATTGAGTTCATTATGAACAATCTCAAATGTCATGGTTTCCCTGAACTCTACTCTGAATAGACTATAGATTTGACCATTTTTACGCTCCTGTTACAAGGCAAGAGAAAGCAGTGACTCGTCAAAAGTGACAAAAAAGTTCAATTCTACAAGCTTCAAAACCCATATTTCAAGAATAAACCGATCACCCAACTACATGTACCAACCGCCAATTAATTGTAGGTCTTCCCGTAAGTTATCGAAAGTTGAAAAGAACAAAATACACATAGGAACAAAAAACAAAAAATAGGAACAGGAAAGGGATGATACACCACTGGAAAAGGGGGAGTGGTGGGTAGGGGCAATGATGATGTGATCGAATGACAAAGGCTCCATCTGCAATTTCTTCTATACCAATCAGTGGATCTTAATGAAACTTTCACACAATCTTGGTGATACATCACAGATGTCTAGAATCCATGTTAAACTTTGATCGCAGTGGTATCCGGGTTTCCAGCAACGAAACATGGAGTTGGGCAATGGTTAACGGAAAGCAGCTCCTATCGCCCGCTACTGCAAAACCACTCAAGGGATCTTCATGAAACTTTCACACAATGTAGATAAAGATGTGCACTTCCTGTCTGTGCAACAATAGGGCCTCATTACATTGAAACACATTTTTGTCTGATTTTTTTTTTAAATTATTCTTTGGTGTTTCAGAACTTGTTCCTGATCCTGAACTTTTCATTGTTTGTTGGAAAACACTATACGATTTTAGAAGTGAGTGAGTTGGTGTTTTTACGCCCGTGCAACGCTATATAGGTTATTTACAGGCGATGAACATGAAAAGAATGATACAATGAACATGAAATGATGATGATAAATGAAATATGGGGATGGGGTGCGAAACAAAGGAACGGTAAATTTTGAAGAACCACAGGAAAAGGGGGAGAGGTGGGTAGGGGCGGAAAATTTAGCCTATGTGGTGCATGTTTCGCTTATTTCGCCCTGTTTCCTTGCTCCAATCGTCTCGAAAATTGACCGATTTTAAAAATTGAACCATGATTGTAAAGCTAATTGTTCATTCTCCAGACCTAGTTTAGGTAAAGAAATGTACACGGTAAGTAAGCTTTTTCCTACCTCATTGAACATTGCTAACTTGTACAATGTCTAGACTCGGACCTGAAAGTGATGCAAGTTTGAGGCATCATAACTTTTGATCGGCGATAGGTAGCCCGGTTCTGTAAAATGTGTTAAACGGCACAAATCGTGATCTGTCGGACACAGTAAAGGGATTGTACGTCGGTTGAGCACAAGCGAGACTGGAATTTTTTTCTAGGAACAAGATTTTCCTCTCAATGTAGGCGATTTTTTTACCATTCGGGTCCTTGTAGCTTCTAGATCGGAAAAATACCAACGAATTGGCGACAGAATTCGACAAAAACCGCAAATACAAAGCCTGTTTGATCAAAAAACAATAGCCTGACTGAAAACAAACGTGTAGCTGAGACAGTGAACCAGTTATTTACAGGCGGGGCGCACGACGAATATGTGCAAAAAATCCGAGAAAAAAAAACGAACACAAAAAAGGGACAAAGAGAAAAAAAAAGAAGGAAAGAGAAGGCAAAAGGAAGAAAAAAAATCAGTAGCTAATTCAAAAAAAAAAAAAAAAAAAAAAAAAAAAAACAAGTCCACGCGCATACTTTTTGTTACTGGCATTCCTGTGCACAAAAATGATACAATGAATATGAAATGACGTGGTCACTTCAAAACATGATGACAGCCTTTTAAGCTGCTATTACTTCTACACCTGTCGTGGGATCTTTATGAAACTTTTACACGATCTTTGTGACTTAACACAGATGTGTTAAATTCATGTTTAACATTGCTTAGATAGATATCGGGGCTTCTATAGGCTAAAGTTGGAGATGGGCCATGGTTGACCAAGGACAGCTCTTATCGACCGCAACTCTGAAACCACTCGATGGATCTTCATGAAACTTTTACACAGCGTAGATATTGTTGTTGACTACCTTTTCCTGTCATAACCATTCACGATTGACTTTGTGGGGATCGAAGGGCGGTTTAATGTCCTTTTCGTCCAAAATTGATCCTGAACTATTGATCCTGAATTTCGTATTTTTTCATGCGAAAGTGTTGGATGTGCAAATAACTCATACGTTTTACCCCTTTTTGTTACAGAACATTTACAAGACAAGACGATTATGACAAACAAGAAAGACGAAGGCCGTTTCTGTAAAAGATTGGGGTAAGTAGATTTTTATTTTCTTTCTTTTTGTAATCAATCCGAGCGTCTATGCTCATCCGCTCCATTTAGTTGAAAAGCTTATTAAAAATACTTTCCAACGCGATTTTGATCGTTTAAATCGGTTAAGAAATGACTGAGATATTAGCATGTAAAGTTTGTAAATAAAATTTTCAAAAAGAAGTTCCGGCTAACCCTAACCCTTAACCCTGACACTAACCCTTTATTCATACGCAACCAAGACGGTTTACCGTTGGCGGAATGTGCAGATAAGGGTTACCCCTAATTACCTAACCCGATACTTAACCCTAACCCTTAACCGTCTAACCCTAACCCTAACCTTCTAACTCTAACCCTAACCCTTAACCCTAACCCTTAACCCTAACCCTAACCCTGACCATAAAACTGACCCTAACCCTAACCCCGACCCTAACCCTAACCCTTAACCCTAACCCTAACCCTTTTTTCTTAAAAAGTGTGTTTTTCGCGTATTTTTCTACAGAATTTTTTATCAAGAAACAGGGAGGTCAGGGAAGAAAACCGATGAGTGATTCGTATTAAGTTTTTGGATGAAAAACTCGAAAAAAATATTTTTGGGAGGGTTGGGGTTACGGTTACCATGTTGACCACTTTGCAGATATCAATTTGTGCTCATTTGGGCATGTTCCCGTACTCTTATCGTCACGAAATTGAAAAATCAGCCCCGTAGGGGCAGTACTTTTTAACGGGCAACCCGATGCAAAAAACTGCAAGTCTCTATCTTGTGTCGTTCTCAAGTTAGGTGTATCATGCGAAATGACGAAAAAACCGATTTTTCAGCTTCAATGCATTGAGTTCATTATGAACAATCTCAAATGTCATGGTTTCCCTGAACTCTACTCTGAATAGACTATAGATTTGACCATTTTTACGCTCCTGTTACAAGGCAAGAGAAAGCAGTGACTCGTCAAAAGTGACAAAAAAGTTCAATTCTACAAGCTTCAAAACCCATATTTCAAGAATAAACCGATCACCCAACTACATGTACCAACCGCCAATTAATTGTAGGTCTTCCCGTAAGTTATCGAAAGTTGAAAAGAACAAAATACACATAGGAACAAAAAACAAAAAATAGGAACAGGAAAGGGATGATACACCACTGGAAAAGGGGGAGTGGTGGGTAGGGGCAATGATGATGTGATCGAATGACAAAGGCTCCATCTGCAATTTCTTCTATACCAATCAGTGGATCTTAATGAAACTTTCACACAATCTTGGTGATACATCACAGATGTCTAGAATCCATGTTAAACTTTGATCGCAGTGGTATCCGGGTTTCCAGCAACGAAACATGGAGTTGGGCAATGGTTAACGGAAAGCAGCTCCTATCGCCCGCTACTGCAAAACCACTCAAGGGATCTTCATGAAACTTTCACACAATGTAGATAAAGATGTGCACTTCCTGTCTGTGCAACAATAGGGCCTCATTACATTGAAACACATTTTTGTCTGATTTTTTTTTTAAATTATTCTTTGGTGTTTCAGAACTTGTTCCTGATCCTGAACTTTTCATTGTTTGTTGGAAAACACTATACGATTTTAGAAGTGAGTGAGTTGGTGTTTTTACGCCCGTGCAACGCTATATAGGTTATTTACAGGCGATGAACATGAAAAGAATGATACAATGAACATGAAATGATGATGATAAATGAAATATGGGGATGGGGTGCGAAACAAAGGAACGGTAAATTTTGAAGAACCACAGGAAAAGGGGGAGAGGTGGGTAGGGGCGGAAAATTTAGCCTATGTGGTGCATGTTTCGCTTATTTCGCCCTGTTTCCTTGCTCCAATCGTCTCGAAAATTGACCGATTTTAAAAATTGAACCATGATTGTAAAGCTAATTGTTCATTCTCCAGACCTAGTTTAGGTAAAGAAATGTACACGGTAAGTAAGCTTTTTCCTACCTCATTGAACATTGCTAACTTGTACAATGTCTAGACTCGGACCTGAAAGTGATGCAAGTTTGAGGCATCATAACTTTTGATCGGCGATAGGTAGCCCGGTTCTGTAAAATGTGTTAAACGGCACAAATCGTGATCTGTCGGACACAGTAAAGGGATTGTACGTCGGTTGAGCACAAGCGAGACTGGAATTTTTTTCTAGGAACAAGATTTTCCTCTCAATGTAGGCGATTTTTTTACCATTCGGGTCCTTGTAGCTTCTAGATCGGAAAAATACCAACGAATTGGCGACAGAATTCGACAAAAACCGCAAATACAAAGCCTGTTTGATCAAAAAACAATAGCCTGACTGAAAACAAACGTGTAGCTGAGACAGTGAACCAGTTATTTACAGGCGGGGCGCACGACGAATATGTGCAAAAAATCCGAGAAAAAAAAACGAACACAAAAAAGGGACAAAGAGAAAAAAAAAGAAGGAAAGAGAAGGCAAAAGGAAGAAAAAAAATCAGTAGCTAATTCAAAAAAAAAAAAAAAAAAAAAAAAAAACAAGTCCACGCGCATACTTTTTGTTACTGGCATTCCTGTGCACAAAAATGATACAATGAATATGAAATGACGTGGTCACTTCAAAACATGATGACAGCCTTTTAAGCTGCTATTACTTCTACACCTGTCGTGGGATCTTTATGAAACTTTTACACGATCTTTGTGACTTAACACAGATGTGTTAAATTCATGTTTAACATTGCTTAGATAGATATCGGGGCTTCTATAGGCTAAAGTTGGAGATGGGCCATGGTTGACCAAGGACAGCTCTTATCGACCGCAACTCTGAAACCACTCGATGGATCTTCATGAAACTTTTACACAGCGTAGATATTGTTGTTGACTACCTTTTCCTGTCATAACCATTCACGATTGACTTTGTGGGGATCGAAGGGCGGTTTAATGTCCTTTTCGTCCAAAATTGATCCTGAACTATTGATCCTGAATTTCGTATTTTTTCATGCGAAAGTGTTGGATGTGCAAATAACTCATACGTTTTACCCCTTTTTGTTACAGAACATTTACAAGACAAGACGATTATGACAAACAAGAAAGACGAAGGCCGTTTCGGTAAAAGATTGGGGTAAGTAGATTTTTATTTTCTTTCTTTTTGTAATCAATCCGAGCGTCTATGCTCATCCGCTCCATTTAGTTGAAAAGCTTATTAAAAATACTTTCCAACGCGATTTTGATCGTTTAAATCGGTTAAGAAATGACTGAGATATTAGCATGTAAAGTTTTTAATTAAAATTTTCAAAAAGAAGTTCCGGCCAACCCTAACCCTTAACCCTGACACTAACCCTTTATTCATACGCAACCAAGACGGTTTACCGTTGGCGGAATGTGCAGATAAGGGTTACCCCTAATTACCTAACCCGATACTTAACCCTAACCCTTAACCGTCTAACCCTAACCCTAACCTTCTAACTCTAACCCTAACCCTTAACCCTAACCCTTAACCCTAACCCTAACCCTGACCATAAAACTGACCCTAACCCTAACCCCGACCCTAACCCTAACCCTTAACCCTAACCCTAACCCTTTTTTCTTAAAAAGTGTGTTTTTCGCGTATTTTTCTACAGAATTTTTTATCAAGAAACAGGGAGGTCAGGGAAGAAAACCGATGAGTGATTCGTATTAAGTTTTTGGATGAAAAACTCGAAAAAAATATTTTTGGGAGGGTTGGGGTTACGGTTACCATGTTGACCACTTTGCAGATATCAATTTGTGCTCATTTGGGCATGTTCCCGTACTCTTATCGTCACGAAATTGAAAAATCAGCCCCGTAGGGGCAGTACTTTTTAACGGGCAACCCGATGCAAAAAACTGCAAGTCTCTATCTTGTGTCGTTCTCAAGTTAGGTGTATCATGCGAAATGACGAAAAAACCGATTTTTCAGCTTCAATGCATTGAGTTCATTATGAACAATCTCAAATGTCATGGTTTCCCTGAACTCTACTCTGAATAGACTATAGATTTGACCATTTTTACGCTCCTGTTACAAGGCAAGAGAAAGCAGTGACTCGTCAAAAGTGACAAAAAAGTTCAATTCTACAAGCTTCAAAACCCATATTTCAAGAATAAACCGATCACCCAACTACATGTACCAACCGCCAATTAATTGTAGGTCTTCCCGTAAGTTATCGAAAGTTGAAAAGAACAAAATACACATAGGAACAAAAAACAAAAAATAGGAACAGGAAAGGGATGATACACCACTGGAAAAGGGGGAGTGGTGGGTAGGGGCAATGATGATGTGATCGAATGACAAAGGCTCCATCTGCAATTTCTTCTATACCAATCAGTGGATCTTAATGAAACTTTCACACAATCTTGGTGATACATCACAGATGTCTAGAATCCATGTTAAACTTTGATCGCAGTGGTATCCGGGTTTCCAGCAACGAAACATGGAGTTGGGCAATGGTTAACGGAAAGCAGCTCCTATCGCCCGCTACTGCAAAACCACTCAAGGGATCTTCATGAAACTTTCACACAATGTAGATAAAGATGTGCACTTCCTGTCTGTGCAACAATAGGGCCTCATTACATTGAAACACATTTTTGTCTGATTTTTTTTTTAAATTATTCTTTGGTGTTTCAGAACTTGTTCCTGATCCTGAACTTTTCATTGTTTGTTGGAAAACACTATACGATTTTAGAAGTGAGTGAGTTGGTGTTTTTACGCCCGTGCAACGCTATATAGGTTATTTACAGGCGATGAACATGAAAAGAATGATACAATGAACATGAAATGATGATGATAAATGAAATATGGGGATGGGGTGCGAAACAAAGGAACGGTAAATTTTGAAGAACCACAGGAAAAGGGGGAGAGGTGGGTAGGGGCGGAAAATTTAGCCTATGTGGTGCATGTTTCGCTTATTTCGCCCTGTTTCCTTGCTCCAATCGTCTCGAAAATTGACCGATTTTAAAAATTGAACCATGATTGTAAAGCTAATTGTTCATTCTCCAGACCTAGTTTAGGTAAAGAAATGTACACGGTAAGTAAGCTTTTTCCTACCTCATTGAACATTGCTAACTTGTACAATGTCTAGACTCGGACCTGAAAGTGATGCAAGTTTGAGGCATCATAACTTTTGATCGGCGATAGGTAGCCCGGTTCGGTAAAATGTGTTAAACGGCACAAATCGTGATCTGTCGGACACAGTAAAGGGATTGTACGTCGGTTGAGCACAAGCGAGACTGGAATTTTTTTCTAGGAACAAGATTTTCCTCTCAATGTAGGCGATTTTTTTACCATTCGGGTCCTTGTAGCTTCTAGATCGGAAAAATACCAACGAATTGGCGACAGAATTCGACAAAAACCGCAAATACAAAGCCTGTTTGATCAAAAAACAATAGCCTGACTGAAAACAAACGTGTAGCTGAGACAGTAAACCAGTTATTTACAGGCGGGGCGCACGACGAATATGTGCAAAAAATCCGAGAAAAAAAAACGAACACAAAAAAGGGACAAAGAGAAAAAAAAAGAAGGAAAGAGAAGGCAAAAGGAAGAAAAAAAATCAGTAGCTAATTCAAAAAAAAAAAAAAAAAAAAAAAAAAAAAAAAAACAAGTCCACGCGCATACTTTTTGTTACTGGCATTCCTGTGCACAAAAATGATACAATGAATATGAAATGACGTGGTCACTTCAAAACATGATGACAGCCTTTTAAGCTGCTATTACTTCTACACCTGTCGTGGGATCTTTATGAAACTTTTACACGATCTTTGTGACTTAACACAGATGTGTTAAATTCATGTTTAACATTGCTTAGATAGATATCGGGGCTTCTATAGGCTAAAGTTGGAGATGGGCCATGGTTGACCAAGGACAGCTCTTATCGACCGCAACTCTGAAACCACTCGATGGATCTTCATGAAACTTTTACACAGCGTAGATATTGTTGTTGACTACCTTTTCCTGTCATAACCATTCACGATTGACTTTGTGGGGATCGAAGGGCGGTTTAATGTCCTTTTCGTCCAAAATTGATCCTGAACTATTGATCCTGAATTTCGTATTTTTTCATGCGAAAGTGTTGGATGTGCAAATAACTCATACGTTTTACCCCTTTTTGTTACAGAACATTTACAAGACAAGACGATTATGACAAACAAGAAAGACGAAGGCCGTTTCTGTAAAAGATTGGGGTAAGTAGATTTTTATTTTCTTTCTTTTTGTAATCAATCCGAGCGTCTATGCTCATCCGCTCCATTTAGTTGAAAAGCTTATTAAAAATACTTTCCAACGCGATTTTGATCGTTTAAATCGGTTAAGAAATGACTGAGATATTAGCATGTAAAGTTTGTAATTAAAATTTTCAAAAAGAAGTTCCGGCTAACCCTAACCCTTAACCCTGACACTAACCCTTTATTCATACGCAACCAAGACGGTTTACCGTTGGCGGAATGTGCAGATAAGGGTTACCCCTAATTACCTAACCCGATACTTAACCCTAACCCTTAACCGTCTAACCCTAACCCTAACCTTCTAACTCTAACCCTAACCCTTAACCCTAACCCTTAACCCTAACCCTAACCCTGACCATAAAACTGACCCTAACCCTAACCCCGACCCTAACCCTAACCCTTAACCCTAACCCTAACCCTTTTTTCTTAAAAAGTGTGTTTTTCGCGTATTTTTCTACAGAATTTTTTATCAAGAAACAGGGAGGTCAGGGAAGAAAACCGATGAGTGATTCGTATTAAGTTTTTGGATGAAAAACTCGAAAAAAATATTTTTGGGAGGGTTGGGGTTACGGTTACCATGTTGACCACTTTGCAGATATCAATTTGTGCTCATTTGGGCATGTTCCCGTACTCTTATTGTCACGAAATTGAAAAATCAGCCCCGTAGGGGCAGTACTTTTTAACGGGCAACCCGATGCAAAAAACTGCAAGTCTCTATCTTGTGTCGTTCTCAAGTTAGGTGTATCATGCGAAATGACGAAAAAACCGATTTTTCAGCTTCAATGCATTGAGTTCATTATGAACAATCTCAAATGTCATGGTTTCCCTGAACTCTACTCTGAATAGACTATAGATTTGACCATTTTTACGCTCCTGTTACAAGGCAAGAGAAAGCAGTGACTCGTCAAAAGTGACAAAAAAGTTCAATTCTACAAGCTTCAAAACCCATATTTCAAGAATAAACCGATCACCCAACTACATGTACCAACCGCCAATTAATTGTAGGTCTTCCCGTAAGTTATCGAAAGTTGAAAAGAACAAAATACACATAGGAACAAAAAACAAAAAATAGGAACAGGAAAGGGATGATACACCACTGGAAAAGGGGGAGTGGTGGGTAGGGGCAATGATGATGTGATCGAATGACAAAGGCTCCATCTGCAATTTCTTCTATACCAATCAGTGGATCTTAATGAAACTTTCACACAATCTTGGTGATACATCACAGATGTCTAGAATCCATGTTAAACTTTGATCGCAGTGGTATCCGGGTTTCCAGCAACGAAACATGGAGTTGGGCAATGGTTAACGGAAAGCAGCTCCTATCGCCCGCTACTGCAAAACCACTCAAGGGATCTTCATGAAACTTTCACACAATGTAGATAAAGATGTGCACTTCCTGTCTGTGCAACAATAGGGCCTCATTACATTGAAACACATTTTTGTCTGATTTTTTTTTTAAATTATTCTTTGGTGTTTCAGAACTTGTTCCTGATCCTGAACTTTTCATTGTTTGTTGGAAAACACTATACGATTTTAGAAGTGAGTGAGTTGGTGTTTTTACGCCCGTGCAACGCTATATAGGTTATTTACAGGCGATGAACATGAAAAGAATGATACAATGAACATGAAATGATGATGATAAATGAAATATGGGGATGGGGTGCGAAACAAAGGAACGGTAAATTTTGAAGAACCACAGGAAAAGGGGGAGAGGTGGGTAGGGGCGGAAAATTTAGCCTATGTGGTGCATGTTTCGCTTATTTCGCCCTGTTTCCTTGCTCCAATCGTCTCGAAAATTGACCGATTTTAAAAATTGAACCATGATTGTAAAGCTAATTGTTCATTCTCCAGACCTAGTTTAGGTAAAGAAATGTACACGGTAAGTAAGCTTTTTCCTACCTCATTGAACATTGCTAACTTGTACAATGTCTAGACTCGGACCTGAAAGTGATGCAAGTTTGAGGCATCATAACTTTTGATCGGCGATAGGTAGCCCGGTTCGGTAAAATGTGTTAAACGGCACAAATCGTGATCTGTCGGACACAGTAAAGGGATTGTACGTCGGTTGAGCACAAGCGAGACTGGAATTTTTTTCTAGGAACAAGATTTTCCTCTCAATGTAGGCGATTTTTTTACCATTCGGGTCCTTGTAGCTTCTAGATCGGAAAAATACCAACGAATTGGCGACAGAATTCGACAAAAACCGCAAATACAAAGCCTGTTTGATCAAAAAACAATAGCCTGACTGAAAACAAACGTGTAGCTGAGACAGTAAACCAGTTATTTACAGGCGGGGCGCACGACGAATATGTGCAAAAAATCCGAGAAAAAAAAACGAACACAAAAAAGGGACAAAGAGAAAAAAAAAGAAGGAAAGAGAAGGCAAAAGGAAGAAAAAAAATCAGTAGCTAATTCAAAAAAAAAAAAAAAAAAAAAAAAAAAAAAAAAACAAGTCCACGCGCATACTTTTTGTTACTGGCATTCCTGTGCACAAAAATGATACAATGAATATGAAATGACGTGGTCACTTCAAAACATGATGACAGCCTTTTAAGCTGCTATTACTTCTACACCTGTCGTGGGATCTTTATGAAACTTTTACACGATCTTTGTGACTTAACACAGATGTGTTAAATTCATGTTTAACATTGCTTAGATAGATATCGGGGCTTCTATAGGCTAAAGTTGGAGATGGGCCATGGTTGACCAAGGACAGCTCTTATCGACCGCAACTCTGAAACCACTCGATGGATCTTCATGAAACTTTTACACAGCGTAGATATTGTTGTTGACTACCTTTTCCTGTCATAACCATTCACGATTGACTTTGTGGGGATCGAAGGGCGGTTTAATGTCCTTTTCGTCCAAAATTGATCCTGAACTATTGATCCTGAATTTCGTATTTTTTCATGCGAAAGTGTTGGATGTGCAAATAACTCATACGTTTTACCCCTTTTTGTTACAGAACATTTACAAGACAAGACGATTATGACAAACAAGAAAGACGAAGGCCGTTTCTGTAAAAGATTGGGGTAAGTAGATTTTTATTTTCTTTCTTTTTGTAATCAATCCGAGCGTCTATGCTCATCCGCTCCATTTAGTTGAAAAGCTTATTAAAAATACTTTCCAACGCGATTTTGATCGTTTAAATCGGTTAAGAAATGACTGAGATATTAGCATGTAAAGTTTGTAATTAAAATTTTCAAAAAGAAGTTCCGGCTAACCCTAACCCTTAACCCTGACACTAACCCTTTATTCATACGCAACCAAGACGGTTTACCGTTGGCGGAATGTGCAGATAAGGGTTACCCCTAATTACCTAACCCTAACCCTAACCCTAACCCCTAACCCTAACCCTAACCCTAACCCTAACCCTAACCCTAACCCTAACCCTAACCCAAACGTGTAGCTGAGACAGTGAACCAGTTATTTACAGGCGGGGCGCACGACGAATATGTGCAAAAAATCCGAGAAAAAAAAACGAACACAAAAAAGGGACAAAGAGAAAAAAAAAGAAGGAAAGAGAAGGCAAAAGGAAGAAAAAAAATCAGTAGCTAATTCAAAAAAAAAAAAAAAAACAAAAACAAAAAAAAACAAGTCCACGCGCATACTTTTTGTTACTGGCATTCCTGCGCACAAAAATGATACAATGAATATGAAATGACGTGGTCACTTCAAAACATGATGACAGCCTTTTAAGCTGCTATTACTTCTACACCTGTCGTGGGATCTTTATGAAACTTTTACACGATCTTTGTGACTTAACACAGATGTGTAAAATTCATGTTTAACATTGCTTAGATAGATATCGGGGCTTCTATAGGCTAAAGTTGGAGATGAGCCATGGTTGACCAAGGACAGCTCTTATCGACCGCAACTCTGAAACCACTCGATGGATCTTCATGAAACTTTTACACAGCGTAGATATTGTTGTTGACTACCTTTTCCTGTCATAACCATTCACGATTGACTTTGTGGGGATCGAAGGGCGGTTTAATGTCCTTTTCGTCCAAAATTGATCCTGAACTATTGATCCTGAATTTCGTATTTTTTCATGCGAAAGTGTTGGATGTGCAAATAACTCATACGTTTTACCCCTTTTTGTTACAGAACATTTACAAGACAAGACGATTATGACAAACAAGAAAGACGAAGGCCGTTTCTGTAAAAGATTGGGGTAAGTAGATTTTTATTTTCTTTCTTTTTGTAATCAATCCGAGCGTCTATGCTCATCCGCTCCATTTAGTTGAAAAGCTTATTAAAAATACTTTCCAACGCGATTTTGATCGTTTAAATCGGTTAAGAAATGACTGAGATATTAGCATGTAAAGTTTGTAATTAAAATTTTCAAAAAGAAGTTCCGGCTAACCCTAACCCTTAACCCTGACACTAACCCTTTATTCATACGCAACCAAGACGGTTTACCGTTGGCGGAATGTGCAGATAAGGGTTACCCCTAATTACCTAACCCTAACCCTAACCCTAACCCTAACCCTTAACCCTAACCCTAACCCTGACCATAAAACTGACCCTAACCCTAACCCTTAACCCTAACCCTAACCCTAACCCTTTTTTTCTTAAAAAATGTGTTTTTCGCGTATTTTTCTACAGAATTTTTTATCAAGAAACAGGGAGGTCAGGGAAGAAAACCGATGAGTGATTCGTATTAAGTTTTTGGATGAAAAACTCGAAAAAAATATTTTTGGAAGGGTTGGGGTTACGGTTGCCATGTTGACCACTTTGCAGATATCAATTTGTGCTCATTTGGGCCTGTTCCCGTACTCTTATCGTCACCAAATTGAAAAATCGGCCCCGTAGGGGCAGTAATTTTTGACGGGCGAGCCAATGCAAAAAACCGCAAGTCTCTAGACAAAGCCGTTTTTGAGTTAGGTGTACCATGGGCATGCAAAACGGCAAAGGTTAATTGTTAACTTTAAGTGCTTGTATCTCGGTCATCTCTTGACCGATTTTAAAAATTGAACCATGATTGTAAAGCTAATTGTTCATTCTCCAGACCTAGTTTAGGTAAAGAAATGTACACGGTAAGTTAGCTTTTTCCTACCTCATTGAACATTGCTAACTTGTACAATGTCTAGACTCGGACCTGAAAGTGATGCAAGTTTGAGGCATCATAACTTTTGATCGGCGATAGGTAGCCCGGTTCTGTAAAATGTGTTAAACGGCACAAATCGTGATCTGTCGGACACAGTAAAGGGATTGTACGTCGGTTGAGCACAAGCGAGACTGGAATTTTTTTCTAGGAACAAGATTTTCCTCTCAATGTAGGCGATTTTTTTACCATTCGGGTCCTTGTAGCTTCTAGATCGGAAAAATACCAACGAATTGGCGACAGAATTCGACAAAAACCGCAAATACAAAGCCTGTTTGATCAAAAAACAATAGCCTGACTGAAAACAAACGTGTAGCTGAGACAGTGAACCAGTTATTTACAGGCGGGGCGCACGACGAATATGTGCAAAAAATCCGAGAAAAAAAAAACGAACACAAAAAAGGGACAAAGAGAAAAAAAAAGAAGGAAAGAGAAGGCAAAAGGAAGAAAAAAATCAGTAGCTAATTCAAAAAAAAAAAACAAAAAAACAAAAAAACAAGTCCACGCGCATACTTTTTGTTACTGGCATTCCTGCGCACAAAAATGATACAATGAATATGAAATGACGTGGTCACTTCAAAACATGATGACAGCCTTTTAAGCTGCTATTACTTCTACACCTGTCGTGGGATCTTTATGAAACTTTTACACGATCTTTGTGACTTAACACAGATGTGTAAAATTCATGTTTAACATTGCTTAGATAGATATCGGGGCTTCTATAGGCTAAAGTTGGAGATGAGCCATGGTTGACCAAGGACAGCTCTTATCGACCGCAACTCTGAAACCACTCGATGGATCTTCATGAAACTTTTACACAGCGTAGATATTGTTGTTGACTACCTTTTCCTGTCATAACCATTCACGATTGACTTTGTGGGGATCGAAGGGCGGTTTAATGTCCTTTTCGTCCAAAATTGATCCTGAACTATTGATCCTGAATTTCGTATTTTTTCATGCGAAAGTGTTGGATGTGCAAATAACTCATACGTTTTACCCCTTTTTGTTACAGAACATTTACAAGACAAGACGATTATGACAAACAAGAAAGACGAAGGCCGTTTCTGTAAAAGATTGGGGTAAGTAGATTTTTATTTTCTTTCTTTTTGTAATCAATCCGAGCGTCTATGCTCATCCGCTCCATTTAGTTGAAAAGCTTATTAAAAATACTTTCCAACGCGATTTTGATCGTTTAAATCGGTTAAGAAATGACTGAGATATTAGCATGTAAAGTTTGTAATTAAAATTTTCAAAAAGAAGTTCCGGCTAACCCTAACCCTTAACCCTGACACTAACCCTTTATTCATACGCAACCAAGACGGTTTACCGTTGGCGGAATGTGCAGATAAGGGTTACCCCTAATTACCTAACCCTAACCCTAACCCTAACCCTAACCCTTAACCCTAACCCTAACCCTGACCATAAAACTGACCCTAACCCTAACCCTTAACCCTAACCCTAACCCTAACCCTTTTTTTCTTAAAAAATGTGTTTTTCGCGTATTTTTCTACAGAATTTTTTATCAAGAAACAGGGAGGTCAGGGAAGAAAACCGATGAGTGATTCGTATTAAGTTTTTGGATGAAAAACTCGAAAAAAATATTTTTGGAAGGGTTGGGGTTACGGTTGCCATGTTGACCACTTTGCAGATATCAATTTGTGCTCATTTGGGCCTGTTCCCGTACTCTTATCGTCACCAAATTGAAAAATCGGCCCCGTAGGGGCAGTAATTTTTGACGGGCGAGCCAATGCAAAAAACCGCAAGTCTCTAGACAAAGCCGTTTTTGAGTTAGGTGTACCATGGGCATGCAAAACGGCAAAGGTTAATTGTTAACTTTAAGTGCTTGTATCTCGGTCATCTCTTGACCGATTTTAAAAATTGAACCATGATTGTAAAGCTAATTGTTCATTCTCCAGACCTAGTTTAGGTAAAGAAATGTACACGGTAAGTTAGCTTTTTCCTACCTCATTGAACATTGCTAACTTGTACAATGTCTAGACTCGGACCTGAAAGTGATGCAAGTTTGAGGCATCATAACTTTTGATCGGCGATAGGTAGCCCGGTTCTGTAAAATGTGTTAAACGGCACAAATCGTGATCTGTCGGACACAGTAAAGGGATTGTACGTCGGTTGAGCACAAGCGAGACTGGAATTTTTTTCTAGGAACAAGATTTTCCTCTCAATGTAGGCGATTTTTTTACCATTCGGGTCCTTGTAGCTTCTAGATCGGAAAAATACCAACGAATTGGCGACAGAATTCGACAAAAACCGCAAATACAAAGCCTATTTGATCAAAAAACAATAGCCTGACTGAAAACAAACGTGTAGCTGAGACAGTGAACCAGTTATTTACAGGCGGGGCGCACGACGAATATGTGCAAAAAATCCGAGAAAAAAAAACGAACACAAAAAAGGGACAAAGAGAAAAAAAAAGAAGGAAAGAGAAGGCAAAAGGAAGAAAAAAAATCAGTAGCTAATTCAAAAAAAAAAAAAAAAAAAAAAAAAAAAAACAAGTCCACGCGCATACTTTTTGTTACTGGCATTCCTGTGCACAAAAATGATACAATGAATATGAAATGACGTGGTCACTTCAAAACATGATGACAGCCTTTTAAGCTGCTATTACTTCTACACCTGTCGTGGGATCTTTATGAAACTTTTACACGATCTTTGTGACTTAACACAGATGTGTTAAATTCATGTTTAACATTGCTTAGATAGATATCGGGGCTTCTATAGGCTAAAGTTGGAGATGGGCCATGGTTGACCAAGGACAGCTCTTATCGACCGCAACTCTGAAACCACTCGATGGATCTTCATGAAACTTTTACACAGCGTAGATATTGTTGTTGACTACCTTTTCCTGTCATAACCATTCACGATTGACTTTGTGGGGATCGAAGGGCGGTTTAATGTCCTTTTCGTCCAAAATTGATCCTGAACTATTGATCCTGAATTTCGTATTTTTTCATGCGAAAGTGTTGGATGTGCAAATAACTCATACGTTTTACCCCTTTTTGTTACAGAACATTTACAAGACAAGACGATTATGACAAACAAGAAAGACGAAGGCCGTTTCTGTAAAAGATTGGGGTAAGTAGATTTTTATTTTCTTTCTTTTTGTAATCAATCCGAGCGTCTATGCTCATCCGCTCCATTTAGTTGAAAAGCTTATTAAAAATACTTTCCAACGCGATTTTGATCGTTTAAATCGGTTAAGAAATGACTGAGATATTAGCATGTAAAGTTTGTAATTAAAATTTTCAAAAAGAAGTTCCGGCTAACCCTAACCCTTAACCCTGACACTAACCCTTTATTCATACGCAACCAAGACGGTTTACCGTTGGCGGAATGTGCAGATAAGGGTTACCCCTAATTACCTAACCCTAACCCTAACCCTAACCCTAACCCTAACCCTAACCCTAACCCTAACCCTAAATTTTCAAAAAGAAGTTCCGGCTAACCCTAACCCTTAACCCTGACACTAACCCTTTATTCATACGCAACCAAGACGGTTTACCGTTGGCGGAATGTGCAGATAAGGGTTACCCCTAATTACCTAACCCGATACTTAACCCTAACCCTTAACCGTCTAACCCTAACCCTAACCTTCTAACTCTAACCATAACCCTTAACCCTAACCCTAACCCTAACCCTGACCATAAAACTGACCCTAACCCTAACCCCGACCCTAACCCTAACCCTTAACCCTAACCCTAACCCTTTTTTCTTAAAAAGTGTGTTTTTCGCGTATTTTTCTACAGAATGTTTTATCAAGAAACAGGGAGGTCAGGGAAGAAAACCGATGAGTGATTCGTATTAAGTTTTTGGATGAAAAACTCGAAAAAAATATTTTTGGGAGGGTTGGGGTTACGGTTACCATGTTGACCACTTTGCAGATATCAATTTGTGCTCATTTGGGCATGTTCCCGTACTCTTATCGTCACGAAATTGAAAAATCAGCCCCGTAGGGGCAGTACTTTTTAACGGGCAACCCGATGCAAAAAATTGCAAGTCTCTATATTGTGTCGTTCTCAAGTTAGGTGTATCATGCGAAATGACGAAAAAACCGATTTTTCAGCTTCAATGCATTGAGTTCATTATGAACAATCTCAAATGTCATGGTTTCCCTGAACTCTACTCTGAATAGACTATAGATTTGACCATTTTTACGCTCCTGTTACAAGGCAAGAGAAAGCAGTGACTCGTCAAAAGTGACAAAAAAGTTCAATTCTACAAGCTTCAAAACCCATATTTCAAGAATAAACCGATCACCCAACTACATGTACCAACCGCCAATTAATTGTAGGTCTTCCCGTAAGTTATCGAAAGTTGAAAAGAACAAAATACACATAGGAACAAAAAACAAAAAATAGGAACAGGAAAGGGATGATACACCACTGGAAAAGGGGGAGTGGTGGGTAGGGGCAATGATGGTGTGATCGAATGACAAAGGCTCCATCTGCAATTTCTTCTATACCAATCAGTGGATCTTAATGAAACTTTCACACAATCTTGGTGATACATCACAGATGTCTAGAATCCATGTTAAACTTTGATCGCAGTGGTATCCGGGTTTCCAGCAACGAAACATGGAGTTGGGCAATGGTTAACGGAAAGCAGCTCCTATCGCCCGCTACTGCAAAACCACTCAAGGGATCTTCATGAAACTTTCACACAATGTAGATAAAGATGTGCACTTCCTGTCTGTGCAACAATAGGGCCTCATTACATTGAAACACATTTTTGTCTGATTTTTTTTTTAAATTATTCTTTGGTGTTTCAGAACTTGTTCCTGATCCTGAACTTTTCATTGTTTGTTGGAAAACACTATACGATTTTAGAAGTGAGTGAGTTGGTGTTTTTACGCCCGTGCAACGCTATATAGGTTATTTACAGGCGATGAACATGAAAAGAATGATACAATGAACATGAAATGATGATGATAAATGAAATATGGGGATGGGGTGCGAAACAAAGGAACGGTAAATTTTGAAGAACCACAGGAAAAGGGGGAGAGGTGGGTAGGGGCGGAAAATTTAGCCTATGTGGTGCATGTTTCGCTTATTTCGCCCTGTTTCCTTGCTCCAATCGTCTCGAAAATTGACCGATTTTAAAAATTGAACCATGATTGTAAAGCTAATTGTTCATTCTCCAGACCTAGTTTAGGTAAAGAAATGTACACGGTAAGTAAGCTTTTTCCTACCTCATTGAACATTGCTAACTTGTACAATGTCTAGACTCGGACCTGAAAGTGATGCAAGTTTGAGGCATCATAACTTTTGATCGGCGATAGGTAGCCCGGTTCTGTAAAATGTGTTAAACGGCACAAATCGTGATCTGTCGGACACAGTAAAGGGATTGTACGTCGGTTGAGCACAAGCGAGACTGGAATTTTTTTCTAGGAACAAGATTTTCCTCTCAATGTAGGCGATTTTTTTACCATTCGGGTCCTTGTAGCTTCTAGATCGGAAAAATACCAACGAATTGGCGACAGAATTCGACAAAAACCGCAAATACAAAGCCTGTTTGATCAAAAAACAATAGCCTGACTGAAAACAAACGTGTAGCTGAGACAGTGAACCAGTTATTTACAGGCGGGGCGCACGACGAATATGTGCAAAAAATCCGAGAAAAAAAACGAACACAAAAAAGGGACAAAGAGAAAAAAAAGAAGGAAAGAGAAGGCAAAAGGAAGAAAAAAAATCAGTAGCTAATTCCAAAAAAAAAAAAAAAAACAAAAAAAAAAAAAAAACAAGTCCACGCGCATACTTTTTGTTACTGGCATTCCTGCGCACAAACATGATTCAATGAATATCAAAACATGATGACAGCCTTTTAAGCTGCTATTACTTCTACACCTGTCGTGGGATCTTTATGAAACTTTTACACGATCTTTGTGACTTAACACAGATGTGTAAAATTCATGTTTAACATTGCTTAGATAGATATCGGGGCTTCTATAGGCTAAAGTTGGAGATGAGCCATGGTTGACCAAGGACAGCTCTCATCGACCGCAACTCTGAAACCACTCGATGGATCTTCATGAAACTTTTACACAGCGTAGATATTGTTGTTGACTACCTTTTCCTGTCATAACCATTCACGATTGACTTTGTGGGGATCGAAGGGCGGTTTAATGTCCTTTTCGTCCAAAATTGATCCTGAACTATTGATCCTGAATTTCGTATTTTTTCATGCGAAAGTGTTGGATGTGCAAATAACTCATACGTTTTACCCCTTTTTGTTACAGAACATTTACAAGACAAGACGATTATGACAAACAAGAAAGACGAAGGCCGTTTCTGTAAAAGATTGGGGTAAGTAGATTTTTATTTTCTTTCTTTTTGTAATCAATCCGAGCGTCTATGCTCATCCGCTCCATTTAGTTGAAAAGCTTATTAAAAATACTTTCCAACGCGATTTTGATCGTTTAAATCGGTTAAGAAATGACTGAGATATTAGCATGTAAAGTTTGTAATTAAAATTTTCAAAAAGAAGTTCCGGCTAACCCTAACCCTTAACCCTGACACTAACCCTTTATTCATACGCAACCAAGACGGTTTACCGTTGGCGGAATGTGCAGATAAGGGTTACCCCTAATTACCTAACCCGATACTTAACCCTAACCCTTAACCGTCTAACCCTAACCCTAACCTTCTAACTCTAACCCTAACCCTTAACCCTAACCCTAACCCTAACCCTGACCATAAAACTGACCCTAACCCTAACCCCGACCCTAACCCTAACCCTTAACCCTAACCCTAACCCTTTTTTCTTAAAAAGTGTGTTTTTCGCGTATTTTTCTACAGAATGTTTTATCAAGAAACAGGGAGGTCAGGGAAGAAAACCGATGAGTGATTCGTATTAAGTTTTTGGATGAAAAACTCGAAAAAAATATTTTTGGAAGAGTTGGGGTTACGGTTGCCATGTTGACCACTTTGCAGATATCAATTTGTGCTCATTTGGGCCTGTTCCCGTACTGTTATCGTCACCAAATTGAAAAATCGACCCCGCAGGGGCAGTACTTTTTTACGGGCAACCAGATGCAAACAACTGCAAGTCTCTATCTTGTGTCGTTCTCGAGTTAGGTGTATCATGCGAAATGACGAAAAAACGATTTTTCAGCTTCAATGCATTGAGTTCATCATGAACAATCTCAAATGTCATGGTTTCCCTGAACTGTACTCTGACTAGACTATAGATTTGACCATTTTCACACTCCTGTTACAAGGCAAGAGAAAGCAGTGACTCGTCAAAATTACAGAAAAGTTCAATTCTACAAGCTTCAAAATCCATATTTCAAGAATAAACCGATCACCCAACTACATGTACCAACCGCCAATTAATTGTAGGTCTTCCTGTCAGTAATCGAAAGTTGAAACAAAAAAACAATTGAAAAGAGAACAAAATATACATAGGAACAAAGAACAAATAAATTGGAACAGGAAAGGGATGATACACCACTGGAAAAGGGGGAGTGGTGGGTAGCTGCAATGAAGATCTGATCGGATAACAAAGGCTCCGTCTGCAATTACTTCTATACCAATCAATGGATCTTAATGAAACTTTCACACAATCTTGGTGATACATCACAGATGTCTAAAATCCAAGTTAAAATTTGATCGCATTGGCATCCGGGTTTCCAGCAACGAAACATGGAGTTGGGCAAAGGTTAACGGAAAGCAGCTCCTATCGCCCTATACTGCAAAACCACTCAAGGGATCTTCATGAAACTTTCACACGATGTAGATATAAAGATGTGCACTTCCTGTCTGTGCAACAATAGGGCCTCATTGACATTAAAAATTATTCTTTGGTGTTTCAGAACTTGTTCCTGATCCTGAACTTTACATTGTTTGTTGGAAAACACTATACGATTTTAGGAGTGAGTGAGTTGGTGTTTTACGCCCGTGCAACGCTAAAGAGGTTATTTACAGGCGATGAACATGAAAAGAATGATACAATGAACATGAAATGATGATGATAAATGAAATAAATGAAATATGGGGATGGGGTGGGAAACAAAGGAACGGTAAATTTTGAAAAACCACAGGAAAAGGGGTAGGGGCGGAAAATTTAGCCTCTGTAGTGCATTTTTAGCAGAGCTCATACTTTTTTAACATTTTTATTACAGAATATTTACGGGACATGATGCTCAAAGTGAAATAAGAGAGACAGTGGTTCATCTGGATGCTGTGCGAGTCAAAAGAAAGGGGTAAGTAGTTTAAAAACGTAGACTAGCGAATGTAGGTCTAAACACGCAACCAAATCATGTATGGTCTTGCTTAAAAAAGTTTAAGGTAAGATACGGGCCTGAAGACAAGATATAAAAGTAGCAGACTGAAATACTGAGCCATATATTCCAAGTTGTGATCAATGAAAATGTTCACTATCGATAAAAGAGACATTTCCGAGTGAGTAAATGTGGGTTGTATCACGGAAGTACAATACAGATTACTTCCCTTTTACCAAACACTATTTTTATACGACCGCAAAACGTTCTCCTGCAGTCTAAGGAGACAATTTATAAGGATGTTCTTGCCATAAATAATGCTTACATTGTCCAGTGAATGATTTTATAGGAGTACTTTTGCCATAAAAATGTGTTCGTGTAGTCTTAGGAGTATATTTATATGGATTTTATTGTCCTAGAGTGTGGTTATAAATGGGAACTAGTTACCCCAAAAGGTGGCAATATTGTTTTGTTAAAGGATATTTATAAGGATATAATTGCCATAAACTGTGAGGAAATACATTATATGGTCATTGATACTATCAAATGGGATGATTTTATCCCAGGAGTAAAAGAATAAGGGTGAGTGAATGTAGGTCGTAACATCCAACCTAACATGTATCATGATTTTCTCCCTTAGAATTGACACAGTTTATATGCATTTGAAGGTATCGTTCGTAAAGGGAAACTCGTCAGCATTCAAAAACAGTTTGAATTTATAAAATCGGTTGAAAAATGACCGAGATAGTACAAGAATAAGGGTGAGTGAAAGTAGGTCGTAACATCCAACCTAACATGTATCATGATTTTCTCCCTTAGAATTGACACAGTTTATATGCATTTGAAGGTACCGTCCGTAAAGGGAAACTCGTCAGCATTCAAAAACAGTTTGAATTTTTAAAATCGGTTGAAAAATGACTGAGATATTGTCTTTTGAAATTTACCTTTCATAGTTATAGAAATATATTATCTCCCTTTAAAATACGTATGCAAATTAGTTCTACCACTATAATTGTTTCTATACCAAAGACCCACCATATATAGGAACCGATTACTTCATTAAATATCGGCGCATGCGCAGTCGAATAAAAGGGTTAGGGTTCGGGTTTATAAGAGAAATTTCGGCTAACCTTAACCCTAACCCTGACTCTAACCCTAACCCTAACCCTTTATTCATACGCCAACCATATAACATACCAATAAAATATCAATACATCGGTCGGGTCCCCCTCTATACGATACCTAACCTGATACTTAACCCTAATGTAGTAGGGTGATTTTTATGTATTTTTATATTTTGAATTGTTATTATGGTTATTAATATGCTATAATAAAGTATGTTTGCAAATTTATTGAATTTAGATGTTTTATTATTTTGTACTCATATGTCACAGTGCTGATGGTACTTTGATTTGCACCTGAGATTTCTAGGTAGTTTGTTAATTAGTTCAGGTATTTTCCTTTGATCTTTTATTGGTTGTTTTGGTCATGTGATATACTTTGGTGGGAAAACTTGTTTTTCAAGTTCTCTTTGATTTCACCTTTTTGAAGATATTACAGTTTAAATTCCAGTTGCCATATTTGTTTAATTTCCATTTCTATATTTTTCACACTTTTTGGACATTTGGACTATTTATACTATTCTACATTCTTGGAGATTTATATTTCATTGGAAGGTCAGTTTTATTCTTATACTAATCATTATTAATTGTCTTTGCCAATACTTATTACCCTGCAGTATGAGATCTGTATGGATGTGTAATATACAGTAAAACACATAAAAAACTATAAACATGGAATAAACTTTATTATGTAAAACAAATCTAAACTTTTATTGAAAACAGTATAAAGATTAAAAAAAAAATCAACCAGATATGAAGTACCAAGTTCAGAATGCATATGAGAGTTACTATTTTAACTTTAAAATAAATAATATGATTCATAGAGTAAATAGAAGTTTTTTTATTAATATATTTGCTTGATAGGTATTTTTGAGATATGAGTTTGTCATGAGAACTCATGACTTATAAACCCTAATTTTTAAGGAGCAAGAAAACATCCAGAAATTAGCACAGAAGGTGGTTTAGAAATGATTAAGACAATCCTGGACAATAATGTATTCCAGCTACACGATATGCAATTTATTCAAACTGATGGAATAGCAATTGGGTCTAAGTTAGGGAAGAATTTCGCATGTGCATATATGCGAAAATGGGATGAGAAACTAATGGAAGCAGATAAAGTACCAATGTTTTACAAACGTTTTATAGATGACGGATTTGGTATCTGGACACATGGCGCGGACGAGTTAAAAAAGTTTCAAGAGCATGCAAATTCTATTCACAAGAATATCAAAGTAGAGTTGAGATGGAGCAGTACAAAGATTGAATTTCTGGACACACTTGTTAGCTTTAAACAAGGGCGTTTAAAGACTGATTTGTATGTTAAACCTACAGACAAACATTTATATGTTGATGTCAAATCGTGCCATCCAAATAGTACAAAAAGAGCAATACCATATGGTCTAGGGATCAGACTTAAACGTATATGCAGTGACGAAAAGGATTATCTGAAACACAAGAAGGATCTTAAGACTCAACTCAGAAAAAGAGGATATAGTTCTAAATTTATTGAGCAACAACTAGATCGGGTAGATAAACTGGACCGCAAAGACCTTCTACTTTACAAAAATAAGGAAAAGAAGAAAACAACTAGGATACCACTAGTTATCACATACAGCAAACAACTCCCCGACATACGACACATAGTCAGAAAACACCAAAGCATTTTGGATAAATCAGACAGACTTAAAAACATACCCGTATTTAAAAACCCGCCAATCCTTGCATTCAAAAGGGATCAAAACCTTGGTGATATTCTAGTCCATGGAAAACTCAACAAAATTGCAAAATGTCAAAACGGAAAAATGGACCTCAACAAATGTGATACAAACTGTGAAGTGTGCGACAAGCTTACAAAACAAGAAATGGTTAAAGTAAATGGAAAAACTATTAATCAAAGAGACTTTTTCGGGTGCAGCACTAGAAATGTCATCTATGCAATTTTCTGTAAGACCTGCAACAAATTCGTGTATGTTGGAGAAACTGAGAGAATGGCCAAAGAAAGACTCCAGGAACACCTTAATGACATCAGGTTAAAAAGAATGCAAAAAAGTGTAGCACAACATTTCAATGAAGGTAGACATTCAAGGGCTGATGTAGAGTTTGTATTATTAGAAAGGTGTATACCCAAATCTAAATATTACAGGCAGATCAAAGAACTCAAATGGATAGAGGAACTCCGCACAGAAATACCAAATGGAGCTAACATCAAGGCAACCCTAGGGATACTGTGGAATGAATATCAGTGACTTTTTGGCGCAATACTTAACATCATACTTTGGCATATTGTCGCCAACGTCGCCTATGACGTCACTCACCTTGACGACGTTATTGATGAAGATGATGATGATGGAATGGCCATGATGTAACTTTCAGAGGACTTTTTACTCCTGATGAAGGCAACTGCCGAAACGTTGAGACTTTTGAGCCATTATAAATAAATATACCTAATTTTTATATTCAGATTTAAGATGTGAAGACCTTGTACTGTTATTTAAACCCAGCGGGTAACCTTTACACCCACATGTGAGGTAAGGTCTATATTGTTTTTATGTTTTAATTAATATTTCTGTTTGCTTTGTTTGTTTGCTTATTTAACACTAGTTTGCTATTTTTTTTATGTTCGGAATTAGAGTATTTTTCAAGCTCTAAATATAGTATAAGAATCTGTTATGTTTGTCATAAGAGATATACAAATGTCTGTTCTTTATAAGACATCAGTTTATTTTTGCAAGCTTCTTGTGGAATATGTGTACATGCGATCATATAGTACTTATCGGTATATTTAATTTTATTGATTTTCCGTATGGCAATTATTGTAGTATTTACGATTAAGCTAGAGTTATTCCTCTTTGAGCCTTTCTTATGATATTTATATTTTTATAGGGACTTTCTTATCATTGATTCGACTAAATAAAGAATCCAAAACCTTGAGATAATGGTTATAATTTTTTATTCGCCCGAAGGATCATCGATACATGAGCCCGGCTACAAATGGTGCTCAACGTGAATTTAGCGATTTGATTTTGATTTACCCGTACGGGACCAGGACAGTTCTTCACTATTTTGGTACATTATCTAGGACGTTCATCTACTTCCGGTACATGTGTTTTAAATTTGACAGTTTTTCTACACTTCAACTCTTCAAGATTCTTAAAGATTCTGGATAGGATGTGAGTGAAATCAGTGTTATATGGTCATTTATATGTTGTGTATTGTACTGTGTATACTGTCTATTTATGTCATTCATGTTTTATGTGTTTACGAGCATTTAAACTTAGAAAATTGACACGATAAACTTTACAATTTTGAAACTCGATTTTGTCACTTTTACATTCGATTTTTGAAATTTACTTTTGTTTCATTGATACATTACTGATCAAGTTTAAAACCGGGAACAACTCATGGCCGAATTCTACAGCGCAAGACAGAAGGAAAACGAAGATGTTACAGCTTGGAGTACAAGGTTGGCAGACTTTTTAGGTAAAGGATTAGAGAGAGGTATGGTTCGATTTGAAGATGCTGACAGAATGTTACACTCCATGTTATGGACAGGACTGAGGCAAGAACTGAAGGACATTAGTGGATACAAGCACTATACTATTACAGAGTTCAACAAGTTGAGAGTTGCCTTGAGACAGATAGAGAAAGAACACACACCGAAGAAGACTGATAAGACCAGTAAGCCAAATACATCCAAATCAGCGTCAAAGACCGAAGATGAATCAGAGATTAAAGAGTTACGAGGGATGGAACAGCAATTAACTCAGACGGTATCTACGATGCAGGAACAGTACCAGTATAGAGGTAGAGGTCGAGGAGGTTATAGAGGTAGACGATGGAACAACCGGTCATACCCAAGGCAGAATAATCAGAACAGACAGGAACAGTGGTATCAACAACCGCAACAGCAAGAAATTCCAAATCAACAACAACCACCTGAACAGCAGCAGGCAGCTTCTTTGTATGACGAACCAAAATGCTACAGGTGTGGACAGTATGGTCACTACAAGAGAGGATGTGCGGTTAGACTAGACCATTACAGAGGAGATTTAAACGGGAAGAAGCCTATGACGAGGGGCCAGCCCTAGGCTTGATGAAGAATATAAGCGGTCCCAGTGTAAGGAACAACAGAGTTAAGGAGATACCAGCAGGAATTTTTGGAAAACCAACAGAGACAACTGTTTTACTAGATGGAATAGAGACACCAGCTCTACTGGATACAGGATCCACAGTCACCACCATAAGTAGGACCTTTTATGATCAACACTTATTTAGGCTACCGCTGCAGAACTTAGATGAACTTTTGGATATCGAATGTGCTGGAGGGAGACAGCTACCATACGATGGCATTGTACAGGTAAGTATTTCTACACCAGGAGACGCCAACGACACAAGCCACCCATATTTAGCACTGATAGTTCCACACAGCAGATACAACATCCATGTGCCAGTCTTGATTGGAACCAACGTATTCGATGTTATGCTAAAGGATTTAATGCAGAGCCATGGAGAACGATATCTTCAAACAGCCAGATTGACAACACCGTGGTACACGACCTTTCGATGTGTGTCTATGAGGGAGCGAATTTTGAAGAAGAACAACAACCGACTAGCAGTAATAAGGAATGCTCAGCAGGAGAGAATCATCATACCACCCAACACCACAATGGAGATACAGGGATATTGTGAGAAAGAGATGATTTACCACACCACTCCATCTATACACCATCCTTCATCCTTAGCTTATGAAGTCAACCTAGATGTAGAGCCAAGAGTGCACCAGTATAGATATAATGACAACGGAAGAGTAAAGGTACAGTTAACCAACCAGACAGTATCCATACCACCGAAGGGAATATTATGTGAGTTACAACCAGTAAGTATTGAGCCAGTGCAACCAGAGGAGACATATCAGGAAGACAGATCATTGTTGGAGAAGATGGAGATTATGAAGAGCGATTTGACAGAAGAAGAACTAAGCAGAGGTGAGGATTTGATTTTAAGATACCATGATATATTTTCTAGAGGAGACAGAGATTTAGGCCATACCAACGAGGTTCAACACCGGATAGATTTGTTAGATGAAAGACCATTCAAGCAGAAATACCGCAGAATACCACCAGCGATGTATGAAGAAGTGAGAGACCATCTTAGACAGCTTTTAGATGCAGGTGTGATTAGACCATCCCATTCACCCTATGCCTCAAATGTAGTTTTGGTGAAGAAGCGTGATAACAGCTTAAGAATGTATGTGGACTACAGAATGTTGAACAACTTGACAAAGAAGGACAGCTATGCTTTACCCAGGATCGAAGAGCTTTTGGTTTGCCTAGCAGGTAATAGCTTCTTTTCCACCATCGACTTGAAATCGGGATATCACCAGGTAGAGATTTTAGAGACCCATAAGGAACGGAGTGCTTTTTGTGTAGGACCTCTTGGATTTTTTGAATTTAACCGGATGCCTTTTGGACTGACCAACGCTCCAGCAACTTTTCAGAGATTGATGGAAACAGTTTTGCAAGATCTAAATCTTAAGATATGCTGTGTTTTTATAGATGATGTTATAATTTTTGGAAAGGACTATGAAGATCACTTAAAGAATCTAAAGTTAGTATTTGACAGGATGAGGAGTGCCAACCTGAAATTATCACCAAAGAAATGTGAATTCTTTAAGAGAAAAGTGAAGTTTGTTGGTCACGTGGTGTCAGAACAAGGAATAGAGATCGACCCTAGTAAGACAGAGAAGATTGTGAATTGGCCGAAACCTGAAACACCAGAAGATGTCAGGAGATTTTTGGGACTAGTTGGATACTACCGCCGCTTTATCAAGAACTTTAGCAAGGTGAGCCGTCCACTTACAGACTTAATGCCAGTACCAAAGAAGAAACACCAGAAGAATAAGACCAAGAAGCAGAGGTACCAATGGGGTATCCGAATATCAAAAGTCCGAAAGGGCAGAGACAAAACCAGTAAACACCAACAAGAACGGGACAAAAACAGACAACATGTAAAACATGGAAACACAAAATAACTGAATATCAATCAACAACGCGAACTCCAGTCGAAACAAGAGTGAACTCAGGTGCTCCGGAAGAGTAAGCAGTTCCTGCTTGCTATAGCACACCCGTCGCGTTGCCAATAGTCCATTCAGCGTGTCAAATCCGGTAAAGGAAGACAAAACAACAACCTATGACAAACCAACATCTGCACTCATCTGAGAGATCGAAATCCCATATTTGTCTTTAAGTGCATGATGTCTTCCGTAAAATTTCTTGAGTGAAGACAGCAACCGATGAGCAACATAACCCTGTGTGAGCAAGACACAGAAGAAAGAGTGGAAATGGGGAGAAGCACAAGACAAGGCTTTTGAACATCTTAAAGAGAGGTTAACAACATCACCCATACTTGCCTATCCTGACTATGCCCTACAATACGAGTTGCATACAGATGCTTCAGGCGATGCCTTGGGAGCAGTTCTTTACCAAGAGCAGGATGGAATCAAAAGAGTTATCAGCTATGCCAGCCGTGGGTTGAACAGAGCGGAGAAGAACTACCCGCCACACAAGCGAGAATTCTTAGCGTTAGAGTGGGCCATATGCGACAAATTCAAAGACTACCTTATGGATGGAAAGATGTTTACTGTGCTGACCGACAACAATCCGGTAACATACGTATTGACAACAGCAAAGTTGGATGCCACAGGCCATCGTTGGCTAGCAGCACTATCAGCATTTCACTTCGAGATCAAGTATAGGCCAGGTAAAAGTAACGCAGATGCCGATGCCCTGAGTAGATTGCCAGAGACCATCACGAGCGAGGCAGTGCAGGCTATTTGTTCAACCGTACAACAACCCTATGTAGAGAGCTTGACGGTATCACCAGAAGTTTTAGATTTAGAGCAGGATATGACAGCAACAGATTTAACCAACGTGGTAGATTGGAGAGATGCACAGACACAGGATAAGTATATTAGACAGGTTAGAGAGTATTTGGAACAGGAAAAGACACCAACAAGGAAGGAGACAGGAGGAAACCCATTTAGCAGAGAGTTCAACAGATTGGTAATCATAGAAGGTATAGTATATAGGAAAACGACCATAGAGGAGGAGGATAAACATCAACTTTTATTGCCATCAGTTCACATCCAGACATTATTGCAAGCATTACATGATGACATGGGCCATCAAGGTAGAGACAGAACATCATCACTGATTAGAGACAGGTTTTATTGGCCAGGGATGTATAGGGACATAGAGGAATGGATAGAGAAATGTGGAAGATGTCTGAGGAGAAAAACACCATTGAATCAGAGAGCACCATTAGTACCCATAGTTACATCATCACCCTTGGAACTTGTATGCATGGACTATCTGACCCTAGAAACATCGAAGGGAGGATTTCAGCACATACTAGTTATATGCGACCATTTCACCAGGTACGCCCAAGCCATACCCACCAGAAACCAGCTAGCAAGAACAACAGCTGAAGCTAATACCATCACTTCATAGTACATTATGGACTTCCAGAGAGGATTCATTCAGACCAGGGGGGCTAATTTTGAGAGCCAGATTATCAAGGAACTTTGTCAGATAACAGGTATAAAGAAGTCTAGGACTACCAGCTATCATCCGATGGGTAATGGTATGTGTGAACGAATGAACAGGACATTGCTGAATATGTTAGGATCACTTGAAAGCCACCAGAAGCAGAATCGGAAAGCTTTTATAGGACCAATGGTACATGCTTATAATTGCACCAGGCATGAGTCAACAGGGCAAACACCTTACTTATTGATGTTTGGAAGAAACCCCAGATTACCTATAGATGTGACACTTGGACTAGGGGAGAAAGATCAGCCAAGTACAAGGTATATTACAGGACTTAGACAGAGGATTGAGCAGGCGTACCAACTAGCCAAGGAGAATTCAGAGAAAGCTAGACAGATACAGAAAGAAGGATATGACATCAAAATCAGAGGAGCAGTTATAAAACCAAGAGATAGGGTATTAGTCAGGATAGTAGCATTTGATGGAAAACACAAGATAGCAGATAGATGGGAACAAGAGCCATATAAGGTTTTGAAACAGCCAAATCAGGATATACCAGTGTATGTTGTGAAAAGAGAAGATGGAGAAGGAAGGATAAGAACTTTACACAGGAATCTGTTATTACCAATTGGATATATAGAAGAAAAACCCATAGTGACACCAAGGAAAAGACCAACACCAGCAGTAAGAAAAACACCAGTACTAAGACCAACACCAGCAGCTAGGAGGAAGAATGAATTGGAGATGCCATCAGCAGAGACCTTGTCAGAAGACTCTTCAGATGAGGAATCTGAGTATGGGCTGATACCTATACATCATCAAGGACCTGTGCTTAATGATACAACCATCACAGATGCGTTCCATGTCCAAGATGTAGGAGGAAAAGAAGAACCAGAAGATGAGGACGCTCATCATTCTACAGCCGTCGTTGAAGATGATGTTGTAGAACAGGAATCTTTAGTAGATGATGTTCCATCAGAACCAGACATGTTAGCAGATCAGTTAAGTGAAGAGAGTTCAGACGGAGACAGAGAACCAGTTCCAGAAGTTCGCCGCTCTTCCAGAGAACGAAGGCCACCAGCTTGGTTCAGGTCTGGGGAATATGAAACCTCCATGAGCTTACAGTCGGATTGGAAAAGAAGGATCCATTGTTTAGTGTCGTTGTCAACGTCCTCAGATTTGCTGAAAGGTTTACATCAGGAGACTGGAAAGACTGTGCTCGGTATTCTTGGAAGTGGAGATAGTTAAGTATGCCGGGACGGCATTTTCCAGCCAGAGGGGAGTATGTAGTAGGGTGATTTTTATGTATTTTTATATTTTGGATTGTTTTTATGGTTATTGATATGCTATAATAAAGTATGTTTGCAAATTTATTGAATTTAGATGTTTTATTATTTTGTACTCATATGTCACAGTGCTGATGGTACTTTGATTTTGCACCTGAGATTTCTAGGTAGTATGTTAATTAGTTCAGGTATTTTCCTTTGATCTTTTATTGGTTGTTTTGGTCATGTGATATACTTTGGTAGGAAAACTTGTTTTTCAAGTTCTCTTTGATTTCACCTTTTTGAAGATATTACAGTTTAATTTCCAGTTGCCATATTTGTTTAATTTCCATTTCTATATTTTTCACACTTTTTGGACATTTGGACTATTTATACTATTCTACATTCTTGGAGATTTATATTTCATTGGAAGGTCAGTTTTATTATTATACTAATCATTATTAATTGTCTTTGCCAATACTTATTACCCTGTAGTATGAGATCTGTATGGATGTGTAATATACAGTAAAACACATAAAAAACTATAAACATGGAATAAACTTTATTATGTAAAACAAATCTAAACTTTTATTAAAAACAGTATAAAGATAAAAAAAATCAACCAGATATGAAGTACCAAGTTCAGAATGCATATGAGAGTTACTATTTTAACTTTAAAATAAATAATATGATTCATAGAGTAAATAGAAGTTTTTTTATTAATATATTTGCTTGATAGGTATTTTTGAGATATGAGTTTGTCATGAGAACTCATGACTTATAAACCCTAATTTTTATATTCAGATTTAAGATGTGAAGACCTTGTACTGTTATTTAAACCCAGCGGGTAAACTTTACACCTACATGTGAGGTAGGGTCTATATTGTTTTTATGTTTTAATTAATATTTCTGTTTGCTTTCTTTGTTTGCTTATTTAACACTAGTTTGCTATTTTTTTATGTTCGGAATTAGAGTATTTTTCAAGCTCTAAATATAGTATAAGAATCTGTTATGTTTGTCATAAGAGATATACAAATGTCTGTTCTTTATAAGACATCAGTTTATTTTTGAAAGCTTCTTGTGGAATATGTGTACATGCGATCATATAGTACTTATCGGTATATTTAATTTTATTGATTTTCCGTATGGCAATTATTGTAGTATTTACGATTAAGCTAGAGTTATTCCTCTTTGAGCCATACTTATGATATTTATATTTTATAGGGACTTTCTTATCATTGAATCGACTAAATAAAGAATCCAAAACCTTGAGATATTGGTTATAATTTTTATTCGCCCGAAGGATCATCGATACATGAGCCCGGCTACACTAACACTTAACCTTCTAACCCTAACCTTCTAACACTAACCCTAACCCTTAACCCTAACCCTAACCCTGACCATAAAACTGACCCTAACCCTTAACCCTAACCCTAACCCTTTTTTTCTTTAAAAAAATGTGTTTTCGCGTATTTTTCTACAGAATTTTTTATCAAGAAACAGGGAGGTCAGGGAAGAAAACCGATGAGTGATTCGTTTTAAGTTTTTGGATGAAAAACTCGAAAAAAATATTTTTGGAAGGGTTGGGGTTACGGTTGCCATGTTGACCACTTTGCAGATATCAATTTGTGCTCATTTGGGCCTGTTCCCGTACTCTTATCGTCACCAAATTGAAAAATCGGCCCCATAGGGGCAGTACTTTTTTACTGGCAACCCGATGCAAAAAATTGCAAGTCTCTATCTTGTGTCGTTCTCGAGTTAGGTGTACGAAAAAACGATTTTTCAGCTTCAATGCATTGAGTTCATTATGAACAATCTCAAATGTCATGGTTTCCCTGAACTGTACTCTGAATAGACTATAGATTTGACCATTTTCACACTCCTGTTACAAGGCAAGAGAAAGCAGTGACTCGTCAAAAGTGACAGAAAAGTTCAATTCTACAAGCTTCAAAATCCATATTTCAAGAATAAACCGATCACCCAACTACATGTACCAACCGCCAATTAATTGTAGGTCTTCCTGTCAGTAATCGAAAGTTGAAACAAAAAAAAAACAATTGAAAAGAGAACAAAATACACATAGGAACAAAGAACAAAAAAATTGGAACAGGAAGGGATGATACACCACTGGAAAAGGGGGAGTGGTGGGTAGCTGCAATGAAGATCTGATCGGATGACAAAGGCTCCGTCTGCAATTACTTCTATACCAATCAATGGATCTTAATGAAACTTTCACACAATCTTAATGATACATCACAGATGTCTAAAATTCAAGTTAAAATTTGATCGCATTGGCATCCGGGTTTCCAGCAAAGAAACATGGAGTTGGGCAATGGTTAACGGAAAGCAGCTCCTATAGCCCACTACTGCAAAACCACTCAAGGGATCTTCATGAAACTTTCACACGATGTAGATAAAGATGTGCACTTCCTGTCTGTGCAACAATAGGGCCTCATTGACATTAAAAATTATTCTTTGGTGTTTCAGAACTTGTTCCTGATCCTGAACTTTACATTGTTTGTTGGAAAACACTATACGATTTTAGGAGTGAGTGAGTTGGTGTTTTACGCCCGTGCAACGCTAAAGAGGTTATTTACAGGCGATGAACATGAAAAGAATGATACAATGAACATGAAATGATGATGATAAATGAAATAAATGAAATATAAGGATGGGGTGGGAAACAAAGGAACGGTAAATTTTGAAGAACCACAGGAAAAGGGGTAGGGGCGGAAAATTTAGCCTCTGTGGTGCATTTTTAGCAGAGCTCATACTTTTTTAACATTTTTATTACAGAATATTTACGGGACATGATGCTCAAAGTGAAATAAGAGAGACAGTGGTTCATCTGGATGCTGTGCGAGTCAAAAGAAAGGGGTAAGTAGTTTAAAAACGTAGACTAGCCTTGTGAGCGAATGTAGGTCTAAACATGGTTTCCCTGAACTCTTCTCTCAATACACTATAGATTTGACCATTTTTACGCTCCTGTTACAAGGCAAGAGAAAGCAGTGACTCGTCAAAAGTGACAGAAAATTTCAATTCTACAAGCTTCAAAACCCATATTTCAAGAATACACCGATCACCCAACTACATGTACCAACCGCCAATTAATTGTAGGTCTTCCCGTAAGTTATCGAATATTGAAAAATACAAAATACACATAGGAACAAAAAAACCAAAAAAAATAGGAACAGGAAAGGGATGATACACCACTGGAAAAGGGGGAGTGGTGGGTAGGGGCAATGATGATGTGATCGAATGACAAAGGCTCCGTCTGCAATTTCTTCTATACCAATCAGTGGATCTTTATGAAACTTTCACACAATCTTGGTGATACATCACAGAAGTCTAGAATCCATGTTAAACTTTGATCGCAGTGGTATCCGGATTTCCAGCAACGAAACATGGAGTTGGGCAATGGTTAACAGAAAGCAGCTCCTATCGCCCGCTACTGCAAAACCACTGAAGGGATCTTCATGAAACTTTCACACAATGTAGATAAAGATGTGCACTTCCTGTCTGTGCAACAATAGGGCCTCATTACATTGAAACACATTTTTGTCTGATTTTTTTCAAAAATTATTCTTTGGTGTTTCAGAACTTGTTCCTGATCCTGAACTTTTCATTGTTTGTTGGAAAACACTATACGATTTTAGAAGTGAGTGAGTTGGTGTTTTTACGCCCGTGCAACGCTATATAGGTTATTTACAGGCGATGAACATGAAAAGAAGGATACAATGAACATGTAATGATGATGATAAATGAAATATGGGGATGGGGTGCGAAACAAAGGAACGGTAAATTTTGAAGAACCACAGAAAAAGGGGGAGAGGTGGGTAGGGGCGGAAAATTTAGCCTATGTGATGCATGTTTCGCTTATTTGGCCCTGTTTCCTTGCTCCAATCGTCTCGAAAATGAAAAATTGGTCCCATAGGAACCGTTATTTTTGACGAGCGAGCCAATGCAAAAAACCGCAAGTCTCTAGACAAAGCCGTTTTCGAGTTAGGTGTACCATGGGCATGCAAAATGGCAAAGGTTAATTGTTAACTTTAAATGCTTGTATCTCGGTCATCTCTTGACCGATTTTAAAAATTGAACCATGATTGTAAAGCCAATTGTTCATTCTCCAGACCTAGTTTAGGTAAAGAAATGAACACGGTAAGTAAGCTTTTTCCTACCTCATTGAACATTGCTAACTTGTACAATGTCTAGACTCGGACCTGAAAGTGATGCAAGTTTGAGGCATCATAACTTTTGATCGGCGATAGGTAGCCCGGTTCTGTAAAATGTGTTAAACGGCACAAATCGTGATCTGTCGGACACAGTAAAGGGATTGTACGTCGGTTGAGCACAAGCGAGACTGGAATTTTTTTCTAGGAACAAGATTTTCCTCTCAATGTAGGCGATTTTTTTACCATTCGGGTCCTTGTAGCTTCTAGATCGGAAAAATACCAACGAATTGGCGACAGAATTCGACAAAAACCGCAAATACAAAGCCTGTTTGATCAAAAAACAATAGCCTGACTGAAAACAAACGTGTAGCTGAGACAGTGAACCAGTTATTTACAGGCGGGGCGCACGACGAATATGTGCAAAAAATCCGAGAAAAAAAAACGAACACCAAAAAGGGACAAAGAGAAAAAAAAAGAAGGAAAGAGAAGGCAAAAGGAAGAAAAAAAATCAGTAGCTAATTCAAAAAAAAAAAAAAAAAGTCCACGCGCATACTTTTTGTTACTGGCATTCTTGCGCACAAAAATGATACAATGAATATGAAATGACGTGGTCACTTCAAAACATGATGACAGCCTTTTAAGCTGCTATTACTTCTACACCTGTCGTGGGATCTTTATGAAACTTTTACACGATCTTTGTGACTTAACACAGATGTGTAAAATTCATGTTTAACATTGCTTAGATAGATATCGGGGCTTCTATAGGCTAAAGTTGGAGATGAGCCATGGTTGACCAAGGACAGCTCTTATCGACCGCAACTCTGAAACCACTCGATGGATCTTCATGAAACTTTTACACAGCGTAGATATTGTTGTTGACTACCTTTTCCTGTCATAACCATTCACGATTGACTTTGTGGGGATCGAAGGGCGGTTTAATGTCCTTTTCGTCCAAAATTTATCCTGAACTATTGATCCTGAATTTCGTATTTTTTCATGCGAAAGTGTTGGATGTGCAAATAACTCATACGTTTTACCCCTTTTTGTTACAGAACATTTACAAGACAAGACGATTATGACAAACAAGAAAGACGAAGGCCGTTTCTGTAAAAGATTGGGGTAAGTAGATTTTTATTTTCTTTCTTTTTGTAATCAATCCGAGCGTCTATGCTCATCCGCTCCATTTAGTTGAAAAGCTTATTAAAAATACTTTCCAACGCGATTTTGATCGTTTAAATCGGTTAAGAAATGACTGAGATATTAGCATGTAAAGTTTGTAATTAAAATTTTCAAAAAGAAGTTCCGGCTAACCCTAACCCTTAACCCTGACACTAACCCTTTATTCATACGCAACCAAGACGGTTTACCGTTGGCGGAATGTGCAGATAAGGGTTACCCCTAATTACCTAACCCTAACCCTAACCCTAACCCTAACCCTAACCCTAACCCTAACCCTATTACCTAACCCTAACCCTAACCCTAACCCTAACCCTAACCCTAACCCCTAACCCTAACCCTAACCCTAACCCTAACCCTAACCCTAAACCCTAACCCTAACCCTAACCCTTTAAAAACAGTTTGAATTTATAAAATCGGTTGAAAAATGACCGAGATAGTACAAGAATAAGGGTGAGTGAAAGTAGGTCGTAACATCCAACCTAACATGTATCACGATTTTCTCCCTTAGAATTGACACAGTTTATATGCATTTGAAGGTACCGTCCGTAAAGGGAAACTCGTCAGCATTCATAAACAGTTTGAATTTTTAAAATCGGTTGAAAAATGACTGAGATATTGTCTTTTGAAATTTACCTTTCATAGTTATAGAAATATATTATCTCCCTTTAAAATACGTATGCAAATTAGTTCTACCACTATAATTGTTTCTATACCAAAGACCCACCATATATAGGAACCGATTACTTCATTAAATATCGGCGCATGCGCAGTCGAATAAAAGGGTTAGGGTTCGGGTTAATAAAAGAAGTTCCGGCTAACCTTAACTCTAACCCTAACCCTAACCCTTTATTCATACGCCAACCATATAACATACCAATAATATATCAATGCATCGGTCGGGTCCCCCTCTATACGATACCTAACCTGATACTTAACCCTAACCCTTAACCTTCTAACCCTAACCCTAACCTTCTAACTCTAACCCTTACCCTTAACCCTAACCCTAACCCTGACCATAAAACTGACCCTAACCCTAACCCTTTTTTTCTTTAAAAAATGTGTTTTTCGCGTATTTTTCTACAGAATTTTTTATCAAGAAACAGGGAGGTCAGGGAAGAAAACCGATGAGTGATTCGTATTAAGTTTTTGGATGAAAAACTCGAAAAAAATATTTTTAGAAGGGTTGGGGTTACGGTTGCCATGTTGACCACTTTGCAGATATCAATTTGTGCTCATTTGGGCCTGTTCCCGTACTGTTATCGTCACCAAATTGAAAAATCGACCCCGCAGGGGCAGTACTTTTTTACGGGCAACCAGATGCAAACAACTGCAAGTCTCTATCTTGTGTCGTTCTCGAGTTAGGTGTATCATGCGAAATGACGAAAAAACGATTTTTCAGCTTCAATGCATTGAGTTCATCATGAACAATCTCAAATGTCATGGTTTCCCTGAACTGTACTCTGACTAGACTATAGATTTGACCATTTTCACACTCCTGTTACAAGGCAAGAGAAAGCAGTGACTCGTCAAAATTACAGAAAAGTTCAATTCTACAAGCTTCAAAATCCATATTTCAAGAATAAACCGATCACCCAACTACATGTACCAACCGCCAATTAATTGTAGGTCTTCCTGTCAGTAATCGAAAGTTGAAACAAAAAAACAATTGAAAAGAGAACAAAATATACATAGGAACAAAGAACAAATAAATTGGAACAGGAAAGGGATGATACACCACTGGAAAAGGGGGAGTGGTGGGTAGCTGCAATGAAGATCTGATCGGATAACAAAGGCTCCGTCTGCAATTACTTCTATACCAATCAATGGATCTTAATGAAACTTTCACACAATCTTGGTGATACATCACAGATGTCTAAAATCCAAGTTAAAATTTGATCGCATTGGCATCCGGGTTTCCAGCAACGAAACATGGAGTTGGGCAAAGGTTAACGGAAAGCAGCTCCTATCGCCCTATACTGCAAAACCACTCAAGGGATCTTCATGAAACTTTCACACGATGTAGATATAAAGATGTGCACTTCCTGTCTGTGCAACAATAGGGCCTCATTGACATTAAAAATTATTCTTTGGTGTTTCAGAACTTGTTCCTGATCCTGAACTTTACATTGTTTGTTGGAAAACACTATACGATTTTAGGAGTGAGTGAGTTGGTGTTTTACGCCCGTGCAACGCTAAAGAGGTTATTTACAGGCGATGAACATGAAAAGAATGATACAATGAACATGAAATGATGATGATAAATGAAATAAATGAAATATGGGGATGGGGTGGGAAACAAAGGAACGGTAAATTTTGAAAAACCACAGGAAAAGGGGTAGGGGCGGAAAATTTAGCCTCTGTAGTGCATTTTTAGCAGAGCTCATACTTTTTTAACATTTTTATTACAGAATATTTACGGGACATGATGCTCAAAGTGAAATAAGAGAGACAGTGGTTCATCTGGATGCTGTGCGAGTCAAAAGAAAGGGGTAAGTAGTTTAAAAACGTAGACTAGCGAATGTAGGTCTAAACACGCAACCAAATCATGTATGGTCTTGCTTAAAAAAGTTTAAGGTAAGATACGGGCCTGAAGACAAGATATAAAAGTAGCAGACTGAAATACTGAGCCATATATTCCAAGTTGTGATCAATGAAAATGTTCACTATCGATAAAAGAGACATTTCCGAGTGAGTAAATGTGGGTTGTATCACGGAAGTACAATACAGATTACTTCCCTTTTACCAAACACTATTTTTATACGACCGCAAAACGTTCTCCTGCAGTCTAAGGAGACAATTTATAAGGATGTTCTTGCCATAAATAATGCTTACATTGTCCAGTGAATGATTTTATAGGAGTACTTTTGCCATAAAAATGTGTTCGTGTAGTCTTAGGAGTATATTTATATGGATTTTATTGTCCTAGAGTGTGGTTATAAATGGGAACTAGTTACCCCAAAAGGTGGCAATATTGTTTTGTTAAAGGATATTTATAAGGATATAATTGCCATAAACTGTGAGGAAATACATTATATGGTCATTGATACTATCAAATGGGATGATTTTATCCCAGGAGTAAAAGAATAAGGGTGAGTGAATGTAGGTCGTAACATCCAACCTAACATGTATCATGATTTTCTCCCTTAGAATTGACACAGTTTATATGCATTTGAAGGTATCGTTCGTAAAGGGAAACTCGTCAGCATTCAAAAACAGTTTGAATTTATAAAATCGGTTGAAAAATGACCGAGATAGTACAAGAATAAGGGTGAGTGAAAGTAGGTCGTAACATCCAACCTAACATGTATCATGATTTTCTCCCTTAGAATTGACACAGTTTATATGCATTTGAAGGTACCGTCCGTAAAGGGAAACTCGTCAGCATTCAAAAACAGTTTGAATTTTTAAAATCGGTTGAAAAATGACTGAGATATTGTCTTTTGAAATTTACCTTTCATAGTTATAGAAATATATTATCTCCCTTTAAAATACGTATGCAAATTAGTTCTACCACTATAATTGTTTCTATACCAAAGACCCACCATATATAGGAACCGATTACTTCATTAAATATCGGCGCATGCGCAGTCGAATAAAAGGGTTAGGGTTCGGGTTTATAAGAGAAATTTCGGCTAACCTTAACCCTAACCCTGACTCTAACCCTAACCCTAACCCTTTATTCATACGCCAACCATATAACATACCAATAAAATATCAATACATCGGTCGGGTCCCCCTCTATACGATACCTAACCTGATACTTAACCCTAATGTAGTAGGGTGATTTTTATGTATTTTTATATTTTGAATTGTTATTATGGTTATTAATATGCTATAATAAAGTATGTTTGCAAATTTATTGAATTTAGATGTTTTATTATTTTGTACTCATATGTCACAGTGCTGATGGTACTTTGATTTGCACCTGAGATTTCTAGGTAGTTTGTTAATTAGTTCAGGTATTTTCCTTTGATCTTTTATTGGTTGTTTTGGTCATGTGATATACTTTGGTGGGAAAACTTGTTTTTCAAGTTCTCTTTGATTTCACCTTTTTGAAGATATTACAGTTTAAATTCCAGTTGCCATATTTGTTTAATTTCCATTTCTATATTTTTCACACTTTTTGGACATTTGGACTATTTATACTATTCTACATTCTTGGAGATTTATATTTCATTGGAAGGTCAGTTTTATTCTTATACTAATCATTATTAATTGTCTTTGCCAATACTTATTACCCTGCAGTATGAGATCTGTATGGATGTGTAATATACAGTAAAACACATAAAAAACTATAAACATGGAATAAACTTTATTATGTAAAACAAATCTAAACTTTTATTGAAAACAGTATAAAGATTAAAAAAAAAATCAACCAGATATGAAGTACCAAGTTCAGAATGCATATGAGAGTTACTATTTTAACTTTAAAATAAATAATATGATTCATAGAGTAAATAGAAGTTTTTTTATTAATATATTTGCTTGATAGGTATTTTTGAGATATGAGTTTGTCATGAGAACTCATGACTTATAAACCCTAATTTTTATATTCAGATTTAAGATGTGAAGACCTTGTACTGTTATTTAAACCCAGCGGGTAACCTTTACACTTACATGTGAGGTAAGGTCTATATTGTTTTTATGTTTTAATTAATATTTCTGTTTGCTTTGTTTGTTTGCTTATTTAACACTAGTTTGCTATTTTTTTTATGTTCGGAATTAGAGTATTTTTCAAGCTCTAAATATAGTATAAGAATCTGTTATGTTTGTCATAAGAGATATACAAATGTCTGTTCTTTATAAGACATCAGTTTATTTTTGCAAGCTTCTTGTGGAATATGTGTACATGCGATCATATAGTACTTATCGGTATATTTAATTTTATTGATTTTCCGTATGGCAATTATTGTAGTATTTACGATTAAGCTAGAGTTATTCCTCTTTGAGCCTTTCTTATGATATTTATATTTTTATAGGGACTTTCTTATCATTGATTCGACTAAATAAAGAATCCAAAACCTTGAGATAATGGTTATAATTTTTATTCGCCCGAAGGATCATCGATACATGAGCCCGGCTACAAATGGTGCTCAACGTGAATTTAGCGATTTGATTTTGATTTACCCGTACGGGACCAGGACAGTTCTTCACTATTTTGGTACATTATCTAGGACGTTCATCTACTTCCGGTACATGTGTTTTAAATTTGACAGTTTTTCTACACTTCAACTCTTCAAGATTCTTAAAGATTCTGGATAGGATGTGAGTGAAATCAGTGTTATATGGTCATTTATATGTTGTGTATTGTACTGTGTATACTGTCTATTTATGTCATTCATGTTTTATGTGTTTACGAGCATTTAAACTTAGAAAATTGACACGATAAACTTTACAATTTTGAAACTCGATTTTGTCACTTTTACATTCGATTTTTGAAATTTACTTTTGTTTCATTGATACATTACTGATCAAGTTTAAAACCGGGAACAACTCATGGCCGAATTCTACAGCGCAAGACAGAAGGAAAACGAAGATGTTACAGCTTGGAGTACAAGGTTGGCAGACTTTTTAGGTAAAGGATTAGAGAGAGGTATGGTTCGATTTGAAGATGCTGACAGAATGTTACACTCCATGTTATGGACAGGACTGAGGCAAGAACTGAAGGACATTAGTGGATACAAGCACTATACTATTACAGAGTTCAACAAGTTGAGAGTTGCCTTGAGACAGATAGAGAAAGAACACACACCGAAGAAGACTGATAAGACCAGTAAGCCAAATACATCCAAATCAGCGTCAAAGACCGAAGATGAATCAGAGATTAAAGAGTTACGAGGGATGGAACAGCAATTAACTCAGACGGTATCTACGATGCAGGAACAGTACCAGTATAGAGGTAGAGGTCGAGGAGGTTATAGAGGTAGACGATGGAACAACCGGTCATACCCAAGGCAGAATAATCAGAACAGACAGGAACAGTGGTATCAACAACCGCAACAGCAAGAAATTCCAAATCAACAACAACCACCTGAACAGCAGCAGGCAGCTTCTTTGTATGACGAACCAAAATGCTACAGGTGTGGACAGTATGGTCACTACAAGAGAGGATGTGCGGTTAGACTAGACCATTACAGAGGAGATTTAAACGGGAAGAAGCCTATGACGAGGGGCCAGCCCTAGGCTTGATGAAGAATATAAGCGGTCCCAGTGTAAGGAACAACAGAGTTAAGGAGATACCAGCAGGAATTTTTGGAAAACCAACAGAGACAACTGTTTTACTAGATGGAATAGAGACACCAGCTCTACTGGATACAGGATCCACAGTCACCACCATAAGTAGGACCTTTTATGATCAACACTTATTTAGGCTACCGCTGCAGAACTTAGATGAACTTTTGGATATCGAATGTGCTGGAGGGAGACAGCTACCATACGATGGCATTGTACAGGTAAGTATTTCTACACCAGGAGACGCCAACGACACAAGCCACCCATATTTAGCACTGATAGTTCCACACAGCAGATACAACATCCATGTGCCAGTCTTGATTGGAACCAACGTATTCGATGTTATGCTAAAGGATTTAATGCAGAGCCATGGAGAACGATATCTTCAAACAGCCAGATTGACAACACCGTGGTACACGACCTTTCGATGTGTGTCTATGAGGGAGCGAATTTTGAAGAAGAACAACAACCGACTAGCAGTAATAAGGAATGCTCAGCAGGAGAGAATCATCATACCACCCAACACCACAATGGAGATACAGGGATATTGTGAGAAAGAGATGATTTACCACACCACTCCATCTATACACCATCCTTCATCCTTAGCTTATGAAGTCAACCTAGATGTAGAGCCAAGAGTGCACCAGTATAGATATAATGACAACGGAAGAGTAAAGGTACAGTTAGCCAACATGACCAACCAGACAGTATCCATACCACCGAAGGGAATATTATGTGAGTTACAACCAGTAAGTATTGAGCCAGTGCAACCAGAGGAGACATATCAGGAAGACAGATCATTGTTGGAGAAGATGGAGATTATGAAGAGCGATTTGACAGAAGAAGAACTAAGCAGAGGTGAGGATTTGATTTTAAGATACCATGATATATTTTCTAGAGGAGACAGAGATTTAGGCCATACCAACGAGGTTCAACACCGGATAGATTTGTTAGATGAAAGACCATTCAAGCAGAAATACCGCAGAATACCACCAGCGATGTATGAAGAAGTGAGAGACCATCTTAGACAGCTTTTAGATGCAGGTGTGATTAGACCATCCCATTCACCCTATGCCTCAAATGTAGTTTTGGTGAAGAAGCGTGATAACAGCTTAAGAATGTATGTGGACTACAGAATGTTGAACAACTTGACAAAGAAGGACAGCTATGCTTTACCCAGGATCGAAGAGCTTTTGGTTTGCCTAGCAGGTAATAGCTTCTTTTCCACCATCGACTTGAAATCGGGATATCACCAGGTAGAGATTTTAGAGACCCATAAGGAACGGAGTGCTTTTTGTGTAGGACCTCTTGGATTTTTTGAATTTAACCGGATGCCTTTTGGACTGACCAACGCTCCAGCAACTTTTCAGAGATTGATGGAAACAGTTTTGCAAGATCTAAATCTTAAGATATGCTGTGTTTTTATAGATGATGTTATAATTTTTGGAAAGGACTATGAAGATCACTTAAAGAATCTAAAGTTAGTATTTGACAGGATGAGGAGTGCCAACCTGAAATTATCACCAAAGAAATGTGAATTCTTTAAGAGAAAAGTGAAGTTTGTTGGTCACGTGGTGTCAGAACAAGGAATAGAGATCGACCCTAGTAAGACAGAGAAGATTGTGAATTGGCCGAAACCTGAAACACCAGAAGATGTCAGGAGATTTTTGGGACTAGTTGGATACTACCGCCGCTTTATCAAGAACTTTAGCAAGGTGAGCCGTCCACTTACAGACTTAATGCCAGTACCAAAGAAGAAACACCAGAAGAATAAGACCAAGAAGCAGAGGTACCAATGGGGTATCCGAATATCAAAAGTCCGAAAGGGCAGAGACAAAACCAGTAAACACCAACAAGAACGGGACAAAAACAGACAACATGTAAAACATGGAAACACAAAATAACTGAATATCAATCAACAACGCGAACTCCAGTCGAAACAAGAGTGAACTCAGGTGCTCCGGAAGAGTAAGCAGTTCCTGCTTGCTATAGCACACCCGTCGCGTTGCCAATAGTCCATTCAGCGTGTCAAATCCGGTAAAGGAAGACAAAACAACAACCTATGACAAACCAACATCTGCACTCATCTGAGAGATCGAAATCCCATATTTGTCTTTAAGTGCATGATGTCTTCCGTAAAATTTCTTGAGTGAAGACAGCAACCGATGAGCAACATAACCCTGTGTGAGCAAGACACAGAAGAAAGAGTGGAAATGGGGAGAAGCACAAGACAAGGCTTTTGAACATCTTAAAGAGAGGTTAACAACATCACCCATACTTGCCTATCCTGACTATGCCCTACAATACGAGTTGCATACAGATGCTTCAGGCGATGCCTTGGGAGCAGTTCTTTACCAAGAGCAGGATGGAATCAAAAGAGTTATCAGCTATGCCAGCCGTGGGTTGAACAGAGCGGAGAAGAACTACCCGCCACACAAGCGAGAATTCTTAGCGTTAGAGTGGGCCATATGCGACAAATTCAAAGACTACCTTATGGATGGAAAGATGTTTACTGTGCTGACCGACAACAATCCGGTAACATACGTATTGACAACAGCAAAGTTGGATGCCACAGGCCATCGTTGGCTAGCAGCACTATCAGCATTTCACTTCGAGATCAAGTATAGGCCAGGTAAAAGTAACGCAGATGCCGATGCCCTGAGTAGATTGCCAGAGACCATCACGAGCGAGGCAGTGCAGGCTATTTGTTCAACCGTACAACAACCCTATGTAGAGAGCTTGACGGTATCACCAGAAGTTTTAGATTTAGAGCAGGATATGACAGCAACAGATTTAACCAACGTGGTAGATTGGAGAGATGCACAGACACAGGATAAGTATATTAGACAGGTTAGAGAGTATTTGGAACAGGAAAAGACACCAACAAGGAAGGAGACAGGAGGAAACCCATTTAGCAGAGAGTTCAACAGATTGGTAATCATAGAAGGTATAGTATATAGGAAAACGACCATAGAGGAGGAGGATAAACATCAACTTTTATTGCCATCAGTTCACATCCAGACAGTATTGCAAGCATTACATGATGACATGGGCCATCAAGGTAGAGACAGAACATCATCACTGATTAGAGACAGGTTTTATTGGCCAGGGATGTATAGGGACATAGAGGAATGGATAGAGAAATGTGGAAGATGTCTGAGGAGAAAAACACCATTGAATCAGAGAGCACCATTAGTACCCATAGTTACATCATCACCCTTGGAACTTGTATGCATGGACTATCTGACCCTAGAAACATCGAAGGGAGGATTTCAGCACATACTAGTTATATGCGACCATTTCACCAGGTACGCCCAAGCCATACCCACCAGAAACCAGCTACCAAGAACAACAGCTGAAGCTAATACCATCACTTCATAGTACATTATGGACTTCCAGAGAGGATTCATTCAGACCAGGGGGGCTAATTTTGAGAGCCAGATTATCAAGGAACTTTGTCAGATAACAGGTATAAAGAAGTCTAGGACTACCAGCTATCATCCGATGGGTAATGGTATGTGTGAACGAATGAACAGGACATTGCTGAATATGTTAGGATCACTTGAAAGCCACCAGAAGCAGAATCGGAAAGCTTTTATAGGACCAATGGTACATGCTTATAATTGCACCAGGCATGAGTCAACAGGGCAAACACCTTACTTATTGATGTTTGGAAGAAACCCCAGATTACCTATAGATGTGACACTTGGACTAGGGGAGAAAGATCAGCCAAGTACAAGGTATATTACAGGACTTAGACAGAGGATTGAGCAGGCGTACCAACTAGCCAAGGAGAATTCAGAGAAAGCTAGACAGATACAGAAAGAAGGATATGACATCAAAATCAGAGGAGCAGTTATAAAACCAAGAGATAGGGTATTAGTCAGGATAGTAGCATTTGATGGAAAACACAAGATAGCAGATAGATGGGAACAAGAGCCATATAAGGTTTTGAAACAGCCAAATCAGGATATACCAGTGTATGTTGTGAAAAGAGAAGATGGAGAAGGAAGGATAAGAACTTTACACAGGAATCTGTTATTACCAATTGGATATATAGAAGAAAAACCCATAGTGACACCAAGGAAAAGACCAACACCAGCAGTAAGAAAAACACCAGTACTAAGACCAACACCAGCAGCTAGGAGGAAGAATGAATTGGAGATGCCATCAGCAGAGACCTTGTCAGAAGACTCTTCAGATGAGGAATCTGAGTATGGGCTGATACCTATACATCATCAAGGACCTGTGCTTAATGATACAACCATCACAGATGCGTTCCATGTCCAAGATGTAGGAGGAAAAGAAGAACCAGAAGATGAGGACGCTCATCATTCTACAGCCGTCGTTGAAGATGATGTTGTAGAACAGGAATCTTTAGTAGATGATGTTCCATCAGAACCAGACATGTTAGCAGATCAGTTAAGTGAAGAGAGTTCAGACGGAGACAGAGAACCAGTTCCAGAAGTTCGCCGCTCTTCCAGAGAACGAAGGCCACCAGCTTGGTTCAGGTCTGGGGAATATGAAACCTCCATGAGCTTACAGTCGGATTGGAAAAGAAGGATCCATTGTTTAGTGTCGTTGTCAACGTCCTCAGATTTGCTGAAAGGTTTACATCAGGAGACTGGAAAGACTGTGCTCGGTATTCTTGGAAGTGGAGATAGTTAAGTATGCCGGGACGGCATTTTCCAGCCATAGGGGAGTATGTAGTAGGGTGATTTTTATGTATTTTTATATTTTGGATTGTTTTTATGGTTATTGATATGCTATAATAAAGTATGTTTGCAAATTTATTGAATTTAGATGTTTTATTATTTTGTACTCATATGTCACAGTGCTGATGGTACTTTGATTTTGCACCTGAGATTTCTAGGTAGTATGTTAATTAGTTCAGGTATTTTCCTTTGATCTTTTATTGGTTGTTTTGGTCATGTGATATACTTTGGTAGGAAAACTTGTTTTTCAAGTTCTCTTTGATTTCACCTTTTTGAAGATATTACAGTTTAATTTCCAGTTGCCATATTTGTTTAATTTCCATTTCTATATTTTTCACACTTTTTGGACATTTGGACTATTTATACTATTCTACATTCTTGGAGATTTATATTTCATTGGAAGGTCAGTTTTATTATTATACTAATCATTATTAATTGTCTTTGCCAATACTTATTACCCTGTAGTATGAGATCTGTATGGATGTGTAATATACAGTAAAACACATAAAAAACTATAAACATGGAATAAACTTTATTATGTAAAACAAATCTAAACTTTTATTAAAAACAGTATAAAGATAAAAAAAATCAACCAGATATGAAGTACCAAGTTCAGAATGCATATGAGAGTTACTATTTTAACTTTAAAATAAATAATATGATTCATAGAGTAAATAGAAGTTTTTTTATTAATATATTTGCTTGATAGGTATTTTTGAGATATGAGTTTGTCATGAGAACTCATGACTTATAAACCCTAATTTTTATATTCAGATTTAAGATGTGAAGACCTTGTACTGTTATTTAAACCCAGCGGGTAAACTTTACACCTACATGTGAGGTAGGGTCTATATTGTTTTTATGTTTTAATTAATATTTCTGTTTGCTTTCTTTGTTTGCTTATTTAACACTAGTTTGCTATTTTTTTATGTTCGGAATTAGAGTATTTTTCAAGCTCTAAATATAGTATAAGAATCTGTTATGTTTGTCATAAGAGATATACAAATGTCTGTTCTTTATAAGACATCAGTTTATTTTTGAAAGCTTCTTGTGGAATATGTGTACATGCGATCATATAGTACTTATCGGTATATTTAATTTTATTGATTTTCCGTATGGCAATTATTGTAGTATTTACGATTAAGCTAGAGTTATTCCTCTTTGAGCCATACTTATGATATTTATATTTTATAGGGACTTTCTTATCATTGAATCGACTAAATAAAGAATCCAAAACCTTGAGATATTGGTTATAATTTTTATTCGCCCGAAGGATCATCGATACATGAGCCCGGCTACACTAACACTTAACCTTCTAACCCTAACCTTCTAACACTAACCCTAACCCTTAACCCTAACCCTAACCCTGACCATAAAACTGACCCTAACCCTTAACCCTAACCCTAACCCTTTTTTTCTTTAAAAAAATGTGTTTTCGCGTATTTTTCTACAGAATTTTTTATCAAGAAACAGGGAGGTCAGGGAAGAAAACCGATGAGTGATTCGTTTTAAGTTTTTGGATGAAAAACTCGAAAAAAATATTTTTGGAAGGGTTGGGGTTACGGTTGCCATGTTGACCACTTTGCAGATATCAATTTGTGCTCATTTGGGCCTGTTCCCGTACTCTTATCGTCACCAAATTGAAAAATCGGCCCCATAGGGGCAGTACTTTTTTACTGGCAACCCGATGCAAAAAATTGCAAGTCTCTATCTTGTGTCGTTCTCGAGTTAGGTGTACGAAAAAACGATTTTTCAGCTTCAATGCATTGAGTTCATTATGAACAATCTCAAATGTCATGGTTTCCCTGAACTGTACTCTGAATAGACTATAGATTTGACCATTTTCACACTCCTGTTACAAGGCAAGAGAAAGCAGTGACTCGTCAAAAGTGACAGAAAAGTTCAATTCTACAAGCTTCAAAATCCATATTTCAAGAATAAACCGATCACCCAACTACATGTACCAACCGCCAATTAATTGTAGGTCTTCCTGTCAGTAATCGAAAGTTGAAACAAAAAAAAACAATTGAAAAGAGAACAAAATACACATAGGAACAAAGAACAAAAAAATTGGAACAGGAAGGGATGATACACCACTGGAAAAGGGGGAGTGGTGGGTAGCTGCAATGAAGATCTGATCGGATGACAAAGGCTCCGTCTGCAATTACTTCTATACCAATCAATGGATCTTAATGAAACTTTCACACAATCTTAATGATACATCACAGATGTCTAAAATTCAAGTTAAAATTTGATCGCATTGGCATCCGGGTTTCCAGCAAAGAAACATGGAGTTGGGCAATGGTTAACGGAAAGCAGCTCCTATAGCCCACTACTGCAAAACCACTCAAGGGATCTTCATGAAACTTTCACACGATGTAGATAAAGATGTGCACTTCCTGTCTGTGCAACAATAGGGCCTCATTGACATTAAAAATTATTCTTTGGTGTTTCAGAACTTGTTCCTGATCCTGAACTTTACATTGTTTGTTGGAAAACACTATACGATTTTAGGAGTGAGTGAGTTGGTGTTTTACGCCCGTGCAACGCTAAAGAGGTTATTTACAGGCGATGAACATGAAAAGAATGATACAATGAACATGAAATGATGATGATAAATGAAATAAATGAAATATAAGGATGGGGTGGGAAACAAAGGAACGGTAAATTTTGAAGAACCACAGGAAAAGGGGTAGGGGCGGAAAATTTAGCCTCTGTGGTGCATTTTTAGCAGAGCTCATACTTTTTTAACATTTTTATTACAGAATATTAACGGGACATGATGCTCAAAGTGAAATAAGAGAGACAGTGGTTCATCTGGATGCTGTGCGAGTCAAAAGAAAGGGGTAAGTAGTTTAAAAACGTAGACTAGCCTTGTGAGCGAATGTAGGTCTAAACATGGTTTCCCTGAACTCTTCTCTCAATACACTATAGATTTGACCATTTTTACGCTCCTGTTACAAGACAAGAGAAAGCAGTGACTCGTCAAAAGTGACAGAAAATTTCAATTCTACAAGCTTCAAAACCCATATTTCAAGAATACACCGATCACCCAACTACATGTACCAACCGCCAATTAATTGTAGGTCTTCCCGTAAGTTATCGAATATTGAAAAATACAAAATACACATAGGAACAAAAAAACCAAAAAAAATAGGAACAGGAAAGGGATGATACACCACTGGAAAAGGGGGAGTGGTGGGTAGGGGCAATGATGATGTGATCGAATGACAAAGGCTCCGTCTGCAATTTCTTCTATACCAATCAGTGGATCTTTATGAAACTTTCACACAATCTTGGTGATACATCACAGAAGTCTAGAATCCATGTTAAACTTTGATCGCAGTGGTATCCGGATTTCCAGCAACGAAACATGGAGTTGGGCAATGGTTAACAGAAAGCAGCTCCTATCGCCCGCTACTGCAAAACCACTCAAGGGATCTTCATGAAACTTTCACACAATGTAGATAAAGATGTGCACTTCCTGTCTGTGCAACAATAGGGCCTCATTACATTGAAACACATTTTTGTCTGATTTTTTTCAAAAATTATTCTTTGGTGTTTCAGAACTTGTTCCTGATCCTGAACTTTTCATTGTTTGTTGGAAAACACTATACGATTTTAGAAGTGAGTGAGTTGGTGTTTTTACGCCCGTGCAACGCTATATAGGTTATTTACAGGCGATGAACATGAAAAGAAGGATACAATGAACATGTAATGATGATGATAAATGAAATATGGGGATGGGGTGCGAAACAAAGGAACGGTAAATTTTGAAGAACCACAGGAAAAGGGGGAGAGGTGGGTAGGGGCGGAAAATTTAGCCTATGTGATGCATGTTTCGCTTATTTGGCCCTGTTTCCTTGCTCCAATCGTCTCGAAAATGAAAAATTGGTCCCATAGGAACCGTTATTTTTGACGAGCGAGCCAATGCAAAAAACCGCAAGTCTCTAGACAAAGCCGTTTTCGAGTTAGGTGTACCATGGGCATGCAAAATGGCAAAGGTTAATTGTTAACTTTAAATGCTTGTATCTCGGTCATCTCTTGACCGATTTTAAAAATTGAACCATGATTGTAAAGCCAATTGTTCATTCTCCAGACCTAGTTTAGGTAAAGAAATGAACACGGTAAGTAAGCTTTTTCCTACCTCATTGAACATTGCTAACTTGTACAATGTCTAGACTCGGACCTGAAAGTGATGCAAGTTTGAGGCATCATAACTTTTGATCGGCGATAGGTAGCCCGGTTCTGTAAAATGTGTTAAACGGCACAAATCGTGATCTGTCGGACACAGTAAAGGGATTGTACGTCGGTTGAGCACAAGCGAGACTGGAATTTTTTTCTAGGAACAAGATTTTCCTCTCAATGTAGGCGATTTTTTTACCATTCGGGTCCTTGTAGCTTCTAGATCGGAAAAATACCAACGAATTGGCGACAGAATTCGACAAAAACCGCAAATACAAAGCCTGTTTGATCAAAAAACAATAGCCTGACTGAAAACAAACGTGTAGCTGAGACAGTGAACCAGTTATTTACAGGCGGGGCGCACGACGAATATGTGCAAAAAATCCGAGAAAAAAAAACGAACACCAAAAAGGGACAAAGAGAAAAAAAAAGAAGGAAAGAGAAGGCAAAAGGAAGAAAAAAAATCAGTAGCTAATTCAAAAAAAAAAAAAAAAAAGTCCACGCGCATACTTTTTGTTACTGGCATTCCTGCGCACAAAAATGATACAATGAATATGAAATGACGTGGTCACTTCAAAACATGATGACAGCCTTTTAAGCTGCTATTACTTCTACACCTGTCGTGGGATCTTTATGAAACTTTTACACGATCTTTGTGACTTAACACAGATGTGTAAAATTCATGTTTAACATTGCTTAGATAGATATCGGGGCTTCTATAGGCTAAAGTTGGAGATGAGCCATGGTTGACCAAGGACAGCTCTTATCGACCGCAACTCTGAAACCACTCGATGGATCTTCATGAAACTTTTACACAGCGTAGATATTGTTGTTGACTACCTTTTCCTGTCATAACCATTCACGATTGACTTTGTGGGGATCGAAGGGCGGTTTAATGTCCTTTTCGTCCAAAATTTATCCTGAACTATTGATCCTGAATTTCGTATTTTTTCATGCGAAAGTGTTGGATGTGCAAATAACTCATACGTTTTACCCCTTTTTGTTACAGAACATTTACAAGACAAGACGATTATGACAAACAAGAAAGACGAAGGCCGTTTCTGTAAAAGATTGGGGTAAGTAGATTTTTATTTTCTTTCTTTTTGTAATCAATCCGAGCGTCTATGCTCATCCGCTCCATTTAGTTGAAAAGCTTATTAAAAATACTTTCCAACGCGATTTTGATCGTTTAAATCGGTTAAGAAATGACTGAGATATTAGCATGTAAAGTTTGTAATTAAAATTTTCAAAAAGAAGTTCCGGCTAACCCTAACCCTTAACCCTGACACTAACCCTTTATTCATACGCAACCAAGACGGTTTACCGTTGGCGGAATGTGCAGATAAGGGTTACCCCTAATTACCTAACCCTAACCCTAACCCTAACCCTAACCCTAACCCTAACCCTAACCCTAACCCTAAGCACCACAGCGATCAAGTATGTCGGTTCTGTGTGTTGATACAACTCTAAATCATTCATTGTTTTGACGTGGTGTGTCGGATTTAGAACTGATGTATATGATTCTTTTACATCAATCGAAAATGTTTCTTAGCTAGTTGTCAGTAACTTTGAGTGTTCTCAAGAGAGTTCTTCCTTGTCTTGTTGTTTTCGTACAGTATTTTGTCTTAGGTTCTCTCTTGTTGAATTGAACTTTTGTCGATTGAGTTTTACATTGTGTTTTATATGTATGCTTTGTGCAAGCTTATCAATAGGGGGAAGGTTGGATCCAAAAAACTAGTTTAACCCCGCCACATTTTATATGTGCCTTCCTAAGCCAGGAAACTTTGCCAAAGCCTTTGTTTGTCCTTGTCATTCTGTGTTAACTGTTTTATGTCAAGAATTGGGTCTTTCGTTGATGACTTAGGGATTGGTTTTGATACTTTTGTATCATGTGTATTGTATTATAAGTCTTGGGCCAATGCAAGACGGTAAGCAGTGACCTATGGTCATGTTGAAGACTGCTTGCTGTTTTCCGTTGTGATCTTTTGAATTGCTGTTTGTTTATGTTTGTTGTGTCGCGTACACTTATTCCACATTACAATATCGTCTACTAATCTAAACAATAACTGAAATAGGACGCATTCGATCAAGATTTTTTTTTCGGTCGGCAGTCACCATTATGGCCCTTTAAAGGTAACAAAGCGTTGCTCTTTAAAATTAAAACAATTGCAGATAGAGAATAGATGTTGTTTGCTTTAACCTTCAATGAATTTAGCCCTCCAAATATAATCAATATGTTGAAACTGTTAGATGACCTTACATAACACAGTGATGTTAATGACGTTAGTCCCGCCAAAAGTTAAAAAGACAGTTTCGAAGAGTTGTCCCCCTTATTGCGACGAATACTCGAAAAAATAAACTGCCTGTACCATATAGATTTGATAAAATAATTGTAGTTTTATTGTCTTATGTAGTCTGAAATAATTATTTACAGTTATCCAAACCATTACATTTTATTAATATTACTCAATAGTTAGAAAAAACCCGAATAGAAGAATTTTCTATTGGAAATTAAGTCCCGCCCCTTTTACCTTATTTGGCAAATCAGACGAAATTTGATACCTCATTTCTTAAATCGGATTTAGCACCCCGAAGATCGACATCGATTGTTTTAGAATTTCACCACAAGATAGATCATAAAATATAGAATTTGAGAATTGCTGCTCATTCTTTTGTATTTTTTAAAATGATAACAAAAAATTGATATCAAGATGAAAAACGCAGTTTTTCTCATTCTGATTTACCCTTTTCATCCAAAAATTACAGCTTTCAAACATATTCACAAGAGACACAATCATCGTTAATACCCGATCCTTCTCCAAGCCAAGATATATCACCGAGTCAAGACTTTGTCCCAGGTCAAGAATATATCGCTATGCTTGATAAAAACTTAAAAATATCCCAAAAGACACATATATAAACAAACTTATTGATTTAACTAACTCATCAGACAATACAATAACATGGTACAGGGAAACACTTGCAGGGCGTGCTCGAGCCGTACAAGGGTGTCCTTTGGGGAAATTATTCACACGAAAAAATACTGTGCATAAATCATCTACTGAAAGATATGCGCGCGATTGCTTCATCATTCAGGTATTTCTATGTGGCGACCCGACTGGAATCGAAGATGTTTTCAAATCTGACACTACCAATAAATCTAAACCTGTAGGCGACAACAATGATAACTGCTCTCTTATTGAACTCAGAGTAACTCTCCAGTCGTTAATGACTAGGGTAGTAGAACTCGAAAATAATGAGAAGGATCATGTAAAAGAAATTGAAACTTTACAAAAGTGTAATAAAAAACTCAGGGAAGACCTCGATGAAAACGTTGAAAGTTGCACGAGTTGCGCGTATCAAACGACCGAAAATGTACCCAATACGACGCTAGCATAAAACTGTTAAAGCAAAACGTTTCCTCGGATGGAGAGTTTAACTACGACGAATATACCGCGCACAAAAGACGCATTGATTCGGAGACCGATCGACTCGGAAAATTAATTATAAATTTACAGAAAAGCATCAACGATTTGAAATCGTGTAGTCAGCACTCATACGCCGAAATTACCCAAAGGGAGCCTCGTAATTTAAAACCGGTGACTACTTCTGAACATGACATTGTAAATCGTAGTAATTATGTGCATCCACCCGTTGAAGTCAAAACAAACACGGTGACAAATAACTCAGTTGATCTATCGTCTATGCAAACCCATTACAATGAAGCCTCGCATAACGGTAAAAACGTAGACAGTGTACTGAGCGCGGAGAGGGATCCGAACGATTCTGTTCATCGTATTCCGGTTAAAATCATGGGTCAGACAATTGACCAACAGAGACAGGTCAATGCGGACGTCGAAGAATGTTTCACTGGCGTAAAGAGACGTCGGACAGTTAGATATTACTTGTCGGGCATAACTGCAAATTCAACGCGTCAAGGAATAATTTCGTACTTAGAAAAGAGAAACGTAAATGTAACTTACCTAAAAGTATTTAGCAAACGTGATCGGCAACGATATGTCTCCGCTAAACTAAACATAGACGAGAATTGCGCTAACATCGTTAACCAAAGAAACTTTTGGCCTGCCGGCGTGTCTTGTCGCGAATGGTTAAGTGAACGAGAGTGGCAACATCGCATTTCTGAGAACTCATATGAACAACATGAACAAGATGATCGCACCTCCTACAACAACCAATCATGACAATGAAAACCCTAATGAAAACTTTTTTCCTCATTGTATTAACTTATTGTTTTATAATGATGTGTAGTAGCCTTAGCATTGTAGCGTGGAATGTTCGAGGTATAATGTCATCCACCCTTTGTCTTAGTAACCTTATTAGGTTAACAAAATGTGACGTTTGTATATTGTCAGAACATAAACTGAAAGATACCTCGCTTGATTTCATGAAAAGCCTAGAGAAAGGTTACCATTGTGTTGCAAAGGCAGATCCTTTACCGCCTGGGTATAAAGCTTACCATGGCAAAGGGGGTATAGCCATTCTGTATAAAGAGTCTTTACAATTTTATGTACAAGAGATTTATGAAACTAATTCGGACAGAATTGTTGGCATTGAATTAAAAAACCTTTCTATAGGATCATTGTATATATTTGGTGTATATATGCCTTCCAATGAGAACATAAATGATTATTTGTTTGTATTAGATGCTTTAGATTCTTTATATGCTTATTATAGAAACTACGGTCATGTTATTATAGGTGGTGACCTCAATGGTAGTTTGTTAGAAAAAGATAAGTTTATGTCTAACATACGAAAAGGGCAAGAACTTGTAAAATTTAGTAGTAGGCATGACTTAATGTATGCTGGTGGTAGAATTAAGTATAAAGGTCCCAATTATACGTTTATAGTTAAACAGTCAATGTTAGATTATGTTTTACTTGATGAAATTGTTCTTGGTCAGTTGAGGTGTTATGAAATTCTTGATGAAGGGACTATTAGTTCTACGTCTGATCATTTACCTCTTGTTGTTACAATTGAGTTAGACAACAGCCCTCACGTCTTGCTACCACGTTGCGATCGCTTGCCTTCGTGGCACAAAATCACAAGCAATCAAATCGAACTTTATCAACGTTTGTTAGATGAACCACTTAGGATTCTTTCATCGGACATTGAAAACTGTAACATCGATATTGACAGTGCATACGACTCCCTTGTTTTAAACTTACAAGATGCCGCGAATTCCGCAATACCGAAAAACGCTTTTAACCCACATACCAAACCGTATTGGACTGCAGAGGTGAAAGAAGCTCATAAAATAGAACGAACTCTTCGAGGTATCTGGATTTCGGATGGTAAACCACGTGGTATGCAATATGACAGCTATAGGGAATATAAACATGCCAAATACGAGTTTAGACGCATTCAATTAGCTGCGTGTGAGGAATACGAACAGAAGTGTTATGCCGATCTAAATAACGCCGCCGAATGTGACATTCGAATGTTCTGGAAGTCAGTAAAACGTTTTACTAGAAATAAAACTAAAGTTTATCCAGAAATAATTTATAAAGACCAAATGTGTAATACACCAGAAACTGTAACGAGTGCATTTGCATCTTATTATGAAAACGTTTACAAAGAAAGTGATTACGATACGTTTGATGCTGACATGAAATGCGATATTGAATCTAAATATTCGGACATTTTACGAACTTGTAGTCAAGCTAACGAGAGTTTACCAGGTGGTGTTATTACTGAAGTCGAAGTTGCGAGCTTAATTTCTAGCCTTAAACTTAAAAAAGCTCCAGGCCATGACCAAATCCAAAACGAACACCTGAAGTATGGTGGTAAAGATCTAATAAAAACTATCAGTAATTTATTCAATGCCATAATCAAAATCGGTAGAATTCCTGAGAGATGGAAACTTGGACTGATAGTTCCTATTTACAAAGGTGGCACGAAAGTAAAACCGCACCCGAGAGTTATAGACCCGTCAGTTTACTGTCAGCAATACTTAAATTGTTTGAGGCCTTACTAAAAGCACGTATCACAGCATTTGCATTTAAAGAAAAGTTTATAAACCCCCAGCAACAAGGATTTCAAAAACACCTCAGCTGCTCAACTGCTTCGTTTAATCTGCATGAAACAATTTATCACAATATTGAAATGTCTAGTAAAGTGTATGTTGCCTTTCTCGATAGCAAACAAGCCTTTGACTCCGTATGGAGAATAGGTCTTATGTACAAGCTTTTTAAACTAGGCCTTAAAGGAAAACTGTGGTGTATTGTAAATGATTTACATTGTAATACTTATAGTGCTGTAGTAGCCAACCAATCATTGTCCTCTTTTTTTCATGTTTCACAAGGAGTACGACAAGGGGGAGTTTTGTCTGGTCTTTTATATTTAGTATTTATAGATCAGATGTTGAATGATAAGACTGTCAGTTGTTGTCCTGCCTTAGCAGATGACGTTTGCTGCATTAGCCTCTCTCCCTCCGGGCTACAAGATATGCTAAACGTGTGTTCAAAATATGCGTGCCAATGGCGTTTTCGGTTTAATGCGAAAAAATCAGCAGTAGTACAATTTACAAAAAACTCCCGTGAACCTCAGTTAGTTTATCCATGGTCTGTAAATGGAGATCTTATTCCGATCCAAGAAGAGTACTCTCACCTTGGGGTGCTGATGAACCGATCTTTTAAATCGTATGACCGTACTGTTAGTGCGTGTCGGAAGGGACAGAACTCTTATTTTGCTCTAAATAAACTTAAAAGTAAATCTACAAATCCAATTGTTCTATCCAAGTTATACAATACAGTTGTTTTACCGTCCGTATTATATGGCTGTGAAGTTTGGACTAACCTAAAATCTGTTGATTTCAATGCACTTAACAGATTCCAACATCTCGTAACGAAACAGATACTCGATCTAAAAACCAGAACAAGATCAGACATGTGTCAATCACTGTTAGGACTATATCCAATCACAGTGGAAATTGAAAAGAGAAAACTTATATTCTTACAGAAACTGGTATCATTAAACGACTCTCATAGATCAAAACAGATATTTTTGGTCCGTTTATTTTCCTTTTTGACTGACATCAACCGTAAACATTTTGGATTTGTCCCCGATGTATTTGAACTCCTACTTTTATATGATTTACATGACTTTTTAAAAGAATATTTGTTATCTGGACACTTTCCATCTAAACACGAATGGAAATCTATTGTTATGCAATCAATTCATAGTATTCAAGACAGTAACTAGAAAAAACGCACCAGCTCAGATAGTGACTTCCGCAGATTTGCTCAAATAGTCAACAAAACTGAAATTGCACCGTTTTGGAAGTTGGCAAAAACCCGTTATGACCTTAAGAACTATTACTTTGTAACTAAACTACTAACTGAGCCACCCAACAGTATAATAGGTACTTGTGAACTTTGTAAACGACCATTCCAGGACTTTTACGAACATGTATGTTGTAACTGTCTATCGACACTTACGTTTCGAAATCTGTTTTGGGATTTAATTATTGAAAACTTTCCACTTGATCTCTTCGTTAAACTGTACGAATACGATGAAACGCAACTGTTCTTAGTGCTACTAGGAAAACCAATACCGGACAGTGATCTCGATGAGTACAACTTTAGAAGACTGTGTCACGTTCACATCGTACAGTCATTAAGCCATTACAACGTATTGTTGAGGAGAGGCTAATGCAGCGATTGTCATGTTCATATTTATTACTTAATAAACTTTTGTTACCTATTATATGTTTTTCTATATAATTATGACTTATTTATTTACTCATTTATCTGCTCATTTTCTATGCATGTTTAGTACATTGTAAATATGTTTATGTTGTAAATGTTTGACATTACTCTATATCATTTAATCTCTTTAAGAGGAAATAAAGTGATGATTGATTGATTGATTGATTGTTTATATTTGTATAGGCCGAAACTTTGAGATAATATTAATTAAAGAAGACGTGATCTTGAAGCTCTACTGGACATGAAGAATTTAAGAAGATTACATAAATTTTGAACGAGCAATTTTGAATGAGAAATTGATAAGATTGATAAACACTTTAAAATGTACTTAATAACCATAAACAAAAATAAGTAATAATATATATACAAAATAACCTCAAATCAAGAATTTATTTATTAATTTATTAGAATTATATTACATTATTAAATTAATTACAAAAATCAGTACAATAGCACCACATCCATATTGATAAAATGTCAAACTGAACTTCTACTTTCGACATAAACAACAAACCTTTAAAAGGTCACAATATTGCTTTAAAACAAAAATATCGAAAAACTGAAAAATGTTTATTAAAAAATTTCCCACAATATCGGAACGGTTTGTATACGTTTCATTTGTTATGTGTTCCAAAATGTCAACTTTTTTCAAATCAATAAATGAAAAAAAAAATCTCAAGTCAGCATTTGGAACAATGCAAAAGTCAATCAAATATAACCTTTAATTCCTTTACAATTGTTATGTCTCTAACCGGAAATGCTGGGTGTGACTTCAGATTCAGATTCAGGTTGAAAAGTTTTACAAAAGTCTACTATGAATTGAAGTTGTCAGATGACCCCTTGTAGTGAATATCGCCCTTTACGTGTGTAAACTAGAGGGTTTTCATGTTTTTTTTACCTTTGGAATGAAAACTATTGCAAATAGAGAATAACGTTGCTTCCTGAAACAACTAGTTTTACAAACATTTATATGGGTAGAAGTTGTCAGATGACATAAATGTGATAACAAAATTAACAAAAATTCAAAAACAACCTTATGGAAATTAAAAACTGGCTTAAAAACCTTTTGAAAAAGGATACGAATTCAATGTTTTAGTAAAATCTTTGGATTTGGTATGTTTTGGCAGAAATATTGATAGCTTGATAGTAACTTTAAAACGTTAAATTTTCACTTTGTATCCACTGTATTATTTATAAGCACCACAGCGATCAAGTATGTCGGTTCTGTGTGTTGATACAACTCTAAATCATTCATTGTTTTGACGTGGTGTGTCGGATTTAGAACTGATGTATATGATTCTTTTACATCAATCGAAAATGTTTCTTAGCTAGTTGTCAGTAACTTTGAGTGTTCTCAAGAGAGTTCCTCCTTGTCTTGTTGTTTTCGTACAGTATTTTGTCTTAGGTTCTCTCTTGTTGAATTGAACTTGTGTCGATTGAGTTTTACATTGTGTTTTATATGTATGCTTTGTGCAAGCTTATCAATAGGGGGAAGGTTGGATCCAAAAAACTAGTTTAACCCCGCCACATTTTATATGTGCCTTCCTAAGCCAGGAAACTTTGCCAAAGCCTTTGTTTGTCCTTGTCATTCTGTGTTAACTGTTTTATGTCAAGAATTGGGTCTTTCGTTGATGACTTAGGGATTGGTTTTGATACTTTTGTATTGTATTATAAGTCTTGGGCCAATGCAAGACGGTAAGCAGCGACCTATGGTCATGTTGAAGACTGCTTGCTGTTTTCCGTTGTGATCTTTTGAATTGCTGTTTGTTTATGTTTGTTGTGTCGCGTACACTTATTCCACATTACAATATCGTCTACTAATCTAAACAATAACTGAAATAGGACGCATTCGATCAAGATTTTTTTTCGGTCGGCAGTCACCATTATGGCCCTTTAAAGGTAACAAAGCGTTGCTCTTTAAAATTAAAACAATTGCAGATAGAGAATAGATGTTGTTTGCTTTAACCTTCAATGAATTTAGCCCTCCAAATATAATCAATATGTTGAAACTGTTAGATGACCTTACATAACACAGTGATGTTAATGACGTTAGTCCCGCCAAAAGTTAAAAAGAAAGTTTCGAAGAGTTGTCCCCCTTATTGCGACGAATACTCGAAAAAATAAACTGCCTGTACCATATAGATTTGATAAAATAATTGTAGTTTTATTGTCTTATGTAGTCTGAAATAATTATTTACAGTTATCCAAACCATTACATTTTATTAATATTACTCAATAGTTAGAAAAAACCCGAATAGAAGAATTTTCTATTGGAAATTAAGTCCCGCCCCTTTTACCTTATTTGGCAAATCAGACGAAATTTGATACCTCATTTCTTAAATCGGATTTAGCACCCCGAAGATCGACATCGATTGTTTTAGAATTTCACCACAAGATAGATCATAAAATATAGAATTTGAGAATTGCTGCTCATTCTTTTGTATTTTTTAAAATGATAACAAAAAATTGATATCAAGATGAAAAACGCAGTTTTTCTCTTTCTGATTTACCCTTTTCATCCAAAAATTACAGCTTTCAAACATATTCACAAGAGACACAATCATCGTTAATACCCGATCCTTCTCCAAGCCAAGATATATCACCGAGTCAAGACTTTGTCCCAGGTCAAGAATATATCGCTATGCTTGATAAAGAACTTAAAAATATCCCAAAAGACACATATATAAACAAACTTATTGATTTAACTAACTCATCAGACAATACAATAACATGGTACAGGGAAACACTTGCAGGGCGTGCTCGAGCCGTACAAGGGTGTCCTTTGGGGAAATTATTCACACGAAAAAATACTGTGCATAAATCATCTAATGAAAGATATGCGCGCGATTGCTTCATCATTCAGGCATTTCTATGTGGCGACCCGACTGGAATCGAAGATGTTTTCAAATCTGACACTACCAATAAATCTAAACCTGTAGGCGACAACAATGATAACTGCTCTCTTATTGAACTCAGAGTAACTCTCCAGTCGTTAATGACTAGGGTAGTAGAACTCGAAAATAATGAGAAGGATCATGTAAAAGAAATTGAAACTTTACAAAAGTGTAATAAAAAACTCAGGGAAGACCTCGATGAAAACGTTGAAAAGTTGCACGAGTTGCGCGTATCATACGACCGAAAATGTACCCAATACGACGCTAGCATAAAACTGTTAAAGCAAAACGTTTCCTCGGTTGGAGAGTTTAACTACGACGAATATACCGCGCACAAAAGACGCATTGATTCGGAGACCGATCGACTCGGAAAATTAATTATAAATTTACAGAATTGAAATCGTGTAGTCAGCACTCATACGCCGAAATTACCCAAAGGGAGCCTCGTAATTTAAAACCGGTGACTACTTCTGAACATGACATTGTAAATCGTAGTAATTATGTGCATCCACCCGTTGAAGTCAAAACAAACACGGTGACAAATAACTCAGTTGATCTATCGTCTATGCAAACCCATTACAATGAAGCCTCGCATAACGGTAAAAACGTAGACAGTGTACTGAGCGCGGAGAGGGATCCGAACGATTCTGTTCATCGTATTCCGGTTAGAATCATGGGTCTGACAATTGACCAACAGAGACAGGTCAATGCGGACGTCGAAGAATGTTTCACTGGCGTAAAGAGACGTCGGACAGTTAGATATTACTTGTCGGGCATAACTGCAAATTCAACGCGTCAAGGAATAATTTCGTACTTAGAAAAGAGAAACGTAATACATATGACAACAAAGTTCCAGACAATAAATGTAACTTACCTAAAAGTATTTAGCAAACGTGATCGGCAACGATATGTCTCTGCTAAACTAAACATAGACGAGAATTGCGCTAACATCGTTAACCAAAGAAACTTTTGGCCTGCCGGCGTGTCTTGTCGGGAATGGTTAAGTGAACGAGAGTGGCAACATCGCATTTCTGAGAACTCATATGAACAACATGAACAAGATGATCGCACCTCCTACAACAACCAATCATGACAATGAAAACCCTAATGAAAACTTTTTCCCTCATTGTATTAACTTATTGTTTTATAATGATGTGTAGTAGCCTTAGCATTGTAGCGTGGAATGTTCGGGTTATAATGTCATCCACCCTTTGTCTTAGTAACCTTATTAGGTTAACAAAATGTGACGTTTGTATATTGTCAGAACATAAACTGAAAGATACCTCGCTTGATTTCATGAAAAGCCTAGAGAAAGGTTACCATTGTGTTGCAAAGGCAGATCCTTTACCGCCTGGGTATAAAGCTTACCATGGCAAAGGGGGTATAGCCATTCTGTATAAAGAGTCTTTGCAATTTTATGTACAAGAGATTTATGAAACTAATTCGGACAGAATTGTTGGCATTGAATTAAAAAACCTTTCTATAGGATCATTGTATATATTTGGTGTATATATGCCTTCCAATGAGAACATAAATGATTATTTGTTTGTATTAGATGCTTTAGATTCTTTATATGCTTTTTATAGAAACTACGGTCATGTTATTATAGGTGGTGACCTCAATGGTAGTTTGTTAGAAAAAAATAAGTTTATGTCTAACATACGAAAAGGGCAAGAACTTGTAAAATTTAGTAGTAGGCATGACTTAATGTATGCTGGTGGTAGAATTAAGTATAAAGGTCCCAATTATACGTTTATAGTTAAACAGTCAATGTTAGATTATGTTTTACTTGATGAAATTGTTCTTGGTCAGTTGAGGTGTTATGAAATTCTTGATGAAGGGACTATTAGTTCTACGTCTGATCATTTACCTCTTGTTGTTACAATTGAGTTAGACAACAGCCCTCACGTCTTGCTACCACGTTGCGATCGCTTGCCTTCGTGGCACAAAATCACAAGCAATCAAATCGAACTTTATCAACGTTTGTTAGATGAACCACTTAGGATTCTTTCATCGGACATTGAAAACTGTAAGATCGATATTGACAGTGCATACGACTCCCTTGTTTTAAACTTACAAGATGCCGCGAATTCCGCAATACCGAAAAACGCTTTTAACCCACATACCAAACCGTATTGGACTGCAGAGGTGAAAGAAGCTCATAAAAAAGAACGAACTCTTCGAGGTATCTGGATTTCGGATGGTAAACCACGTGGTATGCAATATGACAGCTATAGGGAATATAAACATGCCAAATACGAGTTTAGACGCATTCAATTAGCTGCGTGTGAGGAATACGAACAGAAGTGTTATGCCGATCTAAATAACGCCGCCGACATTCGCATGTTCTGGAAGTCAGTAAAACGTTTTACTAGAAATAAAACTAAAGTTTATCCAGAAATAATTTATAAAGACCAAATGTGTAATACACCAGAAACTGTAACGAGTGCATTTGCATCTTATTATGAAAACGTTTACAAAGAAAGTGATTACGATACGTTTGATGCTGACATGAAATGCGATATTGAATCTAAATATTCGGACATTTTACGAACTTGTGGTCAAGCTAACGAGAGTTTACCAGGTGGTGTTATTACTGAAGTCGAAGTTGCGAGCTTAATTTCTAGCCTTAAACTTAAAAAAGCTCCAGGCCATGACCAAATCCAAAACAAACACCTGAAGTATGGTGGTAAAGATCTAATAAAAACTATCTGTAATTTATTCAATGCCATAATCAAAATCGGTAGAATTCCTGAGAGATGGAAACTTGGACTGATAGTTCCTATTTACAAAGGTGGCACGAAAAGTAAAACCGCACCCGAGAGTTATAGACCCGTCAGTTTACTGTCAGCAATACTTAAATTGTTTGAGGCCTTACTAAAAGCACGTATCACAGCATTTGCATTTAAAGAAAAGTTTATAAACCCCCAGCAACAAGGATTTCAAAAACACCTCAGCTGCTCAACTGCTTCGTTTAATCTGCATGAAACAATTTATCACAATATTGAAATGTCTAGTAAAGTGTATGTTGCCTTTCTCGATAGCAAATAAGCCTTTGACTCCGTATGGAGAATAGGTCTTATGTACAAGCTTTTTAAACTAGGCCTTAAAGGAAAACTGTGGTGTATTGTAAATGATTTACATTGTAATACTTATAGTGCTGTAGTAGCCAACCAATCATTGTCCTCTTTTTTTCATGTTTCACAAGGAGTACGACAAGGGGGAGTTTTGTCTGGTCTTTTATATTTAGTATTTATAGATCAGATGTTGAATGAATTAGAAAATTTTGATAATAATGTTGGTGTCATTAACACTGTCAGTTGTTGTCCTGCCTTAGCAGATGACGTTTGCTGCATTAGCCTCTCTCCCTCCGGGCTACAAGATATGCTAAACGTGTGTTCAAAATATGCGTGCCAATGGCGTTTTCGGTTTAATGCGAAAAAATCAGCAGTAGTACAATTTACAAAAAACTCCCGTGAACCTCAGTTAGTTTATCCATGGTCTGTAAATGGAGATCTTATTCCGATCCAAGAAGAGTACTCTCACCTTGGGGTGCTGATGAACCGATCTTTTAAATCGTATGACCGTACTGTTAGTGCGTGTCGGAAGGGACAGAACTCTTATTTTGCTCTAAATAAACTTAAAAGTAAATCTACAAATCCAATTGTTCTATCCAAGTTATACAATACAGTTGTTTTACCGTCCGTATTATATGGCTGTGAAGTTTGGACTAACCTAAAATCTGTTGATTTCAATGCACTTAACAGATTCCAACATCTCGTAACGAAACAGATACTCGATCTAAAAACCAGAACAAGATCAGACATGTGTCAATCACTGTTAGGACTATATCCAATCACAGTGGAAATTGAAAAGAGAAAACTTATATTCTTACAGAAACTGGTATCATTAAACGACTCTCATAGATCAAAACAGATATTTTTGGTCCGTTTATTTTCCTTTTTGACTGACATCAACCGTAAACATTTTGGATTTGTCCCCGATGTATTTGAACTCCTACTTTTATATGATTTACATGACTTTTTAAAAGAATATTTGTTATCTGGACACTTTCCATCTAAACACGAATGGAAATCTATTGTTATGCAATCAATTCATAGTATTCAAGACAGTAACTGGAAAAAACGCACCAGCTTAGATAGTGACTTCCGCAGATTTGCTCAAATAGTCAACAAAACTGAAATTGCACCGTTTTGGAAGTTGGCAAAAACCCGTTATGACCTTAAGAACTATTACTTTGTAACTAAACTACTAACTGAGCCACCCAACAGTATTATAGGTACTTGTGAACTTTGTAAACGACCATTCCAGGACTTTTACGAACATGTATGTTGTAACTGTCTATCGACACTTACGTTTCGAAATCTGTTTTGGGATTTAATTATTGAAAACTTTCCACTTGATCTCTCCGTTAAACTGTACGAATACGATGAAACGCAACTGTTCTTAGTGCTACTAGGAAAACCAATACCGGACAGTGATCTCGATGAGTACAACTTTAGAAGACTGTGTCACGTGCACATCGTACAGTCATTAAGCCATTACAACGTATTGTTGAGGAGAGGCTAATGCAGCGATTGTCATGTTCATATTTATTACTTAATAAACTTTTGTTACCTATTATATGTTTTTCTATATAATTATGACTTATTAATTTACTCATTTATCTGCTCATTTTCTATGCATGTTTAGTACATTGTAAATATGTTTATGTTGTAAATGTTTGACATTACTCTATATATTTTTTAATCTCTTTAAGAGGAAATAAAGTGATGATTGATTGATTGATTGATTGTTTATATTTGTATAGGCCGAAACTTTGAGATAATATTAATTAAAGAAGACGTGATCTTGAAGCTCTACTGGACATGAAGAATTTAAGAAGATTACATAAATTTTGAACGAGCAATTTTGAATGAGAAATTGATAAGATTGATAAACACTTTAAAATGTACTTAATAACCATAAACAAAAATAAGTAATAATATATATACAAAATAACCTCAAATCAAGAATTTATTTATTAATTTATTAGAATTATATTACATTATTAAATTAATTACAAAAATCAGTACAATAGCACCACATCCATATTGATAAAATGTCAAACTGAACTTCTACTTTCGACATAAACAACAAACCTTTAAAAGGTCACAATATTGCTTTAAAACAAAAATATCGAAAAACTGAAAAATGTTTATTAAAAAAATTCCCACAATATCGGAACGGTTTGTATACGTTTCATTTGTTATGTGTTCCAAAATGTCAACTTTTTTCAAATCAATAAATGAAAAAAAAAAATCTCAAGTCAGCATTTGGAACAATGCAAAAGTCAATCAAATATAACCTTTAATTCCTTTACAATTGTTATGTCTCTAACCGGAAATGCTGGGTGTGATTTCAGATTCAGATTCAGGTTGAAAAGTTTTACAAAAGTCTACTATGAATTGAAGTTGTCAGATGACCCCTTATAGTGAATATCGCCCTTTACGTGTGTAAACTAGAGGGTTTTCATGTTTTTTTACCTTTGGAATGAAAACTATTGCAAATAGAGAATAACGTTGCTTCCTGAAACAACTAGTTTTACAAACATTTATATGGGTAGAAGTTGTCAGATGACATAAATGTGATAACAAAATTAACAAAAATTCAAAAACAACCTTATGGAAATTAAAAACTGGCTTAAAAACCTTTTGAAAAAAGGATACGAATTCAATGTTTTAGTAAAATCTTTGGATTTGGTATGTTTTGGCAGAAATATCGATAGCTTGATAGTAACTTTAAAACGTTAAATTTTCACTTTGTATCCACTGTATTATTTATAAGCACCACAGCGATCAAGTTTGTCGGTTCTGTGTGTTGATACAACTCTAAATCATTCATTGTTTTGACGTGGTGTGTCGGATTTAGAACTGATGTATATGATTCTTTTACATCAATCGAAAATGTTTCTTAGCTAGTTGTCAGTAACTTTGAGTGTTCTCAAGAGAGTTCCTCCTTGTCTTGTTGTTTTCGTACAGTATTTTGTCTTAGGTTCTCTCTTGTTGAATTGAACTTTTGTCAGATACAAAACATTTGTAACAGAAAAACAAACCGGTAAACCCGTTACCGTACAGTTTTTCCGCTCGAGGAATCAGGTCAAAGTCCGAGGCGCTTGCGCCGAGGATTTTGCCTGATTCCGAGGCGGAAAAACTGTTCGGTAATGGGTTTACCGGTTTGTTTTTCTGTTACAAATGTTTTGTATCTGACTTGTACGACGTCGAAAAATATATATTAAAATTGTGTAATAATTTATTTATTGTATGAATTGATTGCCGTACAATTTGTGTTTATATATATTTAAACCACCAATATCGCTGCTCAGCCATTGTGGTCTAGTGGGAAGATGAAAGTTTAAAATGAAATCGCATGGTGGTTCAAACCCCGTTCAGAATAATTGTTTGAACGTCATTTGTTTTTTTAGCCTAGAAACACACTAAGATTACCAAATGCTTTAAAGAAACATATTTACAGTAATATTTCTTTTTAAATACATTTTTAAATGAAATCTATTTGAAAAAAAAAGATATGAAAGAAGCAAAAAGGCGCCAATGGGGTATTCCAGCGTCAAAAGTCAAAACGAGCAACTGCAAAACCGGCAAACACGAACAAAAACAGCACGAGAATACACATAAAAAAAATCCCCACAAATTAAACCGAACAGAAATCAACAACGCGAACGAAATGAAAATATGACTTAGTTTCTGAATGAAAAAAAAATTGTCTTCATTTAAAATTATTGAAAACATACAACTTGCTAACTAGCTTTTCCAAATTTTAACAAACTTTATAATATATCGATTGATTTTTTTCCTAAAAGCAAACTTTTGCCGTTAAGGTAAGATATGTAGGACATAAAGCATAAAAATGTACTACTGATAAGTTGTTTGTCGTAATTGAACGGATTGGTTCAGGGGTTTTTTTTGTGTGAAACGTTTCACACTCAACACAATTAAAACCAAAATTTACTTGCGTATGGTTGTCCTTATTTTACATCATCATCATATCAATTGGTTGGTTTTTTTTTTTTTTTGGTTTTAGAAAAAACTAAATTGTTACCAAATGTATCTTTTAACCCGTCATAGTTTTATTTTCAACAAATTATACATCTCAATCGTAGAGTAAGATTTCTTTTTCAACACAAGCAGAAGCTTTAAAATTGTGTTTAGTAACGGAAAGCCTCCCTTATGGGGTGGAATAATTGAAGACAGGAGTATAGCATGAAGTGGAGTCCCAGAATCAGTTCTAATCTTAACAAGAACTTATTTAAGTTTATTTTTTTACTGGCTGACCGTTTTTGGACGTTATTTTTGTACAAACTTTATTGTTCACAAGTTCGCAAAATTTACAAATGATCCAGAAGGTGTCTTTTAATGGTCAAATTTATTCAATATATGAATTGATTGTCGTGATAGTTGGTGTTCATATATATTTAAAGGACCAATTTTTATGTAGACCTCAGTAGTCGTGGGGTAATATTGGAGTCTAGTACGACAAGGAATGATGGTTCAAACCCCGCTCAGGACAGGGATTTTTTCGAGACGATTTTAACTTAAAATGCATAAGCAAATTGACTTACAAATTTAAAACCTTAATTTGATGAATAAATCTACCTTTCATCAAAATTTAACAACTTTGACTTCGTTAAGTACGCATGAACTAAGTTGACCTGTAGATAAACAGGCCGTGTAAGTTCTAAAAATAAAAGAGGCCGGTAACACCCGTTAAAGTACTGAAATTGAATAGCTCTGTGGGGGGTAAAGTCGTACAAGGGGTGTATATTTCGTAACTTATTTGATATGCAAGGGAGGAATCACATTCTTACTTGAATCCTAGAAAAATTATGGAATTTGAGAATTTAAATTCCAGGCAATGAAAAATTATGGAATTTGTAAAGGATGGGTTGCGATAAGGCCCTATTTTGGCCCATCTGTAGGCGAAAAATAAAAAGTATTTCATAGCCTCTTACATTTTACCTTATTTTGTAGCAAAATGATTGCACTGTTGTGAAAGACTACTTTTAAATCCTTTTGCATTAACACGGCTTGGAAAATCGTGTTCAAAATTGACCCATTTTGAATGAAAATTTCATCTTGATTTAAAAGAAATTTCAAGGTAGGGCTTCAATAAAGTGAAATTTTGTGCTTATATAGCTGAAGCCCGTGTTAACATTTTTATAAAAGGTTCATCATACATATACATCAGTTTTAAGAACAATTTTGAATTTGAAATAAACGCTAATCTCAAGAAAAACGAGGAAAACGGTGAGATTTTGCACATTTTTTAACTACTGAGTACAAGTTAAAAAATTATAGTCTTTTTAAATTTTCAGTATGTCTTGCACGCGGAACCAGCTTGAAACTTTCACAAAAGATGTGTTTTAGTATATCAAGTTTTTGAATAAAGTATGGAGCTGGTTCCGCGTGCAAGGCTATACTTTCGGGAAGGATATATATCACTCATTTGCGCCACTTTCCCATAGGCTCAATGTTAAAATCATTTGTGGTGGTTCATTTCAAGCACCATTTACTAGAAAATAAAAAAGCTTTTAAACTATAGGCGTTTATTTTCAAAAAATAAAAATATTACCCTATCGAACAAGATATTTTATGAAAGAATTTACTTGATTTTATTTTTGACTTTCGCGGTGGGCTGAAAACGGGTCTTATCGCAACCCATCCTTTAGGCCAAACCAAGTCTTAGAATTTCCGACACAAAAATGCATGACAATAAACAAGACCTGTCCGATTTCTATTATCACCACATTTTAGTCTTTCTTAAAATTCCTTGCACCTATACAATGTACACTTTAAAGATCGTAATATACATATAAAAGTTTAAACAATTTTATACGACCATAAAACATTGCGGACGTATAATGGTATAATGCAGTCGTCTGTGTCTGCGTCCACGTCTGTGTCGTCGTCTACTTTGTCTGTTAACTTATTGTTCCGACAATAACTTTAGTTATAGTTATCCGATTGCTATGAAATTTGGACAATGATATTCATTACCATAAAAGGATGGATTGGATTGTTTTTTGGGGTCCCCTCTTTTTTTGTTAAGAAATAAGGGGCCAAAGCGCTGATTTTTTGTTGTTTCCTACAAAAACGTTCTTGGTTTACCAAATGTTGTGATATTTCACAATAATGTTACATACCATTTAAGGATGCGAGAGATTGATTTCGGGGGTTCCCTTTTTATTCGTTTAGAAATTGCCAGAATGGGGCAAAATATTTAAGCATTTTATTTATTCCCACAATAACTTTAGTTCTGGTTGGCCAATTGCTATAAAATTTGACAATGAAATGCCTTACTACTATACCATATCAGGTTTTGCATTTGGGAGTTCCCCTTTTTCATTTGAAAGTGAAGGTCCCGAAAAGGAACAAAAAAAAATAAACTTTTTTTATTTCTGGTCCGATTTCGATTTTTTTTTGCATGTTAAATCTTGTAAAAAGCCAATACAAAAATGGAGGATTAATTATTGCATCCTCTCCTTTTCCATTATGAAATTAGGGGCCGAAGGGCCAAAATCAAAGCGTTTTAAATATTTGTCCAATTTCAAAAGTATTGTTCAATAATTACGTAATTCTTGTCAAGTAGTGAATTTAAAAAGTTGAGGGTTAATTTTGTGACACTCCCCTCACTGTAATTGCTGCCAGGGGCCTAAAGGGCAACAATGAATGGGAGCAGGTGCCCTTAATTAAGGACTTAAAGGTGCTTTTGAAAAAAAAACAAAAAAAAAACATGAATTTCTTGTGAAATGTGGGTGGAAAGTCCACCGAAGGCTGCATGTGTCATAAAACTTTTTCAATCCACCGTGGGTAGCATTTGTCCATAGCAATTGACCATCCATATTGGGTCTAAAACGTACAGGACTACACATGTTGCGGTCGTATCACGCTGCGCTCAGCGAAGCTTTTTATTTTTGAAAGCAATTTTTTTACGAAATGTAAAAATTCACATAATCTAATTTGAATTAGATTATGTCTGACACGAATTACCATAAAATTTCTAATATATTGTCGCTGAAATTTCCGATTGTTAAATTCAAAATTAATGAAAACACCAGGTTTCTTTCCTTGTAATGCACATGGTCGATATCCTCGGTGCTGGATTTGGCTTCCTTGTTCGAACGTTTTGGTTTTGAGTACTTTTCGTTTTCAACTGTTTTGGAATTTGACCTTCCAATGTTTTGGTTTCAATGCTACTGATAAGAGTTTACTCCTTGAAATATCGATATATAGCATATCCAAATTAACTGTTTACACCCGCGTTTTGGTATTTGTAATTTTGAAACCACTGGGCGATAACCGCTGCTGGTGGACCAGAGGTCCCCGAGGGTAATCACAAGCCTGGTAGTCAGACTTGTCTGACACGAATTACCATAAAATTTCTAATATATTGTCGCTGAAATTTCCGATTGTTAAATTCAAAATTAATGAAAACACCAGGTTTCTTTCCTTGTAATGCACATGGTCGATATCCTCGGTGCTGGATTTGGCTTCCTTGTTCGAACGTTTTGGTTTTGAGTACTTTTCGTTTTCAACTGTTTTGGAATTTGACCTTCCAATGTTTTGGTTTCAATGCTACTGATGAGAGGTTACTCCTTGAAATATCGATATATAGCATATCCAAATCAACTGTTTACACCCGCGTTTTGGTATTTGTAATGTATATTTTTGCATAATTGTAAACTAATGGGTCATGAAAGCCGGTCAAAACATCATTGAAAAGTCATGGAAATTTCCACAATTGTTGGAACAAAAAAACGGCGGGTACTCTACCAGGGCTTGTACGAACTTTTCAGATTTTTTTACCCGTCGCCTGGCTTTAAGACCATGGTACATGTTTTAGAAAAATACGTCTCATATGGTTTCTCAAAAGGTTTCTTTTTGATATCAGCCACTGGTAACACAATTCAAAATTGTGTCAGTTGAAATGATTCGTGATTGTACTTGCCCAAGGTCCATGTCTCCTTTGTGTTTCCTTGTGCTGTTTATGTTCATGTTTAGTGGTTTTGTCGTTGCCCTTTGGGATTTTTGACACTCGAAATCCCATTGGTGCATTTTTGCTTCTTTCAATGTGTTTGTCCTTTAAAATGAAAATAATTGCAGATAAGAAAAGCTGTTGCTTGTTTAAAGTTCAAATCATTTATCTCTCCAAAATATACAATATGCCGAAACAGACAGATAAACAAATTTTAAAGTTATAGTAAATAATGCTCACGTTTTGGAGTTTTGCGTTGCACATTTAACAAAATGTACAACATATTTGACACTTCGTGTTCGGGGACATAATAAGAACAGTTTTTGTTTGCTTACATGTTTGGCTTTGTGATAATACTTGATCGGAGTTTTTTCATTGAAGTCAGGTGAGCGATTCGGAATGTTTTCATTCCATCAGTCATTGAAGTCAGGTGAGTGATTCAGAATGTTTTCAATCTATTTGTCATTAAAGTCAAGTGAGCGATTCAGAAGTATTTTGGTTGAAGATGTCAAGGTACAAAAAGCGTTTCGTTCATGTCGTCCTACAGAATGCAGATACAGACCCATTTAACCCATTTAATTCTACAAAGTTTTCTTCAAATTGAAGTTGTCAGATGACGCCTTACATGTGTTATGGTCATTTAATAATGTTTGCTGGTCATTTTGAAGGCAACAAGTTTATAAATTTATTTGATAAATAGACCATAGGTAAAGGTACAGACTAAGCTGAGAAATTAGTTTCGAGATAATAAACGTTAACAATTTGGCGGGAAAAGGCTTTCTCTGGCTTTTTCATAGGTTTAGCATTGGGCTTGTTTTAATATAAAAACATATGAAATAATAACAACAAATTTATAAAAAAATTATTAATAAGCTCTTATCGAAACAATGAACCATATCATGAAAAGAAATTAGGGGGTTGCTAGGCAAAAATAAAGGTATCACTACTTTAATGGTAAAATCCAGAAGATTCCGAAAATCTGACAGAAATCTCATTTTTTGACCAGCGAACATCCTTAATGGTCAAAAATATGTTTCCTGCTTGTGTCCTATTGAACGAAAGCTAGTGCAAACATAGAAAAGCTGATACGACATATATTTAATTTTAAATGTATTTTTTTTCTTGAAAGTAACATTCCAACCTCATCAGATATGGACTGTATATTGCACTTATTTGATAATCTGTTGTGGTTTCTGTAACTAAAACTTTTTACAGGATGAAGCAGATAACCTCATACCTAACACCAAAGCCATGGTTTTTGACAAAGGTTTCCATTCTCTAGAATGGTTGCTCACCAAAACTTATGAAGCCTAAACCCGGTATAAGCAATTTATATTGAATAATGTGCACTGTATATAACATTTGCCAAAAAATAGAATCCAGCCACTGCCAATAAAATATTTATTCTATTGGTCTCTTTTTTAGTAATGTAACTTATCTGAATGTTATGTACACATTCAGAAATCGAGCTTCTTTCAAAAAACGAAACGTTTCACTTTATATAAGAAAATAAACTACCCCGGTATTTACCATTCATGTGCCAAAAATGTTAAATTTCTTTTATTTTTCCTGTTTCTATATGTAAATTCTCCAATTTCAAAAAATAATTATTGCAGCTGTTTCTAAATGGATTTTAATACTATAATAAGTTTCTTTAAGTTGGGAAATATTTGAATTTGTTGGTAATTTAACATTGTTTAAACATATGTGGTTTCAAAATGACAATAATTTAAATACATGTAAAATTTATAATGACGTCAAAATTTTCAAATATGGACAACTTAATTATGACATCCATCTATTTTTTTTTTTATGGTTAAAATTATTTCATTAAAAAACCAATGAATTGTCAATCATATAAAGAAACGTTCATACTTTTTAGCCAAGGGTTGGAGCAAGTTTATCAACACCTGACATGCGACCCATGACCCGCCCGGCCCCCTTGGAACTTTCGCATTTACAATTATCCATTTCACAACAATCAATTAATTTAAAGATTTTGATCTCGAAAGTTAAATTCAAGAGGGGCATTGGTATGAGAAAGTCTACAAGATATGTTAACATATTGCAGTATTTAAGGCAATGATCCAGTTTTACCGGGGGAATCTGGCATGGGGGAAATGGCATTATAACACCGTCACATGTACGAGTATATTAACATTAAATTGTTGGTCCCGAAGAAGAAGAAAATGTTTACATTTAATAAAGGATGTTGGCAGGTGAGTTTTTAAAATAAAAAAATCGGAATCATTGGGGTTTTACCATCAAAATGAAGCAAACAAATTTTCACGATTACTCCCAAGTTGTCTTTTGTAAAACGTTTCCATTACATGATAGATATCTCTTTTACAAATCAAATAAATCTTATAATCTTTTCACATAACTATGCTTAAGGACCGACCATTTTACTTGAAGGAGCCTTGGTTTTTTCCTAGAAAAATATTCTGAAAATTAATTTTCCTAGAAAAATATTCTGAAAATTGTTTTTGATTAAAAAAAAAATATTTTGGCAGCAGAGGGTCAGAAAAAAATATTATGAAGATGGATTTCTGACATATAAAATAATGCTAATAATCAAAATAATATTCTGTCTCGTCGCCTTCGAAAAATAAATATTTTTTGACCAAAACAAATAACCAAGGCTCCCCCTTCAAGTTAAATGGTCCCTCCCTAAAATTAAAGCTTTGAAAAAGAACAGAGAAACCAAACCCTTATCAAACTGAAATGTTTGCCGCATGTGTGCAGCAAACGTACGGTGAACATTTTGCTTACCACAACAGTTTGCATGATGTTTGCCATAGGTTGCAAACATTTAGTGAACATTGGAGCATTTTTCGGTGAATTTGCAGCAAGTTTACCAAAACTATTACATGTATGATTACCATAAGATTGCTAAAACATCTCTGATATCTTCACCGAAAGATTGCCACAAACTCTAATACTAAATAGTAAGAAATAGTCACCAGAAGCTTGCCAAAATGTTTTAATGGAATAATCTTATTTGCCAAAAGTTCACCGTAAAACTTAATTATATTTATAGTTGTATTTGCCGAAAGTTCACCAGAAAATTGAATCTGATTGGTTCTTGTTGTTTTTCCACAATTACATTTGAATCTCAGAAGAAAAAGGTCATGCATTTGATTGAACATGCTTAAATATTGTGGAAATTGTGCATTATGTTCAGTATAATTGTTGGATGTTTTGCCTTCTTTTTAATATGAACAAACAATATACTTCTATGTAATGAAACAAACATGACAAAACTGAAAATTAATGGAAAAGTGACATAAAAGTGCAACAAAAAAGTTCCAAATATCATGTGTGCAACATATAAGGATTTATTCAACAGCGGAATCATTAAGTAAGTTTTGTGCATGTAGCTTTAAAATTACATATATAACATAATTTGACTAATTATTTTAATCTTAATTAATATCTACAAGTTCATCCATTATATATTTTTATTATTACTTTTTCTCAAATAATTACATGTTATGCTTATTTAAATAGCAATAAGCATATAAGATATTGATAACTTGAATTAAAAATGGTCTAAATTTAATTTGGTAAACTTTCACAGATAAAAATTACTTGAAATCAAGTTATAATGCACACAATGAACTTTTTGTAGGTCATAGAATACATTTGTATCAAGATAAATATTTGTGTGCCAGAAGAATCGCTGCTTATTCACCGGAGATAACCTATATTCATAATGACATTACAATGATCGAATGCGTCCTATTTCAGTTATTGTTTAGATTAGTAGACGATATTGTAATGTGGAATAAGTGTACGCGACACAACAAACATAAACAAACAGCAATTCAAAAGATCACAACGGAAAACAGCAAGCAGTCTTCAACATGACCATAGGTCACTGCTTACCGTCTTGCATTGGCCCAAGACTTATAATACAATACAAAAGTATCAAAACCAATCCCTAAGTCATCAACGAAAGACCCAATTCTTGACATAAAACAGTTAACACAGAATGACAAGGACAAACAAAGGCTTTGGCAAAGTTTCCTGGCTTAGGAAGGCACATATAAAATGTGGCGGGGTTAAACTAGTTTTTTGGATCCAACCTTCACCCTATTGATAAGCTTGCACAAAGCATACATATAAAACACAATGTAAAACTCAATCGACAAAAGTTCAATTCAACAAGAGAGAACCTAAGACAAAATACTGTACGAAAACAACAAGACAAGGAGGAACTCTCTTGAGAACACTCAAAGTTACTGACAACTAGCTAAGAAACATTTTCGATTGATGTAAAAGAATCATATACATCAGTTCTAAATCCGACACACCACGTCAAAACAATGAATGATTTAGGGTTGTATCAACACACAGAACCGACATACTTGATCGCTGTGGTGCTTATAAATAATACAGTGGATACAAAGTGAAAATTTAACGTTTTAAAGTTACTATCAAGCTATCAATATTTCTGCCAAAACATACCAAATCCAAAGATTTTACTAAAACATTGAATTCGTATCCTTTTTTCAAAAGGTTTTTAAGCCAGTTTTTAATTTCCATAAGGTTGTTTTTGAATTTTTGTTAATTTTGTTATCACATTTATGTCATCTGACAACTTCTACCCATATAAATGTTTGTAAAACTAGTTGTTTCAGGAAGCAACGTTATTCTCTATTTGCAATAGTTTTCATTCCAAAGGTAAAAAAAACATGAAAACCCTCTAGTTTACACACGTAAAGGGCGATATTCACTACAAGGGGTCATCTGACAACTTCAATTCATAGTAGACTTTTGTAAAACTTTTCAACCTGAATCTGAATCTGAAGTCACACCCAGCATTTCCGGTTAGAGACATAACAATTGTAAAGGAATTAAAGGTTATATTTGATTGACTTTTGCATTGTTCCAAATGCTGACTTGAGATTTTTTTTTTCATTTATTGATTTGAAAAAAGTTGACATTTTGGAACACATAACAAATGAAACGTATACAAACCGTTCCGATATTGTGGAAAATTTTTTAATAAACATTTTTCAGTTTTTCGATATTTTTGTTTTAAAGCAATATTGTGACCTTTTAAAGGTTTGTTGTTTATGTCGAAAGTAGAAGTTCAGTTTGACATTTTATCAATATGGATGTGGTGCTATTGTACTGATTTTTGTAATTAATTTAATAATGTAATATAATTCTAATAAATTAATAAATAAATTCTTGATTTGAGGTTATTTTGTATATATATTATTACTTATTTTTGTTTATGGTTATTAAGTACATTTTAAAGTGTTTATCAATCTTATCAATTTCTCATTCAAAATTGCTCGTTCAAAATTTATGTAATCTTCTTAAATTCTTCATGTCCAGTAGAGCTTCAAGATCACGTCTTCTTTAATTAATATTATCTCAAAGTTTCGGCCTATACAAATATAAACAATCAATCAATCAATCAATCATCACTTTATTTCCTCTTAAAGAGATTAAAAAATATATAGAGTAATGTCAAACATTTACAACATAAACATATTTACAATGTACTAAACATGCATAGAAAATGAGCAGATAAATGAGTAAATAAATAAGTCATAATTATATAGAAAAACATATAATAGGTAACAAAAGTTTATTAAGTAATAAATATGAACATGACAATCGCTGCATTAGCCTCTCCTCAACACTACGTTGTAATGGCTTAATGACTGTACGATGTGAACGTGACACAGTCTTCTAAAGTTGTACTCATCGAGATCACTGTCCGGTATTGGTTTTCCTAGTAGCACTAAGAACAGTTGCGTTTCATCGTATTCGTACAGTTTAACGAAGAGATCAAGTGGAAAGTTTTCAATAATTAAATCCCAAAACAGATTTCGAAACGTAAGTGTCGATAGACAGTTACAACATACATGTTCGTAAAAGTCCTGGAATGGTCGTTTACAAAGTTCACAAGTACCTATTATACTGTTGGGTGGCTCAGTTAGTAGTTTAGTTACAAAGTAATAGTTCTTAAGGTCATAACGGGTTTTTGCCAACTTCCAAAACGGTGCAATTTCAGTTTTGTTGACTATTTGAGCAAATCTGCGGAAGTCACTATCTGAGCTGGTGCGTTTTTTCCAGTTACTGTCTTGAATACTATGAATTGATTGCATAACAATAGATTTCCATTCGTGTTTAGATGGAAAGTGTCCAGATAACAAATATTCTTTTAAAAAGTCATGTAAATCATATAAAAGTAGGAGTTCAAATACATCGGGGACAAATCCAAAATGTTTACGGTTGATGTCAGTCAAAAAGGAAAATAAACGGACCAAAAATATCTGTTTTGATCTATGAGAGTCGTTTAATGATACCAGTTTCTGTAAGAATATAAGTTTTCTCTTTTCAATTTCCACTGTGATTGGATATAGTCCTAACAGTGATTGACACATGTCTGATCTTGTTCTGGTTTTTAGATCGAGTATCTGTTTCGTTACGAGATGTTGGAATCTGTTAAGTGCATTGAAATCAACAGATTTTAGGTTAGTCCAAACTTCACAGCCATATAATACGGACGGTAAAACAACTGTATTGTATAACTTGGATAGAACAATTGGATTTGTAGATTTACTTTTAAGTTTATTTAGAGCAAAATAAGAGTTCTGTCCCTTCCGACACGCACTAACAGTACGGTCATACGATTTAAAAGATCGGTTCATCAGCACCCCAATTTGAGAGTACTCTTCTTGGATCGGAATAAGATCTCCATTTACAGACCATGGATAAACTAACTGAGGTTCACGGGAGTTTTTTGTAAATTGTACTACTGCTGATTATTTCGCATTAAACCGAAAACGCCATTGGCACGCATATTTTGAACACACGTTTAGCATATCTTGTAGCCCGGAGGGAGAGAGGCTAATGCAGCAAACGTCATCTGCTAAGGCAGGACAACAACTGACAGTCTTATCATTCAACATCTGATCTATAAATACTAAATATAAAAGACCAGACAAAACTCCCCCTTGTCGTACTCCTTGTGAAACATGAAAAAAAGAGGACAATGATTGGTTGGCTACTACAGCACTATAAGTATTACAATGTAAATCATTAACAATACACCACAGTTTTCCTTTAAGGCCTAGTTTAAAAAGCTTGTACATAAGACCTATTCTCCATACGGAGTCAAAGGCTTGTTTGCTATCGAGAAAGGCAACATACACTTTACTAGACATTTCAATATTGTGATAAATTGTTTCATGCAGATTAAACGAAGCAGTTGAGCAGCTGAGGTGTTTTTGAAATCCTTGTTGCTGGGGGTTTATAAACTTTTCTTTAAATGCAAATGCTGTGATACGTGCTTTTAGTAAGGCCTCAAACAATTTAAGTATTGCTGACAGTAAACTGACAGGTCTATAACTCTCGGGTGCGGTTTTACTTTTGTGCCACCTTTGTAAATAGGAACTATCAGTCCAAGTTTCCATCTCTCAGGAATTCTACCGATTTTGATTATGGCATTGAATAAATTACTGATAGTTTTTATTAGATCTTTACCACCATACTTCAGGTGTTCGTTTTGGATTTGGTCATGGCCTGGAGCTTTTTTAAGTTTAAGGCTAGAAATTAAGCTCGCAACTTCGACTTCAGTAATAACACCACCTGGTAAACTCTCGTTAGCTTGACTACAAGTTCGTAAAATGTCCGAATATTTAGATTCAATATCGCATTTCATGTCAGCATCATACGTATCGTAATCACTTTCTTTGTAAACGTTTTCATAATAAGATGCAAATGCACTCGTTACAGTTTCTGGTGTATTACACATTTGGTCTTTATAAATTATTTCTGGATAAACTTTAGTTTTATTTCTAGTAAAACGTTTTACTGACTTCCAGAACATTCGAATGTCTCATTCGGCGGCGTTATTTAGATCGGCATAACACTTCTGTTCGTATTCCTCACACGCAGCTAATTGAATGCGTCTAAACTCGTATTTGGCATGTTTATATTCCCTATAGCTGTCATATTGCATACCACGTGGTTTACCATCCGAAATCCAGATACCTCGAAGAGTTCGTTCTTTTTTATGAGCTTCTTTCACCTCTGCAGTCCAATACGGTTTGGTATGTGGGTTAAAAGCGTTTTTCGGTATTGCGGAATTCGCGGCATCTTGTAAGTTTAAAACAAGGGAGTCGTATGCACTGTCAATATCGATGTTACAGTTTTCAATGTCCGATGAAAGAATCCTAAGTGGTTCATCTAACAAACGTTGATAAAGTTCGATTTGATTGCTTGTGATTTTGTGCCACGAAGGCAAGCGATCGCAACGTGGTAGCAAGACGTGAGGGCTGTTGTCTAACTCAATTGTAACAACAAGAGGTAAATGATCAGACGTAGAACTAATAGTCCCTTCATCAAGAATTTCATAACACCTCAACTGACCAAGAACAATTTCATCAAGTAAAACATAATCTAACATTGACTGTTTAACTATAAACGTATAATTGGGACCTTTATACTTAATTCTACCACCAGCATACATTAAGTCATGCCTACTACTAAATTTTACAAGTTCTTGCCCTTTTCGTATGTTAGACATAAACTTATCTTTTTCTAACAAACTACCATTGAGGTCACCACCTATAATAACATGACCGTAGTTTCTATAATAAGCATATAAAGAATCTAAAGCATCTAATACAAACAAATAATCATTTATGTTCTCATTGGAAGGCATATATACACCAAATATATACAATGATCCTATAGAAAGGTTTTTTAATTCAATGCCAACAATTCTGTCCGAATTAGTTTCATAAATCTCTTGTACATAAAATTGTAAAGACTCTTTATACAGAATGGCTATACCCCCTTTGCCATGGTAAGCTTTATACCCAGGCGGTAAAGGATCTGCCTTTGCAACACAATGGTAACCTTTCTCTAGGCTTTTCATGAAATCAAGCGAGGTATCTTTCAGTTTATGTTCTGACAATATACAAACGTCACATTTTGTTAACCTAATAAGGTTGCTAAGACAAAGGGTGGATGACATTATACCCCGAACATTCCACGCTACAATGCTAAGGCTACTACACATCATTATAAAACAATAAGTTAATACAATGAGGAAAAAAGTTTTCATTAGGGTTTTCATTGTCATGATTGGTTGTTGTAGGAGGTGCGATCATCTTGTTCATGTTGTTCATATGAGTTCTCAGAAATGCGATGTTGCCACTCTCGTTCACTTAACCATTCGCGACAAGACACGCCGGCAGGCCAAAAGTTTCTTTGGTTAACGATGTTAGCGCAATTCTCGTCTATGTTTAGTTTAGCGGAGACATATCGTTGCCGATCACGTTTGCTAAATACTTTTAGGTAAGTTACATTTACGTTTCTCTTTTCTAAGTACGAAATTATTCCTTGACGCGTTGAATTTGCAGTTATGCCCGAAAAGTAATATCTAACTGTCCGACGTCTCTTTACGCCAGTGAAACATTCTTCGACGTCCGCATTGACCTGTCTCTGTTGGTCAATTGTCTGACCCATGATTTTAACCGGAATACGATGAACAGAATCGTTCGGATCCCTCTCCGCGCTCAGTACACTGTCTACGTTTTTACCGTTATGCGAGGCTTCATTGTAATGGGTTTGCATAGACGATAGATCAACTGAGTTATTTGTCACCGTGTTTGTTTTGACTTCAACGGGTGGATGCACATAATTACTACGATTTACAATGTCATGTTCAGAAGTAGTCACCGGTTTTAAATTACGAGGCTCCCTTTGGGTAATTTCGGCGTATGAGTGCTGACTACACGATTTCAAATCGTTGATGCTTTTCTGTAAATTTATAATTAATTTTCCGAGTCGATCGGTCTCCGAATCAATGCGTCTTTTGTGCGCGGTATATTCGTCGTAGTTAAACTCTCCAACCGAGGAAACGTTTTGCTTTAACAGTTTTATGCTAGCGTCGTATTGGGTACATTTTCGGTCGTTTGATACGCGCAACTCGTGCAACTTTTCAACGTTTTCATCGAGGTCTTCCCTGAGTTTTTTATTACACTTTTGTAAAGTTTCAATTTCTTTTACATGATCCTTCTCATTATTTTCGAGTTCTACTACCCTAGTCATTAACGACTGGAGAGTTACTCTGAGTTCAATAAGAGAGCAGTTATCATTGTTGTCGCCTACAGGTTTAGATTTATTGGTAGTGTCAGATTTGAAAACATCTTCGATTCCAGTCGGGTCGCCACATAGAAATGCCTGAATGATGAAGCAATCGCGCGCATATCTTTCAGTAGATGTTTATGCACAGTATATTTTCGTGTGAATAATTTCCCCAAAGGACACCCTTGTACGGCTCGAGCACGCCCTGCAAGTGTTTCCCTGTACCATGTTATTGTATTGTCTGATGAGTTAGTTAAATCAATAAGTTTGTTTATATATGTGTCTTTTGGGATATTTTTAAGTTTTTATCAAGCATAGCGATATATTCTTGACCTTGGACAAAGTCTTGACTCGGTGATATATCTTGGCTTGGAGAAGGATCGGGTATTAACGATGATTGTGTCTCTTGTGAATATGTTTGAAAGCTGTAATTTTTGGATGAAAAGGGTAAATCAGAATGAGAAAAACTGCGTTTTTCATCTTGATATCAATTTTTTGTTATCATTTTAAAAAATACAAAAGAATGAGCAGCAATTCTCAAATTCTATATTTTATGATCTATCTTGTGGTGAAATTCTAAAACAATCGATGTCGATCTTCGGGGTGCTAAATCCGATTTAAGAAATGAGGTATCAAATTTCGTCTGATTTGCCAAATAAGGTAAAAGGGGCGGGACTTAATTTCCAATAGAAAATTCTTCTATTCGGGTTTTTTCTAACTATTGAGTAATATTAATAAAATGTAATGGTTTGGATAACTGTAAATAATTATTTCAGACTACATAAGACAATAAAACTACAATTATTTTATCAAATCTATATGGTACAGGCAGTTTATTTTTTCGAGTATTCGTCGCAATAAGGGGGACAACTCTTCGAAACTGTCTTTTTAACTTTTGGCGGGACTAACGTCATTAACATCACTGTGTTATGTAAGGTCATCTAACAGTTTCAACATATTGATTATATTTGGAGGGCTAAATTCATTGAAGGTTAAAGCAAACAACATCTATTCTCTATCTGCAATTGTTTTAATTTTAAAGAGCAACGCTTTGTTACCTTTAAAGGGCCATAATGGTGACTGCCGACCGAAAAAAAAATCTTGATCGAATGCGTCCTATTTCAGTTATTGTTTAGATTAGTAGACGATATTGTAATGTGGAATAAGTGTACGCGACACAACAAACATAAACAAACAGCAATTCAAAAGATCACAACGGAAAACAGCAAGCAGTCTTCAACATGACCATAGGTCACTGCTTACCGTCTTGCATTGGCCCAAGACTTATAATACAATACACATGATACAAAAGTATCAAAACCAATCCCTAAGTCATCAACGAAAGACCCAATTCTTGACATAAAACAGTTAACACAGAATGACAAGGACAAACAAAGGCTTTGGCAAAGTTTCCTGGCTTAGGAAGGCACATATAAAATGTGGCGGGGTTAAACTAGTTTTTTGGATCCAACCTTCCCCCTATTGATAAGCTTGCACAAAGCATACATATAAAACACAATGTAAAACTCAATCGACAAAAGTTCAATTCAACAAGAGAGAACCTAAGACAAAATACTGTACGAAAACAACAAGACAAGGAAGAACTCTCTTGAGAACACTCAAAGTTACTGACAACTAGCTAAGAAACATTTTCGATTGATGTAAAAGAATCATATACATCAGTTCTAAATCCGACACACCACGTCAAAACAATGAATGATTTAGAGTTGTATCAACACACAGAACCGACATACTTGATCGCTGTGGTGCTTATAAATAATACAGTGGATACAAAGTGAAAATTTAACGTTTTAAAGTTACTATCAAGCTATCAATATTTCTGCCAAAACATACCAAATCCAAAGATTTTACTAAAACATTGAATTCGTATCCTTTTTTCAAAAGGTTTTTAAGCCAGTTTTTAATTTCCATAAGGTTGTTTTTGAATTTTTGTTAATTTTGTTATCACATTTATGTCATCTGACAACTTCTACCCATATAAATGTTTGTAAAACTAGTTGTTTCAGGAAGCAACGTTATTCTCTATTTGCAATAGTTTTCATTCCAAAGGTAAAAAAAAACATGAAAACCCTCTAGTTTACACACGTAAAGGGCGATATTCACTACAAGGGGTCATCTGACAACTTCAATTCATAGTAGACTTTTGTAAAACTTTTCAACCTGAATCTGAATCTGAAGTCACACCCAGCATTTCCGGTTAGAGACATAACAATTGTAAAGGAATTAAAGGTTATATTTGATTGACTTTTGCATTGTTCCAAATGCTGACTTGAGATTTTTTTTTTCATTTATTGATTTGAAAAAAGTTGACATTTTGGAACACATAACAAATGAAACGTATACAAACCGTTCCGATATTGTGGGAAATTTTTTAATAAACATTTTTCAGTTTTTCGATATTTTTGTTTTAAAGCAATATTGTGACCTTTTAAAGGTTTGTTGTTTATGTCGAAAGTAGAAGTTCAGTTTGACATTTTATCAATATGGATGTGGTGCTATTGTACTGATTTTTGTAATTAATTTAATAATGTAATATAATTCTAATAAATTAATAAATAAATTCTTGATTTGAGGTTATTTTGTATATATATTATTACTTATTTTTGTTTATGGTTATTAAGTACATTTTAAAGTGTTTATCAATCTTATCAATTTCTCATTCAAAATTGCTCGTTCAAAATTTATGTAATCTTCTTAAATTCTTCATGTCCAGTAGAGCTTCAAGATCACGTCTTCTTTAATTAATATTATCTCAAAGTTTCGGCCTATACAAATATAAACAGGATAAAATTAAGACCAAATCAGTTTTGGTCTGCTTCTAACTTTATGTTTGTAAAAATTTTATTTGTCTATTTTATTTATTGTTTTTAGTGTAAACATATTTTATTAATAATTTGTATAACATTTTACAATCAAAGCAACATAACAAAGAAACAATTATATACAAATTAATACAATACAAATTGTCTTAATCTCTTTAATTCATGTTTATTTTATTGATTTAATTTTCAACTTCAAAATTATATTTCTGTTGATTCAGCTTGATTAATCTCTATATTATATATTTAAATTCTAAAAATATAACAAAAATTTGCTTTCTCGTTCTTATTCATTCGGAACACATATTCGGCTTAATTTAATTTTATTAAATAAATGTTTTAGTCTGCTTTTAATTTTAGTTGGTTGTGCTTGGCCTGTCTAGACGACCCCACGTGACTAGTTCCTATGGCACGCCATATTTATATTTATTCCTCTTTAAAGATATCTCATAAAATTTATAAGATATCTCGTATACTTTATAAGATATCTTATCAAATATATAAGATATCTCATATAAATGGTAGTTTATAAGATATCTTATAAAACATATGAGATATCTTATAAAACATATAAGATATCTTATAAAACAAATAAGATATCTTATAAAACATATAAGATATCTCATAAAGTTTATAAGATATCTTATAAAGATTATTAGATATCTCATATAAAATAATTTATAAGATATCTTATTAAACTTATAAGATATCTTATAAAACTAATAAGATATCTTATAAAGTTTATAAGATATCTCATTAAGTTTATTAGATATCTTATATATTTTATGAGATATCTTATAAGTTATTTTTTATAAGATATCTAATAAAGTTTACGAGATATCTTATAAACTTTATAAGATATCTTATAACTTTTATTAGATATCTTATAAATTATTTTATATAAGATATCTCATAATCTTTATAAGATATCTAATAAACTTTATGAGATATCTTATATGTTTTATAAGATATCTTATATGTTTTATGAGATATCTTATATGTTTTATAAGATATCTCATATGTTTTATAAGATATCTTATAAACTCCCATTTATATGAGATATCTTATATATTTAATAAGATATCTTATAAAATATATGAGATATCTTATAAACTTTATAAGATATCTTATATTTTTATAAGGCCTCTTTAAAGATATCTCATAAAATTTATAAGATATCTCATATACTTTTATAAGATATCTCATAAAGTTTAAAAGATATCTGATAAACTTTATAAGATATCTTATAAACTTTATAAGATATCTTATAAACTTTATAAGATATCTTATAAAAAATAATTTATAAGATATCTCATATACTTTATAAGATATCCTATAAACATTATGAGATATCTTATAAACTTTATCAGATATCTTATAAACATTGTGTTTAGTAGATATCTCATTTTCTTTTAAAGATATCTCATATAGTAAATAAGATATCTTATAAAATTTATAAGATATCTCATAAAGTTTATAAGATATCTTATAAAGTATATGAGATATCATATAAATTATTTTTTATAAGATATCTCATAAAGTTTATAAGATATCTTATAAAGTTTATAAGATATCTTATAAACTTTATGAGATATCTTATAAAGTATATGAGATATCTTATAAAGTTCATGAGATATCTATAAAGAGGAATGAATGTAAAAACGGCTTGCCATAAGTTCCGCAATGGGTTCTATGTATCGCACCTGTACTTGGAACCTGGAACCCAATGAGTCTTCCCACAACTTAAAACCAAAACTTAACCAGTACGCCGACAAGCCAATAAAACCTGTACCAAACATAATGAACACCATAAACGCTTAAACTAACGATTAAGTTGTGCCTCACCCAAGAACCTAGGAATTGCACATAGTCATGCCAATAACAGATTTTAAGTATCTTACCCCCCGTTTTTATGGATTGTTCGAGTAGGATTCAAACAATTAACATGCTTAAGTGACTTCTTTAAGGTTTAAACATGTTGATAAATTTATCTGTTTGGTCATTGTTGTAATATTTTTGGCATCTATGTTTGTTTTATCAATCTAATATTCTACCGGTTTTCCAAGGTTTTTGCTCCTAGCGTGTCTGATGAAGGCTAATCCAGAAAAGCGCTTCATACGCAGTGAAATTTTGCTTCCGCACATTTATCAAAATCATTTCAATATGTGGATCGTGTCTTTCTGGCACATATTCCACATTCTTTCGTTTTTTATGTGTTTAAGGGTTAAGAAAAACTTTTTTTCTAGACCAAAAATCGTACACGTTCGCAAAAAAATGGCTTTTTTCATACTTTTATGGTAAAAACTGATTAAGTCCCTTTGTTGTCCACAGTGGATGCCATTTGAGCTTGAAACCAGTAATGTCTGTTCGTATAGTGATAATTTTCTAAGTTCAAAAAAACATTACATGCATTGATAAATTGTTATAAGCCTACAATTGATATTAAAAGTTCAACTTTTAAATGCTGTTTTATCTTAGTTTTTATAGATCCTTTTCCAAAAGTTGGATTTTCATGACTTGCAAACATTTCTGATAAAACATCTTTAGTCCATAACATTATTATAGTCTATACATTAAAGTGATTACTTTTTTATTTTTTATCGTTTTGTATTACATTTATGTGAATATTTTTGGTGCATTAAATTATTATTGCCTAAAAAGTTGGTGTTGCTTAACTTATGGCGAGGTGTATATTATACTTTCCGATTTGTAAGCCAAACCTTTGTTCTAATTTTGGCAAGGGTGGCCATATTTTTTTTTCGGTCGACAGTCACCATTTGTGTTATCTTGATATAATGTGTCCTATTGATGATGTGTTCAAAGTTTTTATATTTTTTTTCAAAGTGTTAATATCTACATCTCGAAATTGACTCCCAAGGAAAACTTTTAACAAGGCTCTATAACAAACGTGAGGACTTCAACTTTCCAATAGTCAACTTTCCGTTCTTGTGTAGCAACATTCCGTCAGCTCCAGCTTATTGAGTTTAAGTATCTCAAATGATTCGTTACTCCAGATCGTGCGGGATTTACACAGATTTCCTTAGCGGAGCGTCACGTCTTACACAAAATTGCTAACACATGGTTATGTTGCTCCTCGGTTGCTGTCTTCATCTAGAAATTTTACGGAAGATATCATGCACTTATAGACTAATAAGGGATTTTGATCTCTCAGATGAGTGCAGATGATGTTTTGTTATAGAGTTTTGTTCTGGTGTTGTCTTCCTTAACCGGATTTGACACGCTGAATTGACTATTGGCAACGCCACGGGTGTGTTATTGCCAGCAGGAACTACTTACTCTTCCGGAGCACCTGAGTTCACTCTTGCTTCTATTGGAGTTCGCGTGTTGATTAATATTCAGCTATTGTGTGTTTTGCAATGTTTTGCATGGTGTCTGTTTTTGTTCCGTTCTTGTTGGTGTTTACTGGCTTTGTCTCTGCCCTTTCGGATTTTTGACATTCGGATACCCAATTGGTACCTCTGCTTCTTTCAATGTTTGGCTTTTTCAATATTTTGATAGAGCGCCTCTGATGAGTCTTCAATAGACAAAACGCGCGTCAGGCGTAGCAAAATTTATTGTCTGTGTTGTAATTTTGTATTTCTAACATCCGTGACGGTAAGCTCTGCTGGTGGAGTTTTGAATTCCCCGAGGTTAACCCGCTCCGGCATCAACACTTTTGTGTTGGCGAATACACCAAAGCTATAAATTATTCGTTTAAATTTCAAATTTGTCTGAACCCTAAGTTTCCTCCTACCCCAGACATAGGTTGATCTTAGTCATATTTTGGTGTCTAATTTCGATTTTTTGTTGGTTTATTGCTCAACGCTCTTCATTATTTGGATTTAATGTTTGGCTTTTTCAATATTTTGGTAGAGCGCCTCTGATGAGTCTTCAATAGACGAAACGCGCGTCAGGCGTAGCAAAATTTATTCAAGGCGCTCTACCAAAAAAATGTTGAAAATGCCAAACAGTTTATGCTTATGAAGAGCATAGAACAGTAACACCAAAAATACTAAACTGGGGAACCAACTTATTACTAAGATGATCAACCTATGTCTAGGGTAGGAAGAACCTTAGGGTTTAAACAATTTTGAAATTTAAACGGTTAATTTAAAGCTTTTTTTGTGTTCTCCAACACAAAAGTGTTAGTACTGGAGGGGGCTAACCTCGGGGAATTAAAACTCCATCAGGAGTGCTAACCTTCACGGGTGTTCGAAATAAAAATGACAACTAAGTTCCAGACAATAAATTTTGCTACGCCTGACGCGCGTTTTGTCTATTCAAGACTCATCAGAGCTATAGAAGAATCCTCTATTACATCTATTACATTTTCCATATAAGAGGTTGCCTGACTTTGACTCAATAGAGACTTTGTAGAGCGTAATGAGCTGAAGCTTTTAGCAATGTAAGACTTTTCTCTAACTGCAACACTTTTCATTCAGTCCAAAAAATACATGAAATATTATGTCTTACCTTTAAAGAGCAATAACTCCTATAAGGGGTAATCGGAGACAACTTCAATCCAATGGGGACTTTTGTATACTTCAATGAGCTGATGGTTTAAGCAGGCAACATAATGTCTGTATCTGCAATGGTTTTCATTCTATGGGCCAAAACATGAAAAACGCCTTCTTTACTGGAAAGGACCATAACCCCTAGAAGGGTCATCTGACAACTACAACCCAATGAAGATTTTTGTGGAGCTAAATGAGCCGATGGTTTAAGTAAGCAACAACTCTTTTCATTTTAGGGCAAGAACATGTATAAATGCTATTTTTAATCATGAAAGGGTCATTACCCCTAGAAACGCACCTGACAACTTTGACCCATTGGAGACTTTTGTATAGCTTTTTGATTCTGAGGAGCCTAAGATCCTTCGGATTTTTCTATCTGGTTTAGTTATATGTATAAGTTTTAAGACTTTTATGTGATTTTATGCTATATGTTCTATTTCCAAGACAGACGACAGATCATGGAAGCAAAGTGATGGCTAAAAAAATAACAAGGCAAAAGCTAACAAAATAAAAATTTATTAAGTGACATATAATTAAGTACAAAATAGAAATTAATAAAAACGAAGTCAGTGCGATGAAGTAGCTGGAATTGTTGTCACTTAGAAAAAAAATCAAACATTTTATAAATTACGGATTATATCTTCGATGTATCAATTTGAACAAATAAATAACAAACAATACATTTTAGCACTAAGCAATGGACACTTGATATTCATTTTTCGCTATGAGTATTACAATAGTATACTACTAAAATATTTTAAAAAAATACAGCTCTTCAATGAAAATTAAATAACATCAATTCAACATTAGTCTTCGAAAAGAATAACTACATTTTCAGGCTAAAAATTTACTTTGAATATAAAAATAACAAGAGGCTCCAAGGTGCCTGAATCGCTCACCTGGTCTTGATGTCAACCCTATGAAGACTTTTGTATAGCTTAATGGGCTAAAGGTTTAAGCAAAAAAAAAGCTTTTCTCCATCTGCAATAGTTTTCATTCTAAATAAGCAAAAAACACTATTATTCAACTTTTAAGGGACTGAAACCCGACAACTTCGACCCTATGGAGACTTTTGTTGAGATAAATCAGCTGAACATTTGAGCAAGCAACAACTTTTCTCTATCTGCAATAGTTTTCATCCTTTAGGCCACAAACACTTTTTTTTGTCTTTAAGGGGCGGTGACCCCTATAAGTGGTCATCTGATATCTTTGACCCTAACTTGTGTAAAGCTAAATTAGCTGCACATTTAAGCAAGCAACAGTCTTTCTTTATCTGCAATAGTTTTCATTCTAGTGGCCAAAAAACACTATTTTCACCTTTAAGGTGCTGTAACACCTATCAGGGGTCATCTGACAACTTTGTCCTTGTGGATACTTTTGTAGAGCTAAATGAGCTGAATATTTAAGCAAGCATAAGCTTTTCTCTTTCTGCAATAGTTTTCATTCTATAGGCAAAACACACTATTCTTCGCCTTTAAGGGGCTTTACTCCTATAAGGGGTCATCTGACAATTTCAACCTTATGGAGACTTTGAAGAGCTTAATGAGCTGAAAATTTAAGCAAGCGGCAGCTTTTCTTTATCTCCAATAGTGTTTATTCTTTAGGGAAAAACATTTAAAAGAACATTATTGTTTTACCTTTAAAGGGCCATAACCCCTATCAAGGGTCATCTGACAACTTCGACCCAATGTAGATTTTTGTAGAGCTTTTGATTCTGAAGAGCCCAAGATCTTCTGGATTTTTTCTATCTGTTATGGTTGCTGAGTTATAAGCCATTTTAAGTGATTTTACCCTTTGTTCTTTTTTAGAAACAGTGGCCGTGTTTTTCATCAAATCATTATAGAATGAGGATCGTTTGTTGCCAACATGTCGTATATTATTCCTGCAAGGTTTCCGTTAAATTGATACAGTGGTTTCGGAGAAGAAGATTTTTGAAATTGTTAAGGGACGAGGGACGATAAAGACTGACGCATAGCGATGACATAAGCTCACATGGCTTTTGGCCAGGTGAGCAAATGATGAAAATGATGAATGTATTGGATCAAAACACAATTTGTTAAAGAATATTTCCATCTATTCAAACTTTCATAATTGGCATGTTGGAATATAACGAACTCAAATATTTATTTCCAAAACCATTTCTTTATACATAAGAATTCTCCATCATTGGAATTCCTTATAACAGCCGATTCTTCAAAACCTTGGTTATGATGTACATATGTATTGTTAGAAAAAACTCCTTACTTAAAACCCTAGGTTATTATGTACATATGTATTGTTACAATAAAGTCTTTACTTCAAAAACTTGGTTATTATGTACATATGTATTGTTACAATAAAGTCCTAACTTCAAAACCTTGGTGATTATGTACATATGTATTGTTACAAAAAACTCCTTACTTCAAAACATTGGTTATTTTGTACATATGTATACATGTAGTTACAAAAAACTCCTTACTTCCAAACCTTGGTTATTATGTACATATGTATTGTTTAAAAAAACTCCTTACTTCCAAACCTTGTTTTTAATGTACATATGTATTGTTACAATAAACTCCTTACTTCAAAACCTTGGTTATTATGTACATATGTATAGTTACAAAAAACTCCTTACTTCCAAACCTTGTTTATAATGTACATATGTATTGTTACAATAAACTTCTTACTTCAAAACCTTGGTTATTATGTTCATATGTATTGTTACAATATATTCCTAATTTAAAAACCTTGGTAAGTATGTACATATGTATACTATAAAAAAGTTCTTACTTCAAAACTTTGGTGATTATGTACATATGTATTGTAACAATAAAGTCCTTACTTCAAAACCTTGATGATTATGTATATATGTATTGTTACAATAAAATCCTTACTTCTAAACATTTGTGATTTTGTACATATGTATTGTTACAATAAAGTTGTTACTTTAAAACCTTGGTTGTTATGTACATATGTATTGTTTCAATAAAGTACTTACTTTAAAACTTTAGTTATAATGTATATATGTGTTGTTACAATAAAGTCCTTACTTCAAAACCTTGGTTATTATGCACATATATTGTGTAACAATAAAGTCCTTACTTCAAAACATTGGTGATTTTGTACATATGTATTGTTACATAAAAGTGTTTACTTTAAAACCCTGGTTAGTATGTACATATGTATTGTTTCAATAAAGTCCTTACTTTAAAAATTTAATTATAATGTATTTATATCAAAGTTCATCTGACAACTTCAACCTTATGGAGACTTTGTAGAGATTAAAGAGCTGAACATGTAAGCAAGCAACAGCTTTTCTTTATCTGCAATAGTTTTTTTATTCTTTAGGGCAAAAACATTAGAAAAACGCTATTTCTTACCTTTAAAGTGCCAGAACCCCTATCTAGGGTCATCCGTCAACTTCAACCCAATGGAGATTTTTGTAGAACTTTTGATTCTGAAGAGCCCAAGATCCTTCGGATTTTTTCTATCTGTTATGGTTGCTGAGTTTTAAGCCATTTTAAGTGATTTTACCCTATGTTCTATTATTAGAAACAGTGGAAATGTTTTTTATCAAATCATTTCAAAATGAGGATCGTTTGTTGCCAACATGTCATTAATCATTCCAACGAAGTTTCAGTTAAATTGGTACAGAGGTTTCGAATAAGACTTTTGAAATTGTTAACGGACGAGCGACGATGACGACTTACGCATAGTGATGGCATAAGCTCACATGGCCTTTGCCCAGGTGAGCAAGTAATAAAAATGATGAATGTATTGGATCAAAACAATTTGTTTAAGAATATTTCCATCTATTCAAACTATCATAATTGACATGTTGGAATATAACAAACTCAAATATTTATTTCCAAAACCATTTCTTTATGCATAAGAATTCTCCATCATTGGAAATCCTTATAACAGCCAATTCTTCAAAACCTTGGTTATGATGTACATATGTATTGTTAGAAAAAACTCCTTACTTCAAAACCTAGGTTATTATGTACATATGTATTGTTACAATAAAGTCTTTACTTCAAAACCTTGGTTTTTATGTACATATGTATTGTAACAATAAAGTCCTTAATTCAAAACCTTGGTGATTATGTACATATGTAGTGTTACAATAAAGTCCTTACTTAAGAGCCAGTCTATAAGAAAACCATGCAGAATTGTCTAAAAGCAATATTTAAATAAACCTTTCATACTTAGTATATGGGTTAAGTACCCAACAAAACCTTCTCCGAAAAATTTTTTTTTTTGTTTATTGGTATACTTTACTGTTATGGGCATGTTACTAAAAATAGAATTCTACCGTGAAATTTACCAAGAAAAATGGCTATTTTTGCACAAAAATGGCAACCTTTCCAAATAAATTGTTAATATATAGAACTGAGTTGTGTTGTTATATTAGAAGTTTACCTGGAACTTTTTTTTTCTACAACTTTCATAATGTCACATTCTCTCATGTCATCGGTGCAAAAAGGTCACCAAATCATGACCTTTGAACTTTAGGTGAAAACGACTAAAAAAGTCATTTTTAGAATGCCAATACAACAGAACGAGGGTATTTCTAGAGGTTAGTTTTAAATTTGAACATAAGTTCACATTCATGTCTGCAAAATATCAAAAAATTGTCGATGGCAAATAAACTCGTCTTTGTGAAATGCGGGGGTCAAATGTGCCCAAGTTAGATAATTTGGATTTTACCCAAAATCTTATTTTATGAAATTCTTTATGATTTTCGGTAACAATTTCTTATCTATAGGGCTAGGCTTTAGATATTTGACATGAGGGTTGCACATTTTAAATTGAACAGTTACAATCATTAAAGAACATGTTAAATGACCTTGAAAATTGACCTTGAGGCCAAATTTATGAATGATTTAAACAAAATCTGTGTTCATCTTGTACTATTTCATGCCAATTTGTCTTTGTACCTGGACCTTTATGAATTGAATTTAGTAGTGTACCATGATTAACAAATAGTGTCTTTAAGCATGTTAAGTAGAGTATCTGAATAGTTTCTAATTTTAGTTACAACAAATTATATTTTTAGACATGGTTTTTCAACAATAAAAAAGCAAAATATGATGAAAATGTATGAATATTGACATCATTGACTGCACTTTTCTCATTGCCATCCAATGTTAATCAACATAATATGTAGAAATGATGCTTATGGACCCTTTTAAATCATAAATATATTCATACATGATGATTTAAATGATTAAATGAAATATGGGCAAAGTGCCAAGTTCTTGGAGTCAAAGCTGAACGGCTCAAATGTATGACCATATTAATATATGCAAATAAACAATCTTTTTCAGAGGTTTTGCTAGATATTAAGTGATAAGCTATAAAAACCATTATATATATTAGGTACTCACTAACATAGCAAATTATCAAAACTGTCTAAAGGAAAAAGAGATCTTATTTCAAAGGGAGATAATTTGTTAACATATACATTATGTACATGTAAATATACCAGTTAAGTAATTTAAAAATTGTTCATTGTATATGATTATTTTTGCACTTCCTTTATTTGCTCTTTTTTTCACTTTTAATAAATAAAATATGAGCAACAGTTAGTTACATAGCTTAATCATTCTTTAAACAATCTGTGAACCAATTCAACTCTCAAGTGATACCCCTGCATTCATAACTATGCATACTGTAATAAACAATGTTTTCCGAAATAGAAAATAGATATCTGATGGATCTTAAAATGTTTAAAAAATATAAGATAAGTTGTTTAGAGGTTTATAATGTGTAATAGATGATGACATTCGGACACATGTGATAGAGAAAGATAGACGAGGTTTACAACTGGTGTTACAATTTCTGTTTTTCATTTCAACATATTCAAACTTAATAATGATGTCATTTGTTAATTCTGCTGCCGCTGCTTGAATTTTCACACTTTCAATCTCTTCCAATACACTTTAAAGTTCAGCATCTTTAATCTCACCCTCTGATACTTTGACCAAGGCTTTTATCCCCCAATCTTATGAAGCTTGCAAACAGCTTCTAATCTGAGACGGACTTAGCCATACTTCTGGGATGAATGTCTTTGTGTCATTAGTATTGCTCAAAACTTTCAAATCTGAGGATAAATGCTCATGGGTCTCTTTCCAGTAGAGTTGTAAGTCTCGTATAGAGTAAAGTTATATTGTTTTACTCTAACACTGAATCGTTTCTGATGGTTTATTAGACTTTTATTCCATACCCTCTTGAACTACGACTTCTGTGTTATTTGTTGATTGCAACAAAACTTTAAAGATTTAAGTGATGGTCAACTGAAACACATTTTTCTGATTATAGAATCTTCACCTTGTCAAATGAATTCTCATTGTAACCAAAGTCATGTTTCCCAATGCAAATATGGTATTCACTTGCAAGTAAATGGTGCTTTGTAAAAACCTTTCTGCAACTTTGTTCAGGACAAGCACATAATCTATCTTTGCTTTGAGAAAAACCTTCATTATCTTCTGACAAATCTTGAATGTCATTATTTTAGTATTAATTTCCAAATCTTGATTCTTCTGAATAGGGAATAAATGTTGCAATGATCCAGGCACAAAAGTTTCTGTTTCGGCAAATGTGGTGAGTACCTAAAAATAAATAAATTTGATTAAAATACTGCAATTTGACTGGACGAGAAAAAATTTCCATACCCAAATTAACTAGATTATGTGTCTATGAGCCACATGATGGCTCTTCTGTTCTTGAAATATCATTGACCCTCAATGTGAATTACCTGGAATATGGACCTTTACCAAGAAATTGATCTAAAGTGTTCATGTGTAAAATATAGGTCGCTGTGACCTTATCTCTGGTAGTGGTGCCATGTTACCAAGACTCATTGAGTAGTGAAATATTATTGACCCCTAACATGTAGTATTCAAGATATGGACCTTAACCAAGAACTTAACCGGTCATTCATGCGTAAAATGTAGGTCACAGTGACCTAATTTCTAGTGGATGGTGTAGCCCTACCCAAGACCCATCTGGTGGTGAAATATCATTGACCCCCAACATTTAGTATCCAAGTTATGGACCTTAACCAAGAACTTAACCGAAGTCGTTCATGCATAAAATATAGGTCACATTGACCTAATTTCTAGTTTGTGGTGTAGCCCTATCCAAGACCCATCTGGTGGTGAAATATCATTGACCCCCACATCTAGTATCCGAGTAATGGACCGAAGAACTTTACCAAAGTGTTACGGACGTACGGACAGATGGACAAGGGTAAAACTATATGGCCGATCCACATACAACGTGGTCGGGCCATAAAAAAAAATCATGGAGAAACACCCACTTTTTACAGAAAGTGCAACCATTTTAGTTCTTTTAAAAGTAAAATTTTCATTTTTTTAATCGTTTCGAAAATTTATTTACAAGGAATAATTGTAATTAAGTATTCGCTAAACAGGAAGTAGATGACATACATGTATATTGTAGCCTAGGAGCAGAAACTGAGTATACACCATATGGTACTGTAGATAAAGCTGTAAACTAAATATCAGACCCTCAACCCCTTCCAAAAAAATCATAAAAAATTGCCAAATTTCTTTAAAAAGGAAATACAAATGTACATGTACAAGTAGTTGAGGACAGACCTGAAATTAAATACCTTGGTATATGGGAACCCATGCTGATGCTACATACTTGAAATGTCATGAGGCTGAGATTAGTAGTTGCTAAGAAGACCTAGGAAAACCATTTTCCCTTCCACCACCTAACATTTATTATTTTATAAGTGGATTTTTTTTCTGTTAAAAGTGCCCATTTTGGTTTTGAAAAAAAAACATGTGTATATGATGTACATGTAGTCATGTACATGTACCATTGATATAAACCTGTGAAAAAAAAGTGCAAAAAACTCACCTTTTCCATGTTCTGAATCATTTACTTTAGAAAGCAGAGTAACACTCAGCAGGGTTGGAAAATACATGTACATATACATTTTGTACATGTAGCACTTGACCCTAGGCCAACGTCCCCTAAACAGTATTACTCAATAGAGTTATATAATTATTATGATGGGTTACTAGAAATTGTTCTTCTCTTGGTAAGTGATCCATACAGGTTAGCCATCTTACTTTCATTCTGGGCTTCTGAGCCAAAATTATTTAGTAAAAACCCCAAACAGTAGAAGGGGTACTAAAAAAATAAAGTGACCCCCCCCCCCCTTTTTTGGACAGTCATGATTATTTCTATTCTTTAGAACGTTTACCTGATGCAAAATCTGTCTTAAACAGTCTTTAACCATCGTTCTTCACACAAGGATGGGTTGGCTCCTCTGTCTGCAATGGCCTTGCTGTTTACATTATGGTCTGGCCCTGGGTATGTACAGCATGTTTTACCCCTTCTCCAGTTCAGTCCCAAATATGCCCGATGTGATTCACATATTTGAAGGTGTAAACAGTTTTTATCAACATTAAAAATACTAATCCTATTAAAAATCAAGAGGGGCTTCAGGGCAGTCATACTTTTGGAAATGGTTTTCCTGAGATAACTTCTGATGCCTTTATCCCATTCGATTACGCTTAAGTACTTTTATTACATTCTAAAATTGGTACAAATGTTCCTGTCGAGCTCCAAGTCACTTCTGCATTATTAAAAAAAAATAACACACAAGACTCACTGCTCATTTAACCAAAATTTTAAATGTTAGTTCTTGACAACCTTGCTGTTGACATTTGGGGTAAAAAAGTATCGGGGAATGAAACCGGTTATAAAATGAAAAAGTGGGTATCTGTAACAAATGAATACAAAAAGTCTAAAAACCATGAAAACACTGAGCAAATATTTTATATTAGATCCATAATTGATGTTTTGCAAATAAATTTGGAATTTTATAGAAATTTAAGGGTGTTATTTGAAGCAATTTAGTGAAAGAAGCATATTCAAGTGTTCTAGAATTAAAACTTCATTCAGTTTTTAGATGTAAAATTTAAGAATTTACAATTATTTGCCAACGACAGATTTTTTATATTTGAAAAAGCTAAAATCATATTTTCGAAAGTGACTTAATTTATATAATCATTTTATCCTCGCTCTGAGATACAGCTGCTCAAAGTGAGCTTAAATGTTACTTTTGAAAATGGACCCCCTTATAGAGCCCCTCTGAAGGATTAAAAGAATTGAAAACTCAAAATCTTGCTTTTTTTGCAAATCACCTTTAGTCACTTTAAGATATTATAAGTGTAAAAAAATATATATTTGAGCCATATCATCTGCATTCAAATAAGAAAATTGGGTATTTCATGGTCAAAATTCAGCAATTTTTTTATCAAATATGCAAATAAGGTGTTACTAAAAATAGAAATGGTTTTGAAAAAAATATAATAATAAATTTCCGTCTCCCTAGGGCTAAGGATGTTAAAAAACCATATGAGCAAAAAAAGTTTTGGTTACCCTTTTGAACCATTTTGAGGATTTTGCATGGTTTTCTCATAGACTGGCTCTTAAAACCTTGGTTATTATGTACATATGTATTGTAACAATAAAGTCCTTACTTCAAAACCTTGGTAATTATGTACATTTGTATTGTTACTAAAAAGTCCTTACTTCAAAACCTTGGTTTTTATGTACATATGTATTGTTACAATAAAATACTTACTTCATAACCTTGGTTATTATGTATATATGTATTGTTACAATAAAATCCTTACTTCAAAACCAATTATATACATATGTATTGTTTTAATAAAGTCCTAACTTCAAAATCTTGGTTATTATGTACATATGTAGTGTTACAATAAAGTCCTTGCTTCAAAACCTAGATTATTATGTACATATGTATGGTTACAATAAAGTCCTGACTTCAAAACCCTGGTTATTATGTACATATATATAGTTACAATAAAGTCCTTACTTCAAAACCTTGCTTATTATTTACATATGTATTGTTACAATAAAGTCCGTACTTTAAAACCTTGGTTATTATGTATATATGTATTATTACAATAAATTCCTTACTTCCAAACCTTGTTTATAATGTACATATTTATTGTTACAAAACCTTCTTACTTCAAAACCTTGGTTATTATGTACATTTGAAATGTAACAATAAAGTCCTTACTTCAAAACCTTGGTGATTCTGTACATATGTGTTGTAACAATAAAGTCCTTACTTCTAAACCTTGGTTATTATGTACATATGTATTGTTACAATAAATTCCTTACTTCAAAACCTTGGTTATTACGTAAATATGTATTGTTACAATAATGTCCTAACTTCAAAACCTTGGTTATTATGCACATATGTATCATTACAATAAAGTCCTTACTTCAAAACCTTGAGTATTGTGTACTTATGTATAGTTACAAAAAACTCCTTACTTCAAAACCTTGGTTATTATGTACATATGTATTGTTACAAAAAACTCCTTATTTCAAAACCTTGGTTATTTTGTACATATGTATTGTTACAAAAAACTTCTTACTTCCAAACCTTGTTTATAATGTACATATTTATTGTTACAATAAACTCCTTACTCCAAAACCTTGGTTATTAATGTACATTTGTATTGTTAAAATAAAGTCCTGACTTCAAAACCTTGGTTATTATGTACATATGTATTGTTACAATAAAGTCCTGACTTCAAAACCTTGGTTATTATGTACATATATATTGTTACAATAAAGTCCATCCTCCAAAACCTTGGTTATTATGTACATATGTATTGTAACAATAAAGTTGTAACTTCAAAACCTTGGTTATTATGTACATATGTATTGTTACAATAAAGTCCTAACTTCAAAACCTTGGTTTTTATGTACATATGTATTGTAACAATAAAGTTGTTACTTCAAAACCTTGGTTATCATGTACATATGTATTGTTATAATAAAGTCCTTACTTCAAAACCTTGGTTATTATGTACATATGTATTGTTATAATAAAGTCCTTACTTCAAAACCTTGGTTATTATGTACATATGTATTGTAACAATAAAGTCCTAACTTCAAAACCTTGGTTATTAATGTACATGTGTATTGTTAAAATAAAGTCCTGACTTCAAAACCTTGGTTATTATGTACATATGTATTGTTACAATAAAGTCCTTTTTAATAAAACTTATCAAAAAACATGTGTACATGAACATTGCTATGATAAAGTCTTTTACAGAATATCTTGAAATTAGGTAGTGTCAATCTTGAAATAACAAAATCACACTATAAAATCAGCATCAATTCAGTTTTCTCATCTAGTTTTCACCAAAAACGTTTTTCCTTTAAGTGGTTGAAATTAAACAGCTTAAATTTTGGGTGCTTTTTCATTTTTGGTGTAGAAAAAATATGGAAACTGAAAATTGAAAAGTTTCAACCCAAAAATTATCTGCCTCATCCACTTGACATTCAATGAAAAAAAATTAACTCGGTTGTTTTATTTTTAAAGATTTTCTGGTTAATAGAAATGTGGGTACAATTAATTTCTCATAAGCATGCAGTTTCCTTTTTATATTGTTACAATAAATACAGTACAAAGACTATCACAGGTCACAATAGGTCATAAAATATAGCTACAAGAAAGTGTGATATGTGTATATCATATGTATACAATTACTATAACTTTATGCATACATTCATGACATTGTTAGAATAATTACAATAACTTTTTCCTTAAAGTACAAAATATGTATTTGAAAAAAATATAGAAAAGTGTATAAGTGTCTGTCATTGATTAACACCATTCATATAATCATAAAATATAAATAATTCAAATAATCAAAATGTGACCAATAATTTCAGTTTATGCTGAATGAGAAACATGTGACAATAAATCTGTGTTTGATTTGGTGCGTAGTTTCTTTACATCATGTAAGTGAAACATGAAAGTATTAAAGGATTGTAACATGAAAGTATTAAAGGTTTGTAACGATCAGAAACAAATTCATGTTCCAATACCTTACACAGTTTTTATCCTGTCATTTTTGCAATAAACAACTTAACATCAAGATATAAATTGTATATTCAGTCTAAAATATGTTTATGCTATGAATATTCAATTGACAGATTGGTATTTTTGTAAAAGTTCTACAATGTCTAGTCGTCTTGGTCCCCGTGATAGTCTTGCTGCATCAATTGGAGAATCCCCATGATTTACTTTTCCTCCATTCTCAAGCAGGAATTTTACAACATCATAATGTCCTCTCCATGAGGCGGCATACAGAGGTGATTCATTATCCTTGGTACAGAGGTTCACATCCCCAGCATGTTCAACCAAGAAAGACACAATATCAAGATGGCCTTCCCATGCTGCAGTGTACAAAGGTGATTCATTATACTCATCACAGAGGTTCACATCCCCACCATGGTTAACCAGGTGTATTACAATATCAAGGTGTCCCATCTCTGATGCTGCAGTCAATGGTGTGTAGTAAGGTTCATTTTCAGGGTTAACTATTCCATTCATCTCTAAAAGAATCTTAACAGCAGACATGTTACCAACATAACATGCTGCTGTTAGTGGTGTATGCTGTCTATGAACATTAAAAACAGGATCCATACCATCACCCACTGCTGATACATTTACAGCATTACTTTCTGTATACTTCAATAAAACCTGTAAAACATCATCATTACCACTGTACACTGCCAAGGTAAGTAACTGTGATTGTTCTGATAGGTCAGATCCAATAACAGATGTCACTGTATCATGTTCACTGAGGACATAATCTATGATACACTGTAAAAGATGACTGTGGCCATAGTATATAATAAAGCTGATAATACGTATGGAATAATAATTATAGTCATATTGCCCTAACAACAGATCCTGACGTTGTGCTTCATCATAATTCCGAGTACCCTCTTCCTTGTTTGCTGCCATCTTTTCACTCTGTTGTGTTATGTGGCGTGTATTACCTTTCATTACTGTAAGGAACATTTCTTTAAATTGTTGATATGACAACTGATTCTTTAGAACGTCCATGAAGACATCAATAAATTGTCTATGTGACAGAGTAGGGTTGGTAAATACATCATACAGCTTTCCATCATTTATATCTTTCAACAGTCGGTCAGCTAAAATTGGATACATGTCTTCTGTGACTTCAATACTGAGTTGATCAACTGATTCTGCTCCAGATATAACAAGTTTGTTCCGAACAAATGTACTGGACATGTATTCTATCATGAGTTCTACATGTTTTTTTCCAAATTGGTAAGCAACAATTTCATATATGGAGTCGTGAATAAATGTGTAGTGGTCACCATATTTAGTGAGGTATGTTCCAGATAAATGTTGTAGTGCTTGGTTTATCTGACTGTTAGTTGGGTTGGCAGAATCACTGCATGAGTCAAAGATGGCATATGTTAATTCCTTATTGATGGATGTCAAAGGTTTGTTCAAACTTGATATTTTCTTGGAGTTCATCATACAGAGGACCAAAACTGCATATTGTGTTTTCTGGAATTCAGCCATTTTGTCCAGTTCATCTTTAACACATTCCAGTGGGTGATCAAAAAAAGCTTTTGGATTCTTTAAATATTGATCTGATGCTGCAAAAATTCTACATAACAATGGAAACATAAAATGACAATTCTCAAATGATAGATTATCAAACTTTTCCCTAACATCTTTGTTTGTACAATGGTTTTTAAATATATTTATCTTATCAGATACAGTTAACTGGTTTGACTTACTCTCAACATCAATAACATTTTCTAGTACAAAACTACCAACTTTGTAAGCCTGATGATACACTAATGTTCTACTAGTACAAATAAGTTTTGATTGTTTACCTATTGCTGACAAAATACTGGTTTTAATGTTATTTAATTTGTTATATAATGAAACATCAAGAGAAAAAACACCTATCACATCATCAAGTACAAACACCTGAGATACAGACTTGTCACCAAACTGTATAATGTCCTCTAGTTGACAAATCGGTACCACTTCAAATTTTTGTTTCTGGTATTCCAGTGCTATATGTCTTGCAATACTTGTCTTCCCAGCTCCAGGACCTCCTATTATTGTCACAACCTGATGTTGGCTGACTTTATCTGTAACTTCTTTTACAGCTGCTGTTTCACTGTAGAACACCAAATCGTCTGCTGCCCATGCATCTAGCTGAGTGATCTGGCCATCTGAAAAAAATGCAAAATATATAAATGCTTGCTGCCCCACAACTATGCCATGAGTTAAATATAAAGTTTATAGCAATCACCTGACTAGAAATATGATTATTATAGGAACACTAAAGTTAACAGACAATGTAAACAACAACACAATATCATAACTCATCTGCAAATATTTTCCTGTTCATGTATGAAAAAGTGATGGAATTTAAACAATAGTTGGACAGAAAAAAATGGATAATGGTTAACAGGAAGTAGATGTCTGATAGATCTAAAAAGTATCCCACAATAACTCATGTACATATCAAGCAAGTTGCTGATATTTGGTTCAAATATCAGAAGCCTAGGAGTATAAGTTGCTGAATGAAAAGTGTGACAGAATTTTTTAAAATGTTTGGTAAACAAGCAGTATATGTGTAATGGATCCTAAATCATATCTCACTATACATGGTATACATACCAAGCTTGTAACTAAATATAAGCAAACTAGGAGTAATGGTTGCAGAGTTATAATCTTACAAAAAGTGTTTTTATTTAACTGCAGGTAAATATCTGATTGATCTAGAAAGATATCCCACTATGCATCATGTCAATATCAAGCTTGTGACAAAAATTAGATGAGTTATGAGTAAACAAAAAGGGGAAAAGAAAGCAGGCAGAACTATGGAATCACATAACTACAGACGGACACAGGTAAAACAGTGTGGTTTGGTAGTTGTGTGTTGTTTGTTTTTTTTCTGATGATTTTTGTCTACCAATTTTGTTTATCAGGGTTAGAGTTAAGTACTATTCCATATAAGGATCATCATCCGGCAGGGGGTGGCACATTGAAAATTTCCAATTTCAGATTTTGGGGTATAGATGCATTCATTTTACCATAAAAACAAACCCAATGCAGTTTTTACATCTTTATATGTATTTGGTGCCTAGATATTTTTAGACTGGTTATATAGGAAAAAAATATGGCAGAAAATTTTCCTGTACTTTTCACTTTACAATATGTAACTAAATTTTGACTGGTAATATCTCCTAAACCCAAGATAGACTGAAATATTAAATGGTCAAAACAAAGTTTACTGGGGTTGCTTAACCTAATTCTGTTGAAATTTTTTTGTGTATTTATTATCGATGTGCCACCCTATTAATGGTATCTGCCTGATTCATAGAAAAAGGATTTTACAACAATATTTGATTGCACCTTTGGTAGACCTTTACTTCTTGCAATCAGAAACATCAACCCAAATAAAGCAACTAGTTTATACAAAAGTGTTAAACTACACAGGCAATTTGTCTTAACGTTAAATTAATGTTAAGCTCGATTAACACTAATCTAACGTTGAATGTAACACTAATTTAATGTTAAATTATTGTTTGTCTAACATTAAATTTTTTAATGTTAATTTAGTGTTAAACATTAACGTTAATTTAGTGTTTAACTTTTTAACGTTAATCCAGATGTTGAGTAACGTCAAATGTTAAACTGAAGATTGTATTCGTTACAAAGATAGGGTTAAAAAGAAAGACTGGATTACACAGGAAACATGGAAAGAAATAGAAAACAGAAGACTAGCTAAAAGCAAAGTAAACAACTCAAAATCAGACAGATTAAGAGAGAGGTTTCAACAGGACTACAACAGAATACATCTGAGTGTCAAGAAACTCATCAGACAAGATAAAAGAAAATATATGGATAAGATGGCTGAAAATGCAGAGGAAGCAGCAGGAAAAATGCAGCAGGCAAATCTGTATAAGATAACACCGCAAATATGTGGTAAATTTAACACAGCATCAGATGTACCAATAAAAAACAAAGATGGTCAAATTTTGACTTCTGAGAAAGACCAAGAGAAGAGATGGACTGAACATTTTAAAGAGATTTTAAATAGGCCACCACCAGAAAATGAACCAACAATAGAAGATCCAGAAACTGAGTTAGATATCAGCACTGATCCACCAGAAACTGATGAAACTGATGAAATCATTACATCAATTAAAGACCTCAAGAATGGCAAAGCATTGACAACTTAAATGCTGAATTGTTTAAAGAAAACCCAACCATAACAGCTAATATACTTCTGCCCTTATTTTGTGACATATGGAGACAATCAAAAAATCCAACTGAGTGGAACAAAGGAAATATCATTAAGATACCAAAGAAAGGTGACCTCAGTAATTGCAATAACTGGAGAGGTATTACTCTACTATTTATACCTAGTAAGATATTAGCAAAGATAATCATCAAAAGAATATCAAATGCCATAGACAGTAAACTGAGGAATGAACAAGCAGGATTTCGAAAAGGAAAGGGATGTATTGACCAGATTTTCATTCTTAGGAATATAATAGAGCAATGTAATGAATGGCAACGACAACTGTATATCAACTTTGTAGACTTCGAAAAAGCTTTTGACAGCCTTCACAGAAACAGCTTATGGAAAATATTACGATTATATGGAATTCCAACTCACCTCATCAAACTTGTTCAAGCTTTTTATGAGAACTTTGAATGTTCTGCTGGAAACACTGAGTTCTACTTTCCTGTAAAAACAGGAGTAAGACAAGGATGTGTAATGTCATCAACACTCTTTGTAATTGCAATCGATTGGATTATGCGCCAAACAACTAACATACCACGTGGCATCATATATGGAACATTCACATTTCTAGAAGACCTCAACTTTGCCGACGATCTAGCTCTATTATCACACACAAATCAACATCTCCAAGAAAAAACATCATGGCTTCAAAAATTCTCTGGACAAATTAGATTAAAAATCAACATAAAAAAGACAGAAGTTATGGTACTCAACAACAACAGCAATGCATCAGTGCAATTGAATGAAGAAAATCTAAAGACCTGTGAAACATTTACATATTTGGGTAGTACAGTCAAAACTGATGGAGGAGCAGATACTGATACAAGTAAAATATTAGCAAAAGCAAGAGCTGTGTTTAGCAACCTTAATAGAGTCTGGAAATCTAGCCAATACACTAAAAGAACAAAGTTGAAGTTGTACAACAGCTGTGTCTTACCAACTCTGCTTTATGGGTCAGAATGCTGGCGCATGACAGAAAATGACCAACAAAAACTGTCTACGTTCCATACTAAGAGCCTAAGAAGAATCATGAAAATATTTTGGCCGAACAAGATCTCAAACGATGAACTTCTTAGAAGATGCCAGGCAGAAGACATGTGCACAATAATAAAGCAGAGACGTTGGAGGTGGATAGGCCATGTCCTAAGAAGAGAGCCAAGCAACTTAACCAAAACACTGGACACCTGAAGGCAAAAGACGAAGAGGAAGACCAAAGATAACATGGCGGCGCAATGTGGAGGCAGAGATGAAAGATTGGAACCAAACCTGGGGAAGTCTTCAAAGATTGGCAAATGACAGACAAAAGTGGAAGGACTTCGTTGCTGCCCCACACGCCAGAGGGCGATATGGGCAGTAAGTAAAGTAAGTAAATGTTAAACTTTAACATAAAATTAACAATCGAAGCTCGATTAACACTAATTTAACGTTAACAAAATTGCCTGTTTACAGGGCTTTCATGTTTTTTGCAAAATGACGTTGATTTAAAAATATCATTATTCATACCAGAACAAAACTGTTTTCCAGGAAGATGAAACATTTGACTCGCAAACATTAGAACATGTAAATTTCCCATTACAACAAATCGTCATCACTCCTATGGACCAATAATTCTTACCTCTGATATGTTTTGGTATGTGTTGTGGAACTGGCCGAGCCTCCAGACTTTCTATTCTTGCTTGTTGGTCTTTCTGACTTTTTATTATTTCTTCAACCTCTTGCTGTAAATCTTTTACATTTTTCCTAAATTGTAGGATATCTTCCACCATTTGACTTCTGATATCTTGGTCAAGTCTTTTGTGTTCTAAACCATTTACTTCAGTAGTTAAGGATCCCTTGCTCAATCTCTGTATTGCCTGTTGGAGATATTGCAAATCTAAATGCATGAATTATTTGAGGATCTTAAAAGATATGCTTTTGAGATTCAAAGGTAAAGAAATGTCAAGGTCATTTGGTAATTGACTGAGTGACATTTTCCTATGGACCAACCAAAGTGATTGTTGATTGATTTCTATCTAGCAGATAAGTGCAGATCTTGGTTTGTCTGAGTTCACTCTAGTTATGACTAGAGTTCACTTGTTGATTTGTGTTGAGTTAATTTTCTGGTGCTGTTCTTGTTAACTTTTGACACATTGGTGCCTCTTTGCTTCTATCATAGTCATTGAGAAACAGACTAACCATAAAAGACTGAACACAAATCAATTTTGTAAGTCATCGAGTGTAAAATGAGGTCAAGGTCAGATATCAAGTGACGGATGCAATAAGCCTAGTTTAATTCATCATTTCTTGAATATCTGATGCAGAGCTATTATAATTTTCAAGTAATTCATATTTCACTAAACTCTTACAAAAAAAGATCACATCAAGTTTCATCAAACTCCATCAAGCGCTTTAAGAGGAGTTGCGCTTATGATGTAGATTGACAGCTCTATCTTGGTTGTTATCATCACTCAACCAGTTATGTCTTGGGGTATTTTTCCCCAAATTTATGACATTTTATTGCCCTTTGACATGATTTGTACACTTTTTCTACAACAGCTCTGTCCATTTTGCCCCTTTTGTAAAATGGTTAGGGACATACATGTATAACCAAAATGCATTAGGAAAATCCCTATGGTGATAAGTTATATTACATCAAAATTTCACAATTCACAGCACTATTAAGGATTATCATGTCTATTTTTTTTAAATCTCTTTTATTCTGTCTGACTATGAGCTAAATGTTTTAGGCTTAACACATAGGGTTTTTATACCTTTGTAATAGGGACAGTTTTTGTTAAAATATTATTATGTAATTTATTCTTTATTTTTCTGATTTTTTTAAATCAAATTTAGATTTTATTTTTACTTAGTTAAACTAATTATATTAAGTGTCAAAATAAGCTTGAGTAAAATTACTTATTAATTGATACTTCTATCTAATTAGGGTTTTAAAGAATAGATGTTTGTTAATTGATTTTCTTGTAATTTGACATTGAGCTGAGTATTAATTTCAAACTTTTATGAAACTTTGTAAATTAGGGTAAATAATTCAAAATGAGTTCTTTTCAGTCCATCATATAAATTCATGGCCCAATCAAAGAAACAGCAGTAAGTTCGTACACATGACATCGTGAAGATTCCACACGTGCTATACGGGGCAGTGGTGACAGACAAACATTTTGGCTGCTGACAATGAGTGAGCATCAAACTGAACAAGTCGCCACTTCAGGACATGAACAAGACTGGACCAACCCGCCACCGCAGCAGCATTCAACTAAAATTTATTGGACTTTCGACACTGTGCTTACTTTTATTCTTTGGACTTTTAAATATTTCATTTGGAATTCTAAACTTTGGACTTTGTGAAATCTTCAACATTGAATCATTTTTGTTATTGTTTATAATATTGAATTTTGTTTATATAAATTGTTAAAACTTGTTGTTTTGTCTGATATTAGAATGCCACCCCATGCCCACATTGTCCCGTGGGTCTTCGCACTGCTAAACTTATCTTCCCCCTAGGGTGGAGCACGGACTACGCGGTGACAACTTGAATGCTGCAATTTTGGGCAAGCGCAGGGAAGCCTTATGTAGTCTATAGAGTAGTGATGGTTTTCGCTTTTTTTTTTAGTCTCGACAGAGTGATTTTCCTGTATCCAGTCTGGCAAAAAGCTTTATTTTCTATATTACTTTTCAATATTTGTTAACATGAAACACACTTTTATAAATCTCTAGTTTTATTGGCATTTTATATGACCGGCACAAGTTTTATTTATTCCTTTGCATTTTACTTGACGAATTATTTAGTTAGAGGAGAGAGAATATACAGTACAAACCATTACATATGTGACACTTTTTTACACTTGATTTTACATCTTAACCTTTACATCACACTTACATGTAATATTTTAAGGGTTTGACAGCTACTTCATCAAAATTGACCTTCTGGCCTCTCAATTATTGTTACATGTAATTTTACATGTAAAGATGTCAACCACTTATAAGTGATGAATGATAAGAGATACAGAAGTATTACATGTAAAACTTCTAGGTAGTTTCTAATTAGTCATGACAGATGATTTAACCACAACCACTTAAGATAAAATCAGGTTTGACAGATTTATTGGTGTAATATTGCTGCTGTTAAAATAACATGTAAATGAAGCCTCTCATAGCAAAAAATTGTAAAGTATTACATTTTTTAAGCTTTGGAAATTAGCATAATTAAGCTACAAAAATTTAATTAACGACAATTAAAAGCTATACATAATTCGAGACTTTCATGAGATGAGACTGCATATGTATGTCAGCAAGAACGGATATAGTTGAAACCTATCCATTGGTACTCAAGTAAAAATATATTTAGAAATAATTTGTCACAATTTAAAAAAAAAAAAAATTTTTTTAATGAGAATAGCATTCATGCATATATAGCATCCTTAGCAGGTGACAATAATTTCGAAAATTATTTTAAAATTTTGCCAATTTCAGAAAGTGACAATTAACAACAGTAAATATTGTCTTTATAATGTTCTTTTATGTATTTATCATTTGTGTTTGACTCATTATAATGATATCTTAGGTGATAAATTGCGCTCAAAATTTAAATTTTAATACAAGGCCATCCAAAGAACAGGCATACATGAAGTTATTAATTCTTTCTTACCTTAATGATGTAATTCATAATATAAGACATTATTGATTTTGGTAACTTCTTTACTAAGTACAGTAGATGGGATATGATATAAAACTTGATTTTCTCTTTACCAACATAATAATTTGTGTATATTAACTTTAATTGACTTATCAATGGTTTAATACATGTACATTTTTCTTGTTATTTCATGTTGTAACTTTAGAATAAAGAAATAATATAAAGCTTCAATAGTTTAATAGTTTAGGCCCAGAAACCTGATGTAAGCCAGGCTGCCAAGCCTACTTGGCGACTGAGATTTGTGCCCCAGGTGGTTGAATGTGCTAATCCCTGTCATCTTGAATTTCTAGGTAGTCAGGCTATAATACAGAAAACCTGACTGCAAACCAAAGTGACACACTGTCTTGGGAAAAACGCCATTCTCTCGCACTTCAAAGAACCCTGCTGCAGGGAAATTTGTCATTCATCCATTACTATAAAGAGTTCATTTTCTGCCATTTGATGTTGATACTTAATGTAATGTGTAATGTAATGTAATGCACACCAAAGTAATTTGTTATGTAATGCATTAAATTCCAACATAAGAGTAATGGTAATGGTAATGATAATGTCAAATTTTCTAAATAATAGTATTAAATGTGATGCATAACATTGCTACATATATGTAATTGACCCCAGGTCTGCTCTTCTGGAGGGCCTAAGTTCACTCTTGTTTGAGTTGGCATTGCTATTTGTCATTCAGATAGGATTTTTTTGTGCTTAGTGGTTCTTGTTTTGTGCTTTTATCTTTTGAAATTTCAGACTTTTGATAGTTGAATGCCCCTTTGGTACTGCCTTATTGTTTCCTTGGTGCATCAGTAAGTGTTTTTTCTCTTAATTCATAATGCTTTGCCTGCAATATCTGCATTTAATGTTCTTTCAAAAACAAGAATGATAATAAGAAATATATATCATCCCTGTTTTTAGCATTAGTTTTCATGACAACACCATTAAGATATTTTTTTACATTGTTATACAAGTCCTGAAAAATGAGTAATTTATTCTCACTCGCAAAAATTGCTTAAACATGACCTTCTATTTTAAATTGGTCAAAATCTGTTAATGACTTTTTGGTATGCAGATGCAGAAAAGCCTCAAATAACATCTTCATTATGCTTAGCTTTGCTCGCTTTCTACATCTTTAAAACACAATGTTATTTTGCTATGAGAGGCTTCATTTACATGTTATTTTAACAGCAGCAATATTACACCAATAAATCTGTCAAACCTGATTTTATCTTAAGTGGTTGTGGTTAAATCATCTGTCATGACTAATTAGAAACTACTGTAGAAGTTTTACATGTAATACTTCTGTATCTCTTATCATTCATCACTTATAAGTGGTTGACATCTTTACATGTAAAATTACATGTAACAATAATTGAGAGGCCAGAAGGTCAATTTTGATGAAGTAGCTGTCAAACCCTTAAAATATTACATGTAAGTGTGATGTAAAGGTTAAGATGTAAAATCAAGTGTAAAAAAGTGTCACATATGTAATGGTTTGTACTGTACATCATGTATTCATCTATTACTTCATTGGTTAGTATAAATATTTCTCTTATTTGATTGGTCAATGCAAGGATTCTGTTCATTCATAAAATTTAATACACAATACACATCAATGGGACGAGTCCATTTTAATCGAAGGGATGTTTCAATCGATTCCATTTTTGTATTGTGTTCATTAACGTTGAGAGCATCTGCATTTGACCATCCCTTCTTTGCTCACCAATTATTTTGCAAATATTTGAACAATAAACTTTAACAGAGAATAAATCTACTATAGTACTTATATATATTGCTTGCCTTTAAACACTTTAGCTCTTTGATTTGTACTAGTTACTAACCTGTTAACTTGTCTGACTACGAGCTAGGAGTTTTGGGTTTACCACATAAGGTTTTTATACCTTGAATGATTCTATTTTTTGTACTAGTTACTTACCTGGCTGAGCTCAGTCCACATGGTACTGAAGACACTCTGCTCTATTTGGCAATGCTCAATATGAGCTAGGAGATTCCTATACTTTCTGATACGCTCCACATCATCTTCATCTGATATATCACTGGCCTGTGGAGGGAATCCCCAACCTCGAGCTGGTAGTGGCACTATCAATGTATTTCTGATCAACTTATAGAGAAGTGAGAAATCAAATGTCGATGACACAGGCAACATTGGTATAGCTACAAAACATAATGATATCGGATCTTTCTATTTTCTCTGTGTGTGTTCAAATTGTAAATCTTCATTTAGCAGAGCAGAAACTTTAAAAGATTCGCGAGTTGACAATTTTGTCATGTAGGTAGATTTGACTTGAGTAAAATTTATGGAGAGTTTTGTGAAGCTTCTCAAGTTGAACATTTTAGCCAGCAATTCCTTTTGTTAATCTGTAAGTTAACAGTTTTACATTTAATGAGCCCAAAACTAAAAGGGGGAATCCCTTCGACCTATTGGACACTTTTGTAAAGGCTCTTAACATGTATTTTTAAGTACGAAAAAGGTTTTCTATATCTGTAATCTTTTCCATTGTATATGTGTAAAAACCTAAGTATGTGGTAAACATAGAGTGCTAGACCTAGGAGCATAAAATTAGTATACACCACACGGTACTATAGGATAAAACTATATGCAAAATATCAAACCTCTGGGTCATGTAGTTGCTGAGAAATCTGTGAAGGAAATTAATCTAGGGACCGACGGATGGATGGACAGACAAAAAGACAGACAGAGTAATTCCTATATACCACCCCCAAATTTTGTTTGCGGGGAATATAAAAATGTTAGATATAAGGAGGCTTCAATTGATCTAAAATTCCACTAACATTTGATTTAATGTATTTACCTGGGTAGAGTAAGTTAAGCTGGTCCTTGTTACATTTCATTGGTTGTGTATATCTTAAGTTGTGTTCATGTGTGCTTAGATGGCCATGTAATGAACCTGGTGGCACATGACTATCAAAATAATGGCGGACAGAATCTGTGCCAATGTTCAAACACAAAAGGTATATCCTTAAATAGTTTGTTTCTTCAGATAAAACAGCGCTTGTTGTATCTAAAATAAAAGTGTAAAGACCTATAAGAACTTCATATAATCAAATATGACTTCGACAAAATAAAACTCATACATGTACTACCACTTTAAATAAAAGAGGGGAATTTATACATATAACGTTTTAAAACATCTGCAATTTGTCGGATGTTTAAATTTTAGCCATATTTTGACAATTCAAAAATCTAAACGACAGTTTTATACCACATATGCTAATATTCAACTATACCATTTTTGTTACTTCTTTGGTGTCAGATGATTTTACATTTGAAAAAGTTTATGAACCAAGGGTCGTCAGATGCTGGACACCAAATGATGGCTGATTGGTTTGAACAAAATTAATCTTAATACTTATAGAAAATAATGACATGAGGAATAGGTATACGCAACACAGCCTGCATAAACAAGTGGAAATCTAAATACTAAAATGAATGTGCCCAAAAGACATAAAACCCCATCTTGCTACATTTATTTGGGATGGATGGACAGCACTGCAAGTTTCAATGTACTTCATACAAAGTAAACCTACCAACATTGATTGTCAGTGGGTTGCTGGAGACTTGGTCACCTTCAAATGTTAATTTACAGACATACACTCCAGAGTCTTCAGCTTTAACATGATGGACAGTCAGAGACGGAGTATCTACAGTACCACCACTATATTTGTCTGGAATCAGCTGAATGTCCTCCCCAGATTCTCTATATCTGGTCCATAGAACAGCTGAAGGTGTAGACTCTCCATTAAAAGTACAGGTCAGGATCAGTGAACTTCCCTGTAAGACTGTAGTCTCCTCAGATGATATTGTTACGTTTATTGGTTCTGAAAATGTGAAAACATGTGGTAAGATTGAATAACTAATATTAGATGACCAATGAAGTTGTACAAACTGAGAACACTCCATACCAATTTGGACTCTTTATTTGGGAAAGGTATTAAGTCCTGATATAAAATTACAAATAACAAAACGCAGGTATAAATGGTTAATTTGGATATGCTATGTATCAATATTTCAAGGAGTAACCTCTCATCATTAGCATTTTAACCAAAGCATTGGAAGGTCAAATTCCAAAACAGTTGAAAACGAAAAGTACTCAAAACCAAAACGTTCGAACAAGGAAGCCAAATCCAGCACCGAGGATATCGACCATGTGCAGACAAGTTAGGGTTAGTTAAGACAAGTTAATCTTTGAAATTCAGGAAAAAGTAATGAAAAATGGTAAATTTTGAATTTTTTTAGGGCAATAACTTCTAAAAGGAATGGTCTTACAGCTTTGACCTAATTACATGAAATGTAGATCTTGATGTGCTTAATTATATGCAATTTGAATTTTTGAAATATCTTTTATAGTTTACAAGATATAGGGCTAAATAATTGCAAATTTTTGAAAAAATCCAGAAAAAGGGCAATAACTCCTACATCCGTTGTTGGATCTTTTTGAAAACTTCTGGGCAGGTAGATCTCTAGGTGCTGATCACTTTTACTACATGCCAGAATTTTGATATCTGTGACTGTTTTTGAGTTATTTGCAAAAAACTATATTTGACCCCCCTGTTCTTTTTTTAGTAACAGCGGCCATGTTTTTTGACATATCAAAAATCCCAACGCAAACTTTTTGTACAATACCCTAAAGAACAACCATATCAAGTTTCGCTGCATTTGGCCAAGCAGTTTCAGAGAAGAAGGTGTTTGAAAAAAACTAAAGTACGACCGACTGTGGACGGACGACAGACGCCAAGTGATGGCAATAGATCATATGACCCTTCGGGTCAGGTGAGCTAACAAAAAGGACAGGATTATCTGGGTTACGGACTTGCGAGAGACATCAGTTTCCTTGGCAGAGCATCACATTAAAAATTGCTAACACAAGGTTAGGTTCATCAAAGAAATGTTTTGGGAGACTTCATGCGCTCATAAACAAATATTGGATTTCTATTTCTCAGATGAGTGCAGATGTTGGTTTGTCATACATTCTATCTTGTCTTCATTTACCAGATTTGACACATCTAAGTGACCATTGGCAGTTTGACAGGTGTACTAGAGCAAGCAAGAACTGCTTACTCTTCTGGAGCACCTCAGTAAACTCTCGTTACGACTTGAGTTCACATTGTTGATTTGTGTTTTTAAATGGTTTGTGTTTTTTTTTGTGCTGTGTTCGTTTATGTTTACTGGTTTTATCATTGTCCTTTTGGACACTCAAATAACCCATCGGTACCTCTTTGCTTCATGTAATTTCCATAAAAGTCTTACAAAAAGTTTTAAACAACAGCCAATAAGTAAGAATACCATGTTTCAATGAACTTAATACAAAGTTTTTTTTATCTGTGACGGATTTTGAGTTATTTGCAAATAAGGAAATGTGTCAAGATGACACTCATGCCCCGCTGGCAGATAAAATAAATGACATTTTGACCCGAACGAAACTCAAACATGACCTGTAACTCATCATGGTTGACTCACATACTAAGAATCTTTTGAATATACATATATGCAAGGATGTTGAAAAAAGTGTGGAAAAATAAAGTGTGACGGACGGAAGGACGGACGAACAGACAAAGTTGGCAGGGCATAAAAACAGATTTTACCCCTATGTTCTATTTTCAACCATGGCAGCCATGTTTTTTAACCAATCGAAAATCCAAATAACAGTTTTGTAACAGTTTTATTGGTTTAAATCCTGAATTCCCTGGCTGGGCCATAAAATTTCTTACCAATACTTAACACTAAATACTTGTAAATTTAAGTTGAAACAAAACTATGTCCGGAAGACATCATGGACATAATGATGCCTCATCTTGCAACATTTGGGATGGACGGTGGAACATAACCCTTCATACTTTCATAGATATATATGGGGCATAAAAATCATATGCCAGTTGAACATTTTGATCCAAACTCTATAGAATATAAAATGAAATAGTATACATTATTTACCTGAGGTATTTGTACCAACACTCATGACACTGAGGACTCTGGATTGTTTTGATGGAGGACTATCGTCATTTTCTGCAGATGATTTCCTTTTATGATCTGTTGCCATGATAACAGGAATATTCCTGCAATGAAGATTTGATTTAATTAAAATGCATTCAAATAGTAAATGTTTTTTTGCTTCTTGGTAAAATTCATTAAACATAAATAAAAGTAAAACCTATGTCTATTGTCCTGACTAGCTTCTTTCATGACACATGTAACAAATAAAAAGCTTCACAGGCAAGACAAAAATTATAATAAATTATTTAAAAAACATAGCACTTACTCTTATGGAGCACCCAAGTTCACTCTTCTTTTTGGTTAGTTTTGTGTTTAAATTTGTGTTTGCTCATGCTGTTCTTGTTCATGTTTACCGGTTTTGACACTCAAATGCCCCATATATGACTGCAACATGTTGAATCATGTACATTTTGGGCCCAATATTGATAGGCAATTGCTCTGGAAACATGCAACTCATGGTGGACTAACAAAGTTTTTTTGACACATGACAAAGTAAAATTTGTGATATCTTATTTTTAAGAATTTCTATCAATTAGATTAATTTGATTTATGATTTATAAACGGCAGGCCATTATAAACATGTTAATGCAACGAGTAAATTTCAAATTAAAATCCTACTTTATTTCTTGCAAATGATAACATAGACCAAAGAAAAATTATTATTAAATTATAATTAATGCAAGCAACCATTCTTTCTTTTTTTCAAATACAACTTTCATACAGAAGAGAAAAAATGTAACAAATAAAAACATCTTCCTTGCAAAAATATTTTTCATGCATTTTTTCTAATTAGGTGCAAACATAAAAATTAAGGTTTTTTTATACTACAAGTAATATTTTATACAGTTCTATATTTATTATAAACTTTATTTTTAATTTTAAGATTATTAAATTTTTCAAAAGGTAAAATTTTAAAATTCAAATATTAAATACTCAGTAAATGTTATCACAAGCTTAACAGGTGAAAATACACCTAGTTTTCAATGTGGACCTTAAAATCAATTTCCTGCCAATTAACCCTGACCAGTGGCCCATGATTTTATGGCCGCTATAAAACATCAGCAGTGACCATCAGCCCATGATTTATTACCCCAAATAAAACCTCAGCTTTCAGTGCATTGGAGATGCTCAGCATGGGTAGTTGTATGCTGAAAGTTGTACTGTACAACATTATTAAATGCATACAGTTACGTAATACTAAAATGAGTGGGTTGCCAAATTAAAACAAGTGTTAACACTAACGTATGTCTCGCCTGTCTGCACCATTGGAATACCTAGTTATTCATCTATTCAATTATTAATTCTCCCATGTGACAGTTGCCTAGACATATACCCCAACTGTCTGTATACCAAATATCAAATGTCTTTCTATGATACTTTTCAAGAAATTCATTTTCCCAAAAAAAATTACAGTAAAGCATGGTCTGAAAAAGAACTAAGTTCACAGAGTCACCGGAGGGTAAAAATGGAGTCAAAGTCACACAGCATGGTGACAGTTGCGTAAACCAGACCCTCAACTGTCTGCATACCAAATATCAGATGCCTAGCTATTATACTTTTCAAGCAATTTATCGTCCACAAAAGTCTTACAAAAAGAATTACACCCTGAAAAAGACCTAAGTTGACAAAGTCACTTAAGCATGAAAATGGGGTCAGGGTCACACGGCATGGTGACAGTTGCGTAGACCATACCCTCAACTGTCTGTTTTCCAAATATCAGAATGCCTAGCTAATATACTTTTCTAGCAATTCATCTTCCACAAAAGTCTTACAAAAAAGTTTACACCGCCGTACATAAAAAAAGTTACAGAACTTTTATTTTGAAATTTGAACATTTTTTCTTTGAAATACTAGAACATAGAAACTTGCTTGAAAACATATCTGACATTATTCATAATTGACAAATTCATTTGTATATGCTAACATGGTAACTTGTCTATCAAAATTAACAATAATGACCAACTATAATACTATAATAAAGATAAACAAAAACATTTTTTTGTCATTTTTAACACCTTTTATTTATAACTATGGTCCAAAAAGTTTTTATATTGTTTTGAAATAAAGACAAAGGATAATTTCAGGTACTTTCCATTGAACTACAACACCTTTAGATGACATGTGCAAAAAAAAAATTACTCAAAATTCAATTTTAATTAAACATGTTAAAAAATATCACTGTTTTATGAACCCTCTTTTTTTCATCTTTTTGTTGCATTCTTGACATAAAACATATACTTCAATCAGGAGGAAGTTGGAACCACTCTAGATGGGGGATCCACATTTGGGCTAATTGACAATATGTTTAATTGGGCCAAAAAAAAGATTACGTTTGGGCTAATCTGCTAATAGCAGTTGACGTTTGGGCTAAAGCTTAATTGGACAATATACAGGTAAATATTATATAATTCGGTATATTTTCTTATTATTTTACAAAGACATAAATATTTTTGTACATGATAAAGTTTTATTATTACTCTATTTTATTGAGCAGGTTGGTCAAGGGTCAATTATTTCGGACTTCTTTATTTACATCCTACCTAAAAGACCGAGAAAAAGTTCCTACCAACCTTGAGAATAAAATAGAGTAATATCAGCACTAAAGTTTGTTTAAGTTAAAATCATGCTAAACATTCTAAAAGCATAAAACTATAGATACACAGTCAATGCAGACTTTAAAGACGGGTACATGCACCGAACTGCTAATAGGTAAAACTGGTATACGCAAGTACTTGATTTTCCTTTTTTTTTTGTAATATTTTTTTTTCTTCAAAATTTGAAATTTTTATCACCTAAATGTATATATTCTATAAAGACTTTGGTAGAAATCTACCTTTATTTACCTGTTCAGGTAAATATCTAATTAGCCCAAGTGCAATTGGCCCAAATGAAAATCTGTATTTTTTAATTTTTAGCCCAAATGTAATGTGCCCCTCAAGACATACTTTGATTTTTCTTAAGAACATAGTGTATTGAAATATAGTTTGTAGCTACTTTTCTGAGGCAAATCACAAAAAAAATAAATTGATAAAGGTATTATTTTTGTACTAGTAAATTGTCATTATATTTTTGAAATCGGATAGTTAAGTCCAAAATTCAACATTTAATTCAAAAGATATGTTTTTTGTGTTGCACTCCTGACAGAGCATTAAAGGCAGACTTTTTCATGACCAAAACATTGTTTTGGTTTTAACTTCACAGTAAATGATAGTATATAAACATAAGTTCCTCCTGACACAATGTTTTTTTTTCATTTAAGATGTTTTTATCAAATTGGCAGTTAAATTAAAACAAGAGGCTCTCAGGAGCCTGAATCGCTCATCTGGTCTTGATGTCGACCCTATAAAAACTTTTCTAGAGCTATATGAGCTGAACATTTAAGCAAGCAACAGCTTCTCTCTATCTGCTATAGTTTTCATTCCACAGACCAAAAACATGAAAAAACGTTATTTTAGGGACTGTAACCCCTTTAAAGGATCATCTGACAACTTCAACCCTATAGAGAATTTTGTAGGGCTAAATGAGCTGAACATTTAAGCAAGCAACAAATTTTCTCTATCTGTAATAGTTTTTATTCTATAAGCCAAAAACATGAAAAAATGCTATTTTTCACCTTTAAGGGGCCCTATTAAACTCCTATAAGGGGTCATCTGACAACTTTGACTTAATGGAGACTTTTGTAGAACTTTTGATGCTAAAGCAGCAGCGTGGCATCAGATCTCATACATCTTTTATACATGTACTTTTTGATTTACAAGCCAAAAACAGTAGTCTGACCCCCCCCCCCTGGTCTATTTTTAGTAACGACGGCCATTTTGTTTGGACGGCGGTCACCATTTGTGCAATCTTGGTAGAGGACATCCCATAGATGAAGTGTGCAAAGTTTCAAAGCAATCCCTTCAGTCCTTTCAGAGGAGAAGATTTTCAAAGAAAAGTTAATGACGACGATGGACGACGACAACGATGACAGAGGACAAGGGACGCCAAGTGATAGCAATAGCTCATATGGACCTTCCGTCCAGGTGAGCTAAAAAGGTGATTTTTTTTATGTCACAAAAGCATGTTGCACTCCTGACATTTTTAGGCTGTTTTTCAACTGCCAAATCATTGTATGTTGAGATATCTCTTTGAAATGTATGCCAAATGTTACTACTGATGTCTTAATATCATTTGTTTCAAAATGAAAAAAGGGGATGCCCAAAATCAATCCCGTTTATGGTATAATGGTAGTGCATATCATTGTCAAATTTCATAACAATTGACCATCCAGAACCAAAGTTACATATATTGTGAGAACAAATAAAATATTTGAATTTTTTGCCCTGTTTGAGCCCCATTTTTATAAATGAATAAAGGGTAGACCCCCAAAATCAATCCCATTCATCCTTTCATGGTATGAAACATTGTTGTAAAATTTCACATCATTTCACATCACACATCTGGTTAACCAGAACAAAAGTTATTGTGGGAACAAATGAAAATAGCATTTTTGGCCCCTAATTTTTATAAAAGAAAAAAGGGGGACCCACAAAATTAATCTCATCCATCCTTTTATGGTAAGGAACATCATTGTAAAATTGCATAACAATCGGATAACTAGAACTCTTATTAAGTTAACAGACCACAAAGCAGACGACCAAATTTGTTTGGTCGAATAAAAAGAAACCATCATGACCATAGGTTTTAAGAACATAATTCACAAAAAATGAAATACATACGTTTTAAGATATCACCATGCATTGACTTAAAATTCCAACCCCCTTCCACAGGGACTTGACTACAAACGATTATTAATAAATTTACTAACAATATATATGTATACTATCCATGGCCATATACTAAAAATCACTTTTTAGTATATGGCCATGGATAGTATACATATATATTGTTAGTAAATTTATTAATAATCGATTGTAGTCAAGTCCCTGTGCCCCCTTCACCATTAGTCAGTTTTATTGGCTGGATTTCACAGAGTGAAAAATCCGTGATATATAATGGAAAATGTCGGGCGGGCAGTGGGCGGCGGGCGGCGTGTGGGTGGGGAAGAAATTTTCGTAACAGTTATCTCAGCAACTATTTATCAGAGTACTTGATGTTTAATATACAGCATCAGGGTGGGGTCCCATAACATGGGATTAGATTTCAGGTCTGTCGTTCTCACCTACTTCCTACGTTTGACGAAATGGGACCATTTTTGACTTTGACAGATTTTTGTTTATATTCTAAAAAAAACTATTTACGGTTCATTTTATTGTTTATTTTGCCATGTTTGCACAATTGACCAACATTTCAATGTTAATAAAGGAAATAACAAAACTAAGAATTGGGATGAGCAATCCCAAATGTCTAAAAAAAAGTCAATACAAGCCAAATACATGCCGGAGAAATTGAAAGATGTTAAGGTGAATGTAGTGGGTCGGAATTGGCCAAGATAATTTCGAAAAACAAAGAATCATCACAAATACAGAAAACAACCATAACAACTTTATAGGATTGCAATGGTCCTGAGTAAATCGGTAAAACGATATGGAAGGTTCATCTCTGACCATCAAATCTCACTCTCTCCCATTGAAAACCTGTCTCGTTGTATACATGTGTATAATGCAATACATGTATAGCCAAACAAAAAATCAGTAAAGCTGCTTGACCTATTGATGGATATAATATAAAATTTCAGTTTTCCTTATTTCTTTAAGTGTATCCAATAAAATAAATCACATATTTGACAACGCTAATTACTGGCAAAAATATTGTAACAATCTTAAATGTCTTACATGGAAGTTTGAAACACTCTACTACAAGTAAATAATTGTAGTTTACCGCGGCACTACAGCAACTGCAAGCAGGTGTGTCAGAAGATGTTAAGCAGTGACAAAAGAAAAATGTACAGATTTTATATTAGAATTTGTTTTGATGTTTCATCCTTTTATTTATAATATAGTTTATACATGTTTATGCTTGAAGATAGTCAATTTACATTTAAATTAAAATTAAATTAAAATTAAACTGCTGTACTGAGATGATCACCTCAATCATGTCAATCATCCCTATTGTGTCTCACAACTATGTTATGTTCTATGATCATTACTGTATCCTAAGATCGTAATGGAAGAGGGAGGTTTGGCGCCATAAAACCTGGTTTAACCCACCATTTCGGTTGAAATGCCTGTACCAAGTCAGGACCATTGCAATCTACCAATTCTCCTGTATGACTGATTCGTTTTTGTCATTTTCTCTGGACTATGAGATTGATCATTCAAGTTCAGTAGTTTTTTCATATCATAACGTCAAACTTACAGTAAATATGTAAAGTAGTGAAAAATCATTATCAGCATTAGAAAATAACAACATTACGAGGTAAAACTAAAAATTTCAATATTTTAATCAATTTTTAATTCCGTTTTTCCGTTCTGCCTTTTAGCAACACCCAGCCAAGACTGCCCAGTATTGCAGTGATGAATTTTCATATAGTGAATTATTGAGATAGATAGATAGATTTTTATTTAGACATACAGTAATATCATACATAACAATATACAGCACACATATACATATATGCAAGACAGTTGTCAAGACATACACATTGATACATTAGAGACATAAACATAAAATCTTAGAAATCTTAAAATAGATTTGTTTAAGAAATTTGTATATATAATTATGTATATCATACTTGCATTGATATTACATCAGGGATAACCCATGAAAGCCAGACAGCTTATTTCCAATGGGGTCCACATGTATGATGTAGTAAGTAACATAATATATAAAACAAAAAATAACAAAAATCAGATGATAGCACGAGTTCATTAGTAAATCTCAAAGTCAACAAGGATAGGCAATTGCATCGTGAAAAAATAAAGCAAAGAAATGTAGTAAAATCAAGTACAAAATTCACATTGGTACTCAGACCTCAGCTTTTCAAATAAAAATTATTTTATGCCCCTTTTAAATGCACCATGATTTCGAATAATTTTAAGTCATTTGGCAAACTATTTCAATCTTTAATGGAGTTGTAGTAAAACGTATGTGTTGCCATGCCCTGAACAGGTGGTACAGAGAAGTTATGTTGGCTGGATCTTCACTCACAGTGTTATAGCAGTGGCAGTCTCTTAGTTTGGTAAATTTATATTTCATATACATCATGTACATGTAAGGTGGGCATTTATTGAACATAATTTTATGAACATGATTTAATTGCAACTGCCATTCCCTGTTTTTTACAATTAAAAACCCAATCTCATTAAAAACTGGATATTTAAATTAACGCTTGATCGAAAATCTAAGCTATTGATAAAATGAATGATCTTTATTATTTATTTTGTGCCACCTGAAGTCTGTTTTTCAGTGTTTTATTGATTTATATGAACTTGTGTGTCGTGTCCTTTGTCTTTGATAGTTTTTTTTTATAGCATTAGTAAATAAAAAATGATGGATAATTTTAAATACATGTAAGTATGACTGGCTTGATCTATTTCAGGAAATTTTAAATCGAAAACGAAAGTAGAATGTTTTTTGTTGTTACAGTGATATATAGATATAAATGACGTTGTCAGTGTTAGAACTATGTTCCTTAACACGGATTAAGATTTCACTTGACAAATAATTACCTTTGTCTCACTGTTAAAGTGTTAATTACCTTTAAATCTTGTCATTCAATATTTGAATCAACACAAATTAAAGGGAGACAAAACTGCATTGACCTAAAATTAAAGAATAAAAATCCCGTACTCGTACCCAAGTGGCAAACAAATGAGTCAAAGTCAGGAGATATATCCTTTAGGTGCTTCGTCCTGACTGTTGAAGTAGAAGTACAATCAGAGGACTGAGGAGGCAAAAAATATTTTGATTATTTTTTTATGTGAAAATTATAATTTAACCCTTAACATTAAGGATGTCCAAGGGCGACTTTTTAGTGATGAGGTTTTGAAATTGATGCCTAAAAAGGAAATGATAAAAAACACAAAGCAGCTTTAAATGTTAATAGGTCACCATATCACACTGGTGACTTAAAAGACTGGATCTCCTAGTCATTCTTCTAATATCTATTTCAATCTCTTGATATCCTAGTCAATGTCCCAATTTTCTAATTTTTTAGAACTATATTTTATATTTGGATATTCCTTTTATTTCTTGATTTGACGTGTTTTAAATCTGAACCTTAGATTTTATATTCGGATCTGACAATTAAATTCGGATGCACTGATAAAATTAGAATTCGCGGCAGTATTAGAATTTACCCTTATAAAATTAGAACTATAATTGTCGCCGATTAAATCCACTGATGTCGTGTTTTAAATTGAGCGATGTCGTGTATTAAATCGAGTGGTGTCGTGTATTATATTAGTGGTGTCGTGTATTAAATCAGAAGTGTCCTGTTTTAAATTAGAAGTGTCGTGTTTTAAATTAGATGTGTCGTTCAATGATTTTATTCATATTCTATATATATATTTTATAAAATGTTTTGATAATAAGTAAACTAGAAAAACTGTGAGCCGCAGCTCACAAATAAATACCCCCCACCCCCTCAAAAAATTAATCAGATAAAGTTTCAAAATAGGAACTGCACATCTACATTATGTCACAAAGATTGTGTGTAAGTTTCTTGCAACTTCAACTTCAACTCTGATACTCGGAAAATCCAAATTGGACATCTAGCCGAGGAAACTTTAAAAGAACATGCGCATAGTGTCATGGTGCAGGTAAAAAACCAAAAAAAAAAGAGTAATATTCTGTACATCAATCAGTTAAAATCCTAACATGTATTCTACACTGTACAATGTGGGTTGAGTCTAGTTGGTGGTTGTCCATGGTGCGCTCGACTGGATGGATGACTTAAAGTCTTCCACTGTCTGCAGCTGGATGATGGAGTTCGGCAACATATTCCAGTATATAATAGTTCTTGGAAAAAAAGAATGTTGGTATGTGTTGTTTCTACAATGGTATGGTAGGAACTTGTGTGTGTTGCTGCGTCTCAGGCTGGCACTTCTTGCTGTGGCTGAAACAGGGTGGTAAATAGTCGGAACCGCCAGGAGTGAGTGAGTTATCTTGTACATCAATATGACATCAGAGTTTATTCTTCGTTGTTCAAGGGATGCCCAGTTTAGAGTTTGGAGTATTGTTGTAACGCTGTCAGGTTTGGTTGGGTTATATGGTTTGTTGGTGACGAATCTTGCTGCCTTCCTTTGTACCTGTTCTATTTGCTTAATTTGGGTGGTCTGTTGTGGATTCCATATTGTTGATGAATATTCCAGCTTTGGTCTAACTAAGCTTTGGTATGCTCTCTCTTTTACCTTTTGGGGACAGTGTCTTAGATTTCTCTTGATGAATCCAAGTGTGCTTGATGCCTTCTTGCATATCTTGTCTATGTGTAGATGGTACTTCAGGGTATCGCTAAGTTCCACTCCTAAGTATGGGTGATGGTGGACTATGTCGAGCGATTCTCCTCTCATGGTGTAGTCGGCTGGTTTTTTCCTCGTCGATGTTGTGAACTGCATAATCGCACACTTTTTAACATTGAACTCCATTTGCCATAAGTTGCTCCATCGTACTAAATTATCGAGATCTTTCTGTAAGGTGGAGTTATCATCAGCGTTGTTTACTGTTCTATATAGTACGCAGTCATCAGCAAAGAGCCTGATGGTTGAGGCTATATCGTCTGCTATGTTGTTGATGTATATGAGGAAGAGAGAAGGACCTAGCACCGTCCCTTGTGGGACTCCTGAGGTTACTTGACTGGTGTCTGATGTTGCGTTGTCAATCACAACCTGCTGTTTCCTGTCGCTCAGAAAATTTTCAATCCATCTCTGGGTGGTGCCTTGTATACCATAGTGATGTAGCTTCATCGATAGTCGGTGGTGAGGGACTTTATCGAAGGCCTTAGAAAAATCGAGTATTGCCATATCCACCTGTTTTCCGTTGTTCAGTTCTTTGGCAATGTCGTCAGTAGTCATAATAAGTTGTGCCTCGCACGATCTTTTGGCGCGGAATCCATGCTGGTTTTGGTGCAGGATATTCTGGGTGTCAAGATGGTCCATGATTTGGGAGACGATTATTTGTTCCAACATCTTTGATATTACAGCTGTTAATGACACTGGACGGTAATTTTCTGGTTTGGTTCGATCACCTTTCTTATATATTGGGACGATGTTCGCATTTTTCCAGTCAGTGGGTATGTCGCCAGTGTTGATTGACTTTTGGAAGATGGAGGTTAATAATGGTGCTACATGTTCTTTCATCTGCTTGAGAAATCGTATGGGTATCAAATCTGGTCCGCTGGCTTTCTTCTCGTTAAGTCTGTCTATGCACTTTTTGACTCCATTGCATGATATTTCTATATTAGGCATGGCAGTAAATGGTGAAGGGCCCATATCTGGAAATCCATCAAGGGGTATAGGAGGAGTTGCGGATAAGAGATGGGTACCCCCATGTAGTCGAATGGCTGAGTCCATGTATTGCTATGGGAACCCCCAAAATCATTCTGATCAAACTTTGAAATAGTAGGTGCACATCTATATTATGTTACAAAGATTGTGTGTAAGTTTCATGCAAATCCATCAAGGGGTATAGGAGGAGTTGCGGATAAGAGATGGTACCCCCATGTAGTCGAATGGCTAAGTCCATGTTTTGCTATGGGAAACCCCAAAAATCATTCTGATTAAATTTTAAAATAGTAGATGCGCATCTACATTATGTCACAAAGATTATGTGTAAGTTTCATGAAAATCCACCAAGGGGTTTAGGAGGAGTTGCGGATAAGAGATGGGTACCCCCATGTAGCCGAATGGCTAAGTCCATGTTTTGCTATGGGAAACCCCAAAAATCATTCTGATCAAATTTTAAAATAGTTGGTGCACATCTACATTATGTCACAAAGATTGTGTGTAAGTTTCATGAAAATCCATCAAGGGGTTTAGGAGGAGTTGCGGATAAGAGATGGGCACCCCCATGTAGTCGAATGGCTGAGTCCATGTTTTGCTATGGGAACCCCAAAATCATTTTGATCAAACTTTGAAATAGTAGGTGCACATCTATATTATGTTACAAAGATTGTGTGTAAGTTTCATGCAAATCCATCAAGGGGTTTAGGAGGAGTTGCGGATAAGAGATGGGTACCCCCATGTAGCCGAATGGCTAAGTCCATGTTTTGCTATGGGAAACCCCAAAAATCATTCTGATCAAATTTTAAAATAGTAGGTGCACATCTACATTATGTCACAAAGATTGTGTGTAAGTTTCATGAAAATCCATCAAGGGGTTAAGGAGGAGTTGCGAATAAGAGATTGGTGCCCCCATGTAGTTGAATGGCTAAGTCCATGTTTTGCTATGGGAAACCCCAAAAATCATTCTGATCAAATTTTAAAATAGTAGGTGCACATCTACATTATGTCACAAAGATTGTGTGTAAGTTTCATGAAAATCCACCAAGGGGTTTAGGAGGAGTTGCGGATAAGAGATGGGTACCCTGAAGTGTAACGGAAGGAAGGACGGACGGACGGACGGACGGACACCCCTATCACTATATACCCCCCACTTTTGAAGTGGGGGTATAAAAATGAACCTACAAATATAAATCAGATGTTGAATGTGCGCAAAAGATATCGTTCCGATCGTGTCGGTTTTATTGATAATAAAACCGAATGACGACCCGACCGAATTATTGTGCACACATTCGACATTTGATTTTAGTTCATTTTTTAGACTTAAAAAACTTTTTTTTAAATATTTATAGAATATAAAAAAAATCATTCATGACACAACTGATTTAAAACACGACATTCTTAATAGACGAGAATTCATAAGGAATACCAATGGGGGTCGCACAAATATATCGGAAGTTGAAGCCAAAAAAATCATGACAGACTATAAGAGGAACGAACAACAGCAAGCAAAAAAAAAAAAAACCGAAGCAACAAAATTATAATCAGAAATGCCGACTCGAGTCAGCCGTGACGAGAGTTAATTCAGGTGCTCCAGAGAAATTATTTGGAAAAAATCGTTAGACGAAACAAACAAGATGACAAACAAGAAAAATTTAAAATTATAGATAAATGGATCCATTATTTATGCAGGTTATTTGAACTAAAATAGCCTATTTTCCTGAAGTTTCCAGTACATGAGACTAGGTTGGCATTGATTATATCTTAACTACACGAACGGCGTTCGAAGAGCGTCGAATCTTTAAATATAACATATTTCACTAGTATTTGTCGTTAACTTTACTTCTTTCAAGAACAAGAATGGATGAAAAAGAACTGATATTAAAAATGTTTTTGATACTTTTTCAAAAAGTGTTTTTTATTGTTCAAAAATATGTAGCGTGTTTGCCGACGTTCTCTAGCTAGATATCGTGTTCACTGAAGAATTTCACCTAAGCCAGGAACGACTGACCTAAAATGTATTATGGAATAAGAAAGATCAGGATCTCCCATCCATCTGTCTTCTTGGAACGAAAGTATACTCGTCGCGAAAGTCCCATGCAGCCGCCTATCTCACAGAGCGGAAATGTTTTCCGAAATCATAGTCGCTTGCATTCTTGTGGCAAAACTAGTTTTTTTTTTTTCTCTGATTTATCGATAGGGAGAGATGTTTTCTCCGTGGAAGCCACTTTCTCGGGTTGCATTTATATGCGAGTGTTATTTTGTTCTTTTAATTCTCAAAATTTAAGTTTTTTTTGAGATTTTAGAATCATTGATTCAAAGGATCACAGAAAGATCGTGATTTTTGGCCGGATTTCAAGAAGTGAAAAATCCGGGTTATAAAATGGTGAATGTCGAGGCGGGCGGCGGGCGGGCGGGGAAATTTTTTCGTAACAGTTTTCTCAGCAACTACTAATTACAGCCACTTGATATTTGGTATACAGCATCGGTATGGGGTCCCATAACGTGGGATACGATTTCAGGTCTGTTGCTCACCTACTTCATGTTTAACGAAATCCGGCCATTTTTGACTTTGACAGATTTTTAAAAGAAGTTTCAAGACTATCATTGCCAATAATATGGTAAGCGAAACCAAACTTAACCTGAGACCGAAAATAGAAAAACGGAATACACATTTTGTTGTAAAAATAAACACAAATGATTTATAATTATAATATGTGCACCAAAAGTATATGAATTACAGCTTTTCAAATGTGGATCTAGGACCGGCGTGCCGCCCCCCCCCCCCCCCGTTTGACAAAAAAATAAATGTTTAGGAACTGTATGAAACAAGAGGTCACAGAAAGGTTTTTTTTTATAATTGCGCCCCCCCCCCCTGTCGAAATTTTCTGGATCCGACATGGCTTTTAAATACACTTTCAATGAAGATGGGCAAATTCTTCTTTTGAATATTAGTAACATCTCGACTTGAGCGTGGGATATTGAGTTGTAGCCATCTTGACAAAAAAAAGGAAAAAAATACAACGTTGTTTGCAGTGAGTTTAAGTTGATGTTTTTGGGTTATACATCCATGTAGGAGTCTAAAGATATATTATATATATATATATATCATCAGGAAATGTACCTCTTTTAAAATCGGCTGCATGAACTCCATATAAAACAAAACCATTAAATGATGGAAGGGAGTGTCTTTAAGTCATGAATGTGAACAAATCTTAAAATATTTGAAATTGTCAAATAAAGGTTATTATAATACAATTTCCGAACTTGGAGGATCTTTATCTCAAATGTCCATAAGAAAAGACAAAACAAGGAAGACATACAGGTATAGATTAGGAATGTGACCATGGACACGGATGCCCCCGCTAGGCCCAAAACAGGAAGTGGAGGTCTAACAGGTCTGAGAGTTGCTTGATTAAGGCCTACAGTTTTTCATACTAAACCACCCTATCAAGTTTCAAATTAATCCTATGTACGGTTTATGAGAAAGGCTTGACAGAAACTTTCAAGTCGATTTTCATAGGTTTCATATCAGCCGAATCCCAAACAGAAAGTAGAGGTCCGACAGGTCTAAAAGGGGCTAAGGACGTAGATTCGTCATACTGAACCATCCTACACCAAGTTTCAAAAAATTTTCATGTACATGAGAAAAGCTTGAGGGGAATGTGTATGGACGTACGTACAGAAGGACACGTTGAATTGGCCATTTACAGCTGCGAACAAGAGTACAGCAAATTGGAACTGTCTACTTTTCCGGAGCACATTACCGAGCACTCTAAAAAATAAATTACTTAGTAATACTTATTTCAAGTAATTTAATTACTCATTTTAAGTAAATCACTAAGTAAAAAAAATTGTATATCTGGGAGTAATTCGTAGTAATTCAAAATTACTGAGAAATTAATTACTCAGTAATTTTATTGTATCTACTAAGTATTTCGGAATTACTTATTTTAAGAACTCAAATATTCTTGAAACAAGTAAATGTTTTACGTGTTTTAAGGCATATATTTTCTAGTTTCAAGTAATTGTTTTACTTATTTTGATAGATTGATTTACTTACTTCAAGTAGTTGTTTTACTTGTTTTAAGATATTCAATTACTTATTTCTAGAAATTCAATTACTTGTTTCTAGAAATTCATTTACTTATTTCAAGTAATTATTTTACTCAGTTTAAGTAATTATTTTATTTGTTTCTACATATTTAACGACTCCTTTGTATCTCATATGGGCCATCTAGGCGTCAGTCTGTCACTAGCATCATTATGAATTGTTCCATTCACCATTCCTCCTTCCCGTGTCCTTTTTGTTGTCTGAAAAGAAAAGAGTACTCCACAAAGTATCGTTTTCAGTGAAACAAAATTATCGAGAACCAGTCGGTATGGATGCATGACAGTTTTAACTTTCAAACTATACATCTAAACTAAACACTTCAATGCATCTTTCGTGTGCTATATTCTTTTAAACATTTTAGTTCGGAAGAAAATATAACACTGTGTATAATATTTGTCACACATGCATAAAAGTTGTGAAGCATCAAAACAATTGTTTACATTTTCTAAATAATTTAACTGGTAATCTTTAACATAATGATTTAGAATGTAATGGAAACATTAAAAAGGAATTAAAAATAATAAAATACATTAAAAATACACTTATCTGACAAATGTACTCGGTATAATCACTGGAATTCCGAAAATATATTAAAAAAACATCTTCTGTGAATTCGTCTTCCAACTTGGTCCCCAACTTGATGCAATTCAAAGCGCCAAAACAAGAATAAAATTACAGATCATCTCATTGGTTGTCTCTTTTTAATTAACCAATCAAATTCCTTCTCTCATTCATATTCCATTTACTTAGTAAGTAATTCAGTTTTACTTAGTACTTTATCTTAGCCTTGTATTTTTTGCCAAAAGATGTTTCATTTCAATCAGCAATAGTGACATTTTTTTTTTCACACAATATTATTTCATAATGTGTTTAACATGCACAGACATATTTAAAAACTTATATAGAATTAAGTATCTATTAGTTAATGCCAATTGTTGTGAAGAGGTAATAAGGACACTGTATATCATTTTTATCTACATTTGCTTTATAAAGGTTAATAATGTTACAGCCTCTATATACCTGCAAGATCAAATGATACTGCTCCATTTATTTGGGAGTTTACTTTAAATTCTGCCATTTATAAAAAGATTGAAATAATTGTAAATGAATTACTCAAAATAAGTAATTTGAAGTTTATTAGTAATTCAATGTCTTGAAATTAGTAATTCTTACTAGGTGAATGATTTCATGTTTTGCAATAAGTAATACTAATACTCAAAATAAGTAATTACATTTAACACAAATTTGAATTACTTATTTTAAGAATTGTTTTACTTTACTTAAGTAAAACCCGATTACTTATAAAATTACTTAATATTATTTTTTAATTACTTAGTATTTGTAAGTAATTCCAAATACTCAAAACTAGTAATTCCAAGATACTGAGTAATTTATTTTTTAGAGTGAGTTCTCTCTCGTTAGGCCTTGAATTTGACGTGTTGTTGATTGTTGTTCAGTTGATTTTGTGTTTCTTCATGCTGTTCACGTTTACAGGTTTTGTCGTCGTTGCCCTTTCGGACTCGACATTTGAATGCCCCATTGGTGCCTCTTGGTTCTCTAAGAAATAACTGAGAAATTTAAAACTAATCTAGTTTAATTATCTCAGGAAATAGTTTAATTTTTTCGTGAACTCTGGTTGACTGAAATAAAATTCTTGTGATCTGTTATTGACCCTATCACAAGTCGACGAGCATAGTTTGTGCCCATTGGAAATAAATACATGTACTTTCGAATATTATTTACAAAGTTCTTGGTTGCTATTCAGTTTTTTGTGTTGTCTGTTACTTCCTGTTCTCGTTCGTGTCTTTTCATTTGAATTTTGACATTCGAATGCACCATATTGTTACCTATTCGCTTCTTTAAAGCTAATCAAACGAAAATAAGGGATCATTCATTATTAATAGATCTAGAGGACGTTGTTTAAAAAAAACTTTCCCCTAGATTTATAAAATTGTATAATATTTGTGTGGTTTTATCTTATTTTTGAATTCAAATTAAATCCAGCAGCTTGTGCCGAATTCATGAATGTTTTTAAAGGAAAATATTTAATAAAAGACAATATGACGATTGCAGAAAAAAATATGAGCTACAATGAGCCATGCAGTCGATGCCTTTAGCTAAAGTGTCTTATTGCACAATATATGACAAAATATTTCTGGAGGGGGGAGTATGATTTGTGTCAATCTCAAGAAATTTGAGACGGTTATTTAGAATCAAAAACATAATAATTCTTTATCTCATGCAAAAAATTCAAGTCGACAAGGATTGAAGACTGCTGACATGTTCAACATTTCTCTATTCCAGCTCATTTGACATCTGAGTTACGTGTTAAGGGGAAGTAGCTATATGACTTTGATTTTTGCGATTTCAAAAAGTGTGAATCAAGAGAACAAACTGTGCATTATGGAACTTTCAATCATTTTGCAATCAATGTTTTATATATTCTTTTAATAGTACACTTTCCCCCTTTCATATCTTATTAGTTTTTATCGTATGTAATCACACGGCAGAACCATTAAGACGAGAAATAATGTTGACGGACGGGACATAGACGTAAAATCCTTGACACGGATTAAAACACAGGTAAAATACACAATTTGGGATGGATATAGTCAGAAAAGGTAAGACATTTTATTTGTTTACAAATGATAATAGAAAAACTGATGCGTACAATATAAAGAAAAATGAACTAGCTAAATATTTATGTTTGAAATATTGAAATCGGCCATGTAGTTTTCGAGAACATTAACAAACCAATAGCCTACCCTCGTACTAAAGCACACTTTCAATACGAGCAACGTGTAGCAAAAACCACTTTTTTGTGTTTTTAAAAAGTTTTGTGCTCTTTTAATGATTTTTTAAATTGTATAGGCTGTTCATCAATTTATTCACGAAGCCATGGACTGCAAAGCATGTCGCTGTCCAAGAAAAAGGGGAACATGCAAATAATCTACGTTACGGACGAATACATGCATGATTTATAATGTATCAGACAAATGGTGCGTGTATATACTTTGTCAGCGACTGTCGTATGAACGTCGTGTCTTAACTGCAAACGACAGTCGGAGTTAAATTTATTAATATTAAAAAAAATGTATCAATATCAGTTCTGGTGCCGCCAGGTGGATGCAACAACCTTCTCCTTTCTTGTAATTGTAAGATGGCTTTTGGTGTGTTCGTTCGTATGAAGCTTCATGTGCGTAATGGTTTTAGTTATGTCAAAAGCTGCAGAACCATATACATGTATCTTAAAGGTCAGAGATATGTACATATGTAATGGTTGTCAGCATGACTTAATACATTGCCACATAAATTACTCAAGTTAAAGTTTTTTAGATGGTTCAAATGTCTTCATCTGCAAGTGAATTGGCTAATCATGATTTAAGATTGGATAGAAAATAAATAATTTTGCGTTTTATGTTTATTTGTATAAGTCGTCAATCGTTCATGTATCCAAAGTGTTTGACTTGATGGTACACCAAATGCCTTTCCACATTGAGCAAACATGTTTCAAGATTCATTTGTATGGGTTAACATATGCCTTCTCATGTCCGATTTAAAGTGAAACATTTTTAGACAAGCAGTGCATTTTATCGATGGTGGTTGGTGTCAAATATTGTGTTTTTTCAATGCGCTACTGCTCCCCAATGATTTCTTGCACTGCTCACAACGGAACGTTGACATTTTCCTACAACATTGTAAAGAATGTTGAATAAGTACTGTACGAAAAAGTACGATGTACATTTTGCACCACGTACTGAGATTATTTGCATAACAACCTTTCGCTAAAGAATTTTTTAACTGTCTTGTGTTTATACACAATGACCCATAATATTCATTTGTAATTTAAGATAAAAGCCAAAAGGTAAAATAATTTTCAAACATTAAAGTTCGGTAGTTTTGTTTTTAGGCCAAAGTTGAGTTTTTCTTTGTTTTGCGTTCACGTGCTGGTAGGTTTGTGTCAATATTATGACAAAAACAAACACAAATATTTTTTGTATTGTGAAAAATCGGACAATTTGATTACATTTCTTTCAAAAATTTGTAAATTTTATGGAATGAGTGTTGACTGCATTTTGTCAGTTCCTTTACAAAACCCAAGTGTCTCTGCGATGTGAAAATAAACAAGTTACAGAATGAATTATATCAGCCTGTTGTTCAGGACTATGGTGCCTAAATAACATAAGAATATGTCTGAATAAGCATATACAAATGATTTGTCTTTTTGTCTCTCTGTGTGTTTCTTTGCCTTGCTGGCTGGTAGGTTTTCACAAAAAGAGTTGACGCAAAACAGACAAAACATATATATTTTGCAACTTGTACCGATAAATAATATGAATGAGGGAGGTTTTGGTGCATTAAAACCAAGTTCAACCATATTTTCAAAGGCCTGTTCTAAATCAAGACCATTGCGATCTCTTATTTCTCCGGTGTGTCTGTGTTGTTTTGTTTTTTCAGTTCCACGTTTCAGATTGATTCTTCAAGTTCGGTCGTTTTGTTATAATTATATTTGAATTATTGGTTTGGGATTAAGTTGTTGTTTTAAACTTTGTAATATGCATTACAGAATTTATTCCCCGTCTGAACGCTGACATTTTGATGTTGTGGTAAATAGAGCATTAGGTAAAAAAAAATTTCCAATGATTATTGATGTTTTGTGTTTACTATGAATTTTTAATATTAACGATGACATAATGTATTACTTTTTGCAGTCAACATAACAAGAGTGACCTGTCTTGCATTTGTATCATCACAACACTGTCAAATTATGTACCTGTGAATGTTTTGGCATGAAAGTTGTTTTCAGGTCTAAGTTACTTCAATATAAATCAGTATGGTATCATTGTGAAAGAGGCAGCCTGCATCTGAATGTCAAAAGTCCGAAAGGGCAAAGACAAACCAGTAAACACCAACGAGAAGAGGTTACTCCTTAAAATGTGATATAAAGCAAGACCAAATTAACTGTTTCTTATACCTATTTTGTATCGTATTTTGAAACCACTTGGTTGATAACAGCTGCGGGTGGACCAGAGGTCCTTGAGGGTAATTACAAGGCTGTTCGTCAGACTTGTGTGACACGAATTTACCAATAAATTCTTACATTTTTGTCATTGAAATTTTCAATTATTAAATTCAAAATTGTTGAAAAAAACAGGTTTCCTTCCTTGAACTGCATATGATCGATATCAAACGTGCTGGATTTGGTTTCCTTGTTCAAACATTTTTGAGAATTACTCAAAGTATGTGCTTTGCTCTGCATCAAAACCGTTCTATTACTCTCCTTGGGTAATGTCTTATCACCAAATCTGTATTGTGGTATATATACATTGTATGGTTTAAAATGCTACGGAACTAACATTTATATTGTAGTATGAAACTCAGACTTCTGCTTATATCTTATCATTATGTTTAATGCTGTATTTATGTGCACCTTATATTTGTTGCCTTGACTTGAATTAAGAGACGCACTAATGCAAATAATCGTAGTGTTTGTACAAAGTTATGCTGTTTTGAAGAAATCCTAACCCAATGCAATATACACCTTCTACTAAAATTGACTTGTAGTGTGTTGGTGAACTTTTATCTATCAACATTGTGATTTTAATTCTTGTACGTCAACTCGACGGTGCTCCAAGGAATAGGGGTGGAATTTACCTGAGATTACTGATGAGGCCTAAAAAAGAAATTATTAAAAAGACAAAGCAGCTTAAAATGTTAATAGGTCACCATATAAATAATAAGAGTTGAAAAAGGTTTTCTCTGTTCTTTTTCAAAGCTTTAATAGCGAGCATAGCTCGCAAGCGGGCACGAAGTGCCCGCTCGAGCGGAGAGCTCTACGGTATTTGTTTCCGCGAGAAATTTGCTAATGCTGATTTAGATTTTTTATGGTCCGGAAAGGGTTATTATTTTTACAGGTCCGGAGTGAATGTTAAAATAATTTATAAGAAAAGAAATGCTTGAAAAATAATAAATTGCGTTTTTTACAAGAAAATAATATTCTTAAAATAATAAATACACATAAGCTGCTCGTTTCGTCTTGGTTAAATGCACGTACGAAACTAACGTGTCTCGAAGCTTAATCGCCCCATACCATCTCGCCCTAAAATAAGCAAATGGAAATATTGGAATTTAAATGATAGCAATATCCCTGAATGTCGACATTTAGAACAAAAAAAACGTAGTCCCTTTTAGCTATGCTCGCATTTAGGCAATGCCTACTCCATATTATTAGCTTAGTTATGTGAAAAAGTGATTAGAATTTGTTTTAATTGTAAAAGAAATATTTGTGATGTAATGGAGACCTTAAACAAAAGACAACTTGGAGTAACCATGCATTTTTTTTTGCCTCATTTTGATCGTAAAAATCCAATGATTCCGATCTTTTTTTTATTTTAAAATCTCACCAGCCAACATGCTTAATTAAAGTTAAACATTTTCTTCTTCTTCGGGACCAACAATTTAATGTGAATATACTCGTACATGTGCCGGTGTTATATTGCCATTTTCCTCCATGCCAGATTCTCCCGGTAAAACTGGATCAGTCCTACCCCCCACCCTAAACTGGATCATTGCCATAACTACTGCAATACGTTCACATATATTGTAGACTTTCTCATGCCAATGCCCCTCTTGAATTTAACTTTCGAGTTCAAAATCTTTAAAATAATTGGTTGTTGAGTAATGTATAATTGTGAACGCAAAATTTCCGAGGGGGGCGGGCGGGTGATGGGTCGCATGTCAGGTTTTGGTAAACTTGCTCCAACCCTCGGCTAAAAGTATGAAAGTTTCTTTACACGATTGACAGTTCATTGGTTTTTTTAATGAAAGAATTTTAACCACAAAAAAAAATAGATGGATGTCATAATAAAGTTGTCCATATTTGAAATTTTGACGTCATAAGTTTTACACGTATTTAAATTATTGTTATTTTGAAACCACATATGTTCAAATATTTCCCAACTTATAGAAACTTATTATAGTATAAAAATCCATTTAGAAGCAGCTTCAATAATTATTTTTTTAAATTGGAGAATTTACATGTAGAAACAGGAAAAATAAAAGAAATTGAACATTTTTGGTACATGAATGGTAAATACCGGGGTAGTATATTTTCTTATATGAAGTGAAACATTTCGTTTTTCGAAAGAAGCTCTATTTCTGAATGTGTGCATCACATTTAGATAAGTAACATTACTAGAAAAGAGACCAATAGAATAGAATATTTTTTGGCAGTGGCTGGGTTCTGTTTCTTGGCAAATGTTACATACAGTGCACATTATTCAATATTAATTGCTTTTACCGGGTATTGGCTTCATAAGCTTTGGTGAACAACCATTCTAGAGGATGTAAACCTTGATAAAATACCATGGCCTTCCAGGTTGGGGTGTTAGGTATGAGGTTAAATGTAAAAAGTTTTAGTTACAGAAACCACGACAGATTGTGGCTTTATGTCCCACCAGGAACGAAGAGGATAGGTAGGTAGGTAATTGCTTATATTTGCTGATTTTTAACTAGTCCCGTGCGGGGCCAAGGTAGCTAAAAGGCCAACATCAGAGCATCTAACTTGTCGTAAGAGGCGACTAAGGAAAGGTAAAGGGATGTAAAATCGGGGTAGTGCTAAGCCCAAAAAGCGACCAAGTATGTACCCTAGGTGACCGATTAAAGTGGGCAGGGTTTGTCTGGTCTATTATATGGAAAGCCCGATCGCAACCGCTGACCATAGTTGGCCAACGTGTATGGTGGTGTCACAAAAATTGCCGAATTTGGAGGATCAATCTGAAATGTCCATGAAAAAAGACAAAACAAGAAAGAAATACCGGAGACATTAAAGATCCCAACGTTCCTGACTTGGTACAAGATTCTTTTGTGAAGCGTCAAGAGGTGCAGCATATCGGCTACGTTTCCCGCTCCCGGTATCTTAGTGACGTTACGTACGATGTTGCTACAAACTTAATTTTGTACGTCTATGTTTTTAAAGACCAGCCGATAATGTATTAAAAATGTAAGTGTATAGATCAGATTTTTACTTAAAAATGTTTAAAATGTATAGTGAATATTTGATGTGCCGTTTAAGGCGTAATCTTTTCTGTTATATAAATCAAAAGGGTTCTGAACATGAGAAATTTGTCAAAAATTGCGATATCAAACGTTACAAAAATCACGGGTATCAATTGAACAACCAAATATTTATCAAATTTAGGTCAAGCTTGGATACCGTGACCTAAAAGATTAACTGAAAGTAATGCTTGGAGATTTAACAATCAACAAATAAAATTTTGAATAATGAAATTAAACCTTTAACTGACACTAATTAATCCAAGCTTAGCATTACGTACTTGCTTGAAATAATACTTAACCTTAAACCTTACTTAGCTTTACATGTAGAATTATCTTGCGTAAATTAAACTTAACCTTTAAACTTACTTAACTTTACATGTAGTATTATCTTGCTTAAATTAAACTTAAATTTCAACCTAAAGGCCCCCTCACACTTAACCGAATTGCATAAAATAAGGGTTGCGATGACCGGCGAATAGTAGTTTTTTTGAAATAGTTTGTAATCGTAATTGATAGTTAACCATAGTTACCCTTCGTTTTCGGTTTCGTAAGCCTTCGGAAGCCTTTGGAACTAACAGTTGCGATTCTTCAAATTCGTCGGTTAATTTTGAACATGTTCAAAATTTCCCGACGAATTTAAAATTCGTCTATCATCTGTTTGAAATCGCACCTCTTATTTAATGTACGGTAATTGTTCGTTATTCATTCTTTTATCATTCGTCATGCATCGATCGTCCTTCATCGCGCCAGTCTGATCCCGACGAATCAGTACGATGATAAAATATGAATAGCGTATAAAAACGAAGACTTGCGTTGGAAAACGTAAGTTCGTTTAGAGTCCTATTGCAGAGGGTAATGAAGATAAGCGTTGATTAAATTTGAATAACGAGACAGAGACGAACGCAAGACTATGATATACTATAACTTCCTATGGATAGCTAATAGATTCATACATGAGCGAATTGCCAGGCCAATGTTGGTTAGATCAAGAAATAAATTCTGAATCACAAGTAAAATTTAAGATCTCTACGCCTTATAGTTTTAAGTTTAAGTGTTCACAAGACATTGTGGACGGACAGACAGAGATGGACGGACGAACAGAGTTAAAAGAAAAGGGCTTGCACACTTTCGATCCGGGGCCCTAATAACTATTATTGAAGGTCATCATTGGGTTCTTGATTATGTGATACTAGACCATTTTAAGGGTGATTATTTAATTACAAGGATCATTTTTGAGTGATTATTTGATAACCATACCCCCTTCTTTTTGATTATTTGCCCTTCGTCTCACTTTTTTCGGTTAAGTGTGGGGCGGCTTTTACTTAAATGAAAATATAAAGTAAGCACAAAATTGCATATAAAACAAATGCATACATTCAAAAACATGAACAAAGCTTAAAATATAAAATACAAACATTTTTTTTTTATAATTGATTTAAATACACACAATAAATATTTATCCTTCAAAACACATGACTAGAATATATATGTTTGAAACATGAAATATTATTTCTCTTATTTTTATCCGATTTATCAACCTCTCAAATAGATATTTCTAAGTTAGCTAAGCAGAATAAGATGTAAAACTATATTACACTAGATTAAAATAAAACACATAAAAACATTTAAAAATAAAAATGAATGAGTATTTTACACACAAATAGAATAAGATATTTGTCTTATAATGTTTTGGATTATAATGAATTCTGGATGAATATATATCGAAATATAAATGTAACTGTATATTAAGTATTTCTGAGTATTGTTATAAAAAATAGGTGGACAGTAACAATATTTGTGGATGAAACATGATTTTTGTGGGTACCTTATCAGTAATAATGCATGATGCTTGTTTTTTTTTTGTTATTTGTTATTTAAAACATTCTTGTAGATAAATGTAAAAAAGTTTTCATCATTTGTACTATTTCAAGAAAATTTGTAACAGAACAATAATCAGCAATCACTATTTAAAATCAATTTTTCCTCTTTTCATTGAAATATTTTTTTTTATAAAAACAAAAAAAAAAAAACATATAAAGCATATAAAAATCAGTAGCAACTAAAAAAGTTTTACTTGTTCAAATGATTTACAATACAATTTATATATAAAACATTCTAAAATCAGATTGTTCTTCCATTATAATTTTTATATTTCTTATAATTAGAATTGCTAAGGATTTAATGGATATTTCAAATAAACTTTAGATTTCTTTTCCGATTTGAAATTGAAGTAAATGTTGGAAATTAGTAGAAAAACTTACCTTGTTACTTTTGAAAGAAGCAAAGGTGTACCAAAGGGGTAATCAGTATCATAAAACCGTAAAGACAAAGACAAAACCGGCAGACAAAAAATCATCACAACAAAACAAACCACATAACAACATAAAACACACACACACATAACAACAAAACCGCATTCAGCAACGCGAACTCAAGTCGAAACGAGAGTGAACGCAGGTGCTCCGGAAGAGTAAGCAGTTCCTGCTTGCTATAGCACACCCGTCACGTTGCCAAAGATCGATTAATTGTTGGTCAAATCCGGAAAGGATGACATTACAAAACTCTATGTCAAACCAACATCTGTGCTCACCTGACAGATAGAAATCCCGTATTTGTATACAAGCACATGACGTCGTCCGTAAAATTTCTTGAGTGATGACAACAACCTGGGAGCAACGTACCCCTGTGTTAACAATTTGCTTGTCAGCCGTGTAGCTCTATCAAGGAAGTCGGTGTACTCCCCACATGCTCTGGAATAACGAATCAATTGTGATACGTAAACTCCATATGCTGGAGCGGACGGAATGTTGCTACACAGAAAGGGAAAGTTAACTATTGGAAAGTTGAAGTCATCACGTTTGTCATAGAGCTTTGTACAAAGCCTTCCTTGTGTGTAAATTTCGAGAAATAGATCCAAATATGAAGCGGACCTCCTAGAATCTGTAGTGTCCTTTATCTCAAGTTCCTTCGGAACTTCGGAACTTCCTTTTGAAACATGAAATAATTTTGGGTTTAGAGATGCTTCATTCCTTTAACAGACAGCGAAATCATAAAACCACAAAAACATGTTTGATTGCAGTAATTAAAAAAACTAGGATGGGAAGCATTTATGGTGGTTAAATTATTTCTTTATGATTTCTTTGTGCTTTTTTATGATTTCTGTGTGATTTCATGCAGATGAAGTTTATACATATAATGCTTCTCAAGAGAAGAGACAAAATTTTTAAAGGTATTCTGTTTTTATTATCATTTGTAATCACTGACTGATATTTTCAACAAACCACAAAAACTATCGAACATTCAAATACAAATACTAGAATCTACAGAAGGTATAATACCCCTGAGGTACAGTATACACATGGACCATGGTGAGATTAAGTCTAGCATGGTAACATGAACTTTGGACTGGTGTTATTTTGGTCTTTTAAGGAACAGTATAGGCGTGGACCTTTGTGTGTGTGTGTGTGTTTGTGTATATAGGTGTTAAACGACAATTTATCGACGCACCTTGGCCATTGAGGGCGGTCATTGTTAGTTTTAACGGTGGAGGAAACTAATGACCTTGGACAGGTAATAAAGTCCCTTTTGTACATTACAGACGATACTTGAACACTAACTGAGAAATGATCGGATAGTGATTAATATTGTGGTATTCAAACCAGCGCCTTAGACCACTCGGCCACTCAGGCCCCGCATGGACCTTGGAGTTGACACTTAAGGTTACCCAGGCCTTTTGGCATGGACCAATGGACAACTGTTATTTGGAACCCTTGGGGTACAGTATAGCATTTTGACTATGACCTTGGCCAAGTGTAATATTGGATCCCTGAGATAGAGTACAGACATTGACCTTGGCCAAGTGTTATATTGGACCCCTGAGATAGAGTAAAGACATTGACATTGGACAAGTGTTATATTGGATCTCTGAGATAGAGTCAAGACATTGACCTTGGCAAAGTGTTATTTTGGACCCCTGAGATAGAGTCAAGACATTGACCTTGGCCAAGTGTTATATTTGATCCCTGAGAAAGAGTAAAGACATCGAACTTAGCCAAGTGTTATATTGGATCCCTGAGAAAGAGTAAAGACATTGACCTTGGCCAAGTGTTATATTGGATCCCTGAGATAGAGTACAGACATTGACCTTGGACAAGTGTTATATTGCATCTATGAGATAGAGTAAAGACATTGACCTTGGTAAAGTGTTATATTGGATCTCTGAGATAGAGTAAAGACATTGACCTTGGTAAAGTGTTATATTGGACCGCTGAGATAGTGTAAAGACATTGACCTTGGCCAAGTGTTATATTGGATCCCTTAGATAGAGTAAAGACATTGACCTTGGACAAGTGTTATATTGGATCCCTGAGAAAGAGTAAAGACATCGACCTTAGCCAATTGTTTTATTGGATCCCTGAGAAAGAGTAAAGACATTGACCTTGGCCAAATGTTATATTGGATCCCATGAGATGGAGTAAAGACATTGACCTTGGACAAGTGTTATATTGGATCTATGAGATAGAGTAAAGACATTGACCTTGGTGAAGTGTTATATTGGATCTCTGAGATAGAGTAAAGACATTGACCTTGGTAAAGTGTTATATTGGACCGCTGAGATAGAGTAAAGACATTGACCTTGGCCAAGAGTTATATTGGATCCCTGATGGTGTAAAGACATTGACCTTGGACAAGTGTTATATTGGATCCCTGAGATAGAGTAAAGACATTGACTTTGGCCAAGTATTATATTGGATCCCTGAGATAGAGTAAAGACATTGACCTCGGCCAAGTGTTATATTGGATCCCTGAGATAGAGTAAAGACATTGACTTTGGCCAAGTGTTATATTGGATCTCTGAGATAGAGTAAAGACATTGACCTTGGACAAGTGTTATATTGGACCCTGAGATAGAGTAAAGACATGGACCTTGGACAAGTGCAATTTTGGACCCATGAGGTACAGTATAAACATGGACATTGAACCAGTCTTATTTTGGACGCCTGAGGTACAGTAAAGACATTGACATTGGACCAGTGTTATTTTGTTCTCTTTAGGAACATTATAGACATGGACCATGAAGCAGTTATATTTTGTACTTCGGGGATACAGTATAACAAAGACCTTGGAACAATGTTATATTGGACCCCTGAAGTACAATAGAGACATAGACATTGGAACAATGTTATATTGGACCCCTGAAGTACAATAGAGACATAGACATTGGACCAATGTAAATTTGTTTTCTAGAGGAACATTATAGACATGGACCTGTGTTATTGTGTACTACAAAGGTACTGTATAGACAAAAACCTTGGGCCAATGTTATTTTGGACTCAAGATGTACAGTAGAGACATAGACATTGGATCAGAGTTATGTTGTTCTCCCAAGGAACATTATAGACATGGTCCATGGACCAGTGTTATTTTGTATTCCTGGGGTACTGTATAAACAAAGACCATGGGTCAATGTTATTTCAAATCCCTGAGGTACAGTATAGCTTTGAGACACGGGCTAAGAACCGGTGTTATTTAATACCCCTGAGGTACAGTAGAGACATAGACTTCATATCCTTTCATAAATTATAAACATTGGACCAGTGTTATTTTCTACTCGTGAGGCACATGGAGTTTACGTATCTCAATTGATTCGTTACTCCAGAGCGTGCGGGACTTACATCGATTTCCTTAGCAGAGCGACACGTCTGACACAAAAATTACTCACACAGGGTTATGTTGCTCCCCGATTGCTGTCTTCACTCAAGAATTTTTTTGGAAGACATCATGCACTTATAGACAAATATGGGATTTCGATCTCTCAGATGAGTGCAGATGTTGGTTTGTCATAGGGTGTTGATTTGTATTCCTTTACCGGATTTGACACGCTGAATGGACTATTGGCAACGCGACGGGTGTGCTATAGCAAGCAGGAACTGCTTACTCTTCCAGAGCACCTGAGTTCACTCTTGTTTCGACTGGAGTTCGCGTTGTTGATTGATATTCAGTTGTTTTGTGTTTCCATGTTTTACATGTTGTCTGTTTTTGTCTTGTTCTTGTTGGTGTTTACTGGTTTTGTCTCTGCCCTTTCGGACTTTTGACATTCGGATACCCCATTGGTACCTCTGCTTCTTTCGCACAGTTAAGACATGGTCCTTTGACCAGAAAGTCCGAAAGGGCAACAACAAAACCGGTAAACATGAACAAGAACAGCACAAGGAAACGCAAAACACAAAATCAACTGAACAGAAATCAACATCGCAAACTCAAGTCGTAACAAAATTGAGCTCGGGTGCTCCGGAAGAGTAGGCGGTTCCTGCCTGCTATAGCACACCCGTCATCATGTCCAAGAATCATGGACAAATTCAGGGTAGATAACTCTATTTGAAATTTGTCAACGAGTTATGTAACATGACTGTAGCTGGAAACCTATCTGCTGGCGACCTTTTCACACATACATACTTATTATTTAGTTGAGATAAAACCAATTAAATCAATAATCAATAATTTAATAAATCATTATATGTAAATTGTCCATTGTGCGTTAGCATATTTCAGTAACTTCAAGTTCAGTAACATTTGAATCAACATTCATGTCATGGATTATGGATACCTTTTCTTACTTCAACTTTTTTTTAATTTTATTTATTTATTTAAATTTGTTTATTTTTTATATTTTATAAAATTGCGTCAGGCAATGCAAAAAGGCACTTTAGGTCCGTTTACACATGAAATAGGGAATAAGCCAATTATAAATTAAAGTATTTGAGGTCATAGTTTAAGCACAAGGGTACAAAAAAATATTGAAACCACCACTTTGTAGGATAATTCATGAAATAAAAATGTACGGTGTAAACGCAAGTGTTGTATATTTTATTGAAATATGTGACTTGATGAACAGTGTAAACGGGTCTTTAAGACCAGCATGTATAGATTTTGGCGATTTTTAAAGATTAATTCTTAAGAATTTAAGAAACAAAAGCGTACCCTTATCTTTACTGAAGACGAACTTCAAATGTTATATGTTTTGAAAAAAAAAATTTAAAGGGGGAAATTATGAACCTTGTCTAATGAGTTTTAAATTCGTAGAGAATGGAGTTAAATGGAGTCTACTCCTAGCGTGTCTGATGAAGGTTAATCCAGAAAAGCGCTTTACACGCGTACGTACGCAGTGAAATTTTGCTTTTGTACATTTATTAAAATCATTTCAATATGTGGATCGTGTCTTTTTGGCACATATTCTATATTCTTTCGTCTTTAATATAGCCACGATCCTTATCAAAATATATAGATAAATAAAATGGAAATATATTACGGCTATTACGAAATTATTGCTTTATTACTCAGAGTGCCTTGTCTTTGGTGGTTTTTATAAGATATCCTATATTTCTGTTAATTTATAAATTGGCGTACATGCAGTATATTCGTCTTTTTTCTGTTGAAAAGTGAAAACAAAACGTGACTTCAATATTTATTACATAGTTTGTCCGAAGCTTCGCAAGAAAATCCCACTTAATCAGTCCCGTGTGGGACCCAGGTGGCGAAAAGGTCCACAGCAGAGCCTAACTTGTCGTAAGAGGGGACTAAGGGTATTTGGATTCTGACGTCAGGTCAGTGCTCAGCCCACAGCGCGACCAAGGTGTGTATCCTAGGTGGCTGAATAGGGTTGCCCTCGTCCGCAGGGGTTGTTAAGCTTATAATAGGGAACCCCTGACCGGTGACCAAAGTGGGCCAACATGTTTGATGAGTAACACGCTTCATGCATGTAAAAAATCACTTTGTGGACCACCAAATGTCTAAATTTTCTAAATTTTCTGCCCTTACCCACCTCTCCCCTTTTTCTGTTTTTTTTCTTCAAAAGTTGCTGTTTCCTTTGTTTCCCACCCCACCCCATGTTTCATATCATTATCATCATCATGTCATGTTCATTTTAACAATCTTTCATGTTCATCGCCTTCAAGTAACCTATAAAGTGTTGCGAGGGCCTAAAACACAACTCACTCACCCACTTGATCATACATGTACATGTATTTTAAACAAACTTTAACGTTGATTTGCTCAGAGCTCTTTATTAGTTAAGGTAAGACTTAATTAGGGTATGCTCCGCACAATGTCACACCTTACATGCATTGTCTTGTGTATCATGTTCCTTTTTACATTTAAAAGTATGGAACTCTCAAACAGTTCTCAGAAGATGTACATTTATACTCTAATTGATGGAGGTAGACGGAAGTAGATGCGGAATAATTGTACACGACACAACCTCCATACATTTATAATTTGGGAGTTATATATACCAGTGACATTTTAAGAAAACTAGAAAAGAAAATTGCATCAATATCAGGCAATGATATATCTTCATTCATTAAAAACATAAAATTAATTAAATGAATATATGCACAATATTAATTGGACAAGATAATCTTTGATCGAACTCCGGGTTCAAAACGTAGCCAATAAATGAACAATCATTAACATTATAGAATAACAAGATATAAAATTATACTAATTGTTGATAATTAACACTTGTCCTTGTTTAAACATTTCCACAAAGACACGGTGCCCCTTGCTGTTATTTATTATCGCTAATTAGCAAATAATCAACCAATCTAGTCCGAGAAAGTATAAAACAAAAATGGCTAAATTTTACCTTAAATTTAACAGAAAAAAAATAAAATTTAAACTATTTTGATGATACCTATAAAGAAAATTAACATTTGAAGCATTTTTTGTTACGTCGGGGTAAGATTTCCGTTAAGAAATAAAGTGACGGCGATTTTTTAAACTAGAGCTGTTTTACCATTTTTAGACTAGTTTTTATAAAATTCTATTGGAAATTGAAGTAATTTCTTCACCAATTTGAAAAAAAAAGACAGAAAATGTATTTACTTTAAACTAATATACGATATTCTACACGAAAAGTATTTAGTCAGACATAGGGCTAAGGTTTTATGGTTTTGTTACTTGTCAATTGAAGAAAGTATAGGGACTGTCAAATTTTTTTCCACTACGTTCTATTGTAGTCAGTTGATGGTGAATGGTGTCCCCCTTATGGTGACAAAATAATTGGAATCAATTAAAGTTGTCCACCATTCTTGAGTATGGCTGCCAATTTCTAATTCATTGTGACAAATTCGGTAAAGGAAGAAAAAAACAAAACCCTATGACAAACCAAGATCTGCACCAATCTGAGATAAAAATTACATATTTATTAACGAGTGCATGGTGTCTATCGTAGAATTTCTTGAGTAAAGACAGCAACGGAGGAGCAACATAGCCCTGGGTAAGCAATTTCTGTGTATAAGGGATCAACTTACAACTTCTTCACTATGAAGTCTTTAGTAGACCTAATTAAGCTGAAGATATAATAAGCAAATAACAGTTTTTTCTCTATCTGCATAAGTTTCCATTTGAATGGCAAAAACCTGAAAAAAAACCGCAATTGTTTACCTTCAAATGTTTGTAAAGCTAGATGAGCTGGAGGTTTCAAGAAGCAACAGATTTTCTTTATCTGCAAAACTTTTATTCTATATGCCATGAACACGATTTTTTTTCACCTTTAAAGGGCCATAACCCCTTCAAGGGTTATCTATCAACTTGGACTTTTTTAGAGCTCAATGAACTGAAGGTTTTAACAAGCAACTGCTATTATCTATCTTCAATAGTTTTCATTCCATAGGTCTGAATATGAAAAACCACTTTTGTTCACCTGCAAAGGGCCATAATCCCTATAAGGGGTCATCTGACAACTTCAACTCATTGTAGTACTTTAATAGAACTTTTCAAGCTTAAACAAATCTTCTCTATCTATTATACCTTTTATAAGACAAAACTGGGGTCAGACCAAATTTTCTTTTTTAGCAAGGGTGGCCATGTTTAATTTTGGTAAGCAGTCACCATTTGTGTAATCCTGATAGAAGGCATCCTATTGATGATGTGAGTAAAGTTTTAAAGCAATCCCTTCAGTAGTTTTAGGGATGTTTAAAGAAATGTTATTGATGACCACGACGGATTCAAAGTGAGGGCAATATATCATATGACCCTTTGGGTGAGCTAAAATATTTTGGATTATCAGCTGAAATAGCTGAGTTATAAGCCACGAGGACTGATTGTGACGGCAGCCTCTAACGTGGAACATTACTTGCAACATCAAAATCTACCAGAATACCAATTTTTATCAAAATAAAAGGATTCTAAAATTTTTGCGGCCATCTTGGATTTAGAAATTTTACGTTTTTGCATTTTATGGAAAAAAAAACTGTAAATATCTCTTTAGAAGTTTTTAAATAATTTTGTAGTACTTTGCAAGCTCTATAATACTTCAAAGGTGCTCATCACTTGGGATACTGAGATATGACAATGTCCTATATAATGAACTTCTGTTATTTACTTTTAAAAAGCGGCCATTTTTAAAATTTCGAAGTCCTTATGGACACCTCGTATGTGGAGTATTACTCGCAACATCAAAATCTACCAGATTATTAATTTGTATTAATTTCCAAGCACTTTTAAATTTTGGCGGCCATCTTGGAATTTGAAATTTCACATTTTCTCATTTTGCGGAAAAACGGTAAATATTGCTTCAATTTTTTTTTATATTTTTGTAGTACTCATCAAGTTCAATAATCCTACCAAGTTTCAAGGTCCTCACCACGTAGGTTACCGAGATATAGCAATGTCCTATATAATGACTTTCGCTGTTTACTCGGAAATGGTGACCAGTTTGAAAATTTCGAAAACGATGTACACATATCTGATATGTGCCCTATCACTGTGGAAAGTTTCATAAAGCTCAGTCTTCACATCTCTTCGGCTATACCCGGACAAGCGTTTTTCAGAGTGCGGAAGAAGAAGAAGAAGAACAAGAGGCTCCCAGGTGCCTGAATTGCTTACCTGGTCTTGATGTCAACCATATGAAGACTTATGTTACAATAGCTAAATGAGCTGAATGTTTAAGCATGAAAAAGCTTTTCTTTATCTGCAATAGTTTTCATTCTAAATAATAAAAAACACTATTATTCAACTTTTAAGGGGCTGTAACCCCTATAAGGGGTTATCAGACAAATTCAACCCTATGGAAACTTTTGTAGAGCTAAATGAGCTGAACATTTAAGCAAGCAACAGCTTTTCTCTATCTGCAATAGTTTTCATTCTTTAAGCCAAAAACACTATTTTTGCCTTTAAGGGGCTGTAACCCCTATAAGGTGTCATCTGACAACTTTGACCCTATAAAGACTTTTGTAGAGCTAAATGAGCTGAACATTTAAGCAAGCAACAGCTTTTCTCTATCTGCAATAGTTTTCATTCTATATGCCAAAATCACTATTTTTTGCCTTTAAGGGGCTTTAACCCCTATAAAGGGTCATATGACAACTTCCAACCCATGGAGACTTTTGTAGAGCTAAATGAGCTGAACCTTTTTAGCAAGCAACAGCTTTTCTCAATCTGCAATAGTTTTCATTCTATAGGCCAAAAACACTATTTTTCACCTTTAAGGGACTGTAACCCCTATTAGGGGTCATCTGACAACTTTGACCCTATGGAGGCTTTTGTAGAGCTAAATGAGCTGAACATTTAAGCAAGCAACAGCTTTTCTCTATCTACAATAGTTTTCATTCTGTAGGCCAAAAACATGCAAAAACGCTATTTTTCACCTTTAAGGGGCTGTAACCCCTATAAGGGATCATCTAACAACTTAGACCTTATGGAGACTTTTGTAGAGCTAAATGAGCTGAACATTAAAGCAAGCAACAGCTTTTCTCTATTTGCAATAGTTTTCATTCTATAGGCCAAAAACACTCTATTTTTCGCCTTTAAGGGGGTGTAACCCCTATAAGGGGTCATCTGACAACTTCGACCCTATGGAGACTTTTGTAGAGCTAAATGAGCTGAACATTTAAGCAAGCAACAGCTTTTCTCTATTTTTTAGATACTTTTGTAGAACTTTCGATGCTGAAGCAGCCAAAAACAGTAGTCAGACCACCCTGGTCTATTTTTAGTAACGGTGGCCATGTCTTTGACGGATCAAAAATTGAAACACAAGTTTGGTGCAGGACACCCTAAGGATCATTCATACCAAGTTTCATTAAATTCTGTTCAGTAGTTTCAGAGGAGAAGATTTTTGAAAAACTGTTAACAGACGACTACGACGACGACAGACGACGACGACAGACGACGACGACGGACGCCAAGTGATGGTAAAAGCTCACATGGACCTTCGGCTAATAATAAGAATAATAAGAAAAGGAGTAAAAACAATATGTTCCCGAACTTCGTTTGGGGAACATAATTATTAGTGAGGTTACCATATGTTCTTTTCCAGTCACAGTTGGCAAATTAGTTCAGTGATTTCAAAGACGAATATTTTTCTAAAAATTGTTTAGGGACAACAAGGGACGAAAGACATGGTATAAGCTCTTGTTATGACTTGATCTCACGTTGTTAGTTTCTATCCGGTTTATTTTGTGTTTTTTCTATGTTTTGTATATTCTTGTGCTGTTTGTGTTCATGTTTATGGTCTGTGGCCAGTTGAGCTAAAGAGTTTCAAATATGCAACAATACAAAGAGGTTTTATAGTTATTTGCAAAATAACGAATGTGTTCATGTATCTGACAAGTCTGAGTCACATAGTACCTACAGTTTGACTTACTTAACCTTATGATCCTACCAAGTTTCAAATCATTCTCACTTACAAATTATGAGAAAAGCTTGACGGAAATTTTACTGTATTTTTTTCTATATCTACCCAGTCTTAAACAAGAAGGAAAAGTCCAACAGGTCTAAAAGTACCTTAGGACCCACATGTAATTTGACTGTACAATCACATAAAAGGATATTTGAAGAGCGACAGACAACTCATTATGGAAGAAAAGTACTAGTAATGGCAATAGCCAGGCGATTTAAAAAAAATAAAAGGCAACAGTAGAAAAATAAAGTCAAAATACAATTTTATTAAGTGAACTATAATTAGGTACAAACTATATACATTACAAAAAAAGACTTTATAAACAAAAATACAATGTTATTGAGTGAACTATAATTAGGTACAAACTACATTACAAAATAGACATTATAAACAAACATTTAATGTGTGGTGAAAAAGATGGGCTTATGGTATTTATGAAACAATTCAAACATTTTATAAAATTATGGATCACATCTTTGATGTATCAATTTGAACAAGAAAATAATAAACAACACATTTAAGCATTAAGCAATGGACACTTTATATTCATTTTTTGGTCTGAAAATAACAGTAAAATACTTCCAAAATATTCTTATGAACACAGGTTTTAAGTAGAAATTAAATTACATCATCAAACTTTGAAAAAAAATAACTACATTGTCAGACTAAACATGTACTCTAAACCTATAAAGAACAAAATCGATTATTAAATATCATCATGATGATTGTATTGGCTCTATTTGATAAAGCATATTTCCATTAATAAATAGCTGTCATAAAACAATTTTAATTATACTACAGTGTTAAAACAAAATATGTGAAATCGTTTTCTCTCATGTTTTAACAAATACCACAAAAAGTGGACAGACAGACAGACATGGGTACATGTATTTCTCCACAACATCAAAAATAGCTGTTTTTGAATATAACAAACACAAACATATATTTCCAACAAAATTTTAAACACATTATATCCTCCATCTTTGGACTTCCTACTTATAGTTGATGCTTCAAAACTTTGGTTGTATATGTAAATACATGTATGTATTGTAAAAATAAAGTCCTTAGCAGAATCACTGTAATTATTTACAAGTTAATTAGAAACTTCAAATTATATGTGTACATATACCTTACTATGATAACGTCATTTACAGAATCACTGAGTTTTATACAAGTCAATTAAGAACTTTAAGTAATATGCGTACATATACATTGCTTTGATCAAGTCTTTGACAAAATCGCTATGTTTGGTACAAATTAATCAAAAACTTCAAATTATATGTGTATAAATACATTGCTATGATAAAGTCCTTTACAGAATCACTTTGTTTGATACAAGTTAATTAAGAACTTCAAGTTATATATGTACATATACAATGCTATGATAAAGTCATTTACAGAATCACTGTGTTTGATACAAGTTAATTAAGAACTTCAAGTTATACATTTATGTGTTTACATACAATGATATGATAAACTAATTAACAGAATCACTGTGTGTGATACAAGTTAATAAAGAACTTCAAGTTATACATGTATGTGTTTATATACAATGATATGATAAACTGATTAACTGACTCACTGTGTGTGATACAAGTTAATTAAGAACTTCATGTCATACATGTATTATGTGTTTATATACAATGATATGATAAACTTATTAACAGAATCACTGTGTTTGATACAAGTTAATTAAGAACTTCAAGTTGTATGCGTGCATATAAAATGCTATGATAAATGTTCATATACATTGCTATGATAAAGTCCTTTACAGAATGACTGTATTTGAGGCAAGTTATTTAAGAACTTTTAGATATATGTGTACACATACATTGCTATGATAAAGTCCTGTACAGAATCACTGTTATTAATACAAATTAATTAAGAACTTTAAGTAATATGTGTACATATACATTGCTATGATAAAGTCCTTTACATAATCACTTTGTTGACACAAGTTATTTAGGAACTTTAAGTAATATGTGTACATATACATTGCTTTGATAAAGTCCTTTACAGAATCACTGTGTTTGATACAAGTAAATTAAGAACTTCAAGTTAAATGTGTACATATACATTGCTATGATAAAGTCCTTTACAAAATCACTGTGTTTGATACAAGTTAATTAAGAACTTCAAGTTATATGTGTACATATACATTGCTATGATAAAATCCTTTACAGAATCACTGTGTTTGATACAAGTTAATTAAGAACTTCAAGTTAAATGTGTACATATACATTGCTATGATAAAGTCCTTTACAGAATCACTGTGATTGATACAAGTTAATTAAGAACTTCAAGTTATATGTGTACATATTGATACAAGTTAATTAAGAACTTCAAGTTATATGTGTACATATACATTGCTATGATAAAGTCCTTTACAGAATCACTATGTTTTATACAAGTTAATTAAGAACTTCAAGTTATATGTGTACAAATACATTGTTATGATAAAGTCCTTTACACAATCACTGGGTTTGATACAAGTTAATTAGAAACTTCAAGTTATATGTGTACATATACATTGCTATGATAAAGTCCTTTATAGAATCACTATGTTTGATAGAAATTAATTAACTTATAGAATCACTTTGTTTGTTACAAGTTCATTAAGAACTTCAAATTATTTGTGTACATATACGTTGCTATGATAAAGTCCCTTACAGAATCAATGTGTTTGATACAAGTTAATTAAGAACTTCAAATTATTTGTGTACATATACATTGCTGTGATAAAATCCTTTACAGAATCACTGTGTTTGATACAAGTTAATTAAGACCTTCAAGTTATATGTGTACATATACATTGCTTTGATAAAATCCTTTAAAGAATCACTGTGTTTGATACAAGTTAATTAAGAACTTCAAGTAATTTGTGCACATATACATTGCTATGATAAAGTCCTTAACAGAATCATTTTGTTTGATACAAATTAATTAAGAACTTCAAGTAATTTGTGCACATATACATTGATATGATAAAGTCCTTTACAGAATCATTTTGTTTGATACAAGTTAATTATATGTGTACCTATACATTGCTATGATAAAGTCCTTTACGGAATCATTTTGTTTGATACAAGTTAATTATATGTGTACCTATACATTGCTATGATAAAGTCCTTAACAGAATCATTTTGTTTGATACAAATTAATTAAGAACTTCAAGTAATTTGTGCACATATACATTGATATGATAAAATCCTTTACAGAATCACTATGTTTGATACAAGTTAATTAAGAACTTCAAGTAATATGTGCACATATACATTGCTATGATAAAGTCCTTTACACAATCACTGGGTTTGATACAAGTTAATTAGAAACTTCAAGTTATATGTGTACATATACATGTACATTGCTTTGATAAAGAACTTTACATAATCACTTTGTTTTATATAAGTTAATTAAGAACTTCAAGTTTTATGTGTACATATACATTGCTATGATAAAGATCTTTACATAATCACTTTGTTTTATATAAGTTAATTAAGAACTTCAAGTTTTATGTGTACATATACATTGCTATGATAAAGAATTTTACATAATCACTTTGTTTTATAGAAGTTAATTAAGAACTTCAAGTTATATGTGTACATATACATTGCTATGATAAAGTTCTTTACAGAATCACTGTGTTTGATACAAGTTAATTAAGAACTTCAAGTTTTATGTGTACATATACATTGCTATGATAAAGAATTTTACATAATCACTTTGTTTTATAGAAGTTAATTAAGAACTTTAAGTTATATGTGTACATATAAATTGCTAAGATAAAGTCCTTTACAGAGTCCTTTACAGAATCACTGTGTTTGATACAAGTTAATTAAGAACTTCCAAATAATATGTGTACATATACATTGCTATGATAAAGTCCTTTACAGAATCACTTTGTTTGATACAAGTTAATTAAGAAGTTCAAGTTATATGTGTACATATACATTGCTGTGATAAAGTCTTTTGCAGAATCACTATGTTTGATACAAGTTAATTAAGAACTTAAAGTTATATGTGTACATATACATTGCTATGATAAAGTCCTTTACAGAATAACTGTATTTTAGGCAAGTTATTTGAGACTTTTAAGATATATGTGTACCTAAACGTTGCTATGATCAAGTCTTTCATAGAATCAATATGTTTGATAGAAGTTAATTTACTTAAAGAATCACTATGTTTGATACAAGTCATTTAAAAACTTCAAGTTAATATGTCTAGATGTACATTGCTATGATAAAGTCCTTTACAGAATCACTGTGTTTGATACTTGTTAATTTACTTTGTAATAATTTGTGAAAGAATGATTGTCATTAATTAACTTCATGTATGTAATTAAAGAATTAAACTTATCCTATTAATCAAATACAGGATAGAGAATCCATCATATGTTTTGTTGGTATGTGCACAGTCATAAGGTTTTGTGTGATAAATAACTGTATGCATACATTCATGAACTAATTATAAAAATCATGTTTTATGCGTGGGTAATTTATTTACATCATTATTGTATCATTAAAACATGTAAAATATTCAACCAGGATTTGTAATGATTAGAACAATAATGTTCCAATATTGTATATAGTATTTTATCCTGTCATTTTTTCAATAACAAATTTACATCAAAGATATAAATTGTATCCTCATTAATACCATGATCTCCGTTATATGGTTGGTATGTTCACAGTACAAAGGTTTTCTGTGATAAATAACTTTATGCATACATTTATGCAATAATTAGATAACCATGAATGATTACAATTTAAAGGCAGAATTTAGTGTTTGTTGTTAAGCATAATAATACTACTTCATTTTCTAAAAGTAAAATATATAAATAATTAAAATAATCAAAATAAATTTATGCTAAATAAGAAACATGTGACAATAAATCTGTGCTTTAAGTGTGGGTAATTCATTTACATCATTATTTTATCATAAAAACATGTAAAATATTCAACCAGAATGTGTAATGATTAGTAAACATCAAATGTTCCAGTATTATACATAGTATTTATCTTGTCATTTTACCCCCCCAAAAAATTAACACCAAAATATAAATTTTATCATCAGTCTAAATAAGTTTTATGCTATGAATATTCAATTGACAGATTGGTATTTTTGTAGAAGTTCTACAATGTCTAAACGTCTTGATTCTATTGCTAATTCAATTGGAGAATCCCCGAGATTTACTTTTGCTCCATTCTCAAGCAGGAATTTAACAACATCATAATGTCCAAACCATGAGGCAATGTACAGAGGTGATTGATTATACCTAGTACAGAGGTTTACATCCCCACCATGGTTAACCAGGTATATTACAATATCAAGGTGTCCTTCCTTTGCTGCAATGTACAGAGGTGATTCCTTATACTCAGTACAGAGGTTCACATCCCCACCATGGTTAACCAGGTATGATACCATATCAAGGTGGCCTTCCTTTGCTGCAGTGTACAGAGGTGATTCATTATCCTCAGTACTGAGGTTCACATCCCCACCATGGTTAACCAGGTGTACTACAATATCAAGGTGTCCCCTCTCTGATGCTGCAGTCAATGGTGTGTAGTAAGGTTTATTTTCTGGGTTAACTATTCCATTCATCTCTAAAAGAATCTTAACAGCAGACATGTTACCAACATAACACGCTGCTGTTAGTGGTGTATGTTTCCTATGATAATTTCCGTAACGATTCATACCATCACCCACTGCTGATACATTTACAGCATTACTTTCTGTATACTTCAATAAAACCTGTAAAACATCTACATTACCACTGTAGACTGCCAAGGTAAGTAACCGTGATTGTTCTGATAGGTCAGATCCAATAACAGATGTCAATGTATCATGTTCAATGAGGACATAATCTATGATACACTGTAAAAGATGACTGTGGCCGTAGTATATAATGAAGCTGATGATACGTATGAAATACCCTAGCAACAGATTCTGACGTTCTTGTTCATCATAATTACGAGTACCCTCTTCCTTGTTTACTGCCATCTTTTCACTCTGTTGTGTTATGTGGTCTGTATCACCTTTCATTACTGTAAGGAACATTTCTTTGAATTGTTGATATGACAACTTTTTCTTTAGAACGTCCATGAAGACATCAATAAATTGTCTATGTGACAGAGTAGGGTTAGTAAATACATCATAGAGCTTTCCATCATTTATATCTTTCAACAGTCGGTCAGCTAATAATGGATACATGTCTTCTATGACTTCAATACTGAGTTGATCAACTGATTCTGTTCCTGATATAACTAGTTTATTCCGAACAAATGTACTGGGCATGTATTCTATCATGAGTTCTACATGCTGTTTTCCAAAATGGAAGGCAACAATTTCATATATGGAGTCATGGATAAATGTGTAGTGGTCACAAGATTTAGTGAGGTATGTTCCAGATAAATGTTCTATGGCTTGGTTTATCTGACTGTTTGTTGGGTTGGCAGAATCACTGCATGAGTCAAAGATGTCGTGTGTTAAGTTCTCATTGATGGATGTCAAAGGTTTGTCCATGCTTGATATTTTCTTGGAGTTCATCATACAGAGGACCAAAACTGCATATTGTGTTTTCTGCATTTCCGCCATTATGTCGAGTTCATCTTTAACACAATCCACAGGGTGATCAAAGAATGCTTTGGGATTCTTTAAATGCTTATCTGATGCTGCAAAAATTCTACATAACAACGGAAACATAAAATTACAATTTTCAAATGATAGATTATCAAATTGTTCCTTAACATCTTTGTTTGTACAGTGGTTTTTGAATATATTTATCTTGTCTAATACAGTTAACTGATTTGACTTACTCTCAACATCAATAACATTTTCTAGAACAAAACTGCCAACCTTGTTAGCCTGATTATACACTAATGTTCTGCAGGTACAAATTAGTTTGGATTGTTTACCTATTGCTGACAAAATACTGGTTTTTGTGTTATTCAATTTGTTATATAATGAAACATCAAAAGAAAAAACACCTAAAACATCGTCAAGTACAAAAACCTGAGACACAGACTTGTCACCAAACTGAACAATGTCCTCTAGTTGACAAATAGGTACCACTTCAAATGTTTGTTTCTGGCATTCCAGAGCTATATGTCTTGCAATGCTTGTCTTCCCAGCTCCAGGACCTCCTACTATTGTCACAATCTGATGTTGGTTGAGTTTGTCTGTAACTTCTTTTACAGCTGCTGTTCCACTATAGAACACCACATCTTCTACTTCCCATGTGTCTAGCTGAGTAATTTGACCATCTGAAAAAAATAATCATACATGAACTGCAAAATATTAGCATATATTTAGTGTTTGCACAAAAATGTTAGTTCTAGTTATGTGATTGATATTAACTTATATTAAACTCATGGCATAGTTGTGAGGCAGTAAACAATTAGATATTTCGCATCGTTGCCCTTTTTGGCTTTTGGTGCCTCTGCTTCTCTCATGTTTTTTGATATTTGCTCTGGAAAAGGTCCAGCCTAACACCAAAAGATCTTGCCTCTGATGTGCTTTGGTATATATTGTGGTACTGGTCGAGCATCAAGACTTTCTATTATAGTTCTTACCTCTGATGTGTTTTGGTATATGTTGTGGTACTGGCCGAGCCTCTAAACTTTCAATTCTTGTTTTTTGATCTTTCAATTCTTTCCTAAATTGTTGGATATCATCCACCATTTGACTTCTGATATCTTGGTCCAATCTTTTGGTTTCTAAGTCATTAACCTCGGTAGTTAAAGAGCCTCCACTTAATCTCTGAATTGCCTGTATTAATAAAGTACATTTTTTTTTACATTTTTACATTTTTTACAAATGTTAGTGCTGTATTATTTTTAAACAAGTGAGCTGTTTTCAATTTATTATGTTTCCTTGTTTGCATTATTAAGAATTATTTAATATTAATATATATTTGATTTTTTTTTAAATACATGTATTAATAGATATATTCTTTAATTAACTAAATTAAAAGTTCAAAATATAATAGTACCTAGGGTATTAAATGTACTATTTTATTTAGAAATTTTTATTTAGGGTCTGTTTATTTGGTAGTCACTATCAGTTATTATAAAGCTACTTGCCTGACTTAACTCAGTCCACTTTATTTGGTAATCACTATCAGTTGTTATAAAGCTACTTGCCTGACTTAACTCAGTCCTCTTCATTTGCTAATCACTATTAGTTGTTATAAAGCTACTTGCCTGACTCAACTCAGTCCTCTTCATTTGGTAGTCACTATCAGTTATTATAAAGCTACTTGCCTGACTTAACTCAGTCCACTTCATTTGGTAATCACTATCATTTATCATAAAGCTACTTGCCTGACTTAACTCAGTCCACTTCATTTGGTAATCAATATTAGTTGTTATAAAGCTACTTGCCTGACTTAACTCAGTCCACTGTATTTGGTAATCACTATCAGTTATTATAAAGCTACACTCCTGACATAACTCAGTCCACTCTATTTGGTAGTCACTATCAGTTGTTAAAAAGCTACTTGCCTGACTTAACTCAGTCCACTGTATTTGGTAATCACTATCAGCTATTATAAAGCTACTTTCCTGACTTAACTCAGTCGTCTGTATTTGGTAATCACTATCAGCTATTATAAAGCTACTTGCCTGACTTAACTCAGTCCACTTCATTTGGTAGTCATTATCAGTTATTATAAAGCTACTTGCCTGACTTAACTCAGTCCACTTTATTTGGTAATCACTATCAGTTATTATAAAGTTACTTGCCTGACTTAACTCAGTCCACTTCATTTGGTAATCTCTATTAGTTGTTAAAAAGCTACTTGCCTGACTTAACTCAGTCCACTTCATTTGGTAATCACTATCAGTTATTATAAAGCTACTTGCCTGACTTAACTCAGTCCACTTCATTTGGTAATCACTATCAGTTATTATAAAGCTACTTGCCTGACTTAACTCAGTCCACTTCATTCGGTAATCACTATCAGTTATTATAAAGCTACTTGCCTGACTTAACTCAGTCCACTTCATTCGGTAATCACTATCAGTTATTATAAAGCTACTTGCCTGACTTAACTCAGTCCACTGTATTTGGTAGTCACTCTCAGTTATTATAAAGCTACTTGCCTGACTTAACTCAGTCCACTTTATTTGGTAGTCACTCTCAGTTATTTTAAAGCTACTTTCCTGACTTAACTCAGTCCACTTTATTTGGTAATCACTATCAGTTGTTATAAAGCTACTTGCCTGACTTAACTCAGTCCACTTCATTTGGTAATCACTATCAGTTGTTATAAAGCTACTTGCCTGACTTAACTCAGTCCACTTCATTTGGAAATCACTATCAGTTATTATAAAGCTACTTGCCTGACTTAACTCAGTCCACTTCATTTGGTAATCACTATCAGTTAGCAAACACTGCTCACTGTGTGCCAAAAAATTTCGGAACTTTCTGACTCGCTCCACATCATCTGTCTCTGATACATCACTGGTGAGTGGTTCTTTACCCCATCCTTGAGCAGGTGCTGGGACTGATAATGTATTCCTGATCAGTTTATACAACAAGGAAAAGTCAAAATTTGTTGACTGTGGTAAATGTGGTGCAGCTACAATACAAAATTAATTCAATAAACATGATAATTAAGGTTAGTAAATATCAGGGGTGAATAGGCATTTTGATGAACTTCAGTGAACCGTAAATTTTTTTTTAGATTTTTCTTTTCAGACCCCTATATGAAGAACATTTCTGGGCAGGTAGATATTGAGGTGCTGATCACTTTTACCTATGCCCAAAATTCGATATCTGTTACCGTTTTTGAGTTATTTGCAAAAAAATGCAATTTACCCCTATGTTCTATTTTTAGCCACGACAGCCATGTTTTTTGACGAATCAAAAATCCTAACAATAACATTTGGCTTGGGGGTTTCAGAGGAAAAGGTTTTTGAAAAATCGTTTACAGACGACGACAACAACGGACGCCAAGTGATGGTATTAGCTAAAAAACTCTATTTTTGACCTTTAAAGGGCCATAACCCCTATAAGGGGACATCTGACATCTTTAACCCAATAAAGAATTTTAGAATCGGTGAGTTTTATTTTTGAAAATCAGTCAATAAATGCTTCTTAGCTAGCTGTCAGTAACTGTGAGTGTTGTCAAGAGTGTTCTTTTACGTCTTGTTGTTCTCGTATAGTGCTCTTGTCTCAGGTTTTCTCTTGATGAATTGAACTTTTATCAATTTAATTTTTGGAGTTTGTTATTTTTGTGCTTTGTGCTTTGTACAAGATTATTAAAGTTGGGCCCAAAAAAACTATTTTAAACCCTGCCACATTTTGTATGCGTCTGATCTTTGTCAAAGCTTTTGTTGGTCTCTGTCATCTATCTGTTAACTGTTCTACATGTATGCCCAGAAATGAGTCTTTCCTTGATGATTTAGGGATTGGTTTTGACATTTATGTATTGTCTTTTTAGTCCTGGGCAATGCAAGATGGGGAGCAGCAACCTCTGGTCATGTTGAAGACTGCTGGCTGTTTTCGATTGTTATTTTTTTTAATTTCCATTCTTTATGTTCACTTATTCCACATCTCTTTATGGTCTATATTTTGTTAAGGTTTATGCAAGCAACAGCTTTTCTCTATCTTCAATTGTTTTCATTCTTTAGAGCAAAATCATGAAGAAACACTATTTTTGACGTTTAAAGGGGCCATAACCCCTATAGGGGGTAATCTGGAGGCTTCGACCCTATGGAGACTTTTGTAGAGCTTTTCGTGTAGGTTGTATCAGATTTTTTCTATCTCATAAATACTTTTTAATTTACAAGCCAAAAACAGAAGTCTGACCACCTGGTCAATTTTAAGCATTCTTGTTGACCGATTAAAAATCAAACACAATGCAAGACACTCGAAGGATCAATCATACCAAGTTTAATTAAATTCTGTTCAGTAGTTTCAGAGAAGAATTTTTGAAAAATTGTTAACAGACGATGACAACAGATGACAGATGGCAACATACAGTAAGTGAGCTTAAAATGTGCCTAAGTCAAAATGTTAAACAGGAAGTAGGTGAGCTACAGACCTGAAATTAAATCCCACAGTATCACTGTATATTACCCTATGCTAATGCTGCATACTAAATATCAAGAGGCTGTGATAAGAAGTTACTGGGAAAACTGTCATGCAAACTTGTTGTGCTGACAAAATAAGGGGACAGACAAACAGACAAATATACCATCATAAAACTTTGATAGCAAGGGACATACTGTATTTACCTGGGAAGAGAAAGTTAAGCTGGTCCTTGTTACATTTCATTGGTTGTGTATATCTTAAGTTGTGTTCATGTGTGCTTAGATGGCCATGTAATGAACCTGGTGGCACATGGTTATCAAAATAATGGCGGACAGAATCTGTGCCAATGTTCAAACACAACAGATACATCCGTAAAAAGTTTGTTTCTTCAGAAAGAACGGCGCTTGTTGTATCTAAAATAAAAGTATAAAACTATAAGAATTTTGTATAATTAAACATGACTTCAACAAAATATAAAACTACAAACTACAACTTTAAATAAAAGAGTGAAAAATTGATTTTTCCTTTTGAATTTATATACATAATATCTGTACCTGTTTTAATTTTAGCCATATCTTGACAAACCTGTTTATAAAGGCCAAGGAAGCTAGGTAAATTGCAAGTATGACCTGTATAGACAGGTGCCCTTTATATTAAAATTAACATACATTACATACATTTGATGCCAACATGGATCAGTGCATCATTTAATGTTAATTTTAATTTCAGGTATGGATATGATCTTGTAGATGAAGGAGTATATATCTGTTTAACATGTTAAATATTGTTTGTTTGTTTCAATTTGTCTTCTTGTAGATGAAAGACTATATATCTTTATAACATGTTAAATATTGTTTGTTTGTTTCATTTGTCTTCTTGTAGATGAAAGACTATATATCTTTATAACACGTTAAATATTGTTTATTTGTTTCAATTTGTCTTCTTGATATATCTTTATAACATGTTAAGGATGTTTGCTGGTCAGTTTGGTATCTTAATTTATATAATTGATGAATAGATCAAAGGTAAAGGTACAAAACTAGAGGCTCCCAGGAGCCTGAATCGCTCACCTGGTCCTTAAGGCATAATGGTCTCTTCTTTAATGGGTCAAGTCCCAACTTAGACACAACAGAGACTTTCCTGAGTCTAAATGAGCTGAACATTAAAGCAAGCCCCACCTTTTCTCTATCTGCAATAGTTTTTATTCAATAGGGCAAAAAAACATGAAAAAACGCTATTTTTGACCTTAAAAGGACCATTTCTCCAATAAGGGCTTATCTGACAACTTCATCCCTATTGAGACTTTTGTAAAGCTTAATGAGCTAAACATTTAAGCAAGCCCCACCTTTTCTCTATCTGCAATAGTTTTTATTCAATAGGGCAAAAAAGCATGAAAAAACGCTATTTTTGACCTTAAAAGGACCATTACTCCTATAAGGGCTTATCTGACAACTTCATCCCTATTGAGACTTTTGTAAAGCTTAATGAGCTAAACATTTAAGCAAGCCCCACTTTTTCTCTATCTGCAATAGTTTTTATTCAATAGGGCAAAAAAACATGAACAAACGCTATTTTTGACCTTAAAAGGACCATTACTCCTATAAGGGCTTATCTGACAACTTCATCCCTATTGAGACTTTTGTAAAGCTTAATGAGCTAAACATTTAAGCAAGCAACACCTTTTCTCTATCTGCAATAGTTTTTATTCTTTAGGGCAAAAACATGAAAAAACGCTATTTTTGACCTCAAAAGGGCCATAACCCCTATTAGGGGTCATCAGACAACTTGGACCCAATGGAGACTTTTGTAGAGCTTAACGAGCTGAACATTTAAGCAGGCAACTTTTTTTTTCTCTATCTGCAATAGTTTTCATTCTATAGGGCAAAAAACATGAAAAAACGCTATTTTTGACCTCAAAAGGGCCATAACCCCTATTAGGGGTCATCTGACAACTTCAACCCAATGGAGACCTTTGTAGAGCTTAATGAGCTGAACATTTTAGCAGGCAATAGCTTTTCTCTATCTGCAATAGTTTTCATTCTATAGGGCTAAAACATGAAAAAACGCTATTTTTGACGTTAAAAGGGCTGTAACCCCTATTAAGGGTCATCTGACAACTTTGACCCAATGGAGACTTTTGTAGAGCTTAATGAGCTGAACATTTTAGCAGGCAACAGCTTTCTCTATCTGCAATAATTTTCATTCTTTAGGGCAAAAACATGAAAAAACGCTATTTTTGACCTTAAAAGGGCCATAACCATTATTAGGGATCATCTGACAACTTCGACCCAATGGAGACTTTTGTAGAGCTTAATGAGCTGAACATTTTAGCAGGCAACAGCTTTTCTCTATCTGCAATAATTTTCATTCCATAGGGCAAAAACATGAAAAAACGCTATTTTTGACCTTAAAAGGGCCATAACCCCTATTAGGGGTCATCTGACAACTTTGACCCAATGGAGACTTTTGTAGAGCTTTTGATTCTGAAGAGCCTAAGATCCTTCAGATTTTTTCTATCTGTTCTAGTTTTCAAGTTATAAGTCTTTGAATGTGATTTTACCCTATGTTCTATTTTTAGTCACAGCAGCCATGTTTGTTATCAAATCATAAAGCCGAACACAATTTTTAAACATCATACCCTGATTAATACTTGGACCAAGTTTTGAAAAATTCCATTCAGTGGTTTCAGAGAAGAAGATTTTTGAAAAAGTAACGGACGGACGACGGACGACAGACGACATGGCGATGACAATAGCTCAGCTAATAAACTTAAAAAATTCATAGGTTGCCGAACTCATTTTCGTAGCAAAATTTATTGTCTGGAACTTTGTTGTCATTTGTATTTCAAGATAATAATCGTTCAAATTTTGGTGGGAAAAGGCTTTCTTTGGTTTTTACATAGGTTTAGCATTAGGTTTGTTTTAGTTTAAAAACCTATGAAATAATAACAAGAAATTAATGAAACCTTGTAAATTAGCTCTAAATGATCCAATAAACCTTATTTTGAAAAGAAATTAGGGGGTTGCTGGGCAAAACAATTATCCCTATGTTAAAGGTAAAATCTAGAGGATTCCGAAAATCTGACAGAAATCTCAAAAACTGACCAGCAATTATCCTTAAATATTGTTTGTTTATTTCAATTTGTCTTCTTGTAGATGAAAGAGTATATATCTTTTTAACATGTTAAATATTGTTAATTTGTTTCAATTCGTCTTCTTTCAACATATGCATGTTTAACCTAGCTATTTAAGTTCTACCAACTCCCATCTTTTGAGCATTTTTTCTTTGTCAGTTTTTCATTTTCAGATTCTTTGAAAACTTCAATTTGCTTTTCTGGAAAAAAGCCATCTGTTTTGCTAGCATTCTAAACATCAACTTGATTCTTGTTATAACAATTTGTAAAGTATTAAATTGAAAAACGTTGAAGGAACACATTCAGTGTATAGGTAACAAATTAACAAAATTAAATAATTTACTCTCAAGTAATAGGTCACCTGTTTTTATTCAAATTAGATTGTCCAATTGACAAATCCGGACATTTTAATCTTTTCATTATTTTTATGTTAATCAATATCCTTAGCCCAATAATTCAGCCGTTATATTTCACACTCTATGGTCACTACAAAATGTACATCAACAAAAAGGACAGGATTATCTGGGTTACAGACTTGCGAAAGTTACATCAGTTTCCTTGACAGAGCATCACATCTGACACAAAAATTGCTAACACAAGGTTAGGTTCATTCAAGAAATTTTTTGGGAGACTTCATGCGCTCATAAACAAATATGGGATTTCTATCTCTTAGATGAGTGCAGATGTTGGTTTGTCATACATCTTGTCATAGTGTTTTGTTTTGTCTCCCTTTACCAGATTTGACACATCTAAGTGACCATTGGCAGTTTGACAGGTGTACTAGAGCAACCAGGAACTGCTTACTCTTTCGGAGCACCTGAGTAAACTCTCGTTACGACTTGAGTTTTGATTTGTGTTTTTAAATGGTTTGTGTTTTTTAATGGTTTGTGGGTTTTTTTTTGTGCTGTTCTCATTTAATTTTACTGGTTTTATCATTGCCCTTTCAGACCTTTGACACTCAAATACCCCATCCGTGCCTCTTTGCTTCATGTAATTTCCACAAAAGCCTAACAAAAAGTTTAAACTGCAGCCTTTTGTAAGAATACTGTATGGTTCAATAAACTTAATACAAAGTAAACCTACCAACATTGATTGTCAGTGGGTTGCTGGAAACTTGGTAACCATCAAATGTTAATTTACAGACATACACTCCAGAGTCTTCAGCTTTAACATGAAGGACAGTCAGAGACGGAGTAGCTACAGTACCACCACTATATTTGTCTGGAGTCAGCTGAATGTCCTCCCTAGATCCTCTATATCTGGTCCATAGAACAGCTGAAGGTGTAGACTTTCCATTAAAGTTACTGGTCAGGATCAGTGAACTTCCCTCTAAGACTGTGGTGTCTTCAGTTGATACTGTAACTTTTATAGGTTCTGAAAAAATGCAAATAAACGTGATGTAATGGAATAATTGGCTTAAGATGACCATTCAAACTAAGAAAACTCTAACAACAACCAAAGAAAAACATGGCTGCCACCATATCACTTATTCAGCATCATTAATATAACAAAAACAGATTCTAGGTTCCGTGCCTGTTGGGTGGAAAAATTATATGTTGACTTGTTTAACAGGAAGTACATGAGTGACAGATTTGAAAAGACACACTACCATTAGGACCCCTACCTGAAGCTGCATACCAAATATTGAAAGCCTATGATTTATAGTTGCTGAGAAAACTGTTACTAAAAATATTGTAACCGACTGACGGACGGTCGCCCAGCATTTCCAGGTCCCCCCTCCGCTTTGCAGCTTAACTAATTGACGGACGGTCGCCCAGCATTTTCAGGTTCCCCCTCCGCTTGCAGCGTAACTGATTGACAGACAGTTGCCCAGCATTTCAATGTCCCCTCTCCACCTTGCAGTGTAACCAACTGACCGATGGTGGCCCAGCATTTCTATGTCCCCCTCTCCGCCTTGCAGTGTAACCAAATGACGGACAGTCGCCCAGCATTTCCAGGTCCCCCCTCCCCTTTGCAGTGTAACTGATTGATGGACGGTTGCCCAGCATTTCAATGTCCCCTCTCCACCTTGCAGTGTAACCAACTGACCGACGGTCGCCCAGCATTTCTATGTCCCCCTCTCCGCCTTGCAGTGTAACCAAATGACGGACGGTCGCCCAGCATTTCCAGGTCCCCCCTCCCCTTTGCAGTGTAACTGATTGACGGACAGTTGCCCAGCATTTCAATGTCCCCTCTCCGCCTTGCAGCCTAACTGACTGACAGACAGTCGCCCAGCATTTCTATGTCCCTGCCCCACCTTGCAGCGTAACTGACTGACGGACAGTCGCCCAGCAGTTCTATGTCCCTGCTCCGCCTTGCAGCGTAACTGACTGACGGAGTGTTGCCTAGCATTTCTATGTCCCCGCTCTGCCTTGCAGCTTAACCAACTGACGGACGGTTGCCTAGCATTTCTATGTCCCTGCTCTGCCTTGCAGCCTAACCGACTGACGGACGGTTGCCTAGCATTTCTATGTCCCTGCTCTGCCTAGCAGCATAACCGACTGACGGACGGTCGCCCAGCATTTCTATGTCCCCGCTCAACCTTGCAGCGTTACCGAATGAGGGACAGCCGCCCAGTATTTCTATACATCCCCGCTCTGCCTTGCAGCGTAACTGACTGACAGACAGTCACCAAGCATTTCTTATGTCCCCGCTCTGCCTTGCAGCGTAACTAAATGAGGGATTGTCGCCCAGCATTTCTATGTCCCCGCTCCACCTTGCAGCGTAACCGACTGACGGACGTTTGCCAAGCATTTCTATGTCCTCGTTCCGTCTTGCAACCTAACCGACTGATGGACGATTGGCCAGCATTTCCATGTCCTCCCTCCGCCTTGCGCGTAACTGACTTACGGACGGTTGCCCAGCATTTCTATGTCCCCGCTCCACCTTGCAGCTTAACCAACTTGAGATGGTCGCCCAACATTTCTATACGTCCCCGCTCCGCCTTGCAGCGTAACCGACTGACGGCTTGTCACCTAGCATTTCTATATCCCCGCTCCGCCTTGCAGCCTAACGGACTGACAGACTATCGCCCAGCATTTCCATGTCCCCCCTCAACCTTGCAGCGTAACTGACTGATGGAGGTTTGCCCAGCATTTCTAAATTCATCTCTGCCTTGCAGCGTAACCGACTGACGGACGGTCGCCCAGCATTTCTATGTCCCTGCTCCGCCTCGCAGTGGGGGATAAAAACCAAAAATCTCTTGAATAGATATGTCTGTTGAATACAATTAATGTGTTCATTGTTCATTGTTAATGAACCACAGAGGACAGAGGACGATGACGAACGTCAAGCAATGATTATAAAAACATTTGTTTAATTTATAAAGGCAATACATCAAAGGTAAATATTTGATAGTTTCATATATGATAGAAAAAACAGCAACAAATCTCATATATGCAGAACTATATGAATTTCAGAGAATGAAATCTTAAAGTAAAATTGGCTGTCTTTTGTTAGGTAGCATAAATTGTAAATCAATCATATTTCTTTGAAAACTTCAGGATAGGATGTACTTATTAATGTGGTACAAAGTTTTAGACCTACCAACACTGATTGTCAGTGGGTTGCTAGAGACTAGGTCACCATCAAATGTTAATTTACAGACATACACTCCAGAGTCTTCAGCTTTAACATTATGGACAGTCAGAGACGGATTATCTACAGTACCACCACTATATTTGTCTGGAGTCAGCTGAATTTCCTCCTCAGGCCCCCCATTAGATCTGGTCCATTGAACAGCTGAAGGTTTAGACTCTCCTTTAAAGTTACAGGTCAGGATCAGTGAACTTCCCTGTAAGACTGTGGTCTGTTCAGTTGATATTGTAACTTTTATTGGTTCTGAAAAAGTTAAAAAAAATGTGGTTAGATGGAAAAATTAATATTAGATGATCAATCAAGTTGCACAAACTGAGAAAAATCCTTACCATTTTGGACCATTGGGGATGGGTGGGTCAAGTCCTGATACATAAAAGAGCAATGAAAATCAGCATGCACACATAGTAACAACATGGACTTCAATCAGATAATATCATAACGTTCATGAAGATTGTAACAAACACTAGATATTATGAATATTAAACAAGAGGCTCCCAAGAGCCTGAATCGCTCACCTGAACTACACAGATACATGTATATATTTGTAGATATTATTGTGCTTAAACATATGCAATTTAAATTTATGAAATATCTTGGTTAGTTTTCAAGATATTGGGCTTAATAAGTGCAAATTTGGCAAAACTTAGGAAAAAGAACAATAACTCCCACATCAGCAGTCAGATTTTTTCCGAAATTTAAGGACAGGTAGATCTTATTATGCTGATCACTTTTGATTCTTGCACAATTTTGATATCTGAAACCAGTTTTGAGTTATTAGCAAACAAATGAAATTTGCCCTTATGTTCTTATTTTTAGCCATGGTGGCCATGTTTTTTGTACGAATCAAAAATCTGAATGATAGAGTTGTAGCATATCAGCTATCAAACAGTGTGCCATGTTAAGATGCAGTTGGTCTTACTGTTTCAGACAAGTCAGGGGAAAAGTAATGAACAATGGTAAATATTGACGCTTTAAGGGCCATAACTCCTAAAAGAAATGGTTCTACAGCTTTGACCTAATTACATGAATTGTAGATCTTGATGTGCTTAATCATATGCAATTTGAATTTTTGAAATATCTTGTATAGTCTTCACGATATAGGGCTAAATAAGTGAAAAATTTTGAAAAAATACAGAAAAGGGCAATAACTCCTATGTCATTTGTTGGATCTTCCTGAACATTTCAGAGCAGGTAGATCTTGAGATGCTTATCACTTTTGTCTCCAATCAGAATTTTGATATCTGTTACCGTTTTTGAGTTATTTGCAAAAAACTGTAATTTGACCCCTATGTTTTATTTTAAGCCATGGAGGCCATATTTTTTGACGAATCAAAAATCTGAACAACAGAATTGTAGCATTAATGCTATTAAACAATTGTGCCAAGTTTGGTTGAAGTTGGATGTATGGTGTCAGACAAGTTAATCTTTGAAATTCAGGGTAAAAGTAATGAAAAATGGTAAATTTTGACGCTCTAAGGGCCATAACTCCTTAAAGAAATGGTTCTACAGCTTTGACCTAATTACATGAAATGTAGATCTTGCTGTGCTTAATCATATACAATTTGTATTTTTGAAATATCTTGTATAGTTTTCAAGATATAGGGCTAAATGAGTGCAAAATTTTGAAAAAATCCAGAAAAAGGGCAATAACTCCTACATCGGTTGTTTGATCTTCTTGAAAATTTCTGGACAGGTAGATCTTGAGGTGCTAATCACTTTTACCCTCTACCAGAATTTTGATATCTGTTACCGTTTTTGAGTTATTTGCAAAAAACTGCAATTTACCCCTGTGTTCTATTTTTAGCCATGGCGGCCATGTTTTTAGACGAATCAAAAATCCCCACGCTAGTTTTATACTACCTATGCTAATTAACAACTGTGCCAAATTTAAAAGCCATTGGACTTATGGTGTTAGAGGAGTTAACGTTTGAAAAATGTTAACGACGACAGACGACGGACGACGACGGACGCCAAGTGATGGCAATAGCTCACATGGACCTTCGGTCCAGGTGAGCTAAAAAGAGGCTCCCTATACCTATTCGTGTGCATGCAGCCCATGGTGGGATCACAAAAATTTTTGTCACATGCATTCCACCTTGGACATTCTACATATCTATACTACTAAAATAACGAAGCGTTTTTTATTAGCCGGGTTGCAGCCTAAACAACAAATGCTACGACTAAGCTTCATATATCAAAAAATAGGGGATGGTTGTGCCCTTTGAAAATTTCATTAGCACATATGCAATTATGTCTGCAGTTTGCTAATTAACTTAATTAATTGATCTGGAAACCCTATAACCGTCATCGTTCCGGAACTACACCTATGAACAAGTTTCCGGTGGTCATACTAAAAAGCGCTAGGAAGCGCTCGAGCGGGTATTTGGCTCCCAAGACTAAACACTGTTTGAAATTATTTCAAATTAATAATTAGGCTCAACGATGTCAATAAATTGACAAAATAGCGTAGCGATTGATTCAAACTTATATGCCATTGGACATAAAGGTGGGGTAACAAACAATAAAAGATAATAAACCAAAAACTAATTTAGAGTAAAATAATACCGTAGAACCTTTAATTTGCGATTAGCACAACCACGTACAGTAAGGTCATGCATATGCAATTTTTTTATTGTGTGGTCTATTTTTTAAAGCAACGCAACGATTGATTTTTTCGCGGGTTTTTCCTAGTATTTAACATAAAATTAAGGAATTGGTACATGTCTTTTCAATAAATATATACAAGCTTATATAACAAGAGTTTACACTAAAGTATGTCTCGTCTGTGGCACCATCAGAAACAATAATCCTTTCCTACTTCAACTACATTTTTAATTTATAAGGATTTTCAGTTTCTGAGATCAAAAGGTGTGTATCGAACTTAAACTTTGCTTATCTATGCAATAAAAATGATCAAAGTCACTCAAACAGAAAATCAAGGTCAAGATCAAGGTCAAAAGATGGGGATACAACTGTGCTAAGCTATTCAAGGGCATATGCAAACCAAGTCTCAGCAACCTAGGACCGATAGTACTTGAGATATGGAGGTGCTCATAAAACCTTAACACTGTTATTATATATGTGTATTGAAAATTTTCAAAGTCTCTCAACCAAAAAATCAAGGTCAAGGTCAAAAGATGCGGACTCAACTGTGCTAAACTACTACAAGGGCTTATGCATACCAAGTTTCATCAACCTAAATGTAGGACTTAAAGTTCTTGAGATATGGAAGAGCTTGCAAAACTTTACCTTAATGATTGCTATTATATATGTATTGAAAATTGTCAGTCACTCAACAAGAATGTAAAGTTCAAGGTCAAAAGATAGGGATGCAACTGAGCTAAGCTACTACGAGGGCATATGTATACCTACTTTCATCAACCTAGGACTTATATTTCTTGAGATATGGAGGTGCTCCCAAAACCTTACCATTGCTTTTTATATGTACACAAATGTATTGAAAATTGTCACTCAACCTATAAATCAAGGTCAAGGTCAAAAGATGAGGATGAAACTGTGCTAAGCTACTACTGGGGCATATGAATACCAAGTTTCATCAAAAAAGGATCTATAGTTCTTGAGATATGGAGGTGCTCATAAAACCTTACCCAAAAAGTTAACGCGGCCGCCGGTAAACAATGGTAAAGTAACACCTATGTTCTGCTTTGCTTCGCAGTCGAGACAAAAATAATTGGCCCCTAATTTCTAAACAATAAAAGAGGGGAAAATAATTCTCTGTTACATGTTTTGTAGATCTTGGTTTGCTTAACAATATGCAATTTGAATTTTTCAAATATCTCATATAGTTTTTAAGATACTCAGCTTAATAAGCGCAAAATTCATCAAAAATAAAACAAGAGGCTCCCAAGAGCCTGAATTGCTCACCTGAACTACACAGGTACATACATTGTATATTTGTAGATATTATTGTGCTTAACCATATGCGATTTAAATTTCCGAAATATCTTTTCGAAAATTTCAGGACAGGTAGGTCTTAATATGCTGATCACTTTTGATTCTTGCACAATTTTGATATCTGAAACCATTTTTGAGTTATGAGCAAAAAAATACAATTTACCCCTTTGTTCTATTTTTAGCCATGGCAGCCATGTTTTTTACAAATAAAAAATCTGAACAATAGAGTCGTAGCATATAAGCTATTAAACAAGAGTGTCATGTTAAGATGCAGTTGGTTTTACCTTGTCAAACAAGTTAATCTTTGAAATTCAGGGGAAAAGTAATGAAAAATGGTAAATTTTGTTGTTTAAAGGATAATAACTCCTAAAAGAATTGTTCCTACAGCTTTGACCTAAATACATGAAATGTAGATCTTGATGTGCTACATCATATTCAATTTAAATTTTTGAAATATCTTGTATAGTTTTCAAGATACAGGGCTAAATAAGTGAAAAAAATTGAAAAAATCCAGAAAAAGGGCAATAACTCCTATGTCGATTGTTGGATCTTCTTGAATATTTGATAGCAGGTAGATCTTGAGATGCTGATCACTTTTGTCTCCCATCAGAATTTTGATATCTGTAACTATTTTTGAGTAATTAGCAAAAAACTGCAATTTACCCCTATGTTCTATTTATAGCCACGGCGGCCATATTTTTTGACGAATCAAAAATCTGAACGATAGAATTGTAGCATTTATGATATTCAACAACTGTGCCAAGTTAAGTTGAAGTTGGATGTATGGTGTCAGACAAGTTAATCTATGAAATTCAGGGGAAAAGCAATGAAAAATGGTAAATTTTGACGCTTTAAGGGCCATAACTCCTAAAAGAAATGGTTCTACAGCTTTGACCTTATTACATGAAATGTAGATCTTGATGTGCTTAATCATATGCAATTTGAATTTTTAAAATATCTTGTATAGTTTTCAAGATATAGGGCTAAATAAACTGTTGACACAGAGACATGTCTCGCCTGTCGCAACTGGACACAGTATAAAATGAAGCAAAAATCCTCCTTAAACTGATCTTAACTGATGCTTAAGCAGCTGCATACCAAATATAAATGGTGAACCATAACTGCTTTATATAAAACACTCATGACATAAGTAAAAAGTTAAAAAGTGTAAAAATCTCAAAGTCAGTAGACTGTGACTGCAGGATCATACAGATAAAATACTTTTGAAATTGATCTGTACTGATGCTAATGCAAGTGCATACCCAATATCAATGATGTACCATAACTGCTTCATGTTAAACAGACGTAAGAAAAAAGGTTAACCTCGGCCAAATCGGTGTAAAATTTCAAAGTCAGTAGATCGTGACTGCAGAAGCATACAGATGAAATGATTTTGAAATTGATCTGTACTAATGCTAATGCAAGTGCATACCCAATATCAATGGTGAACCATAACTGTTTCATGTTAAACAGACTTAAGAAAAAAGGTTAACCTCGGCCAAATCAGTGTAAAATTTCAAAGTCAGTAGACCGTGACTGCAGGAGCATACAGGTGAAATCCTTTTAAAACTGATCTGTACTGATGCTGATGCAACTGCATACCAAATATCAATGGTGTAACATAACTGCTTCATGTTAAACAGACTTAAGAAAAAAGGTTAACCTCGGCCAAATCAGTGTAAAATTTCAAAGTCAGTAGACCGTGACTGCAGGAGTATACAGATAAAATCCTTTTAAAACTGATCTGTACTGATGCTGATGCAACTGCATACCAAATATCAATGGTGAAACATAACTAGTTTACACAAAACAGACTTAAGCAAAAACTTTAACCAATTGTGGACGCCGTCGCCGTCGCCGCCGGAATCACCATACCTAAGTCTCGCCTTTAGCGACATTCGTCGCAGGCGAGACAATAAGTGCAAAATTTTGAAAAAATCCAGAAAAAGGGCAATAACTCCTACATCGGTTGTTGGATCTTCTTGAAAATTTCGAGGCAGGTAGATCTTGATGTGCTAATTACTTTTACCCTTTGCCAGAATTTTGATATCTGGTACTGTTTTTGAGTTATTAGCAAAAAACTGCAATTTACCCCTATGTTCTATTTTTAGCCATGGCGGCCATGTTTTTTCACGAATCAAAAATCCGAACGATAGTTTTGTACACATAATGCTACTAAACAACTGTACCAAGTTTGGTTGCAATTGGACTTATGGTGTCAGACACGTTAAAGTTTGAAAAATTGTTAACAGACGACGACAGACGACAGACGACGACGACGACGACGACGGACGCCAAGTGTACCATTACTTGTTCACAATTACACATGTTACATGTAAAACAGGCTAATAAAAAATATTAACATTTCGCCAAATGCGTATACATTCTCAAAGTCAGTAGATCGTGACTGCATTAGCATACAGACGAAATGCCCTTAAAATTGATCTGCACTGATGCTAATGCAACTGCAAACTACATGTAAATATGAATAGTGTACCATAACTGCTTCATGTTACACAGAAAAAAGGTTAACATAGGCAAAATCAGTATGAAATTGCAAAGTCAGTAGACCGTGAATGCAGGTGCATACAAATAAAATGCTTTTAAAACTGTTCTGTACTAATGCTAATGCACCTGCATACCAAATATCAATAATGTACCATAACTTGTCACCTAAAACAGACCTAAGCAAAATCTTTAATAATTTTGGTAGACGCCATTGCTGTAGCCAGAATCACCAACTCAAAGTCTTGCTTTTGCCACATTCGTGGCAGGCGAGACAAAAACTACAATTTACCCCTATGTTCTTTTTTTAGCCATGATGGCATTTTTTTTTAACCAATCAAAAATCCCCATATCAGTTCTGTGGGGGCTACCATAAAGTAACACCAGACCAAATATGGTTTGAATCTGTGCAGCAATTTCAGAGGGGAATAAGTTTGAAGAGAAGTAAAAGAAGACGGACGCCAAGTGGTGGCAATAGCTCACATGGTGAGTGAAAAAGCAAAATGTGTACTATGCTTGGTTAACCTACCCATCTATAACAAGAGGCTCCCTGGAGCCTGGATCGCTCACCTGGTCTTGATGTCAACCCTATGAAAAACTTTGCAGAGCTGAATAAGCTGAACATTTAAGCAAGCAACAGCTTTTCTCTATCTGAATTAATTTTCATTCTATAGGCCAAAAACACTTTTTTTTGCCTTTAAGGGGCTGTAACCCCTATAAGGGGTCATCTGGCAACTTGGACCCTATGGAGACTTATGTAGAGCTTAAATTAGCTGAACATTTAAGCAAGCAACAGCTTTTCTCTATCTGCAATAATTTTCATTCTATAGGCCAAAAAAACTTTTTTTGCCTTTAGGGGCTGTAACCCCTATAAGTGGTCATCTGACAACTTGGACCCTATGGAGACTTTTGTAGAGCTAAATGAGCTGAACATTTAAGCAAGCAACAGCTTTTCTCTATCTGCAATAGTTTTCATTTTATAGGCCAAAAACACTATTTTTGGCCGTTAAGGGGCTGTAACCCCTATAAGGGGTCGTCTGACAACTTGGACCCTATGGAGACTTTTGTAGAGCTAAATTAGCTGAACATTTAAGCAAGCAACAGCTTTTCTATATCTGCTATAGTTTTTATTCTATAGGCCTATAACACTATTTTTCGCCTTTAAGGGGCTGTAACCCCTATCAGGGGTCATCTGACAACTTCGACCCTAAGAAGACTTTTGTAGAGCTAAATGAGCTGAACAATTAAGCAAGCAACAGCTTTTCTCTATCTGCAATAGTTTTCATTTTATAGGCCAAAAACACTTTTTTCGCCTTTAAGGGGCAGTAACCCCTATAAGGGGTCATCTGACAACTTCGACCCTATGGAGACTTTTATAGAGCTAAATGAGCTGAACATTTAAGCAAGCAACAGCTTTTCTTTATCTGCAATAATTTTCATTCTATAAGCCAAAAACATGAAAAAATGCTATTTCTCATCTTTAAGGGGCCTTAACCCCTATAAGGGGTCATCTGACAATTTCGACCAATTGAAGACTTTTGAAAAACTTTTGATCCTGAAGCAGTAGGGTGGCATCAGATTTCATCTATCTCTTATACTTTTTGAATAACAAGCCAAAAACTGTAGTCTGACCCCCTGGTCTATTTTTAGTAACGGCGGCCACGTCTTTTGAAGAATCAAAAATCGAAAAACAACTTTAGTGCAGGACACCCTAAGGATCAATCATACCATGTTTTGTTGAATTCTGTTCAGTAGTTTCAGAGGAGAAGATTTTTGAAAAAATTGTTAACAGACGACGACAACAACAACAGACGACGACAACGACGGACGCCAAGTGATGGCAATAGCTCACATGGACCTTTGTTCCAGGTGATCTAACAAGAGGCTCCCAGGAGCCTGAATCGCTCACCTGGTCTTAATGTCAACCCTTTGAAGACTTCTGTATAGCTAAATGAGCTGAATGTTTAAGCAATAAAAAGCTTTTCTCTATCTGCAATAGTTTTCATTCCAAAGCAAAAAACACTATTTTTCACCTTTAAAGGGCCATAACCCCTTAAAGGGGTCATCTGACAACTTCGACCCTAAAAAGACTTTTGTAGAGCTAATTAAGCTGAACATTTAAGCAAGCAACATCTTTTCTCTATCTGCAAAAGATTTCATTCTATAGGCCAAAAACACTATTTTTTGCCTTTAAGGGGCCATAACCACTATAAGGGGTCATCTGGCAACTTTGACCCTATAGAAACTTTTGTAGAGCTAAATGAGCTGAACATTTAAGCAAGCAACAACTTTTCTCTATCTGCAATAGTTTTCATTCCATAGACCAAAAACACTATTTTTTGCCTTTAAGGGGCTGTAACCCCTAAAGGGGGTCATCTGACAACTTCGACCATATGAAGACTTGTGTAGAGCTAAATGAGCTGAACATTTAAGCAAGCAACAGCTTTTCTCTATCTGCAATAGTTTTCATTCTATAGGCCAAAAACTCTATTTTTTGTCTTTAAGGGGCCATAACCCCTATAAGGGGTCATATGACAACTTCGACCCTATGGAGACTTTTGTAGAGCTAAATAAGCTGAACATTTAAGCAAGCAACAGCTTTTCTCTATCTGCAATAGTTTTCATTCTATAGGCCAAAAACACTATTTTTTGCCTTTAAGGGGCCGTAACCCCTATAAGGGGTCACCTGACAACTTCGACCCTATGGAGACTTTTGTAGAGCTAAATAAGCTGAACATTTAAGCAAGCAACAGCTTCTCTCTATCTGCAATAGTTTTCATTCCATAGGCCAAAAACATGAAAAAATGCTATTTTTCACCTTTAAGGGGCCAGATTTCATCTATCTCTTATACTTTTTGATTTACAAGCCAAAAACAGTAGTCTGACCCCCCTGGTCTATTTTTAGCAACGGCGGCCATGTTTTTCGACGAATCAAAAATCCCCACATCAGTTCTGTAGGGGATACCCTAAAGTACCACCAGACCAAATTTGGTTTGAATCTGTGCAGCGGTTTCAGAGGAGAAGAAGTTTGAAGAAAAGTTAACGACGACGACGACGGACGACGACGACGGACGCCAAGTGATGGCAATAGCTCACATGGCCTTTGGCCAGGTGAGCTAAAAAGGAAAAAAACTTTAAAATTCTCTCCATCTTCCATTTGTCTACTGTATTGTTTTATGAAATTCATAAGTATTTTTGTAAGCATGTACATGCATATTCTTTGATTTTTTTATTATGTAAAAATACTTTTATATAGGGCATTTTTTGTGTTAAATATTGGTTTATCCTGAAATATGGTCACTGTGTAATATGTGTTTTTCAGTGTTATGTTTACGTTGCCAATGCACATCTATCTATGCGTGTTAGTTGGATACAAGTACTTTTGCCCTGAGTGACTTGGTAAAGTGTCACATACACCTATTTTACATCTTGTTTTATTCAACTTTTACAGACAACATACTGCAAAAATTATCTAACTACATATATGCATGCTCTATGTGACTTAAAAATTAACAACTTACTATTTTGTGACTTATTTCTCAGTCTCCAAAACACAAACACTGCACTTACAGCCAACACAAAAATGGTGACAAACATAGCACTATAAATGAAAACAAAAGATAAAAATATAGAGTAGAACTGACCATCTACCCATGAATGAGGATTCAAGAACACCAAATAGTGAAAAGAATAGAACTTATTGTACAATAAAAAAGAATATGTTCAAAATACAAGTTATTTTTAAATTACCATTACTAAACTATGAACATGTCTCATTAGGAAAGAAAGGGTGGTTAAAGCATCTGGCTACTAACACATAGGTTCTTGGTTTGATACTCCTCCGGGGTGAAAATTTCATGAACCAATTCCCAACTCTCTCTGCACACCATTTGTGGGGATGGTCCCAAAAAATGTTGCTAGTCCTTCGGAAGGGATGACAAAAGGTTGTCCTGTGTATTTGGAAGAGCAATACCCTGTGTACGATAAAGATCCCTTTGTAGTGTTCGATAAGAGTAGGCTCAATGGAGGCTGGTACAAAGGCCAAACTCACAAGCTGCAAACTGGAGAGGGATTTATAGAAGCATTACGCTTGTTTCCCAATCCAGGATAAATAAATACATGCATATATATATGTTTAAACTTACAACATAAAGAATATACCAATCAGATAGCTAGAACTAAAGTTAACAGACAACGCAGATAACAACGACAGCATCATACCATTATATGTCCACAATTTTTTTGCGGTTGTATAAAAATCAAATGGTTGCTCCCTTATCTACCCATTCAAATCCCCCCTCTTCATGCTGGTACCCCCAAAATCAATCCCATTTATCCTTTTATAGTAATGGTTGCTCCCTTATCTATCCATTCGAATCCACCCTCTTCATGCTGGTACCCCCAAAATCAGTCCCATTTATCCTTTTATAGTAATGGTTGCTCCCTTATCTACCCATTTGAATCCCCCCTCTTCATGCTGGTACCCCCAAAATCAATCCCATTTATCCTTTTATAGTATTGGTTGCTCCCTTATCTATCCATTCGAATCCCCCCTCTTCATGCTGGTATCCTCTTCTTTTTTCCTTCATTGAATTGTTACAGGAAAATTTGACAGTCATGTCTTAGTAATACATTTTAAACTTACAACCAATCCATAATAAATTCTTCAGGTATTCAACGTGCTGCTGAAAAACAGATAATGGATATATTCTTAAAACAAACAGTTATGGTAAAGGTGTAATGACTGTACACACTTTGTCAATCCATAATAACTTCTTCTGGTGTTCACTAGCATGCTGCTGAAAAACAGATAATGGATATATTTTTAAAACAAACAGTTATGGTAAAGGTGTAATGACTGTACACACTTTGTCTTTGTTTCTGTGCATTTTATTCATGTTTTTTGTTGCAGACCAACGGACAAATCCACTAAAAATGTCTCAGGACTGGTAAAATATCATAAGTTTCCAGACCAAATGTCTAGTGTTGTTTCAATAATTGTTCCAGTTTTTGTTGGATTTTCTGATGTCTGCGTGTGCACAAGTTTGAATGGAAACATGATGTTTCCTATTAAATGCACTGAAAAACAATATTTCTGACAAACTTTTGAAAAGAAAATCCGAAAATGTTGTTAATGAATGTGTTTACATTTGTAATCTAAAAATAATGAAAAACATTGTGAGGACCGTACATTTATTCCAAAATGGCAGACAGTGAATGATCACAATTTCATGACAGCATTCGTGTTGATAACAATATGGACAAAACAGCGGCATGGGAAATACAAATAAAAAATTGAGAGGGCAAAATATTGTTGTAATGGGATGTACTAACACTACAGATAAGATAGTTTTTTTTTAAATAAAGATTATAAAATGTTCTGTTTTTTTCAAAAAATAAAGAAGGAATGTGTCCATTGGACACGGATGTCCCCGCTAGGTACCAAACAGAAAGTGGAAGTCTCACAGGTCTGAAAGTTGCTCAGGATGCACAGATTGTCATACTGAATCATCCTACCAAGTTTCAAATCATTCCTATGTATGGTTTCTTAGAACAGCTTAAAAAAAAATTTCAAGTCAGTTTTCATAGATTTCATATTGTCCCCACCCTTAACAGGAAGTAAAGGCCTGACAGGTCTAAAAGTCACTAAGGATGCACAGTTTGTTATTCTGAACCATCCTACCAAGTTTCAAATCATTCTCAAGTACAGTTGTTGAGAAAAGCTTGACAGAAATTTTTAAGTCAATGTTCATAGATTTTCATATCAGCCCCACCCCAAACAGGAAGTAGAGGTGCCACAGTTCTGAAAATAGCTTAGAACGTACAGTTTGTCATTTTGCAAGTAACAATAAGTTGAGTTATCCTAATTTAATTGGTTATTGTTACTTGTGAGATTCCGACTGAAAAGGAGCCGTTTCTGGAATCTGTCCCCGGTTCAACCGGTAGGCACCGCATAATGGAAAGCGATTCCAGGTCATTGGTCCGAAGGGTTTTTAGTCCGAAGGGTCATTGGACCGAAGGGTCAATGGTCCGAAGGGGCGATGGTCCGAGGGGGCGATGGTCCGCAGGGTCATTGGTCCGAAGGGTTTGATTCTTTGTAGGTATTTCAGGTATTTCAGGCCCGGGGGGGGTTACTCCCTATATACAATATACGGGATGTGCAATTTTTATGGGTCCATTTTTCATAATTTTTTACATAGATTTGGGTATCTTTTTTTAAGCAGTACACATAGATTTGGTACCCATTTTTGTTGATGTCTTACATAGACATGAGAGTCAAAACAGAAAAGGTGCCATAGACTTGGGTCTTTTGTGTTTTTGGGATACTTTACGAAGTTAAGATGTCATTTTAAATAAGAAAGAGACTTGTAATTAATTTTGTAAGGCTCTAATAAATGAAAAAAAAACTTGATGGACTTTTATTTCGTTACATAGATATGGGTATTTTTTGCTAATCACATAGATTTGGGTATGTTTTTGACGATTATCTGACATAGATTCGGGTACCAATTTCAATCTACAAAATGCATACCCCCGTCATAAAACACCAGAGTAACCCCCCGGGATTTCGGGTCATATACCCATTTACAATACGTTTGTAAAGTAGCCGTCTGACTCTCTGTTACACCTTAGGATACCCATAGGATGAGGAAAAAGTGTATGCTACTCAACCTACCTATCTCTGTCCTTTCTAACTTTTGACATTCGGATTCCCCATTGGTACACCTGGTTGCTTTTCAGATGTTTATGTATTTTTTTTAGTTTTATATTGTGTTTTTTCGTCCTGTTCTCATGATGTTGACTGGTTATGTCTCTGCTCTTTCGGACTTTTGACATTTGGATGCCCCATTGGTACCGACCGTACACCTGATTGCTTTTCAGATGTTTATGTATTTTTAAGTTTTATATTGTACGTTTTTCGTCCTGTTCTCATAGGTGTTGACTGGTTTTGTCTCTGCCCTTTCGGACTTTTGACATTCGGATGTCCCATTGGTACCTCTGCTTCTTTTTGTCAACCACAATATCGCAACATTTGAAAAGTGTGAATTCTGCATCGAAAACCTATTTTAAACCACCCATTTTGTACCAAGTAAAGAACATATGTGTACTTCATTTATTTTTACTCTTCTGAACGGTCTTCTGTTGTTGATTTTTTAAATTGCTGCTAGTTTATGTAGGTTACATCGCTTTTTTTTAATCATTCCCGTTAAGTAAAAATGTAGGCCTTTTAAGCCACCTGACACTTCCTGTCATAACTGTATGGATATGAAAGAAGTTGCATTTGTGTGGATGTTTTGATAGATGTCAAAACATTGGAATTAAAGGACAATTTCGCTTTGTAAAATTAAAAGCTAAAGGGGGTCTTATATGCTAAGTTTAAGTTTTATTAAATTACAATCTAGTCCCTCTGACTTAAACTTCCTATTGCGTAGAGTAGAATATGATATTTTGTTCTTATAAAGTCTATTGTTTGATTTTTCTTACCTTCAATTATTTTTTTTTTATTTTTCTTAAGTTCTTAATACGATAATTTTCATAAAAATTTCCTCCGACCCAGAAATCGTACATTAGAATTATTTGAAATTTAGAAGCAATCTTAAGCTTCAGACCTGTCAGACAACTAATTCTTGTTTTGTGGGTCTTTTGTTGCCATGAACACATTCCTCCATTAGCTTGAGATTTACATCAATTTAGCGAATTCGAAAAAGGCGACCATTTTATTCCAAATCTGTAAAATTGAGCTACATTGTAAGGGGACGACCATTTGATTTATTTTTCCGCAGCTACGCGGCGAGAATATTTATTTTCTACATACCATACAGATTATTTATTTATTTATTTTTGGAAGTAAATGCCAGATTTTTTATTTCCAAGTTGTTTCAGGCCAGAATCCAATTTATTTACAAAAAAACTGCCAGAATCCTATTTATTTACAAAAACTGCCAGGCTCCCCTCTCAGAATCAAATGCTTGTCCCCTGACGATTGCTTGATGAACAGCAACCGTGATACTGGGAGTGTCATGACTTTCCTGGGGACCAACCTTTCTTTATTCTATATTAAGAAAAATATAAAAAGCATGGATAAATATGCACCCCGTCTTGCCCACACGGGTGGTCAGGATCCTTTATGTTATAAATGGATGAGCGCGTTATCGGACCAATGACCCTTCGGACTATCGACCCTTCGGACCATTGCCCCTTCGGACTATCAACCTTCGGACCATTGCCCCTTCGGACTATCGAACGGACACCCATGGAAAGCACCCCAGTTTGACTAAAAAACTAGTGAAGTCATGTGCATTTACTGTCTTATTGAGGGATTTTTCTGGAAAAGCAATGAACTCGAAAATGATGTATTACCGAACTTGGAGAATCAATCTTAAGACAAGACAATACAAGGAAGACAGTACACCGGAAAAATTGAAGATAGCAAAGATACAGGCATTTCAAAAGAAATAGTGGGTTAAACCAGGTTTTAAGGCGCGCCAAACCTCCTTCTTGTGGCTTATTCTAAAATGAGTATGCCTGGCTTGATCTATTTTAATAAATGTACCAGGAAATTTTAAATCGAAAACGAAAGTAGATTGTGTTTTTGTTGATGTACTGAAAAAAGTGACATTGTCAGTGTAAGAAATATGTTCCTTAACACGGATTAAGATTTCGCTTGATAAATAAATACCTTTATCTCACTGATAAAGTGTTAAAACCTTTAAATCTTCTCTTTCAATTCTGGAAAAAAAACGCCCAAAGTAACACAAATTAAAGGGAGACAATACCTCATTCAACATGTTCAAGTTGTAAACTAAAATTAAAGAATAAAAATCCCGTGCTCGTGCCTAAGTGGCAAACAAATTAGTATATCCTTTAGGTTCTTCGTCCTGTTATAATAGAATAAGAGGACTGAGGAAGCAAAAACAAATGGTTTATTATGTAATAATTATAATTTTACCTTAAGGTAAAGTATACGTAATTGAGCGCCTCTAGCGGGGGTGGTAAAAGGGGGGGGGGGGGGGGGTACATGCACGGATGAACGACCAATAAAAATGGTAATACACGATGAACGGCCAATTAAAAAAATGATAATCACGATGAACGAAAAATAAAATAGAGAAACACGATGCACGATAAACCTCCATGCACGGCTGAACGGGAAATAAAAATTGCTCACCAACACGATGCACGAAAAAAACCCTTTACCACCCACTCTAGCGGTTGTTACGTAACGTCATAATGTGCTCCATCAAATGGCGCGACGTTCGACGCTTCACATTCGTTTCCGATTTTATTTTATTCAGCATGCCGTGATATTTTACTGATATTTTTTGTCGATGCAGACACGCGTAGGGAAAATTAATGGAGTAACATAAGGAATACAATTTATTTGGTCGTATATGCAGGAAGAACTAAATCAAAAAGTTTTACCTCTTTCGAAAAAAAACATAAAAATCAATACTGCATCCTTTTCTTTTGCTATTTTTTATAAATATTTCGAAAAAAAGAAGTTTGAGGAAAGAAGACTTAATGACTAATAAAGTTACTTTTATATAAAACTTAATGGCATTCTGTTTCACTTCTCATGGGAACGAACCAATCCCTTTGTCAAGGAAATTTCTACATATTTAAACAATTGCAAATAACGTCAATTTTGCTAAGCCCGCATAAAGAAAGGTAAAAAAGACTAGTGTACTTGGATGAACGATCTAAAAAAACAAGGAAGACAGACCAGAAAAATTCAAGATCGTGATTGTCCGGACTTAGTACAGGCATTTCAAAAGATATTATTATATGGGTTAAACCAGGTTTTAGGCAGCCAAACTAACAGATATTTCCAAAAGCTTTAACCCTAAAACTATAAGCACATACATGTATCTTTACTTTACACCTTGATCAAATACCATTTAAGTCTCGTACGGGACCCGGGAGACGAATAGGACCGGCGCAGAGCCTAGCTTGTCATAAAATGCGACTAAGGGTCGTGCGATTCTGACATAGGTGCTATAGTGTCCAGCCCACAGACCGACCAAGGTGTGAACCCTTGGTGGCTAAATAGGGTGGCCTTCGTCCCGCGGTGTTGTCAGGTCTATAATACGGAAAACCTGGCCACTGACCATAGTGGGCCAACGTGTGTGGAGAGTGCCACGCTTCATGCACGTAAAAGATCCATATTGTTGACAGCCAATAACTGCGCCACATAGGCTCAATTTTCCGCCTCTACCCATATCTCCCGGCATTTTCCTGTGGTCTTCAAAATTTACTGTTTCTTTGTTTCCCACCTCATCCTATTTTCTCATCATCATATCATGTTCATCGCCTTTAAATAACCTATATAGCGTTGCAAGAGCGTAAAACAACAATTCACTCATTCACTCACTTGACGAAAATAATTTTTTTAAAGTAAATCCGTAATTATTCAGATTTTTTTTTGCCTACGAGACCTTCATTGTGTTGTTCGGTGTTGTAGTATTGTAGTATTTAAATGCAAATAGGGTAAACGCAAGCCAATTTCCACCTGCTGTAAGATGAGTTCACATAAAATGGTTTTGGTAAATATGTGTGTTTCAAAATGATACAAAATTCAAAACAGAATCCAAACTTGTTACTTTTTTCTTCGCCGGACAAAACATATTCTATTTAAATGCCTTTACGTGAATCTTAGTACGTTTTGTTATTCTTTCGTGAACTCTTCTAGTTGAGGTTTACCAGGTGTGATTTCTGCGAGACGCCGGAAGCCCTTTCGTGTTATTTTTTTTCATTTAACCGAAAAAAATACTGTCCATCTTGGAAATATAAAAGAAATCGACCAGTGCGTATTTTGTTATACTAGTAAGAGATAGGGTATGTTAATAAGACAAACTGTATGTAAAACTAATTTGGGACCGACGAGTTGACGAACGGGCGTACGGAACCGAACACTATATATGATCATCTACCTTCGAAATAAAGAAAGAAAAAAACTGACGACGGCAAAAGCTATGTACATAAAATATTAAATCAGCGTTTTTACTAAGTTCACGTTGTAGTAAATACTTAAAAAAAACTCAGAAAATTTACGGATTGCAAAGTATCATTCAGCGGACAACACAAATAATAAGTTTATATTGTATAATTTATTACATACAAGTAGCCACATGCTTAGGTAGTATAGTTTGTTATACTTCAAGAATCCTGTCAAAAGGGTTTAAACCCACACAAACAACACAACACAGAATATTGTGCTCCGTGGTGACAGCATTATACTAAGTGGTTACAACTTTATACTCAGTCGTTGCATGGATCATTTTACAGTGTCTATTCAACATTATAATCTGGGGTTACACCATTATACTCTGGGGTTACAACATTATACTCTGGGGTTGCATTATTATACACTGTCTTTTCAACATCATAATCTGTGATTACACCATTATTCTATGCTGTAACAACATTATACTAAGTTTGTGCAACATTCATGACATTATACTCAGTACTTACAGCATAATACTTTGTGATTACAACTTTATACTATGTGGGTACATATTTATACTATGTGGGTACATATTTATACTATGTGATTACAACTTTATACTATGTGGTTACAACTTTATACGCTGTCGTTATACAGCTGGGTGCAGACCAAGCATAACCCTGACTAGACGCGTAGTGCACATTACGTGCACTGACTATCGCGTCTGCACGTCTACTAAGTTAACACAGCAGACGCGCGTCCATTGAATTTTCGTCCACTTGAAAAATAGGAGTAGCTCTTTTGACTACTAAGTGCACTTTTCATGTGTCTACAAAGTGCACATTAAAGTAAACGCGAAAACTTGCGTCTATTTTTACGTCTTCTTAGCGGTCAAGTGCACATTGTAGACACAGTAAACGCAAGTTTACTTTGGGGATAACTTTTAACTACAGCTGTACGTCTGCCTTGTTTAAGAATATTTTCACCCATATTTAACAGGTATTAAATATGTTAAAAATACTTTTTTCATCAACAAAACTTATAAAAATCAGACTGAACATATGTGAGTATCCAAATATATTCAGAGAAAGATTTTATAGAGTTTTTACACTAAACTTACATGTATCTTCATGCAAAATGGGGATCGTTCTGTTATGAAAATTCGTTGGCTATAATAATTTACATGTAGTTAGTTGTTGCTTTGCTTCCAAAGCTATACTAGGAAGATACACATTAAAGGGGCAATTAAATGAACATGAAAAGATAATAAAATGAAGGAAATGGGGACACAAGGTCAATTTGAATGCAATTGAAGAATGAGTGATGGGTATGGTCGGACAATTTAGCCTCGGGACCACACGGGTCTTCCCTTATCGACCCCTACAGCAGGTTTCTAACTACCGAGGAACGTGTATTTCTCAACACGTTGCACCACTACGCTGTCATGTTTTCCGCATTTTTAGCTTGACGACCCCGCCATTCTTTATGACATGCAGGACTATTCTATTCAATCACCTGACGCACACATCAAAATCAGTATATAGGTAAATTGGTCTGACCCGATGAATGTCATGTTATTTGAGCACCCTGTGGCGATCTTTTGCCGAAAAGCTTAGCCATCCTGCGGACCTAATCGCCAACCGGAACCCCCACGGGTTACTAACAATTCAAATTAAAGTCTATACACTGTCATTGTATTTATAGAGATATTAAATACCAGTGACTTATTTTTATTTCCCCGCGCCGGCATGTCGGGGGGATTAAATTTTACCCATGTCCGACCGTACGTTCGTCCGTAAGAATTTCCTTTAAGATTTTCTCACAAACCGTACATGAAAACGATTTGAAACTTGGCAGGAAGGTTCAGTATGACAAACTGTAAGTCCTTGGCGACTTTCAGACCCGTCGGGAGTCTTCTTTCTGTTTAGGACTGGCCTCATATGGAGGAAGATGTACGGGACATGAACGCCCCCGCACCCCAAGACAAAAAGTAGATGTCCAACATGCCCTAAAGATCACTTCGCTTTATTGTCATTCCGAACCATCCTGCAAGATTTGAAATCATTCACATGTAGTCTCGTGCGGGGCCCGGGAGGCGAATAGGCTCGCAGCAGCGCTAAGCTTGTCGGTAAAAGTCCACTAAAGAGCGCTCAGAAACCTGACATCAGGGTCAGGCCGCTTTGCCCCAGGTGGTTGAATGGGGCAGCCCTGACATCGAGAGATGCAGGGTCGTCAGGCGATTATGCGGAAAACCTGACCGCAAACCATAGTGGTGCACCGTGTTGGGAAAAATGTCACGTTCCTCGCACGTTAAAGAACCCTGCTGCAGGTCTCGGTAAGAGTAGGACCCGTAGGATCCCCATGCAGGAGGCGAAATTTCCCGTCCCTACCAATCACTCCTTTTTCCAGTGGCAGTCAAAACTCTCCTACCCGATTGGCCTTGTGTCCCCATTTCCTCCACTTCATCGTCGTTTCATGTTCATTCTATCACCACTTTCATGTTCATCTCCGGCGGATTTAGCCGAAATCGCGCTGCTTGGGAGTAAAGCAATAACTAACTAACTAACTAACATTCACATGTATGGTTTATGGGAAAACTTGACTTACTTTTTCATACAAATTTCAATATTGGTCCAGTCCCAAAAAATGAACTAGAAAGAGGCATTAGCATCGCTTTATACGTAAAATTTATTATCCTAAACCACTCAGGCAACTTTCAAATTATTCTCATATATGAATTCTGATGAAAGCCCACGACAGAAATTCGTACAGACGGACGGACGAATGGGCATGAGTAAATCTTGATGCCCCTTACATGTCGTTGCAGAAACGCATAAAACTATCCCGTCTATTTTTGGGGTGCCGATTCATTAAACACTCAGTCTTTTTAAATACATATTTTGTTTAGTATATCAAAAGCTATCTTAGTTTCTAAAAACATCTATTCTATAAGCAAATAAGGGCTTGCATCAATTCGCAACTCAAGAAATTTTAAAGAAGATATATTTTGCTTGTATAGACAAATATAAATGGATTTTTAACTCTCAGATAAGAACAGATTTTGGTTTCATTTATAGAGGTATAGATTTATCGTCCTTTGCCGAATCACTAGTCTCGAACCCAAACTCATGCTGCGTTCACACGTACAACTACTTAATGCGCATTCAATCCTCATTACCAAAGCGCATTGAACTGAATGCGAATTCGATAACGTCGTTTGCGTTCACACGTTTCTCCAATTCGCATTCAATTCGAATTGAAACTGATATCCGTTCACACATCTTTACCACTCAATTCGCATTGGACATTTTTCGTTCCTGGAAGTCTGCTATGACGTCAAGGATTAATGACTTCGTAAACGTTAAAGTTCATGCATGACCCCTTCTTTGGATTTTATTCCGTTACATTTGATGTTAGATACATTTTCAATTGATGCAATTAAATATTTATTTTTAATTGATGCAATTAGATTTATTTTTAATTGATGCAATTAGATATATTTAGGGCACTTGTCATAATTCGAATTAGATAAATGTTTCCGTTCACACGGCAATGCAATGCGCATTGAATGCGAATTATCCAATTCGAATTATCGAAAACGTATCATCATAGCGAATTGGATAATCCGCATTATTTCAATTCGAATTGATTCGCATTAAAATAGTTTTATGTGTGAACGCGTCAAAATTTTTGAATGCGAATTGAAATCGAATTGAATGCGCATTATTTGTAAGTGTGAACGCAGCATATTACTACCAAGGTAGTGAGTCTCTTATCATCTATTGATAAGCGTCTGGGTGATCGAGACTACCGAATCACCTGAATTAATTTACTCTAGTTTCCACTCGAGTTCACGCTGCTGATGGCGTTTGGGTTGTAATACGAAATTTTGTACGATGTGTCTTGTTTCTTGTGGCGATTGAATATGAAATGATAATGAAGTGGGCGAAAAGGGGCCACAAGGCCAATTGGGTAGGAGAGTTTTGACTGCCACTGGCAAAGGAGTGTTGGGCAGGAACGGAAAATTTATACTCCTGCACGGGGATCATCCGGGTCCTATTCTCACCAAGACAGCAGCAGGATTCTTTAACGTGCAAAGAACGTGACATTTTTCCCCAACACGGTGCACCACTATGGTTTGCGGTCAACTTTTCCGCATTATAGCCTGACGACCCCGCCATTCATTATCACAGGGCTGTCACATTTAACCACCTTGAGAACACATCCCAGTCGCTTTGTGGGCAAAGAAGCCTGACCCGATGTCAAGTTTCTGAGTTCTCTTTAGTGGACTTTTACCCACAAGCTTAGCGCTGTTGCGGGCCTATTCGGCACCCGGAACCCGCACGGGTTCTTTAGTGATAAGCATACCCACTCTGCTACATTTATAAAACAAAGATGACCGTAGGATTATTATGTTAAAGCGAGGTACGATTCATCATACTACACCGTGGGTACTTCATGTATCTAGTTTATAGTTCATCACTACAGCAGTATAGCACGAGAAATCTGTTTCGAGCATGAAAGTTTCCTTTTTGCAATTGACTGCCATTAAAATAGCTTCAGTTGGCTTGGAAGTAAAGAACCGACTGACATAGAATAGAAAAGGGAAGACAAGACATAATCCACAATGCTAAAGCTGTGTAACAAATTTAAAATCAACCCGTTAAGAAGAACCCGAAACAAATATGTTACGAAAATTTGTTTGGATCTACATGGGTTATGATATCAACCGGTATGTAAACTACGCAAAATGATTACAACGATGCCGCCATAACCGATGCATCAGTTTGTTTAAGTGAAAGTTGTTTATTTTGCTGGCTAAGTTGGTACCTTACTGATTTAGCATTGTGTGTTAACATTTGACTAGTCTTGTTTTCATGTTCGATGATTTGATTTTTAAACAAGAATCCCGCGTAGAAATATATTATTTTCCAAAAATCAAGCACATAGAAGAAATTGAGAATGTCCAAAGACGTGCAACAAAGCAACTACCAGGAATGTCAAACCTAACGTACGAAGAACGACCAAGACGATTGAAATTACCATCACTAGCGTACAGACGAGTTCGAGGAGATATGATAGAGCTGTTTAAAATATTGACCAACAAATATGACCCTGAAGCAACAGACTTTATAAGAATGAACCCTGGAACAACAACAAGGGGACATGACAAGAAAATCTTCAAAATACGACCAAGATTAGATGTGAGGAAATATTCATTTGTACACCGTTTAGTTGATATGTGGAACAATTTACCAGCGTCAGTTGTGTCAGCAAAAACTGTGAATAGCTTCGAAGCAAGACTGGATAGACATTGGCAAGAACAACCGCTTTATTACAATTATAGAGAGAAAATCCAGTATACCCAACCCGGACAAGACCACTACTTAAGTTTAGAAGATTGTCTAGAGCTGGCAGTAGAGGATTCACAAGAATCCTAAAGCCAGAAAGGAACTAAGGTAAACTAAGGTAAAAATGAGGCGCGGATTTATGGAAAGCGTATCGGGCGTACGCCTCCCCTTAAACTTACCAATTTGTTGGTTTTTTTGTTCACAAACCCACATAAACATACTCAACAGTATCGCGACTCGCTCTGCTCGGCGAAAAACAATCTTTATACCTCCCCTAAATTTAAATCCTGGATCCGCCCCCCGAAACTTGTTATATTCTTTTTAATCGGATTGAACAAACTTCATAAAAAATCTGAATCGTTTGTTCATCGCTGATGAATTCCCCTTAGTGAATCATGTCATGGCCACAAAAACTTTGGCTTCCTGTAAAAAGTGTTATAAACGTATTATTTTGAACGTTCTCTTTTTGTTTTGACCGCTAAGATAAATTTATTAATATGGGTGCGAAAATGTTGTTGATAATGGAATGAAATTGTTAAAGTTATAAACAATCTTTCGATGTTTTGGATACATTTTAGCATTTGAAAATACAATTCGTTGTTAGTTTTGAAATTTCTAGTTTTTAGACGCTAATGTGTTTCCTTTTCTGTGCTTTTTTGAAACAATGTCGATCGGATATGACAAATTTAGATTGAACCAGATTACAATGCAAGAGAGATGTTTGGCGCACCATAGAACTTAGTTTTACCATCTATTTCTTTTTGAGATGACAATATGAAGTCAGGACAATTGCGATCTTTATTTTTTCCGGTATGTCTTTCTCGTTCTGGATTATTTTATCACTGTAGGAAACAGTCGAGAAAAACAGTAATACTACTCCTAATTAGGAATACAATGATTGAAATTGTAGTACCGAAACCGACCAGCACTGTGAAATAGGGGAGGGTTTCTTTTTATTTTAGTTTTGTTGTGGTTAAGTCATAATAAAATCAACCGTAGAAATAAAATGTGCACATCTTCACTATCTCACAAAGATTGTGTTAAAGTTACATGAAAATTTATTAAGTGGCATCCCACTGATTCCCTTTGACATATCAAACTAGCTAGAAGTGGGTACATGCTAATAAATCTTAGATTATCGATGATTGACCTTATCAGTGATGTAATAATTAAGCGATTACATGTAACCTGTTAATGATAAAAGTATACCGATGCCACAAACTTGACACAGCGTAAGAGTTGGTTTAATTGATGGAAATCAGCTGAGAAAAACGAACGCAAGAACAAGGATGTCCATAAAAGTGCAACTAAACTTATTTCATGTACATGTATTTAAACGATTTTATTCTTCTAAGATAAATCAGTCAATGCTCAAAATCTGTTGACAAGTAACGGAGATACAAGGGACAGACCATTTAACTTGAAAGGGGGAGGGCTTGGGTTTTTGCTTAGGTCAGAAATTTTTTTCCGCACATTTATTCAAAGCGTCGCGACACAATATTTTTATTTATTAGAATTTTGTTAATATATAGCATAAATCCTTAGATTCAAAATATATTTTTTACCCTCTGCTGCCAAAATATTTGTTTTCATCAAAATTTTCAAATATGTTTTTAAATCAAATAAAACAAGCCCCCACTTCAAGTTAAATGGACGGTCCGTAAGTGTTTGAAGTGCTAATTTCGCACCTTTAAATCTATATCAACGATCCCTCCGGAAAAAAGATTACACGCTAGCTTACCGGGAGTAGCGCACTAAGGGGAATGGAAGTCGTTAGCTAGTTTAAAAGTGGATATTACAGATATTAGCAATAAAATATAAAACAGTTCAGTGGCAATTTTGCATAATCATATTTCAAAGCAACACCAAAAACAAGCACATACATTTTACCATTTTCAGCAATTTATTTTAAATATTTAAAAAGATAGACCATAACTGTTTTCGGGACTGACTGGAACGTCGTGTAGGTTTATTCGGGAGTGAATTTTAGAACTCGATCTTAGAATTAGCTAAAATTCAAAATATCATGGTGATCAATTTGCACAAATTTGAAGAATTATTACTGCATCAATCAGTATAGAAATATGCATTGTCAAAAACCTAAGAAATTTGGGTTGAAAATTTAGAGGTCCGAATCCATTAATTTCTAAAATGTTATATAAAATAAATGAACTATGTTACAAAGTTTGCAAAAATTCGCAAAGGTGTGCGGACCGAACAGAGGTTAACAGGCCTGTTGGACCTGTGACTGTGTTACGCATAATGAAATTGAACTAATCCGATAGAATTTTAAGATTTGCGTTATCTTTCATGTCTTTATTGTTCAAAGTCATACATGTACATGTACATGTCAATACAGGTCTATGTAGACGTGTCGGCAATGGGCGTAATAAAGGTCCCAGTACGTCATCGTGATAATTACTTGATTATTAACCCATGCTGAGTGAGGTTTACCATCTGCGATTAATAGACCAACGCAGGTGTGAAGTTTGGTTTTCCGACATTAGACGACGAATACCACATACCGCGCATTTAACAATTTGGGGACATTCAACTTCGATCAAACTCGAGCATCATCGCAAGTTGTTTTATCATCGTATTCGAATGGAAAAATAGTACATAAAAAAATGCTGATCTTTTTTCTTAAATAACAAGTGTGGACTCTAATGCATATTGCCTAGCAAGCCGCTATGGACACAAAAAGCAAAGGTCTGCTTTAGAAACATAAAAAATGACTTTATTATTTCTAGGTCCTGCTAAGGTTTAGCCTTTGCTGTACACATACTACAAAATTAATCTAAAATTAAGCCATTTTTAGATAAACATGTTGATAAATCTAAGTCATGCAAGTGTTTATCCTAAACAATATTTGTTTTTATATCCAGTACATTGTACATGTAGGTTTATCATCTCCTATTTAGTTTAATATAACTGCATCAAAGTTTGGTTATGTTAGTGGAGTGAGTGAGTGAGTTGGTGTTTTACGGCCGTGCAACGCTATATATAGGTTATTTACAGGCGATGAACATGAAATGAACATGAAATGATGATGATATATGAAATATGGGGTGGGGTGGGAAACAAAGGACATGTAAATTAAGAACCACAGGAAAAGGGGAGAGGTGGGCAGGGGCAGAAAATTTAGCCTATGTGGTGCACTACTTGGCGGTCCACAAAGGTTTTTTTTACGTGCATGGAGCGTGGCACTCTCCACGCACGTTGGCCCACTATGGTCGGCGGTCAGGGTTTCCGTATTATAGACCTGACAACCCCCGCGGACGAGGGCCACCCTAGTCTGCCACCTAGGGTACAGACTTGGTCGCTCTGTGGGCTGAGCACTGACCCGACGTCAGAATTCCAAGATCCTTAGTCGCCTCTTACGACAAGCTAGGCTCTGCTGCGGGCCTATTCGCCACCCGGGCCCCGCACGGGACTATGTTAATGGAGGAAATAGGAAACTATTGCAGATAGAGAAAAGCTATTGCTTGCTTAAACCTTCAGCTCATCGAGCTCTACAAAAGTCTACATTGGATCGAAGATGTCACAGTCAGTTGTTTATATATACTTATAAGTCAGCTTAATGTTTAAGTTTAAAAAAGTTTAAATCTTCAAATTATTCTGAGAACAAAAGCTACCAACGGGATTCTGGGAATACCGAAGACGAAAACATGTATTTTTTGCCTAGAAATTTTTACAATTTTCGTTATATAATATTATTATCTTCAACATTGAGTTGCATTCTAAGCATGCGAAGATGTAAAAAAAAAAATCATACATTGTTATTTTGACTTTTTTCTGCGTGTGACCAAAAGGCAAACTGGACTCATCCTTTGTTTGTATTTTTAGTCCTGGGCCAATGCAAGACGGCGAGCAGCGACTTCTGGCCATGCTTAAGACTGCTGGCTGTTTCTTTATGTTGGTTGTGTCACGTACAATTATTCCACATGTACATCTATTATCGTCTACTTTAATGGTTATCATTTGTCAGATCAGCCTATGATTTTGAAGTACAAAATGTATATAATATTATATGAAATAAGTTTAAACCCAATGTAGATCTCTTTATGAAAATTTGCAATGTACATGTATGCCTTTATTTTTTTTACATCTAATAGCAATAAATTATATTATAACTCAAACAGGGCCAGATCCAGAATATTTTGAAAGGGGTTGGTCCACATAAAGTCCGCTGTGGACGAATGACGAAAAGGGGGTGGTTCCAGACAAATTTTGCAGAAAACCTACACGTTACTTGCGAAATTTTTGGCGGAAAGGAGGAAAATTCCAATCTCGGACCCCCCCCCCCCCCGGATCCGCCACTGCACAAATATTTTTGATTGTCACCTATTCAAAGATTGTACCTCCCTTTATGATGGAGACTAAAGCAAACTTATACAGGAACGTTGAAATCCATGTTCCGCACACAGGGGCTTGGATTCTGGTCATTTATATTGACTTAAAAAAAAAAATCGACCCCCTACTCTATAATCCAAGACCCTGTGGTTCCGCAATTATTTTCTGACATGTTTGTAAGCGTGGCGACTTTGGTCTCTGTGTGGTGAATCGACAAAATTATCAAGCAATGATAACTTTTTCGAACAACCAATAACTTGTGACAAATAAGTTTAGTTTTCCGGATCCCGCAATAGCTTTGTGAGAAATAGATTAAATTATTCATCTTTATTAAAATGACCTAGATCAAGAGAGACGAATGACCCAATGTGGCTATTTTGTCATTTTCTAAAAATCAATAAAATGCTTGAATTGTGTGTGTCTGATTGACCTAAATTTCTGTCTGTGATAATAATCTTCAATGAATTAACATTTTGCAGTCAAAATTGAGTATAAGAAAGTACGCTTAAACATGTGCACAACCTGATAAAGTGACTACGCCATGTACGACACATGATCTAGTTGAATCGCATTGTTGCATTAAAACACTGCCACATAAAAGCATGAAATACGAAGATGCTGTGTACAACTTTTTTGCTTGACTTAACTTATTTTTGGTGTCCGAATAGTATTTTTGTCCTCTAAAACTTTATTCAATTAAGTAAATTTTCGCGATCCAAAATCAAATATCCATTACACTGAAGTTACGCAAGATATGCTACACTGACTAAAATATAATCCGAAGCGGAACACATAATCTACTGGTCGCGGCCATATTGTCTTGATGGAAATCCGAAGATTGAGAATCCTAATATAGCCACCGAGTGAAAAGTGAAAGTATGTACATTGCAAAGAGCTTTTGTAAATATAGAAACGACGGAAACAAACGACCCAATTGAAGTATCGCTACCAATTTATTTATAATAGGTAGTAAATATAAAAAATTGATTAGTTTATAGTTAATTATAAATAAATTAAATGTAATAAAAAAAAACAATAGTACGTGATTTTGGAAATCGAGTGTGTTGCATCCTGGCGTCAACAGTATTTGCAATAGATCCTGCATTCTACCGATCGAAACTGCATGAAACGATCTGCATGCCATTATTGACTAATAGACGAACTGTTGATCGGCAAACGACGCTCATATCAGAATGTCATCTAGGGCAAATTAATCATATCAGTACATTAATATTGTATCTTAGTTTTAAATTTGATTTCTTAATATATAATATCTCATAACAGATTTCAGCTATCTGTCAAACTTTAGTAGAATTCCACCGTGAAAAATGAGAAACTATATTCCGAATAACGCACAGACGAACGGGTGCTCGTGTTATAAATCTGAATATGATAAGTAAAGAAAACTTTATTCATGCTAGTTAATATGGAATAATGGTGAATGTCAGAAAGCTAATTTAAATAATATATTGTCTTAGCTACATGCATCCTCGGGAAATCATTGATGAATGAGAATGTGACATGTGTGAGAAAAGACTCCCTGTGTTCCCAAGGATCAGCTTCATGCAAATTACATGTAAAACAGTGCTACTGATTATATCGAAAAGAAGCCGAAAGTTAATAATTTGAACATCCTTCAATTATAATTGAAGTAGATCTGGCACCATTAAACCCGGTTTAACCCAGCCACTATTTCTTTTGAAATGCCTGTAACAAGCAGGACCATTGCGAACTTCAATTACTTCGGTATTTCTGCCTTGCTTTGTCTTTTCTTTCGGATATAAGAGATTGATCATCTAAGTTCTTACTGTTCATCTATCGGGGAAAGCAGTCTGTTCGTCATGCCTCAGTTTTTCAAACATTTTTCTAAACGCTTGTAGATATGAATGAACTGTAAAAGTTGATGTTTTGTTTTGTTTCAATAATTTTTACCAGAAATATAGATAACCATTTGAACACAGAAATATGGAACCAGTAGCTATGTATTGTTTTGCAATACTACCAGAATGTTTTTCACCTTTTTGCGTGGGCGCCTTAGCAGCCCAAGCAATTAGTATTAGAGAGGTTTGACAGGATGCGATGGAGGGGCACGTGACTTCGAAAATTGTGGGAAAGTGCCTCTAAGAAGGGAAGAGATAAAATACTATAGTGATTTAAAGCAATGGCGCCTCTAAGGGATAACGTCTCAGGCAAGGCGGTTAATTGTTTTTGTTTGTACAAACATTTTCCATTCTCCAACATGTCCAAGTGACATTGATCAGCCAGTGTTTCAATAAATTAACAATTTGCCTGTGCATACATCGTACTTATAAAAACAATAATTATTTTCTCCACCTGTGACCTGACATGCTAAACTTATCAATATTATTAACACCAATGAAAACAATTTTCAACATCTGACCTAGATATATTTAGTTACTGTTTACATAATATTTCGTCACAAGATAAACTTGTTAGCTGCGGAGTTCTGTACGGGATATTTATTTTGCAACTAGTAGAGGAGTTTATTTTTAGCCGGAGAACAATAGCTTATAACAATGCTGTAACACGGCCGTCATTCGGGTAACAGAGGTTTTGGTCTGTTAATACAACAAATGCGCAATCGGTCTGTTAATTATTAATTGAGTTGGGTAAAGTCTGTTTAAACGCAATCATCGTAAAAATATCTCAAATTCATAATTATACAGCCGTGTCGTCCTATTTGACGCATCGGGTAACCGTAATGTAATGTACTGGCATTATTTTTACGCTATCATTTTGCGGTTTTTTTACTAATAATTTACAATTTTGTGAAAAGTGAAGTGTTTTCAACCTTACAGTGCAAGAATTATGACAAAAATATTCCGACTATAACGTGTTTTTGGCTAAGAACGTCAATTTTGACTCTAAAAACCCTGCCGTACATCCTATTTTTCAAGTTAGGTGGTTAATGTTTTCCTTTTACAATTATTTGAAATGACCTCCGACTGTACAAACTATGGTTGGTGTAGCTTTCGCAGAATATAGCCTGTGTGTCACAGGCAAGTCCGTAAAACAGGGGGTATAGTACTTTCGAGCATTTTTTTTTCGAGTTTGGCCTAAGTCTCATATTAGAAAATAAAAACAGTGTCTATAAGGAAACATGCTTTTCTGTATTTTTTGTAAATTAAACTTTAAAAACAATGAAAAAATAATTGTGAAATAGCACCTAAACCCTTGAGTGCGTCAAATTAGCTGACAGCACTGTAGTTATGTTTATACTTGGAGAACTATTTTTGACAAAATATATTAATACAATTTTGAAAGTATAAGTATTCTGGTTTCTTATTAATTAGGTATTTTTAATTTTCCAAATGCATAATTATATTCCAAAGTGTCAAGTTTCAATATAATGCATACATCATACACTTAAGCTTGTAACATAATACAAAAAGTGTAAGTGTAAAATTCAATCCACAAAAACTAACATATACCAGTTTTTTTTTTTAAAAACAAGTGTGGACTCTAATGCATATTGCCTAGCAAGCCGCTATGGACACAAAAAGCAATGGTCTGCTTTAGTAACATAAAAAAGACTTTATTATTTTTAGGTCCTGCTAAGGTTTATTGTTGAATTCTATAAGTAGCCTTTGTTGTACACATACTATAAAATCAATCTAAAATTAAGCCATTTTAAGATAAACATGTTGATGAATCTTAAGTCATGTAAGCGTTTATCCTTAACATTCCAGTACATTGTACGTGTAGGTTTATTATCTCCTATTTAGTTTAAAATAACTGCATCAAAGTTTGGTTATGTTAGTAGAGGAAATAGGAAACTATTGCAGATAGAGAAAAGCTGTTGCTTGCTTAAACCTTCAGCTCATCGAGCTCTACTAAAGTCTACATTGGATCAAAGATGTCACAGTCTGTTGTTTATAGGTCTTTATATATACTTATAAATTAGCTTAATGTTTAAGTTTAAAAAAGTTTCAATCTTCAAATTATTCTGAGAACAAAAGCTACCAACGGGATTCTGGGAATACCGAAGACGAAAATCAAACATATATTTTTTTCCTAGAAATTTTTACAATTTTCGTTTTATAATATTATTATTTTCAACATTTAGTTGCATTTCAAGCATGCGAAGATGTAAAAAAAATCGTCATTGTTATTTTGACTTTTTTTCTAAGTGTGACCAAAAGGCAAACTGGACTCATCCTTTTTTTGTATTTTTAGTCTTGGGCCAATGCAAGACGGCGAGCAGCGACTTATGGTCATGCTGAAGACTGCTGGCTGTTTTCCATTTTGAATTTTTTTAATTCCCGTTTCTATATGTTGGTTGTGTAACGTACAATTATTCCACATCTATTTATCGTCTACTTTAATGGTTATCATTTGTCAGATCAGCCTATGATTTTGAAGTATATAATATTATATGAAATAAGTTTAAACCCAATGTAGATCTCTTTATGAAAATTTGCAATGTACATGTATGCCTTTAATTTTTTTACGTCTAATAGCAATAAATTATATAATAGCTCAAACAGGGCCAGATCCAGAATTTTTTGAAAGGGGTTGGTCCACATAAAGTCCGCTGTGGACGAATGACGAAAAGGGGGTGATTCCAGACAATTTTTGCAGAGAACCTACACGTTCCTGGCGAAATTTTTGACGGAAAGGAGGAAAATTCCAACCTCGGAACCCGCCCCCCCCCCCCCCCCCGGATCCGCCACTGCTCAAATATTTTTGATTGTCACCTATTCAAAACCCAATGTAGATCTCTTTATGAAAATTTGCAATGTACATGTATGCCTTAAATTTTTTTACGTCTAATAGCAATAAATTATATTATAACTCAAACAGGGCCAGATCCAGAATTTTTTGAAAGGGGTTGGTCCACATAAAGTCCGCTGTGGACGAATGACGAAAAGGGGGTGGTTCCAGACAAATTTTACAGAAAACCTACACGTTACTTGGAAAATTTTTGGCGGAAAGGAGGAAAATTCCAACCTCGGAACCCCCCCCCCCCCCCCGGATCCGCCACTGCTCAAATATTTTTGATTGTCACCTATTCAAAGATTGTCCCTCCCTTTATGATAGAGACTAAAGCAAACTTATACAGGAACGTTAATTGCAATCCATGTTCCGCACACAGGGGTTTGGATTCTCGTCATTTATATTGACTTAAAAAAAATCGACCCCCTACTCTATAATCCAAGCCCCTGTGGTTCCGCACAGTTAAAATTATTTTCTGACATGTTTGTAAGTGTGGCGACTAATTTGGGCTCTGTGTGGTGAATCGACATGATAACATTTTCGAACAACCAATAACTTGTGACAAATAAGTTTTATTTTCCGGATCCCGCAATAGCTTTGTGAGAAATAGATAAAATTAGCCATCCTTATTAAAATGACCTAGATCAAGACAGACGAATGACCCAATGTGGCTATTTTGTCATTTTCTAAAAATCAATAAAATGCTTGAATTGTGTGTGTCTGATTGACCTATATTTCTGTCTGTGATAATAAACAATCTTCAATGAGTTAACATTTTGCAGTCAAACATTTATAAGAAAGTACGCTTAAACATGTGCACAACCTGATAAAGTGACTACGCCATGCACGCTACATGATCTAGTTGAATCATATTGTTGCTTTAATTTAAAACACCGCCACATAAAAGCATGAAATACGAAGATGCTGTGTACAACTTTTTTGCATGATTTAACTTATTTTTGGTGTCCGATTAGTATTTTTGTCCTTTAAAACTTTATTCAAGTAAGTAAATTTTCACAATCCAAAATCAAATATATCCATTTATACGCTAAAGTTACGCAAGATATGCTACACTGACTAAAATATAATCCGAAGCGGAACACATAATCTACTGGTCGCGGCCATATTGTCTTGATGGAAATCCGAAGATTGAGAATCCGAATATAGCCACCGAGTGAAAAGTGAAAGTATGTACATTGCAAAGAGCTTTTATAATTATAGAAACGACGGAATCAAACGACCCAATTGCTTTATGGCTGGTAATCTTTTTATAATAGGTAGTAATAACATGCGCCCACGATTGCTTTTTGAAAGAAAAGCAACTTGTTTTTATTATTTGTCTCTCACGGCAACGCGGAGCGGGGACATAGAAATGTCGGGCGTCCGTCCGTGCGAATATGTGTCCTTGCATGCGTCCGTCAACCTTTTTTGTAATCCTTGGCTCTCAATATTCGGTATGAAGCTTCAGGTAGGAGTTTCATATTGTGGGATGCGTTTTCAGGTTTATCGTTGACATGTACCTTCTTCCTTTTTAACGAGCTGATTTCGAATTTTTAAGGGTAACAAGAGGCTCCAAGGAGCCTGAATCGCTCACCTGGACTTAATGTCAACCCTATGAAGACTTTTGAATAGCTAAATCGAGCTGAATGTTTAAGCAAGAAAACGCTTTTCTCTATCTGCAATAGTTTTCATTCTAAATAAGCAAAAACACTATTATTCACCTTTTAAGGGCTGTAACCACTATAAGAGGTCATCTGACAACTTCGACCCTATGGAGACTTTTGTAGAGCCTAATGAGCTGAACATTTAAGCAAGCAACCGCTTTTCTTTATCTGCAATAGTTTTCATTTCATAAGGCTAAAACATGAAAAAACGCTATTTTTGACCTTAAAAGGGCCATAATCCCTATTAAGGGTCATCTGACAACTTCGACCCAATTGCGACTTTTGTAGAGCTTTTGATTCTGAAGAGCTTAGGGTCCTTTGGATTTTTTCTATCTGTTATGTTTGCTGAGTTATAATCCATTTTAAGTGATTTTACCCTATGTTTTATTTTAGTAACAGCGGCCATGTTTTTGTCGAATCATTTTAAAACGAGGATCGTTTGTTGCCAATATGTCATATATTATTCCTTTAAAGTTTCAGTTAAATTGGTTCAGTGGTATCAGAGAAGAAGATTTTAGAAATTGTTAACGAACGACAGACGACGACGGATGACAGACGACGATGGACGCATAGTGATGGCATGAGCTCACATGACCTTTGGCCAGGTGAGTTAAAAAATGGAAAAAAATTCGTAACAGATTTCTGAGCTACTACTATTCGTAGGCCTTTTGATATTTGGTATGCAGCTTCAATTAGGGGTCTCATACATTGTATGGTGGGAAGCGTTTTCAGGTCTGCCGCCTTTGTACTTCCTGCTAGGCGAGTGCACATAATTTTTTTGCAGCTCGGCAGGGAAGCCAAGAAGTGTGTTCTTGTTAAATCCGAAAATTGTAGAATTAGTTTTTCCTAATAATATGTAATGAATGGCAATACAATGCATGTATACACGGGGCAATTAAATATGATTTGCCATTATACATGTAGCTATAGTGTTGAGTATGAAAAGTATGCTGCTCAAGACTGGAAAACGTAAATAATTATGCTGCATCACAAAAGTTATCATCCGTGCGTTTTTTTTTCATTATCACACCTAGTGGAGTTCACGAGAGATAAACAAAACTTACATAGATTTACATAAAGTTGCTTTTGGTAAGCCATTTAAATAGAATACGTTTTGTCTGGTAAAGAAAAAGTATAAAAGTTTGGATAATGTTAATTTGTGTCTTGTGTCGGTTTTATATAGTTTATTTTAATTATCGTATCACCTTACTAGGGGTGATCATGTACGTTTGAAAAGTAAGCCTCGTAATAAAAAGCATTAACCCGAAATAGAAATAAATATGGAAGGGCTAACAAAACAGAACAAACCATTTTTTTCAAAGTCTCTTACCATGTTTCGGCATCCTTCGACAATACCTTTGACAGGCATTGTTTTTTGTTGTCTTTTTTCGGTTGTTCACTTTTACACGAGCTTGGTTATGGCCCTGTTACACTATAACGTTTTAGCCAACGTGTGCCGACGTTTTAGAATATATTTTTAACACGTTGGTGTGCGTTGGGTAAGTTTTGTACACGTTATGAACACGCTACAAACACGCTAGCGAACGTCAGCGTGCGTTGGTGATCGCCGAATGCGTCGCAATTTTTTCAACATGCTTAAAATTTTCGACGTTCGCCAACGTGTTAGAAATGAATTATTCGAACGCTAGACATAAGTCTCAGCTCAGAATTAGCCAATTTCAAAATTCATTTGTAGATTTTAGGCCTAATACTTACCTTAATAGAATAAAGTCAAAAATCCGTTTACTTGGTTTGCGATACGTGTTTGTTCCCGCCGACAAAGCAGCTAACAATGTCGTTGTGATATGAAGAAAGTATTACCTTGAGGTTTTAATGCATGAAATAAAAAATTCGAACACTTTCGTTCCCGTGCATTCGACAGAATCAGGTATCATTGACGATCATATCATAGCGACCACAGCACTTCGAGATGCCCCGACATACTTTAAATTACCTACTATGTACTGGATACCTAAATTGCACAAAAATCCATATAAATCTCGTTTTATCTCTGCTTCAAGTAAGTGTTCTTTAACCCATATTTCCAAAGTTCTATCACTTACTTTAACTACTATGAAGGAATTTATTATTCAATACTGTGAAAGGGTATTCGAAAACAGTGGAATTAATTATTTTTGGAGTGTAAAAAATTCTCTTGATGTTTTGGACAAGCTTCGTGCTTTTGAAAATACTTTCCATACCGTTGATAGTTACGATTTTTCTACTTTATATACTAACCTTCCACATAATCTGATTAAAAAGAAATTTGAATATTTGGTTAAATGGTGTTTTGACAAATCTAAAAGTGATTATATCTGTTCTAGAGATTCAAAATCATTTAGTAAATCATTTTTTAGTAACGAGACTCAAAAGGGTTACATCAACTGGACTGATGCAGAAACTATTACTGCTCTAAATTATTTGTTAGATAATATTTACATACGTTTTGGTAAACAAATTTATCGCCAAATTATTGGTATTCCTATGGGTACTAATTGTGCGCCACTTATAGCCGACCTTTTCCTATACTGTTATGAATCACAATTTATGGCTAAATTACAAAAAGACCCGAACAAACAGAACCTAATCGAAACTTTCAATTATACTTTTAGATATTTAGATGACATTCTTGCACTCAACAATCCTTCATTTTCTAATTTTATTACAGATATCTATCCTTCTGAATTAACCTTGAACAAATCTAACGTCACCGGTGATAGATGTCCTTTTTTAGATTTAGATTTAAGTATTATTGACGGAAAATTACATACCAAAGTATATGATAAACGTGACGACTTTACCTTCCCTATTATAAATTTTCCTTTTCTTGAAGGAGATGTTCCACTAGCGCCGTCATACGGTAGTATGATATGCTAGGATCTGCAGTTGTGTTTCTGATTTTAATAATAACAAGAACAAACATGCAAAAAAAATTTTCAAAATCGGACCAGAAATAAAAAAGTTTCAATTTCGGCCCCATTTGGCCCCTAATTACGTAATAAGGGAAAAAAAAATTCTTAATTTTGTATCCGCTATTTGACAAGAACAAACATGCAAAAAAAATTTTCAAAATCGGACCAGAAATAAAAAAGTTTCAATTTCGGCCCCTTATTACGTAACAGGTGAAAAAGGGGTGGGGGCCGCAAAAATAAATTCTCAAATTTGGATTCGCTACTTGACAAAAATAAACTTGCAAAAAAAAATTTCAAAATATACCACAAATAAAAAAGTTTCGATTTTGGCCCCGTTTGGCCCCTAATTACGTAATAGGGGGAAAAAGGGGGGTCGCAAAAATTAATTCTTAATTTTGTATCCACTATTTGACAAGAACAAACATGTAAAAAAAAATTTCAAAATCGGACCACAAATAAAAAAGTTTTTATTTTGGCCCCTTTTGGCCCCTAATTACACAACGGAGAAAAAGGGGCGCAAAAATTCATCAGGTTCATTCTTTTATTGTAAGAAACATTCTTGACAAATTTCACAGCAATAGGCCAACTAGGACCAAAGTTATGGTGGAAACAAGTAAAATATTTGAATTTTTTTCCCCTTTAGGGCCCCTAATTTCGAAACAAAAAAAGGGGGACCCCCAAAATCAATCCCATTCATCCTTGTATGGTAAGGAACACCACTGTCAAATTTCATAGCAATTGGATAACTAGAACTTAAGTTATTGTGGAAACAAACAAAAAAGTAGTATTTTTTGCCCTTTTTTGGCCCCTAATTTCTAAACGAAAAATGGGGGGACCCCCAAAATCAATCCCATGCATCCTTTTATGGTAAGGAACATCATTGTAAAGTTTCATAGCAATCGGATAACTGGAACTAAAGTTATTGTGGAAACACTAATAAGTTAACAGACAACGACGACGACGACGACGACGACGACGACGACGACGACAGCATCATACCATAATACGTCCGCAAATTTTTTGCGGTCGTATAAAAACCGTTTTATTACTGAAAAATTATTAAAACAAGGTTATCGATACCACAAATTAGTAAAATCTTTTTCTAAATTCTTCCACAAGTATCGATCTCTTATTGAAAAATTTAATTGTACACGTCACTTTCTTATAGTGAAAGGAATATCACATCCTGTATTTTATGGTAATGTTTTTTATAAAGCTCACAAATTTAAAAGCAATCCAATAGAAATGAAAAATTGGCTTCAAAATTTATTACGGAAAGGATATGAAATGAATATCTTGATTAAATCTTTGAATTTAGTGTTTTTTGGCAGAAATATTGAAAACTTAATACTCGCTTTAAAACTTCCATAAACGTTTTTACTATTGTCATTTTTAAGCATTATAGCGATCAAGCGTGTCGGTTTTGTGTGATGACACTTCACTAAATCATTATTGCTTGAAGTGTTGTGTCGGATTTAAAATCGATACGTTTGATTTTTTTACATCAGTCGATTGATGATTCTCAGCTAGCTGTCAGTAACAGCGAGTGTTCTATAGAGAGTTCCTTTACCGTCCTTTTGTTTGTTCTTGTTTTTTGTCTTAGGTTCTCTCTAGTAGAATTGGACTTTGATCGATTTGATTTTTATTGTGTGTTTAGTTTTTGTGCTTTGTCTAGGAATATTGATAGGGGGAAGGTTGGGCCCAAAAAACTAGTTTAACCCCGCCACATATTACATGTGCCTGTCCTAAGCCAGGAATCCTTGACATAGCTTTCGTTTGTACTTGTCTTTTTGATGTTTTCTGTTCCTTGTTTAAGAAGGGGGTCTATCTGTGACTATTTCAGGGCTGGATTTGAATTATATGCATCTTATTTAGACCATGGGCCAATTGCATAACCGAGAGCAGTGCCATATGGCCTCGTTGAAGGCTGCTGGCGGTTGTCCATTGTGGTTTTTCTAAATTGCCGTTTAATTGTGGGCTGTGTCGCGTACACTTATTCCACATCTCTTTATTTTCTAAGTCAAGTGCTATAAAAAGGATGCTAGGCAAAATCTACAGACCGGTATTTCTTACATGTATATACTCATTTGAAATTTTGAGAGTTTGTTAACAAGCGCATGCATTCCTCTGTGTATATTTTTGACATATTAAAATATAAAATCTACACTATATTTTATTCTTTTAGACTGAGTGCAAAAATCATCACTATTGGTTAAAAAACGGCTTTAGAATAACTTTACATTCATATTACCAGAACGCTGAAAACCAATATTTTTATAACGGAACTAAATTTCTAAAATTATTAATCAATTCAGCGATACATCTAAGCCAGATAATAGATCTATTTGGGCAATTATGAAATAATACTAAAGAAATTAACAGAAATCCTAGGTCAAGGATCTCTGTGATCAGTAAAATTGACATCTATACAGAGGAGATTAACTTGTTCTTGGAAAGAGAAATTTACCTACAGGAAAAAATTACCTGTTGAATTTTCAATTTAAAAATGTCAGATTAGTCTACAATAGAAAGAAGATTAGTGTACAATACAAAGATGATAGTCTTCATTGTAGCTCTGTTTGCTGTAACTGCTACTTGAAATTGTTGGAAAAAATCTTGCTTATTTTGCAGTTTTGAGTTTATTAAGAGCTTAAAAGATACAGATTTGCGCTTTTCATTATTTTTATTTGTCTTTAGTGTAGATTCCATTAAAATGTTAGCCTGTTTCTTGAAGTGAATTAAAAAATACATGAAATATAATATATCATTTACACGATATAACTCATTTTCATTTACCTGAAATTATATAATTTTAGGTTTGCCTAATTTAATTTTTGTTGTAGTGGGGTAAACTGATTGTCCGAGCAGTAGCTGAATATTATAAAATTTTTGGATTTTTAACTTTTTTTTTAATGTTCAGTTTTTTTTTTTTGTTATTATAAGATTAAAAATGTTTGCAGGGTAGCTTCATTCTCTTCTGTTTGAGGTCTTCATCATAAATATATATGTTTTTCTTCAAATTCTAATATTTTCACAGGTTATGCTATTATATGTTAATTAAAGCTTAAAGCCATGAAAAAGACAACGACAATCTTTTCCCGAATAAACTCTTATTATCTTTTAAACAAAAATACAGTAAAATCAAAATGTTTAGCTTACATGTATTTTTAAAATCGTCATCTTCGAACTTCCTTTCTATTCTTCAACTGGTTTAAAGAAAAAAACTCGCATTTTCATAGAAAGAAAAATCTTTTAATGTAATAGCTTCGTTTTTTTTTTCAATTTGAGATTCACTTTTTAACATGCTATGCTATGGTATTTGATGGTGTAAATATAAATGATATAAAAATACAAAGAATTATGTCCTTAGTGTAACATTATATGAAACAGACTTTGATTTAAAAAGTAAGAAACTATCCAATTGGTGGTCATATTATCATCTTTGATGAAACATTTTCTTCCTTCATAGTATGAGTTTTCTTCCTAAAGTGAAGGAGTTATTTTCCTTCAGTGTAGGAGTTTTTTCCTTCAAGCAAAAAAATTCATACCCATAGCAAGTTAATCTCCTCTGTATAGATATCAATTTGACTGATCACAGTAATCATCTTCCATTGTTGCAAATTTCAATAGAGGGATTAAGTTGTAGTTTACCAATTTTCTTTGAGGAGTACAAATATAAACACGTGGATTATGTTCCATTTTTAGCTGTAAAGTATTATTTAGTAACCTTTTAATAAAAGTGTTTTCTCTATTTAGTTTTTGTAAATCTATTTGTTTTATATCCAATCGTCTTTTGCTACAGTAACAGCTAGACCAATGAAATGATTCATTACATGTTTGGAAGATAGCTAAATACAGTATTTGTTATCCTGATTTTGAATCAAATTATAAGATGTAAAACAACTTTATGAATCTGTGAGATTATGCAGACATATGTGTAAATATGTGTAAAAATATTTATGTGTAAATACCCCAGTATTTGGTAAACAGGAAGTAGACGATCTAAGAACATCAGATTGCTATCTGCTTTGTGGTAATATATGGTATACTATAGGATAAACCATATGCAAATATCAGGCCTTTGCATCATGTATTGTAGTTGCTTAGAAAACTTTGACAGAAATTTTGCATATATGTCCATTATGTGTAAAAACCTTAGTATCCGGTAGACAGGAAGTATACAACATAGGTACATAGGAGAATAAAATAAGTATATACTCAATATGGTACTATAATTAAGATAAAGCTACATTCATATGCAAAATACCAGGCCTCTGTGTCATGTAGTTGCTTAGAAAACTTCTTTGAAGCGGGGATATAAAAAAACTTACAATCTAAAAAGATAGAAATGTTGATAAAAATAACCTGAAATATCGGGCTTTGGTGTACATGTTTTTACAGTACCACCATTCAAGTTACCGAAATTCTTTCTACAGGCCAGTGAGAGACCTAGATTTTTTTATTTTCTTTCAAAGTTTACGTCTTATATGCACAAGTACATAGTGTAGTGGCTACATACCGAGTTTTATAAATTTCATTGTCATATGTACTTGTAGTTTTTGATGAGCTGAGAGCGGAAACCTGTGATTAAGAAGCTTAAGGGTAATGGAAAAGTCTGAAGATCAATGGGCAATAAATCCCACAAAAGATTGAGGATAGAAATGTCCTGTTAATTTTGCACAACTACATATTTATGGTGTCCTTGCAACATATCAACTTTCTTTAAGGAGCTGAGCGGAATAAGTGTGACGGACAGACGACAGGACAATCAGCCAGACGGGCGGACAGAATAAAAATATGTCTTCCCACAAAAGTGGGGGATTAGCATAACAAAATAAAAATACCTTGGCTGGAATAGGCGCTTGATACTAAGAAATGCTGTATCTGTTACGAGTAAAAATGTGTCCAAGGATTGTCTTATGTGTTTAAGTTTAAACAGTACAAAAGTCGGGTATAGGGATTAAGCGTATGGTACAGCTAATAGCGTTTTCGTATACTAGTTCAAGTAAATTCTTCTGACAGAATTGGTGAAGCAGAAGGCTCACATTTCAAATAAAGGTAATAACAAAACTACCGAACTTGAATGATCAATCTCATAGTCCAGAGAAAATAACAAAAACGAATCAGTCATACCGGAGAATTGGTGGATCGCAATGGTCCTGACTTGGTACAGGCATTTCAAACGAAATGATGGGTTAAACCAGGTTTTATGGCGCCAAACCTCCCTCTTCCATTGCGATCTTAGGATCCGGTAATGACCATAGAACACAACATAGTTGTGATACACAATAGGGATATTGAGGTGATAATCAAAGGATAACCTTTAGCAAAAATGTACTACTATGTTGTCTCGAATGAATAACTGTAGGTTATATATAACAAAAACATGGGACAAAAAAGCGAAGACGAAAGAGATTTGTCAAACTTGCAAAAAATGCAACCAACACTGATGTTAAACAGATGCATATAACCTACTTAAACCTTCACGACAACTAGTTTAACCCTGTAAGTGGGCATTTTTATAAAAGGCAGATGAACGAACGAACAAACTTGAACATCAATTTACTTTATTCACTTCTATACTTTAGTAAACAGTGCAAAAGTAGCAAGCAACTTCCTCCTACCAACAGGAATAGGACCTTTCTCTATTGTAGGGTTATTTAGATTTCTGTGTTTGTTTTTGTTATTTTTCATTTTTTCCGCCGACACGCGGAGCGGGCATATACAAATGTTGGGTCTTCCATCCGTCCGTTTGTCCGTCGCACTTTTGTCCGTAACATATTTCTCAGCTACTAGTAACCCAAGGCTTACAATATTTGGTATGCAGCTTCAGGTAGGGGTCAAAATAGAAAAATTTTCGTAACAGAGTTCTACTATTTATACGCTACATATTTCGTATGAAGGTTCCTTAGGTTCTACTAATCGTACACTTTTCATATTTGGTATGCAGCTTTAAGTAGAGGTCCCATGTGGTGAGATGCGTTTCCAGGTCTGCGGCTTTCCTACTTCCTGTTTAACGAGCTGACTTAGCATGTCGAAGGGTCATAATGGAAAAATTTTCGTTCAACATTTCTCATCTATTACTATTACTAGGCTTACGATATTTGGTATGAAGCTTTAGATAGGGGTCTCATACGGAGGGAAGCATTTACAGGTCTATCGATTGCCAACCTCCTATTTAACCAGCGTACTTAAAGTTTTTGCCACACGGCGGGGGGGGAATGAATTCCGTTCTTGTTGGTTTTGTTTTTGTTCTACCATTGTTGCATTGTTGACGCACAACCACTATCCAACCCGAAACTTACCTATGTTTTCATTCTGGTATTGGCTAGTCGCTATTTTGATTATTTATCATGTTTTGGGACAAGCAGGGAAATACAGGTTTCACAACTATAAGTGATGAGATACGGATTTTTATAACATCGAGTTAGAAATTTGTCAAATTCGGACACGAGCATTTGCGAGTTTCCTTTGACAAATATCTAAGGAGTGTGATAAAAATCCGTATCTCATCACTTGTAGTTTTGAAACCCTTTTCTCTAACTGTCTAACGTGAAAGTATAGGCCCAAAATTACGTAATACTTCATTTTAACTAATAGGAAAATAATCCTTTATATACATGCTTTATGTATATTGTTTAGTTAACATGCGAAAAAAGTAGTCAAATAAAAAAGTACCACCGTTTTTTAATTAATTCTAAATAAAAGTAGACTATATAAAATTTTGTTTTATAGAGCAGGGGGTTTACGATATCATCGGTGCTGGATTTGGCTTCCTCGTTCGAACGGTTTGGTTTTGAGTACTTTTCGTTTTCAACAGTTTTGGAATTTGGCCTTCCAATGTTTTGATTTAAATGCTACTGATGAGAGGTTACTCCTTGAAATATCGATATATAGCATATCCAAATTAACCGTTTATACCAGAGTTTTGGTATTTGTAATTTTTTAAAAACCACAGGGCGAAAACCACTGGTGGTGGACCAGAGGTCCCAGAGGGTAATTACAAGCCTGGTCGTCAGACTTTTCTGACACGATTTACCATAAAATCTTATATTTTTGTCGCTGAAATTTCCGATGTTTAAATTCAAAATTGTTTAAAACACCATGCCCAGCAGGCAAAATTGGTCGTTTTTACGTTGAAAAGACGTCTTTTTGCGACGTCAGGAAGACGTCTTTTTCTGGTTGAATTTGATATAAGGAAAGACGTCTTTTTGAGACGTCTTTTCAACGTCTTTTTTAGACGTCTTTTCAACGTCTTTTTTAGACGTCTTTTCAACGTCTTTTTTGTGACGTCTTTTCAACGTCTTTTTGTGACGTCTTTTCAACGTCTTTTTAGACGGCTATTCAACCTCTTTTTTATTCTGTACAATGTCTTATTTCGTGTGTGTTTTGTTTAATTTTTTAAATGTGTTTACAATCTTTTTGATAAGTTTGTATTACATCGAGCAGTAAAATTGTTTTTTTTTTTGTTTTTTTTTTTTGAGTGGTGAATTATCTTATATGATTACTTGTACATGATTCGACATTTCAAACTGTAATTTTAAAATTGAAAAAAGGAAAATAAAACAATAACAACTATACTTTTTATATGAGAAAATTCTACACACAGATAGGAATTCAAAATGCAGTCAGTAGTCCAAGTTTTGTTTTGTAACACTAATTCACAAGTAGTCAAATATAAAATCCAATGAATGTTCTTGTAATTTTGATCCCATTTCAGTTGTCAATTCACATTCCATCAATGTTGTTTGTTTGTTATGTTCTTCAATTTTTCCTGATCCTGCAATAAAAACAAAGTCAGGGATTGAACAATATAGCAGAATAATTTTGATATGGATAAGCACAGTTGATGCTGAAGCTACAAAAAAACTCTTTACATGTAATAGTACTCAGAATTAACTATTATAACAATGACAAAAGATTATCCTTTATTTTGACAATTTATAGTCGATCTTTTCTAACATACAATTATTAATTTTTATTACACATTTATTATCTATAGTCAAAAATTATTTTTATGAATATGCAAAACTCTACCTTTTTCATGTATTCAATTCCAATTAACAAGCTAGTGGCATCCACAATTCACATAAATTGCACAGATGTAATATGTCTATCTGGAAAAAAATCATGCACAAGCTGTATTAAAACATTTGGTAAATGTATGAAAGTTGTGCCTTCTTCTTTACAACATTATAAATACTTGTAAAATTAGTGTGCAATCAAACTGCCTTGAGATAACTGATAAAGATAAAATGTTCTAAGAATAGACATTCTTATCTTAATTAGTTTGGTTGTGTGGCATGATGCAGGAATAAAATTGTGTGTCTCTATTTTGTCTCACAAACTCATATGTTTAAAACAATGTAGTGTTACAAATACAATCAACATAATTTTATCAATGTATTCTGAGATTGTGCTGTAGTTTTACCACTGTGAGCTATACAAACACATGATGCGTACATGTTCATTTTCTTTACGTTTTTGCAAAGATGTTTTGTCAACTGAAACATAATATTTCCTACTTTCTACTTATTTTATACTATCAATAATCTAAAAATCAAACATAAATTTAATTTGCCCACTTATTATGACATATATTTTTTAAAAATAATAGTTTCTTACCGAAATGGTTTATGAATCCTTGTCGGCAGTCGATATCATCACACATTCAAAATTTCAAACTCTGGTAGTAATTTGTTGTGCGCATGCCTATCTTTCGAAAAACGCGTTAGAATGACGATAATCATGATATATATTTAATAATTCTTTTATTTACACATGATACATGTAAAGCAAAATTAAAAGTAACTACTATTGTTATGTTGTTGCTAATATGTAATAGATTTTCTATAAGGTTTAATATCATGGATATTAGGAGGAATAATCCCCCCTTTTCACGTCGTGCTTATTAGTTGCACAATTATGAAATTATGTGTATATATATACTAGTATAGGTATTTTCATCACATATTATATTGTCGATTTTCACTTAAATAGTGTTTAAGAAAAACGACGAATTGAGTTAATTGTAATGTTCCGATTTTGGTCTAAAAACAGACGTATTAAAGACGTCCAAAAAGAGAAGTTGAATTTTAGCTACAGATAAGACGTTACATTTATGTTGTAGTTGCGACGAAACCAGAAAAAGACGTCATAAAGACGTCTTTTTACGACGTCTTTTTCACGTCTGTGAAAAGACGTCCTTTTTAGGTCGATATTTGGTTGAATGACGTCGCGACCAAAATTCAACCAAAAAAAGACGTCAGGGTGACGTCTTTTGCCTGCTGGGCAGGTTTCTTTCCTTGTATTGAACATGGTCGATATCCTCGGTGCTGGATTTGGCTTCATTGTTCGAACGTTTTGGTTTTGAGTACTTTTCGTTTTCAACAGTTTTGGAATTTGACCTTTCAATGTTTTGATTTAAATGCTACTTCCTTGAAATATCGATATATAGCATATCAAAAATAACCGTTTATACCCGCGTTTTAGTATTCTTAATTTTTAAAGATACTCATGTAACAAAAAAAAGAATATTCGATAATTAAAATGCATTTTTGAGCACGGAACGGAAACATGTAATGGGATTTTGTTTAAAAAAACCTAAAACGTTCAGAAGCAAAACGTAGAAAACCAGTATACTATATTTGAAAATGATGTAATGTATTAATCTATTACATAAGTTAAGATTATTTTGTAACATGCCTAGTTAAAACGATATTTTCCCAAAGTCTTTAAAACTAAATTAAAAGTTCTGATACTCTGTAGGAGGACTAATAATATGCAAAAAAGTGTTAAAGAGAGCATGCCAGTGCTATTGATATGGTATACTATTATTCATAAGTGTGGCCCGTCTGTCCACACACCTGTGATACTTATTAAAGGTATATCTTGGAAGCAGAGGTATTTGAGTGAGACATGACAATGTGTCTATATGATGTGCTATTATTTTATAGTGTGGTCACTAAACGTATGTCTCGTCTGTCCACACCTCTGTGATACTCATTAAGCAAAGGTGTACCAAAGGGATAATCAAACATCAATAATAAAACCGAAAATACAACGACAAAATCGGTAGACAAAATTAAAACATCATCACAACAAAACAAACCACACAGTGAACACAAAATACACATAACCGCATATAGCAACGTGAACTTAAGTCCAATAAAGGTAATAACAAAACTACCCAACTTGAATGATCAATCTCATAGTACAGAGAAAATGACAAAAACGAATCAGTCATACGGGAGAATTGGTGGATCGCAATGGACCTGACTTGGTACAGGCATTTCAAACAAAATGGTGGGTTAAACTAGGTTTTATGGCGCCAAACCTCCCTCTTCCATTGCGATCTTAGGATCCGGTAATGACCATAGAACACAACATAGTTTTGAGACACAATAGGGATATTGAGGTGATCATCTCAGTACAGCAGACCAGTCAAACACTAATTAAAACAATTAACTATCATATCTTTTAAGTCAATTTTGAACTTTTCTACTAGTGGCTGATAACGAAGAAAGAATTTTTTTAGGGATCGTATGAGACGTATTTTCTTATAGCTCTGCTCCAAAAGTTGGTCACGAAGAAATCGGTGTCTGATCAAAAAATCTGTGAAATGTGTGCAAGCTCTGGCATATCGAATAAGTTGTGAAATATAAACACCGTATGCAGGGGAAGTAGGTATATTGCTCTGTAGATTAGGAAAATTATAATAATTTGAAAATTATTATCGTCTCGTTTATCGTAAATTTTTGTACTGAGATGACCACCTGGGTCAAATTCGAGGTGCAAATCCAAAAAAGACGTGAAGCAATTTGATTCAGTGGTCTCTTTTATCTCCAATTCAGGGGGTTATATTGAAGGAATCCATCTACCAAATGAAGTGTTATTGACAGAAAGGACATCATCAATATATCTGAATGTAAGATTAAATGACCTTGCCTCTTTCATCTTCTTGTTCTTTACGAGTCCCTGAAGAAATTCAGTCTCGTAAGAGTATAAAAACAAATCGGCGAGGAGAGGAGCACAGTTTGTGCCCATTGGAATGCCGATTTGTTGTTGAAAAATCTCTCCTCCGAAGGTGACAAATATGTTGTCAATGAGGAAATCAAGCATACTGCAAACTTGTTCTAGTGTGTAACAAATTTTATCTTTGAAAGATGTTTTGGAAATGACAGTAAACTCAGCTCCTGCTTGCTATAGCACATCCGTCACGTTAAAATCGATTCAGTGTTGGTCTTTAGGACTTTAGTTCTTGTAGAATTAGGACATTAGGGTAATGGTCGGAGAATGAAAGTTGACCACAAACATGTATCTGTAGACCAACTAGTGGTTCAATATATCAAAGTTATTGAAACATGTTTAATCTTAAACAAACGTTAGCACTTAAGCACACTTCGCCTGTCGGATTAATAGCACAAAAACGCATATAACAACCAAACTGCAATCATCCCGTGACCGCAAATTAAAACAAGAGTCAAAAGAGTAAACAGTGTCTGCTTGCTAAAGCACACCCGTCACGCTTTCAACCATCGAATTTTTTCACGGTTAACTTCAGAAAGGATGACAATACAAAACTCTTTGTGAAACCAATGTCTGCGTTCATCTAAGAAAGCTCGTATCTGTCTACAAGTACATGATGTATTTAGTAAAATTTCTTGACTGACGACAAGAACCAGGAAGCAATATTACCCTGTGTTAACGATTTGCCTGTCAGGCGTGAAGAATCTCTTTCAATATAGTCTCAATACTCCTCACAAGCTCTGGAATAACGAATCAGTTGTAACATGTAGACTCCATAGGCTGGAGCGGACGGAAAATTGCTACACAAAAATGAAACGTTGACGATTGGTAAGATGAAGTCAATTTTCAGTAACCAATTAATCGTTGAAAAATAAAAATAAAACTTCATTATCATGTCATCTTTTTATTGAACATTTAACACGTAATTAAAAGGGCTTAATGAATAATCAGTTACACAAAGAAATTTGATTTAAATGGATAACTAACAATGATTACTCCAAGCCATGGAATAAGTTTGGACAACATTGTTTATACAAACTGAGAAAATTAAAACCAATAAGTTTAATCATCTCAGAAACAAACGACCACAATAGTGATACGGACATAATCAAAACAGTGACATTTTCACTTGTTTTTAAAATAGCGATATATCGAAACAGCGACAAAACATGCATCAAAACAGCAACAATTTGTATTTTCAAAACAGTGACATTTACCTGTATATTTTTGAATAAAGAATAAGTAAATGATGAAAGATATGACAAGGAGTTTGTTTCCTAGAGACAAATAATTTAACTGACGAATAGTCGACTAAATTTACGAAAAAACTGACATAACATAGAAATTGACAAGGCTGAATCTATGACATGGGAAACTTTATTTCGTACTTTTCGTTCAATACTTGTTTTTTCTAACTTCCCATGTTTTGATTAAAATGCTGCTTATGTCTTATGTCGCTATTTTGATGTACGATTTTAATAAAATCCAATTAAATATGTCGCTGCTTCGACTACAGAAACAGTTGCTGTTTTGATTGTCTCTATTTTGACAAGTCGCTGTTTTGATATAGCCCCTAGCTATACCAAAATTCATATTTTAGGGTTGCTAATTGCAGATTATTCGAACCTTTTTTTATCTGTTAAGGTAGATGGGGTGTCTATCACTGAGCATCTTCTTTGCACATCTATCAAAACTTTAAAATTTAAATGACTTGTTGTTCTAATTGATTTCCATTGGGCTATGTAAACATCAACATTGATAATTACAACAAAAATTTGGATAAAACACACCTTTATGCGAATTTCAATATTTTCTTGTACTTTTGAAGGGGAGATAATTTGTATAGAAATGATAGGGAAAAAACACATTTTTCACTTTTTTCAAAAATTTGATGGTGAACTTTATTTTTTATTTAGTATATTCAAAAACCCATACAAAACAAAGATTTTCACAAATTTTAAGAAAAATCTATGGATCCTATATAAAAAGTACTAAAATCTACATTTTTCAAAGTTGTTTCTACAAAAAGTCTTCTGGTGAACTTTTCATTTTATTATTGAGAATTAAAGTACTAGTCTAGGGCTAACCGTGACCAAAAGTTAAGAAAATCCTATGGATAACTTTTTAGACAACCAATCTACCTTAAAACTGATTTGTTTTTCATTATTAGCTTCGTTTTTTTTATTTTCTTGTCTTTTCCCTGTGTGTTTATTGAATTTGTCATTGCCTTTTTGGGCTAACGATATTTATTTGTTCCATATGTACTCCTCTTCGCTTTTCCATTGTGTGTTGAAAATAACATTTTTTTTAAAAACTTATCAATACACATTCGGTGTTCCCTGGATATCCAAACTATACGCCGTTTAAAAGCTTATAAATGCGAATTGTTTTATATTTGGACTTGAAATAACGAGAGGCTATACATTATTACATAGATGCATATGAAATACCGATTTTTCCCAGTGAAATAAAATCTGGTAAATTCACAATGTGAAATAATAAAAATATTTTCATTCTTGCGTCCTTTCCGGTCAAATTCAATTATGACGTCGTGAATTATATTGCGTTGTCGGCATGACTCCTGTGGTCTAAATTCATACGTCATTCAAATAAATTTAATGAAAACGATTAAATAGCTGCATTTTATCTATGTAATAAATACGATAATCAATTAGGTCTCATGAATAACCAAAATATGATCACTTGTGCGGGAACCCACTGAGATTTAACTCGTGCGCGGAACAAGTTCTGCGCACTCTTTAAATCTGTGTGCGTTCACCGACTCGTGATCATATTTTGGTTATTCACTCGACCCAATTAATCATCCTATGAGTAACAATGAGTTTTTTCCACAATTTATTTTGACTCGACACCTGAGGCGTCCTTTGCAATCGGTTTTCAGTAACTGAAGTACAGTTGCCCAGTATTTCTATGTCTCCACTCCACCTCGCAGCGTAACCCACTAACGGACGGTTGTCCAGCATTTCTATGTCCCCCCTCCACCTTGCAGCATAACCCAATAACCAATGATCGCCCAGCATTTCTATGTCCCTGCTCCGCCTTGCAGCGTAACCCACTAACAGACGGTGCCAAGCATTTCTATGTCCAAATAGAGACTTTTGTAGAACTTTTGATGCTGAAGCAGTAGGGTGGCATTAGATTTCATATATCTCTTATACTTTTTGATTTACAAGCCAAAAACAGTAGTCTGACCTCCCTGGTCTATTTTTAGCAATGGCAGCCATGTTTTTCGACGAATCAAAAATCCCCACATCAGTTTAGTGGGGGTTACCCTAAAGTACCACCAGACTAAATTTGGTTTGAATCTGTGCAGCGGTTTCAGAGGAGAAGAAGTTTGAAGAAAAGTTAACGACGACGACGACGGACGACGACGACAGACGCCAAGTGATGGCAATAGCTCACATGGCCTTTGGCCAGGTGAGCTAAAAAGGGCAATAACTCCTACATGGGTTGTTGGATCTTCTTCAAAATTTCAGGGCAGGTAGATCTTGAGCCAGTGCCAATCATTTTTATTTCGCCAGAATTTTTATAATTATAGCCGTCACAGCTGGAAACAGTCAGTTACAGATCCCACTTAAACAAGTAAACATAATTTTACCTCTTAAAGTAAACAAAAAATTACTTGTTAGAATAAAGTATTTTTCTCTAAGCAAACACTTACCTATACAAGTAAATTTGAAAACTTTGAGCTCATTTTACTTGTTACACAATATTTTTACAATCAAACAGATAATTTTCTTGAAATGTTTACACATCTGCTCTATGGTCCATTAAACATTTCTGATGCACATGGCTGTCTTCATGATGCGCATGGCCTTTGAAAATTGTCCCCTAGGAACAATATATTGATTATTTCTCAATTAACTGAAGATAACAGACAATCTCAGTCTGGTAAAGGTTGCTGATACTATTAGCCATATAAATAATCATGAATGAAATTAAATTTCATGGCTTGATAAAGATAATTAAGAAAAGAGTAATTTTCTATCATTTTACTTGTACAAGTAAATAAGTGAAAGTAAAAAAAAAGTGAGACAATTTTAACTCTAAAAAGTTTACCTTTAGAAGTTAAAATATGTTTTTTTGTACAAGTGCGATCTCTGACTTACAGTATAAAATGAATTTGAATAAAAATACAAATGTTATAAGTGACTACAGTACTGGCAATTACTCAAGTAACTGATCTGTGTTGATGCAAAAGCAACTGCGTACCAAATATCAATGGTGCACCATTACTTGTTCACAATTACATGTTAAACAGACTAAGAAAAAAATATTAACATTTTGCCAAATTAAATGAGTATACATTCTCAAAGTCAGTAGACCATGACTCACTGTACGATATACATATATGTACGATTGACATCTGAGTTCAATTGAATCAATTGTGTCAATTGTATCAATTGATCCCGATTGACCTATGAGTTCAATTGAATCAATTTAGTCTATTGTGGCAATTGATCTCGATTGACTGGATTGACCGGATTGACACTACATGAATATGAAGAGCATAGAACAATAAAACCAAAAATACCAAACTGGGCAACCAATTTATTACTAAGATAAACATCTATATATGATTAATGATGATGATGATGCATGATGTGTGTTCCTTATTAGTGCCAAATTTGAAAATTCGAATTAATTGCAAATGTCGTTGATGATTTTCACCTTGATAATTAATTCTGTTTAAACTATACCCATCAAATTCACCTAATTGCATACGATTGTGACGAATGGATTTTATTATACTATTAATTATTTTAACCAATGTCATTCGTTGTTTAATAAAATAATTACCATAAACAGATGTGTTTAGATAGTATCATTCGAATGTACCTAACTGGTTTCCATTTATAATTGGACGGAAGAAAACAACATATTTACACAGCCGTATAACATGGAATTTGCAACTCTTAATAGGAAAAATGAGGGAAACCGAGAATGTATCAAAGATACAACGACCCAAAGGGGAGCAATAATACCCAAAAGAAACCGTATTATCTGGCAAACTGTAAAACATAGAATGGTACGGTGGTTTGGTATGCGGTATGGTACGATGGTATGGTATAAATATTGCCATACTATGGTACGGTGGTATGGTATGATGGTATGGTATGATGGTATGGTATCATGGTATGGTACGACTTTTCATACCATGGTATAAAGTCTATGGTATGGTATGGATTTGAAATTTATTTTTTCTAAAGTAAATACGTGTAATATAAATATCTTTTTATTTTTATTAATATTATATTAAACTATAGTATGCCTTCTTATATAAAACATCCTTATATTAAATTAAATTTACATAAATCAAGATTAGTCTCTACACTCAGTGATGATAATTAATCACTGTTTTAATTGTTCTTATGTGTTGCATGTCCATAGGAAGCAATTCAGTAAGACATGTGTTAATTGACTAAAACATAGTTTTTTTAACACTACCTAGATCAAGATTAAGATCTACGTCCAGTTTCTTTTATCTCAACAGATTTATTGTAAAGTAATCCTGTATTCTGCTAAATTACCATCAAGCTAAATGTAAATTCCAACAATTAAAATGTCAACTCAATTAAAAAGTAAACTTTTTTGTTTTGTGTTGCTGATACTTATAATTGCTTAAAAGAAACAATTTCTCATAAAGTCTCTCATGACTTCTCCTTATATAGTTAGTGTATTTTATACAAACACATTTTTTACAAAAATGTATTCAAAACATAATTTTCTCTTATCTTAAAGTTAATAATATTCTGATTCTAAAATATTACACAATTTTCTATCATGCTTATATTTAATAAAACTAAATACAATAGGCGGTTCAAGAAATTATTGAAAGGGGGAAGTTCCACTAACAACAGTCCCCCGAGAAAGAAATGGGGGTTCCAGTTTAATTTTGTAAAAATGTACACCAAAATAACGAAGTCTTCGGAGGTTCGAGTTGAAACCCAGGAACACTCCCTTTGTCGCTGCCGGTGGAGTGAAAATTCCCCGAGGGCATTGCAACTTGGTAGCTTTTTTAGCAATCATGAAAAATTACAAAATTCAGAACTCGATGCCGGCTAGGACGTCTCCCGGATTACCAAGGTCCTCTTTTGCTACCTCTAGGAACAAGGTAGCAAATGAAGTTGTTGTTCCTATGAATATCCTTAAGGATACCACCAATTTGACTTTTGTTCAGCCAGAGGGTAACTATTATTTCAAAACATCAGATTCATTTCAAATTATCAAACCATGTTCTATTAAACTCAATGACGTTCTAAAATCATCCCCTATTCCTACTATTTCGACATGCAGATCTAAAACCGGCAAAAAATCAACTTGCAAGACCTGTGATATGCTAATTATTTCTCCTGAATTTACCAGTAACTTAAACGGTAAAGTTTACCAAACCCTTGCTCACGACCCTCTGGACTGTTCTACCGGAAATGTCATTTACGGAATTGAGTGTACTTTATGTGGACTGTTGTATGTCGGTGAAACCAAAAATTCATTGCGTTCTCGCATGAATGGTCATAGGTATGACACCAAAAATTCTGATTATCGGGTTTTATATAACCACTTTAATCAACCTAACCATGACCAATGTTTGAACATGAAAGTCCGGTTTATCGAAAAGATTTACCACGACACTAACAGTCCAAATCTTAGTACACCTCACCGTAAAAAACGAGAGCTTCACTGGATAAAAACTTTAGGTACTGCAATGCCTTATGGATGTAATGATAACATCAAAGGAGTAGGAAATCTTTCTAGCCCTCAATGTAGTGAGGTGAATGTTATGAAACTGTTTGACCCTAATGGTAGACACAAACGTAGTCATGGTCACAAACGATACAAACCAAGATCTGGTGCCAGTCAAACTGACAACAGATCTCTTTCAGACACGTTTGATGATCTGGTTACAAGTCTACAACAACCATTGGGAGTCCATCATGTTCGTACCATTCTCTATTCACTACGAGTCACGAAACTTAAAGACCTACGTGATCTTGGGTTAGAAAAAGCAGGTACTGATCCATTTACTCCTTCTTACAGGCTTACTAGCATTATTTGCGACGTTGCTCTTTTCCGTCTTTTTAAGCCTGTAAGAAGTGAGCCTCTTACTACTGAGGATAGGAAATTTCTCCATATTCCATTTAAGAACAAAGGGATAGATGCTATAAACATAAGCAATATTTTAAATCGTAAGAAAGTTACATCTCAAATTCCTCAATATTTCAAAAATCAGTCAACACCAATTGTTTCCTACCGCTACACTAAAACCATAAGTAGTAAAATTTTCAACCACAAAAAGGCATTGCAGGACCTAAACATTGAAGAATATCTAAAGTCCCCTCTGACATGTGATTGCTATGCTTCTCCCTTTGTCTATGGTTCATCTGGTCATGTCATCACGGGTGATCTTAAGATAATTGAAAATGATTTATTACGTAATGTGATTTCCCATGGACCTAAATTCAGGGAACCACAACGTATAAATTGGAATCATAACTTTAAGATCATCATGGACGCTGTGGAGGACTATGCTAGAGCCTGGATAAAGAGGGAAAAGGACCAAGAACCAGAGCTTGAATCACTGTCGGACTGGGTAAGGACTATCCGATCTCTTGTACGAAGCCGAATAGACAAACTTCGCAAATGTGTGAACCCCCGGCCTACTTCTGTATTTAGAGATCGTGAAGCTCTCAATTGTCTCTCTTCCTTACATGACAAGTATGTTGTCACGCCAGCAGACAAGGCTTCTAATAATATAGTTTTTGTATGTAAAGCACATTATTACAATTGTCTAATAAAAGAACTAGGCATTGATGGTAATACTTCCGCTAGTGCTACATACACACGGACTACATTTAACAAAGATGAAATCATAGCCAACCATAGCTCTTTTATGTCCTCTTTCAATATTCCAATGAAAGAGGAACATAAAGAGTTACCATATTTGTACTGGATACCTAAACTTCACAAAAATCCGTACAAAGAAAGGTATATAGCTGGATCTTCATCATGTTCAACTACAGAGCTGTCCGTTCATTTAACTAAAATCTTGACTGCTGTCAAAGAGGGTCAACAAGCATACTGCGACACTATTTATAATCGTAGTGGAATTAACCATATGTGGATTTTGAAAAACTCAAAAGATTTGTTAGATCATTTTAAATCTAGATGATCATTTTCTGAGGTTCACTCTTTGAAAACGTTCGATTTTTAACTTTATACACTACCTTGCCACACGAAAAACTAAAATGTCGCCTGAAAAAACTTCTCGAAAAAGCCTTTTCAAACTCAAGGAATTTTGTTGTTTTGGGTTATAATTCTACATTCTTTTCCAAAACATCTTTCAAAGATAAAATTTGTTACACACTGGAACAAGTTTGCAGTATGCTTGATTTCCTCATTGACAACATATTTGTCACCTTCGGAGGAGAGATTTTTCAACAACAAATCGGCATTCCAATGGGCACTAACTGTGCTCCTCTCCTCGCCGATTTGTTTTTTTACTCTTACGAGACTGAATTTCTTCAGGGACTCGTAAAGAACAAGAAGATGAAAGAGGCAAGGTCATTTAATCTTACATTCAGATATATTGATGATGTCCTTTCTATCAATAACACTTCATTTGGTAGATGGATTCCTTCAATATATCCTCCGGAATTGGAGATTAAAGAGACAACCGAATCTAATTGCTTCACGTCTTTCTTGGATTTGCACCTCGAATTTGACCCAGGTGGTCATCTCAGTACAAAAATTTACGATAAACGAGACGATTTTAATTTTCAAATTATTTATTTTCCTAATCTACAGAGCAATATACCTACTTCTCCTGCATACGGTGTTTATATTTCTCAACTTATTCGATATGCCAGAGCTTGCACACATTTCACAGAATTTTTTATCAGACACCGATTTCTTCGTGACCGACTTTTGGAGCAGGGCTATAAGAAAATACGTCTCATACGATCACTAAAAAAATTCTTTCTTCGCTATCAGCCACTAGTAGAAAAGTTCAAAATTGAGTTAAAAGATATTATAGTTAATTGTTTTAATTAGTGTTTGACTGGTCTTTTGTACTGAGATGATCTCCTCAATATCCCTATTGTGTGTCACAACTATGTTGTGTTCTATGGTCATTACCGGATCCTAAGATCGCAATGGAAGAGGGAGGTTTTGCGCCATAAAACCTGGTTTAACCCACCATTTCGTTTGAAATGCCTGTACCAAGTCAGGACCATTGCGATCCACTAATTCTCCGGTATGACTGATTCGTTTTTGTCATTTTCTCTGGACTATGAGATTGATCATTCAAGTTCGGTAGTTTTGTTATTACCTTTATTTACGAAAATTTGGTGACAATGGTGGACACACGGACATACGGACTCACCCACACACACACTGACAGAAAAAAAAACTGTATTTCTATGTCAATTTCTTATTTACATATCATACATAAATCAAACAGTATTAACATCTAAATTTGTGTAGATCTCAGGGATTTTGTCATATACTCTATGGAAAATAGTGGGAATAGGGAACATGTTTTAAAAAAATCGGTCAAAGACACAAAAAGCCTTATTTCGATAAACAGGGAGTAGGACAGACAATCGCTTAAAACGTGTGGGACCATTATTACAGGCTACATACAAAATTTCAGAAACCTATGATTATAATAGTATCTGATACCAAGTTAATATATTATTTTCAATTTCATACTTAGTGTTATTTCCTAATTTTTAATTAAATTCTACCGCAATTATCAGCAGAATCATTCATCTTTGAAATTTTTATAATATCATGTCTGTTTATAAAAGTGTTTGTGAAAGTGTATTTGATAACTAAGGTGAATTTTATAATAAAAAAATACAAAAACAATATTTTAATGGTAAAATGTTTCAAAATTATTTCATTATTCATGTTATTTGGTTATATATTTCTTTGCATAATAAATGGCAAAAATCAAAAATATTTGGAAAAATAAACGATGTTAAAGATTTTTTTGTTTTTTTAAGGGACATAACTCAACTTCATATTATTACCTCCTCCGAGATGTCTAAGGTGTCTAATTAGGGGTTTTACATTGTTAATTTAAAAATTAACAATAAAATATTGATATGGCTTCGTGAATTAGCTTGGGTGACAAGTGGAAGCACATAATTAACAAGTAATTAATTGCATTTGATCTTTGTAACACTGCCCATGGAAAAACCAAATAACGATTTTCGTAACTTTTCTATTGACAATTTTTTTTATAGAAAATCGGTAACCAGGACGTTTTAGGCAAAAATTGGGAGGTGGGAGATAGAGTCTTGAAAACGGGAGAAACGGTGAAAACGGGAGAATTAACATGTCTGATAATATATAATAATTATTATCCGATAAATTACGCACGGTGAGACTATAAGAACGCCATGGAACTTACATTGGAAATTTGCTGTAATTTATATTCCATATGCAATTATAATAATTTTATCATGATTTTTTTTCAATTTGCCAATACTTTGTTTGTATGATGTTTGATATACCAATTAAAACATATCCATACGACCCATACCAGTTTGCAAGAATCGAGTCTGTTTCATTTGTTGAAGTCCGTCTTTTTTTTCGTATTCTTCTTCAATGGTCCCCCATTGTTCAGTTTCAGTAAAGTGGTCCTCTCAGAGCTGGCTTTCTTGTTTACATCCAGGGATTGGTGAAATGTCCTAATTACGTCGTGTATTCCAAGAGCACAGTTACCATTCTTTAGCACCGACTGTGTAAGCCCTCGAACGTAATGTCATCAACCAGTAACTGTGTGTCATTTATGGAACTGAGTTCCTTTTCCATCCTCTGAATGGGATCAATTACTATATTTAGTGCTGGAGACTTCCCTTCACCTTTTCTGGCAACAACAATAGCATTGATGATTGGAGGCACAACATATCTCGTATCTTTCTTGATGACAGCCATCTTCATCATCGATCCGACGCAGGTCAGCAATGGCACGGCTATGAATTCTGACGGACAGCCTTGTTCATCGGAATACCCCTTCACAGCCTGTGAAATCCTATCGGGAAATGTACTTTCCAGGTTGAGTTTTACTGCCTAAAACCTCTTCAAAGTTCCCTTAATTTCACTGTACGTCGGTGCAGCCATCGCGGACGAACAACAATTCTGCAGTGCGGCTACTATACGTCACAATGTAGTAGCGTCACGGACATCGCGGACTTACGCCAAAAACTGACGTACTTTAAGCACAATTTTACAGAAAAATTGGTATTGGTGACGGACAATACAACATGAAGTAAACAGAAACTGAATTATGGATTAAACTATTGAATACAGTGATCTGAACAATTTAATATATGCGTCAAATCATTTGTATTTCTTGGAGTTAAAACCAAAAAGAATGGATCTGATTGCAGAATATGTGCTGAGCAACAGAAATATTTCTGAAGGTATGTAAAATCATGTATTATGGTGTCCAGCCCAAGGCTAAGCCATGTCAACAGTTATCATCAAAATTAATACGTTTGCTCAACGGAAATTAGACATGTAAGACTCGAAGACCTATATAACGACCTATGGCACACATTCATGCAGATGAAGACCGTAACGAAGATTTTTTTTATACTTATTTTTTGCAAAAACACTTTATAAAATATTAGGGAGCAACCATTTGATTTTTTTTTTGGGGGGGGAATGGATATTTTCTTCGTCCTGCCTCTTTATTTTAAGAAAAGTCGAACATATTTTTTAAGCATCCATCCTGCCTATTTTTTTTTTACTCAAAGCACTGTCCTGCATTTTAATTTCTGTATTTTTGCAATCCTGCCTTCCTTTTTATTTCAAATTTCATCATAGCCCCCCCCCCCCTTAAAAATCAAATGGTCGCTCCCTTATGACCGACAATCGCACAGAATCACGGACAACCAGAATTTAGTTGCCTTGCGATAACACGTCTTCAAACGTAACGTATGTCCTTTTTAAAAATGTAATGTCACGTTTTTAAACATAATGCAACATGAATCTTTTTTTTTTCTGATTAACTACAAATTTTGTTTATTCATTTTTACAGATAAAGTTTTGACAGTGTCTATTGACGACGGTAAAGTGAAAGACTTTCTTCCAACCAGATGCATACTTTTGCCGGATTGTTTTTAACCGGATCAATTCTAATTTCAAAATATATTGTGCTGACAGCAATGTTCTGGATTGTTTTCACAATCAAGATGTAACCTCCAAACATGCAGGTTATCGCGCAATACTTCTGCTTCCGACACAGAAGACCTGCTGTGGAAGAGCATTACGGGTTGACAACAGACCATCTCATTCTGTAGTGTATACTAGAAATGGAACGTATATCGCTGCTATGTACCATGCCGAATGTATTATATGTAAAAGAAAGCTTCCATCAGCATAGAGAAGATGTCTCCAGGTCATTCTATTCAATTGATCCACCATCAGGATATTTCCAAATATCAAGTGACACAGTCTTTGAAAAACGATACCTACAAAGCGTTGGAATTGATATACAAAATGATGGATCCTCATTCGAGTCAAAAGCAGAAGGGTACTACAAATTAAACAATGATTCTGATTTGAAACCTCTCCAGTTTTATGAAGAGAGAACACAGATAGGCTCCTGGAAATTGTCACTGCAACGATCAGAGGAGGGCTGGTTTCTTATGAGGATAGTAAGGCGATACAAAGAATTATGATTGTCTCCTAATCTAAATTTGAAACGAATGAAAAACGGACGACTTAACATAAATGAACTTTGCAATGAAATACTAAAGGTGAGGACAACGCCTATTTATAGTCATTTTTAGGGTTTTTATCACAATTTGGACATAATAGATTTTAGGGTTACTGTGGAATCAAATATTCCAATCATTTTGATGAATTAATTTTATTCTCTTATTGCCTATAATAATCCAATAATCACTCAAGGACACCCCATCCCGTCACTCGTTAAAAGAAAATAAAAAACACAACAACAATTGCAAAGTGTCTCACAGACTTTGTTTTAGCCCGGTTATTAGGTTGGTATTTGTTATGAAGATGCATAAAATACAATTAGTAACTAAAGGTGCAATATAAAAAATATGACAAAGATACATGTTAAACTTAAGTAATTGAAAAACAATACAACTGATACAATGTAGCAAGCACAAAGTTTTTAACGTAATACATGTATTTGCACGAATAGTCTTTAATTTCGCTTTACTCATTTTAGAAAATCCCCCAAAATGGTTGGATCATCAATGTGACATAAAAGGATGCAAAGAAATGTGGTTGTGGATGGAAATGAAAAGCTATGGTGGTATATTTGCTCCTTGCCAAATCATAAAATGGAAAAAAAAACAAATAGGCATGCCAAATATAATTAAATGCTGCCAAAATGACCCTGCATTCGGTGGAATACATAACAAACCAGATAAATTCTGCATTGAACATTCTGCCAGTACTCTTAATGAATTCAGTGACACCAACATTGAATTCGTTAGAATTACAAGGTCAATCATGTCTAATTTGCAAGATAATGAAGAAGATCATGTTGAACTAGGATGTAACATTGACAAATTTTACAATCGAACAGCTGGAATGTTCTTCGCTTTTCGACCTTGTGGAATACGTGTTCACTACAACGAGATGTTCACCTCTGAATCGTCAACCCAAGCATTTCTCTTCATGCTCCTACTCTTAAAATCTGAAAAGGATTGTAGTGGTATGAAATTTCTGGTTTATGATAGAGCTTGTGAGATTCAAACATTCATCACCCGACTTGCGAAAGAAGGAAATGAATTTGCACATCTCATGATCAATATCATTGTTTTTGCAGTGGACACATTTCATTGTGATAAACATACGAAGGCAACTTGTGTGTTAAGGAATGATAATTGTATCTACAATCCAATATCAACAAAATTAAAAGATCTACATGATGTGAATTTAGAAGTCGCAGAGGAAGGGTTTCATGTCCTAAACAAATATAAACATGTCAGCAGACAGCTCTCAAGATGGAAGAGGCTTTTTTTCTTTAATGAAATGAATGATGACTTTAACCAGAATCTCGAGAGAAGGCTTAGATCCTTATAACTAATGAAGCCTTAATTTTCCAAACTAATTAACAGTACACACTACAATATAACCTTCTAAATTATTTGATACAGTAAGATATATAATGTTTGTTGTACATTTTATCTCAGTATATTCATGATATTTATATGCATTCACGGTCCAATTTCAATAATGTATGAGCCTTTTTGACGATATTATACTAGTCTTACCCATCCTAAGTTTTTCTCTTAATTACATCATTACCACTGTTGTCCGTTTAAATATATTTATGTTTATTTCATTTGCTAGTTATTAACTATATCTATTCATGTATTGCACTCAAATCCTTGTACGGCTCCTGATCTGTGTCTCGTATCGATATAAAGCAGAAGGGAAATGAATAAAATGTCTAAGTGGCAGAACAATAAAGTGAAGTAATTACAATTCAGAGCACCATAATATTATTGATGAATATTGAGGCAACCAGAAAAAAAAAACAAACATACTATTAGTTTTCAGTTTGTTCCTTTATAAAGCAGGGGGTCGACGCATTCATACTAAAAGATAAAACTAGCCAACTCATCGCTGCAGGCGTTTAAGGGTTGAAAAACAGTGGAGCGATCATATTGAAGATAACTTTCGATGAATAATCATGTGACAATTTTTTACATTAACCATTCTATCAGTTTGTTCGTTCATCAACTCGTGTGCTATATATATTATAGATTCAGGTGAACGTCCAGACTCAAATCATCGTCTTCTTCTCAAATCAGGGTCTGCTTCTCAAATCAGCGTCCGCTGCTCAAATTCACGTCCATTTCTAATCCCGTTCTCAAATCAACGACTATATTTTACCCTCATATATATACTCAAATCAATGTACCCATTCGTCAGATTTTCTGACACCGATTTTATTGTATATTTTAATTATCAGATTTTGCAGTTGTTTTAAATTCAATTTTAAACCTCAAAATAAACCAGACTTCTTTCTAGATATTGCACGAGTCGATGTCCTTGGTGCTGGATTTGTCTTTCATTTTCAGACATTTTATTGGCATTTAGTACTTCTCGCTCCAATTTATTTGATTTTATATCTTCCAACGAAATATGCATTTCCAGCATACCTAAATTTACTACAGTTAATGTTTACGTTTCGGTAATATTTTTTATTCCGATTAAAATCGACGTCCAATTCTCATAAATAAATTCAAATTCAAACTCATTATGGTTCTCTGATAAAAAAAAATCTTTCGGATTCATCGAGTTTTTCTGCATCACTTTGTATAATGTAGTGGTCTAAATTGGGGTACATGAGAGGCCTGTATATAGTTGAACATGACTTGGAATCCATTATTAGATACAAGATTGCCTTTCATGAAATCTCACACATCAAACCATGGGCTGGAAACAGGGGTATCTAGGGCTTTGACTCCAGAGTCTGTGACTTCCAATTGAAACTTGGGATACAGTTTCATGTGTACTTTCTTGGGTCAAATAATGAGGCTGCGCAGCGCAGTCGCCCGGCGGAGCGATGCCTTGGCATAGCGGAGGGCGACACCCCGAGGACTTGACTTTACTTTACTATTCTGGAAGCAATACCAGATTGATCTTTATCTTCAGCATACAGCGCAGCAGAGGGCACCGGAAGGCACCGTAGCAAGCGACACCCCCTCTATCAGATACTACGATCACTTTGATCTATCTTTGTCAATTGGTCTGAGAAGCAATTGTAATAAAGTGCCCCCTCATTGTAAGAGATGAATATGCACATACTCATTAGTGTGTTTTGGGATACCCTTAGAGTGGGGATACCATTAATACTAGTACATCCCCGCTGATACCATGGTAATAAATGACTCATTATAAAGCATGTAACAGATTTATATGATACGGGACATCAATTGATTGAATTAAGTCAATTGAACTGTGCAAAAACAAATAAGAAGGATTGACTGTATTGACATATGAGTTCAATTGATTCAATTGACTCAGTTGAACCGGGATATTAATTGAGTCAATTGTTAATTGAACTGTGCAAAAACAAATAAGAAGGATTGACTGCATTGATATATGAGTTCAATTGAACTGGGAAATCAATTGAGTCGATTGAGTCAATTGTGTCAATTGAGCTGTGCAAAAACAAATAAGAAGGATAGACTACATTGATATATGAGTTCAATTGAACTGGGAAATCAATTGAGTCGATTGAGTCAATTGTGTCAATTGAGCTGTGCAAAAACAAATAAGAAGGATTGACTACATTGATATATGAGTTCAATTGAACTGGGAAATTAATTGAGTCGATTGAGTCAATTGTGTCAATTGAGCTGTGCAAAAACAAATAAGAAGGATAGACTACATTGATATATGAGTTCAATTGAACTGGGAAATCAATTGAGTCGATTGAGTCAATTGTGTCAATTGAGCTGTGCAAAAACAAATAAGAAGGATCGACTACATTGATATATGAGTTCAATTGATTCAATTGACTCAGTTGAACCGGGATATCAATTGAGTCAATTGTGTCAATTGAACTGTGCAAAAACAAATAAGAAGGATTGACTGTATTGACATATGAGTTCAATTGATTCAATTGACTCAGTTGAACCGGGATATCAATTGAGTCAATTGTGTCAATTGAACTGTGCAAAAACAAATAAGAAGGATTGACTGCATTGATATATGAGTTCAATTGAACTGGGAAATCAATTGAGTCGATTGAGTCAATTGTGTCAATTGAGCTGTGCAAAAACAAATAAGAAGGATTGACTGTATTGACATATGAGTTCAATTGATTCAATTGACTCAGTTGAACCGGGAGATCAATTGAGTCAATTGTGTCAATTGAACTGTGCAAAAACAAATAAGAAGGATCGACTGCATTGATATATGAGTTCAATTGATTCAATTGACTCAGTTGAACCGGGATATTAATTGAGTCAATTGTGTCAATTGAACTGTGCAAAAACAAATAAGAAGGATTGACTGCATTGATATATGAGTTCAATTGAACTGGGAAATCAATTGAGTCGATTGAGTCAATTGTGTCAATTGAGCTGTGCAAAAACAAATAAGAAGGATAGACTACATTGATATATGAGTTCAATTGAACTGGGAAATCAATTGAGTCGATTGAGTCAATTGTGTCAATTGAGCTGTGCAAAAACAAATAAGAAGGATTGACTGCATTGATACATGTATATGAGTTCAATAGATTCAATTGAACGGGGAGATCAATTGAGTCAATTGTGTCAATTGAACTGTGTACAAAACAATTAAGAAGGATTGACTGCAGTGCCGTGTGGAGGTCGTAGAAAGCTTCCCCGTGCTTCAGTCGTATGCTCTTATATATTTTCGAGTACTGGAATATGTGTTGGAAAGACACAGTTTACATATTTCCAAATTTGACAACGTTTGGCTGTTTCTTCAAAAATTGATAAATTTATCTGTTTGGTCATTGTTGTAGTATTTTTTGGCAATTTTTTTTATTAAATTTAATATTCTACCGGTTTTCCAAGTTTTCTACTCCTAGCGTGTCTGATGAAGGTTAATCCAGAAAAGCGCTTCACACGCAGTGAAATTTTGCTTTTGTACATTTATTAAAATCATTTCAATATGTGCATCGTGTCTTTTTGGCACATATTCCATATTCTTTCGTTTTTAATATTATTTCAGAGTTTGGCTTTAGTGCCGTGTGGAGGTCGTAGAAAGCTTCCCCGTGCTTCAGTTGTATGCTCTTATATATTTTCGAGTACTGGAATATGTGTTGGAAAGACACAGTTTACATATTTCCAAATTTGACAACGTTTGGCTGTTTCTTCAAAAATTGATAAATTTATCTGTTTGGTCATTGTTGTAGTATTTTTTGGCAATTTTTTTTTATTAAATTTAATATTCTACCGGTTTTCCAAGTTTTCTACTCCTAGCGTGTCTGATGAAGGTTAATCCAGAAAAGCGCTTCACACGCAGTGAAATTTTGCTTTTGTACATTTATTAAAATCATTTCAATATGTGCATCGTGTCTTTTTGGCACATATTCCATATTCTTTCGTTTTTAATATTGATTTATGGGGTCAATTGATTCAATTAACACAATTGAACCGGGAGATCAATTGAGTCAATCGTGTCAATTGAACTGTGTAAAAAACAAATATGAAGGACTGACTGCATTTATTTATGGGTTCAGTTGATTCAATTGACACCATTGAACTTGGAGGTCAATTGAAAAGGATTGACTGCATTGATCATATATGTTGATGAATTGACTCGGTTGAAAAATGGATCAATTGTTAAAGATTTATATGAAATTCTGTTATGGATTGACAGGCTTGAAAAAAATGTCTATACAGTCAGTTCAGCAATACTGCACCACACTGTTGCTGATCACTTTAACCCCAAATGCTTTTTTTCTCAAGGTTTTATAGTCAATTGTAAAATAAAGAAGTAATGTGTCCATGTGTCCTACAAGTCTGAAAGTCGCTTAGGACGTACAGTTTTTCATACTGAACAAAGTTTCAAATTATTTTCACTTATAAGGAAAGGTTGATGGAAATTTTCTTGTAAATCTTGATATTGGCCCAGTCCTAAACAGTTTGTAATACTTCAATGTATTTTGACAGTAGATTCACACAAGAGGATGTTTGAAAAGGGAATCAAAGTGATGGCAATAGCCAGGTGATCTAAAAGTCTATAAGGCAAAAGCAGACAATAAAATCTAAATATAATTTTATTATGCGAAATATAAATAATAGTTCAAACTACAATTCAACAAAGCCAGTGCAAACATTTAATGTGAATGATGAAAAGGCTGGACTTATTGTATTTATGAAATAATTCAAACATTTTATATAATTATGGATTACATCTTTAATTTTTCAATTTGAACAAGTAAATAATAAACAATTCATTTTAGCACTAAGCAATGGATACTTTCTAATCATTGTTTGCTCTGAGAATAACAATGATATATTACAAAAAATATGTTTTAAAATACAGGTTTTGAATCAAAATCAAATTACACCAATTTCAACAAGAAACTATAAAATAATAACTACATTGTCAGACTCAACATATACTATAAATATAGAAAAAGATACAAGAGGAATGTATATGATCTAAAACACAATACTGATTTATTCTTTGTTTAACAATAATTTCATTTAATGATCTGATTTAATGAATCTTTCAAGCAGGCATGGGGCGAATTACATTGCAATGCAATGCATTGAATTACCATTACATAGAAAAAAATTGCATTGAATTACCATTACCATTACAAGGATTTTGAAAAGAAATGCATTGAATTACCATTGCTTTAGCTAAGTAATGCATTGAATTACCTTTACATTGTTAAGTTCCGTTAACTATTTTGCAATAAACCTAGGTAAACATGGTTTTAAAAGATTTCTAATAAAAACTTAATAAGTCAGAACTTATAAACTTTTGTATGCTGATACATTGTAGCACTTTCGAGGCTGATAATTTCACTCGCCAAACGGCTCGTGAAATTTTGAATCAGCCTCTCAAGTAGTATTTTTGGACAAATACCACTCACAAGTATCGTATAGTTCTTTACAACATATGTGTTGTTACAATTAAGTCGTTTCTTCAAAACCTTGGTTATTATGTACATATGTATTGTTACAATAATGTTCTTACTTCAAAACCTTTGTTAGTATGTACATATGTATTGTAACAATAAAGTCCCTAATTAAAAGCTTATTAAAAACATGTGTACATGAACATTGCTATGATTAAATCTTTTACAGAATATCTTGAAATTAGGTAGTGTCAATCTTGAAACCACAAAATCACACTATAAAATCAGCATCAATTAATTTGTTTTATCATCATGTTATAAGTGGGTGAAATTAAACAGCTTAAATTTTTTGTGATTTTTCATTTTTGAGGTAAAAAAAAATATAAAAAAAAATGCAAATAAACAAGTTACAGATTTTAACCCGAAATTATCTTCATCATCCACTTGACATTCAGTAAAAAATTCAACTCGATTGTTATATTTTTAAAGATTTTCCGATTAATAGAAATGTGGGTACAATTAATTTCCCATAAGCATGTAGTTCCCTTTTTCCATGAGTACATTGTAACTATAAATACAGTACAAAGACTATCAAAGGTTACAATAGGTAACAAAATATAGGTACAAGTAAATGTGATATATATACATCATATGTATACAATTACTATTATAGCTTTATGCATACATTCATGACATTGTTAGAATAATTATAATTTTAAGGCAGAACTTAGTGTTTGATATATGTTCACCATATGAATAACAATAACCTTTTCCTTAAAGTACAAAATATGTATTTGAAAAAAAAAGAAAAGTGTATAAGTGCCGGTCATTGATTAACACCATTCATATAATCATAAAATATAAACAATTCAAATAAATGTGACCAATAATTTCAGTTTATGCTGAATGAGAAACATGTGACAATAAATCTGTGTTTGATATGGTGTGTAGTTTCTTTACATCATGTAAGTGAAACATGAAAGTATTAACGATCAGAAACAAATTCATGTTCCAATACCTTACACAGTTTTTATCCTGTCATTTTTGCAATAAACAACTTAACATCAATATATAAATTGTATCCTTACTCTAAAATAGCTTTATGCTATAAGTATTTAATTGACAGATTGGTATTTTTGTAGAATTTCTACAATGTCTAAACGCCTTGGTACACTTGCTGCATCAATTGGAGAATCCCCGAGATTTACTTTTGCTCCATTCTCAAGTAGGAATCTAACAACATCATAATGTCCTCTCCATGAGGCAGCAAACAGAGGTGACCAATTATTATCAGTACAGAGGTTCACATCCCCACCATGGTTAACCAAGTATGATGCCACATCAAGGTGTCCTCCCCTGGCTGCAGCATACAGAGGTGATTCATTATACATATTACAGAGGTTCACATCTCCACCATGTTCAACCAAGAAAGAAACAATATCAAGATGGCCAAACAATGATGCAGTGTACAGAGGTGATTCATTATACTTATTACAGAGGTTCACATCCCCACCATGTTCAACCAAGAAAGTAACAATATCAAGGTGTCTGCCCAAAGCTGCAGTGTACAGAGGTGATCTGTTATACTCATCACAGAGGTTCACATCCCCACCATGTTCAACCAAGAAAGACACAATACCAAGGTGTCCTCTCCTTGCTGCAGTGTACAGAGGTGATTCATTTCTATTAGAACAGAGGTTCACATCCCCACCATGGTTAACCAGGTGTATTACAATATCAATGTGTCCCCTCTCTGATGCTGCTGTCAAAGGTGTGTGGTAAGGTTTATTTTCAGGGTTAACTTTTGACTTCATCTCTAAAAGAATCTTAACAGCAGACACGTTACCAACATTGCACGCTGCTGTTAGTGGTGTATGCTGTCTATGATCATTAAAGACAGGGTCCATACCATCACCCACTGCTGATACATTTACAGCATTACTTTCTGTATACTTCAATAAAACCTGTAAAACATCTTTATTACCACTGTAGACTGCTAAGGTAAGTAACAGTGATTGTTCTGATAGGTCAGATCCAATTACAGATGTCACTATATCATGTTCACTGAGGACATAATCTATGATACTCTGTAAAAGATGACTGTGGCCATAGTAGATCATGAAGCTGATTATACGTATGGAATAACCATCATCATCCTCCTCGTCATCATCTTTAATGTTTAATGTTAATCCTAACAACAGATCCTGACGTTCTTGTTCACCATAATTCCGAGTACCCTCTTCCTTGTTTACTGCCATCTTTTTACTCTGTTGTGTTATGTGGTCTAAATCACCTTCCATTACTGTAAGGAACATTTCTTTGAATTGTTGATATGACAACGTGTTCTTTAGAACATCCATGAAGACATCGACAAAGTGTCTATGAGAAAGAACAGGGTTGGTAAATACTTCATACAGCTTTCCATCTTTTATATCTTTTAACAGTCGATCAGCTAGCAATGGACGCATGTCTTCTGTGACTTTAATGCTGAGTTGATCAACTAATTCTGCTCCTGATATAACAAGTTTGTTTCTAACAAAGGTACTGGACATGTATTCTAACATGAGTTCCACATGCTGTTTTCCAAAATGGTAGGCAACAATTTCATATATGGAGTCATGGATAAATGTGTAGTGGTCACCAGATTTAGTGAGGTATGTTCCAGATAAATGTTGTAGTGCTTGGTTTATCTGACTGTTTGTTGGGTTGGCAGAATCACTGCATGAGTCAAAGATGTCATTTGTTAATTCCTTATTGATTGATGTCAAAGGTTTGTTCATGCTTGATATCTTCTTGGAGTTCATCATGCAGAGGACCAAAACTGCATACTGTGCTTTCTGCATTTCTGCCATTTTATCGAGTTCATCTTTGACACATTCCACTGGGTGATCAAAAAATTTGTTTGGATTCTTTAAATGTTTATCTGATGCTGTGAAAATTCTACATAACAATGGAAACATAAAATGAAAATTTTCAAATGATAGATTATCAAACTTTTCCCTAACATCTTTGTTTGTACAGTGGTTTTTGAATATATTTATCTTGTCTAATACAGTTAACTGATTTGACTTACTCTCAACATCAATAACATTTTCTAGTACAAAACTACCAACTTTGTAAGCCTGATTATACACTAATGTTCTGCTAGTGCAAATAAGTTTTGATTGTTTACCTATTGCTGACAAAATACTGGTTTTTGTGTTATTCAATTTGTTATATAATGAAACATCAAAAGAAAAAACACCTAACACATCATCAAGTACAAAAACCTGAGACAAAGATTTGTCACCAAACTGAATAATGTCCTCTAGTTGACAAATAGGTACCACTTCAAATTTTTGTTTCTGGTATTCCAGGGCAATGTGTCTTGCAATGCTTGTCTTGCCAGCTCCAGGACCTCCTATTATTGTCACAATCTGATGTTGGTTGAGTTTTTCTGTAACTTCTTTTACAGCTGCCATTCTACTGTAGAACACCAAATCTTCTGCTGCCCATGCATCTAGCTGAGTGATCTGGCCATCTGAAAAAAAAATAATGCAAAATATATAAATGCTTGCTGCCCCACAACTATGCCATGCGTTATCATCTGAGTAGAAATATACTTATTATAGGAACACTTAAGTTAACGGACAATGTAAACAGCAACATCATACCATAATTCATCTGCAAATATTTTGCTGTTCATGTATGAAAAGTGTGATGGAATTTAAAACAATAGTTCGACAGAAAAAATTTGTTAATGGTTAACAGGAAGTAGATGTCTGATAGATCTAAACAAGAGTTAACACTAAAGTATGTCTCGCCTGCCCGCACCATCAGAAAGAATCATTCTTTTTTACTTCCACTATATTATGAATTTACATGGATTTTCAGTTGTCCAAATATCAGCAACCTAGGCGTATTAGTTGCTGAATAATACACTATTATTCACTAAGTGAATGAAAAGTGTGACAGATTTTTTTTATATTTTTGGTAAACAAGCAGTATATGTGTAATAGATCCTAAATCATATCTCACTATACATGGTGTACATACCAAGCTTATTACCAAATATAAGGAAACTAGGAGTAATAGCAGAGTTATAATCATACAAAAAGTGGGACGGAATTATACTTTGGCGGAAAAAAATTAAGTTTTCATTTAACTGAAAGTAAATATCTGATTGATCTAGAAAGATATCCCACTATGCATCATGTCAATATCAAGTTTGTGACAAAAATTAAATGAGTTATGAGTAAACAAAAAGGGGGAAAGAAAGCAGGCAGAACTATGGAATCACATACAAAATATTATAACTGTCTTGAGTTTGTGTTGCTGATTGTGGTTTGGTAGTTGTGTGTTGTTTGTTTTTCTCTGATGATTTTTGTCTACCAAATTTGTTTATCAGGGTTAGAGTTAAGTACTATTCCATATAAGGATCATCATCAGGCAGGGGGGGGGGCACATCGATAATTGCATATTTCAGATTTAGCGGTAGAGATGCATTCATTTTACCATAAAAACAAACCCAATGCAGTTTCTACATCTTTATATGTATTTGGTGCCTAGATATTTTTAGACTGGTTATAGAGGAAAAAAATATGGCAGAAAATTTTCCCATACTTTTCACTATACAATATGTAACTAAATTTTGACTGGTAATATCTCCTAAGATAGACTGAAAAATATAGTGGTCAAAACAAAGTTTACTGGGGTTGCTTTACCTAATTCTGTTGAAATTTTTTTGTGTATTTATTATCGATGTGCCACCCTATTAATGGTATCTGCCTGATTCATAGAAAAAGGATTTTACAACAATATTTGATTGCACCTTTGGTACACCTTTACTTCTTGCAATCAGAAACATCAACCCAAATGAAGCAACTAATTTATACAAAAGTGTTAAACTACACAGGCAATTTGTCTTAACGTTAAATTAATGTCAAGCTCGATTTTTTAACGTTAATTCAGTGTAAAACATTAATGTTAATTTAGTGTTAAACATGTTAACGTTATTCCAGATGTTGAGTAATGCGACGTCAAATGTTAAACTTTTACATCAAATTAACAATCTAAGCTCGATTAGCACTAATTTAACGTTAACAAAATTGCCTGTGTACAGGGCTTTTATGTTTTTTGCAAAATGATGTTGATTTAAAAATATCATTATTCATACCAGAACAAAACTGTTTTCCAGGAAGATGAAACATTTGACTCGCAAACATTAGAACATGTAAATTTCCCATTACAACAAATGGTCATCACTCCTATGGACCAATAATTCTTACCTCTGATATGTTTTGGTATATGTTGTGGAACTGGCCGAGCCTCCAGACTTTCTATTCTTGCTTGTTGGTCTTTCTGATTTTTTATTATGTCTTCAACCTCTTGCTGTAAATCTTTTACATCTTTCCTAAATTGTAGGATATCTTCCACCATTTGACTTCTGATATCTTGGTCAAGACTTTTGTGTTCTAAACTGTTTACTTCAGTAGTTAAGGATCCTTTGCTCAATCTCTGTATTGCCTGTTGAAGATATTGCAAATCTAAATGCATGAATTATTTGAGGATCTTAAAAGATATGCTTTTGAGATTCAAAGGTAAAGAAATGTCAAGGTCATTTGGTAATTGACTGAGTGACATTTTCCTATGGACCAACCAAAGTGATTCTTGATTGATTTCTATTTCGCAGATAAGTGCAGATCTTGGTTTGTCATGGAGATTTTGTTGGGTCTTCCTTTACTGGATTTGACACACTGAATTGAGAATATGCAGAGCGACTGAATGCTATAGCAGACAGGAACTGCTTACTCCTACGGCGCACCTGAGTTCACTCAAGTTATGACTAGAGTTCACTTGTTGATTTCTGTTCAGTTAACTTTCTGGTGCTGTTCTTGTTATCTTTTGACACATTGGTGTCTCTTTGCTTCTATCATAGTCATTGAGAAACAGACTAGCAATAAAAGACTGAACACAAATCAATGTTGTCAGTCATCGAGTGGAAAATGAGGTCAAGGTCAGATATCAAGTGACGGATGCAATAACCCTAGTTTAATTCATCATTTCTTGAATATCTGATGTAGAGCTATCATAATTTTCAAGTAATTCATATTTCACTAAACTCTTACAAAAAAAGATCACATCAAGTTTCATCAAACTCCATCAAGCGCTATAAGAGGAGTTGCGCTTATGACGTAGATCAACAGACCTACCTTGGTTGTTATCATCATTCAACCAGTTATGTCTTGGTTTTTTTCCCCAAATTTATGACATTTTATTGCCCTTTGACATGATTTGTACACTTTTTCAACAACAGCTCTGTCCATTTTACCCCTTTTTTAAAATGGTTAGGGACAAATAACCAAAATGCATTAGGAAAATCCCTATGGTGATAAGTTATATTACATCAAAATTTCACAATTCACAGCACTGTTAAAGATCATCATGTCTAATTGTTTTTACATCTCTTTTATTCTGTCTGACTATGAGCTAAATGTTTTAGGCTTAACACATAGGGTTTTTATACCTTTGTAACAGGGACAGTTTTTGTTAAAATATTATTATGTTATACAAATGACAACAAAAATTTATTCTTCATTTTTCTGATTTTTTTAAAATCAAATTTAGATTTTATTTTTACTTAGTTAAACTCATTATATTAAGTGTCAAAATAAGCTTGAGTAAAATTACTTATTAATTGATACTTCTATCTAATTAGGGTTTTAAAGAATAGATTTTTGTTAATTGATTTTTCTTGTAATTTGACATTGAGCTTAGTATTAATTTCAAACTTTTATGAAACCTTGTAAATTTGGGTAAAGAATTCAAAATGAGTTCTTTTCAGTCCATCATATAAATTCATGACCCAATCAAAGAAACAGCAGTAAGTTCGTACACATGACACCGTGAGGATTCCACACGTGCTATATGGGGCAGCAGTGACAGTCAAACGTTCTAGCTGCTGACAAAGAGTGAGCATCAAACTGAACAAGTCGCCACTTCAGGACATGAACAAGACTGGACCAACCCGCCAACGCAGCAGCATTCAACTCAAATGTATTGGACTTTCGAAACTGTGCTAACTTTTATTCTTTGGACTTTTAAATATTTCATTTGGACTTTGAATCAAATTTAATTGTGAAATTCTAAACTTTGGACTTTGTGAAATCTTCAACTTTGAATTATTTTTGTTATTGTTTTTAATATTGAAGAGGGTTATTATATGAAATTTGATCCAGTCATCCAAATATCAGATGTCGGACATTTTAAAGACAATACCAGAAAACGATAAAAACATCGAAAAGAAACAAGCAACTTTAAATTACAAAAAAAAACAACAAATGAATGAGAACTGGCAACAGGAACTCAATTAGGTTCATTTACTAGAAATAGTTAAATTAAATAAATTAAGTTAAATAAGCGCTTAGACACACATAATATCTAGTCCCAGGTACCAATATTGTATTTTTAAAAAGTGCATCTACAAAAAACAATTTTAAATTATGGTGCGTTTGAAAAATCGTTTTTTTTTCAGTCTAGACGGAGTGATTTTCCTGTATCCAGTCTGGCAAAAAGCTTTATTTTCTATATTACTTTTCAATATTTGTTAACATGAAACACACTTTTATAAATCTCTAGTTTTATTGGCATTTTATATGACCAGCACAAGTTTTATTTATTCCTTTGCATTTTACTTGATGAATTATTTAGTTAGAGGAGATAGAATATACATTATGTATTCATCTATTACTTCATTGGTAAGTATAAATATTTCTCTTATTTGATTGGTCAATGCAAGAATTCTGTTGGGTTCATTCATAAAATTTAATACACAATACACATCAATAGGACAAGTCCATTTTAATCGAAGGGATGTTTCAATCGATTCCATGTTTGTATTGTGTTCATTTACGTTGAGAGCATCTGCATTTGACCATCCCTACTTTGCTCACCAATTATTTTGCAAATATTTGAACAATAAACTTTAACAGAGAATAAATCTACTATAGTACTTATATATATTGCTTGCCTTTAAACGCTTAAGCACTTTGATTTGTACTAGTTACTTACCTGGCTGAGCTCAGTCCACATGTTACTGAAGACACCCTGCTCTATTTTGCAATGCTCAATATGAGCTAGGAGATTCCTATACTTTCTAATTCGCTCCACATCATCTTCATCTGATATATCACTGGCCTGTGGAGGGAATCCCCAACCTCGAGCTGGTTGGGGGACATTTAATGTATTTCTGGTCAACTTATAGAGGAGCGAGAAATCAAATGCTGATGACGCAGGCAACATTGGTATAGCTACAAAACATAATGATATCAGATATTTCTATTTTCTTTGTGTGTTCAAATTGTAAATCATCATTTGGCAGAGCAGAAACTTTAAAAGATTTGCTAGTTTACAATTTTGTCATGTAGGTAGAAAGTCTATTAGACTCGAGTAAAATGAAGGGAGAGGTTTGTGAAGCTTCTGAAGTTGAACATTTTAGCCAGCATTTTTTTTTCGTTATCTGGAAATTAACAGTTTTACATTTTATGAGCCCAAATCTAACAGGGGATATCCCTTCGACCTATTGGACACTTTTGTAAAGGCTCTTAACATGTATTTTTAAGCAAAAAAGGTTTTCTATATCTGTAATCTTTTCCATTGTATACGTGTAAAAACCTAAGTATGTTGTAAACAAGGAGTGCTATACCTAAGAGCATAAAATTGGTATACACCACACGGTACTGTAGGATAAAACTATATGCAAAATATCAAACCTCTGGGTCATGTAGTTGCTGAGAAATCTGTGAAGGAAATTAATCTAGGGACGGACGGATGGATGGACGGACAAAAAGACACACAGAGTAATTCCTATATACCACCCCCAAATTTTGTTTGCGGGGAATATAAAAATGTTAGATATAAGGAGGCTTCAATTGATCTAAAATTCCACTAACATTTGATTTAATGTATTTACCTGGGAAGAGTAAGTTAAGCTGGTCCTTGTTACATTTCATTGGTTGTGTATATCTTAAGTTGTGTTCATGTGTGCTTAGATGGCCATGTAATGAACCTGGTGGCACATGGCTATCAAAATAATGGCGGACAGAATCTGTGCCAATGTTCAAACACAAAAGATATATCCGTAAATAGTTTGTTTCTTCAGAAAGAATGGCGCTTGTTGTATCTAAAATGAAAGTATAAGAACATTATAAGATTTGATAAAATATAAAACTACAAACACTGACAAATAACAACTTTTAATAAAAGAGGGAAAAATGATTTCATTTTTGAATTTATATATAAAAAATATCTGTACCTGTTTAATTTTTAGCCATATCTTCACAAATCAACAATAGCTATGGACCTGAGTACTACAGTAAAACCTGTTTATAAGGAAGGCAAATATGCCTTGTATAGACAGGTGCCCTTTATATAAAGATAAACATACATTACATAGTTTTGTTCTTGCTATAACAATTTTGAAAAGTATTAAATTGAAAAATGTTGAAGGGACACATTAAGATTAACAAAATTAAATAATTTACTCTCAAGTAATAGGTCATCTGTTTATATTCAAATTAAATTCAAATCCGGACATTTTAATCTTTTCATTAATCAAAACTATTTATTTACATGTTAATCAATATATAATCCTAAGCCGAATAATTCAGCCGTTATATTTCACACCCTCTGGTCACTCCAAAATGTACATCAACAAGAGGCTCCCAGGAGCCTTAATCGCTCACATGAACTACACAGATACATATATTTTGTTGATATTATTGTGCTTAACCATGTGCAATTTAAATTTTTGAAATACACATGTATCTTGTATATAGTTTTCAAGATATAGGGCTAAATAAGCGCAAAATCTTGAAAAAAAAATCAAAAAGGGCAATAACTCCCACGTCAGCGGTTGGATCTTTTTCAAAATTTCGGGACAGGTAGATCTTAATAAGCTGATCACTTTTGAAACCTGCACAATTTTGATATCTGTAACCATTTTTTGAATTATTAGCAAAAAACTACAATTAACCCCTATGTTCTATTTTTAGCCATGGCGGCCATGTTTATTGACGAATCTAAATTCCAAACGATAGAATTGTAGCATATATGCTTTTTAACAAGTGTGCCAAGTTTAAATGCAGTTGGTCTTATGGTGTCAGAGAAGTTAATCTTTGAAATTCAGGGAAAAGTAATGAAAAATGGTAAAATTTGACGCTTTAAGGACCATAACCATGATAACTCCTAAAAGAAATGGTTCTACAGCTTTGACCTAATTACATGAAATGTAGATCTTGATGTGCTGAATTATATGCAATTTGAATTTTTGAAATATCCTGATAGTTTTCAAGATATAGAGCTAAATAACTGCAAAATTTTTTAAAAAAATTCAGAAAACTCCTACATCGCTTGTTGGAACTTTTTAAAAAACTTCTTGGCAGGTAGATCTTGAGGTGCTGATCACTTTTATTTCGTGCCAGAATTTTGATATCTGTGACCGTTTTTGAGTTATTTGCAAAAAACTGTATTTGACCCCCCTGTTCTATTTTTAGCAACAGCAGCCATGTTTTTTGACATATCAAAAATCCCAACGCAAACTTATTGCACAATACCCTAAGGAACAACCATATCAAGTTTGACTGCTTTTGGCCAAGCAGTTTCAGAGAAGAAGATGTTTGACCTTTGACACTCAAATAACCCATTGGTGCCTCTTTGCTTCATGTTATTTCCACAAAAGCCTTACAAAAAGTTTAAACTGCAGCATTTTGTAAGAATACTGCAAGTTTCAATGTACTTAATACAAGAGGCTCCCAAGAGCCTGAATCGCTCACCTGAACTACACAGGTACATATATTTGTAGATATTATTGTGCTTAACCATATGTGATTTAAATTTCTGAAATATCTTGATTAGTTTTCAAGATATTGGGCTAAATAAGTGTAAATTTGCCAAAAATTAGGAAAAAGAACAATTACTCCCACATCAGCAGTCAGATCTTTTCGAAAATTTCAGAACAGGTAGGTCTTAATATGCTGATCACTTTTGATTCTGGCACAATTTTGATATCTGAAACCATTTTTGAGTTATTAGCAAAAAAATACAATTTACCCCTTTGTTCTATTTTTAGCCATGGTGGCCATGTTTTTTACAAATAAAAAATCTGAACGATAGAGTTGTAGCATATAAACTATTAAACAAGTGTGCCATCTTAAGTTGTAGTGGGTTTTACCTTGTCAAACAAGTTAATTACAAATACCAAAACGCGGGTATAAACGGTTAATTTGGATATGCCATATATCGATATTTCAAGGAGTAACCTCTCTTCAGTAGCATTTAAACCAAAACATTGGAAGGTCAAAATCCCAAACAGTTGAAAACGAAAAGTACTCAAAACCAAAACGTTCGAACGAGGAAGCCAAATCCAGCACCGAGGATATCGACCATGTGCATTACAAGGAAAGAAACCTGGTGTTTTCATCAATTTTGAATTTAACTATCGGAAATTTCAGCGACAATATATTAGAAATTTTATGGTAATTCGTGTCAGACAAGTCTGACTACCAGGCTTGTGATTACCCTCGGGGACTTTGAAATTTTTGAAATTCAGAGGAAAAGTAATGAAAAATGGTTAATTTTGTTGTTAAAAGGATAATAACTCCTAAAATAATTGGTCCTACAGCTTTGACCTAAATACATGAAATATAGATCTTGATGTGCTTAATCATATGCAACTTAAATTTTTGAAATATCTTTTATAGTTTTCAAGATACAGGGCTAAACAAGTGAAAAATTTGAAAAAATCCAGAAAAAGGGCAATAACTCCTATGTCGATTGTTGGATCTTCTTGAATATTTCATAGCAGGTAGATCTTGAAATGCTGATCACTTTTGTCTCCCATCAGAATTTTGATATCTGGAACTATTTTTGAGTAATTAGCAAAAAACTGCAATTTACCCCTATCTTCTATTTTTAGCCATGGCGGCAATATTTTTTGACGAATCAAAAATCCAAACTATAGAATTGTAGCATTTATGCTATTCAACAATTGTGCCAAGTTTGGTTGAAGTTGGATGTATGGTGTCAGACAAGTTAATCTATGAAATTCAGGGGAAAAGTAATGAAAAATGGTAAATTTTTATGCCTTAAGGGCCATAACTCCTAAAAGAAATGGTTCTACAGCTTTGACCTAATTACATGAAATGTAGATCTTGATGTGCTTAATCATATGCAATTTGAATTTTTAAAATATCTTGTGTAGTTTTCAAGATACAGGGCTAAATAAGTGCAAAATTTTGAAAAAATCCAGAAAAAGGGCAATTACTCCTACATCGGTTGTTGGATCTTCTTGAAAATTTCTGGGCAGATAGTTCTTGATGTGCTGATAACTTTTACCCTAGCAAGAATTTTGATATCTGGTACTGTTTTTGAGTAATTAGCAAAAAACTGCAATTTGCCCCTATGTTCTATTTTTAGCCATGGCGGCCATGTTTTTTTACGAATCAAAAATCCGAACGATAGTTTTGTACATATAATGCTACTAAACAACTGTACCAAGTTTGATTTTTTTGCAATTGGACTTATGGTGTCGGACAAGTTAAAGTTTGAAAAATTGTTAACAGACGACGACGACAGACGACAGACGACGACGACGACGACGGACGCCAAGTGATGGTATAAGCTCCCATGGACCTTCGGTCCAGGTGAGCTAATAAAGCACATTTTTAAACCTACCAACATTGATTGTCAGTGGGTTGCTGGAGACTTGGTCACCTTCAAAGGTTAATTTACAGACATACACTCCAGAGTCTTCAGCTTTAACATGATGGACAGTCAGAGACGGAGTATCTACAGTACCACCACTATATTTGTCTGGAGTCAGCTGAATGTCCTCCTCAGATTCTCGATATCTGGTCCATAGAACAGCTGAAGGTCTAGACTCTCCATTAAAAGTACAGGTCAGGATCAGTGAGCTTCCCTGTAAGACTGTGGTCTCCTCAGATGATATTGTTACCTTTATTGGTTCTGAAAATGTGAAAACATGTGGTAAGATGGAATAATTAATATTAGATGACCAATGAAGTTGTACAAACTGAGAACACTCCATACCTATTTGGACTTTTTATTTGGGAAAGTTATTAAGTCCTGATAAAATGAGCAATGACAATCAGCATGCACACAAAGTTGCAACATGGACTTCAATCAGAAGTTGCATAAAGATTGTGCCAAGAACTTAAATACTGTGAATACAAGCATTAACAAGATGCTCCAAGGAGCCTGAATTGTTGACCTGACTTGAATGCCTTAAATGTTTTGCTATAAGTTAAATGTAAATACAGGGTCATCTGACAACAACATATAACCTAATGCCGAACAGTGTAAAGTTCAATCAGCTTAATGTTAACTTTTCAATATTTTCTACAGTTTGCCATCTGTAAGGCACCTTCACTTTTACACTTAAAGGACCATATTTCAAATAATGGATCATTTAAAAAGTTCCATCTGAGTTTTTTGTATGTCTTAACTAGCTAGGCAATATTGTAATCAAAACTTATTATCTAGCTTTTATTGTTTGCAATTCAATTAGGAAAGGTGGTTAAAATGGTCAATTTTGATTAAAAGGGACATAGATCCTGTAACATACTTATGTGCTTTACAATATACAATTTAAATTTCTCAAATAGTAAGCTAGAAAGTGTAAAATTTAGAAAAAAATGAGGAAAAAGGGCAATAACTTCTCATGGGTAGCTGGATCTTGCTGGAAAAATGCATGGCAGATAGATGAGGTGCTCATCACTTTTATATTATGCCAGAATTTGTATATCTGTGACAGATTTTGAGCTATTTGCAAACATGAAAATGTATCAAGATGACACTCATGCCCCGCTGGCAAATAAAATAAATGACATTTTGAAACATTACAAAAATCTGTTGTCAGATTCCTATGATTCAGTAAGGACGTTTTTTTTAAGGATCAAAAATAGAAACAAAACATCAGTTTCATAAAGTAAATAAAGGTAATAACAAAACTACCAAACTTGAATGATCAATCTCATAGTCCAGAGAAAATGACAAAAATGAATCAGTCATACCGGAGAATTGGTGGATCGCAATGGTCCTGACTTGGTACAGGCATTTCAAAAGAAATGGTGGGTAAAACCAGGTTTTATGGCGCCAAACCTCCCTCTTCCATTGCGATCTTAGGATCCAGTAATGACCATAGAACACAACATAGTTGTGAGACACAACAGGGATATTGAGGTGATCATCTCAGTACAGCAGACCAGTCAAACACTAATTAAAACAATTAACCACCATATCTTTTAACTCAATTTTGAACTTTTCTACTAGTGGCTGACTCTAAACTCTACAAACAATGCTGAAAACTTTTATTGAAATATGTTCAGTAGTTTCAGAGCACAATTGAGATTTGAAAAAAAAGACTTGAGGGGGTGTCTACAAGCCAACAATGGCCCTCTTGTTATAAACCATGTTGTAGGTACATGTAATGCAAAATATGGACCTGACTTAAGTCACTTAACATGCTTAAGAGTCGTAATATTGGTCAAAATCAGTGGACCTGAAAAAACTCAAACTTGACCTGTAACTCATAATGTTTGACTCACATACTAAAAATATTTTGAATATATGGAAGGATGTCGAAAACAAGTGCAGAAAACTGTTATTTTTACAAAATTTGCTAAGTTCAAGGGCAGTTATTTAGGTCAAAATCAGTGGCTGAAACGAAACTCAAACTCGACCTGTAACTCATTGACGTAAACTCATGATCACATACCAAAAATCTTTTGAATATATGCAAGGATGTCGAAAAAAAGTGCGGAAAAGTAAAGTGTGACGTACAGATGGACGGACAGACGAACGGACCGAAAAACTATATGCCCCCAACAAAGTTGCCGGGGCAAAAAAAAACAGATTTTACCCCCATGTTCTATTTTTAGCCATGTCAGCCATGTTTTTTTACCAATCGAAAATCAAAATGACAGTTTGTAGCTCAGTTTTATTGGTTTGAATCCGGAATTTCAAGTAATTAAATAAGCCTTCCCTGGCTGTTCCATAAAATATCTTACCAACCCTTAACACTAAATATTTGTAAATTTAAGTTGAAACAAAAATATGTCCGAAAGACATCATAAACATAATGATGCCTCATCTCGCAACATTTGGGATGGACGGTAGAACATAACCCTTCATACTTTTCTAGACATGGTAGATATGGGGCATAAAAATCATATGCCAGTTTTGATCTAAACTGTAGAGAATATAAAATGAAATAGTATTAATTACCTGACGTATTTGTACCAACACTGAGGACTCTGGATTGTTTTGATGGAGGACTATCGTCATTTTCTGCTGATGATTTCCTTTTATGATCTGTTGCCATTATAACAGGAATATTCCTGACAATGAAGATTTTATCTAATTAAAATGTATTCAAATAATAAATGTTTTTTACTTCTTGGTTAAATTCATTCAACATAAATATGATAAATGAACGTAATACCTATGTCTATTGTCCATGTTGTCCTGACTAGCTTCTTTCATAACGAATAAAAAACTTCCCCGGCAAGACAAAAATTATAAAAATAATAAATTATAATCTAATACTAATAGCAGGTAGGAACCGCTTACTCTTCTGGAGCACACAAGTTTACTCTTGTTACAACTTGAGTTCACGTTGTTAATTTCTATTTGGTTGATTTTGTGTTTTGTGTTTCCTCATGCTATTCTTCTTCATGTTTACTGGTTTTGTTGTTGCTCTTTTGGACTGTTGACACTTGAATGCCCCATATGACTGCAACATGTCTAACCATGATGTTCATGTACATTTAAGGACGAATATTGATAGTCAATTGCTCTGTAAACATGCAGCCCATGGTGGATTGACAAAGTTTTTTTGACACATGTAGCCAATGGTGACCTGACAAAGTTTATTTGACACATGCAGCCCTTGGTGGAGTAATATTTTTTTTTTGACACATACAGCCTTTGGTGGACTGACAAAGTTTTTTGACACATGCAGCCCATGGTGGACTGACAAATTTTTTTTTGACACATGCAGTCCATGGTGGACTGACAAAGTTTTTTTTATCACAGGTAGTCCATGGTGGACTGACAAAGTTTTTTTGACACATGTGTAGCCCATGGTGGACTGACAAAGTTTTTTTTTGACACATACAGCCTTTGGTGGACTGACTAAGTTTTTTTGACACATGTAGCCAATGGTGGACTGACAAAGTTTTTTTGACACATGCAGCCCATGGTGGACTGACAAAGTTTTTTTTGGATTTTTTGACACATGCAGCCTTTGGTGGACTGACAAAGTTTGTTTGACACATGCAGCCCATGGTGGACTGACAAAGTTTTTTTTGACACATGCAGCCACACAGGTGGACTGACAATTTTATTTTGACACCTGCAGACTTTGGTGGACTGACAAAGTTTGTTTGATACATGCAACCTATGGTGGACTGACAAAGTTTTTTTGACACGTGCAGCCTTTGGTGGATTGACAAAGTTTTTTGACACATACAGCCCATGGTGGACTGACAAAGTTTGTTTGATACATGCAACCTATGGTGGACTGACAAAGTTTTTTTGACACATGCAGCCAAGGTGGACAGACAATTTTTTTTTGACACATGCAGCCTTTGGTGGACTGACAAAGTTTTTTTGACATGTGCAGCCCATGGTGGACTGACAAACTTTTTTGACACATGAAGCCCATGGTTGACTTACAAAGTTTTTTTTATCACAGGTAGTCCATGGTGGACTGACAAAGTTTTTTTGACACATGTGTAGCCCATGGTGGACTGACAAAGTTTTTTTTTGACACATACAGCCTTTGGTGGACTGACTAAGTTTTTTTGACACATGTAGCCAATGGTGGACTGACAAAGTTTTTTTGACACATGCAGCCCATGGTGGACTGACAAAGTTTTTTTTTGACACATGCAGCCCATGGTGGACTAACACAGTTTTTTTGACACGTGCAGCCCCTGGTGGACTGACAAAGTTTTTTTGACACATGCTGCCGATGGCGGACTTACAAAGTTTTTTTTACACGTGCAGCCCCTGGTGGACTGATAAAGTTTTTTGACACTAGCAGCCAATGGCGGACAAAGTTTTTTTTTACACATGCAGTCCATGTTGGACTTACCACATGTACCACCCACATTTCACTCTGTGGCAAGGAATTATTTTTTTTTTAAACAAATCAAAAATAAATTACAGATCAACAAAAATATTACCCCTGTTGGCCCATAACTAAAGGATATCTGCTACCTTTCATTTTAGCCCCTTTTGAACCCTGTACATTGGAGGCCCAATATTGATTGTCAAATGCTTTGGACACATGCAGACCATGCTGGACTCACAAAGCTTTTTTGATACATAAGCATTCTCTGGTGGACTTGCAATGCATGTTTATTTTAAAACTTTAATAATAATGCTAAAATATGTTTTGAACACCAGAAGAAAGATCATATGACTTCAATTTATTGTTATTCAGTAACATAAATAGTTCATTATTAGCTGCTTATTTTAGTGGTAAACTATTTCCCGCCAAAACCAGACCCGTTAAGGCTAAGAATTTTCTGATACTTGCTATAATCATGATAATCAACCATCTTCTTGTAACATTACAGTTAATAGTTTAAAAAGTAGGGGTTACCCATCAAATAAAAAAGAAAACTGGCATTAAATACACAATTTTATTGTATTTGTAATTGGATGTACATCATGATTCAATGCATACAATAATGTTTCGCTAAAATGAGTGGGTTTTTTTTAACATTGAGCGTTGCCAAATAAAAAAAAATCACAATGTTTTTAATTTTCGCCTAGATCCACATTTATGATTATGCCATTTCCTTTATGTTCGAAGACTTTAAATAAACAGACATATTCTAAAATTGTAACTGTAAACTCGCAGGACATTTCCGATACAAAAAATTCTTGAGACAATATTTCTGGTTAAAATGACAGCGCTTCGGCAAATGGATTTAACAAGCATGACAAGTATTCCTGGTTTATTTTTCGAAATCAAATCTAACTCTTATACCCTCCTTCCGCTTGAAAAGTTGGTGATATACATTGTATGAATTTAATTAAATTTATATAGCATAAAATTTTACACTTATATAGTAATCATGGTAATAGGGATGTCATGATCAGTTTGTGTGTCCAGACCGTTAACTCTTCATGTCTTAGGCCAAACATAAAAGTATGTGTGTTTACTGTCACATGCTGAAAAAAATTAGGGTCGGTAGGTAGGAAATTATTTTTTTTATAATCTTTTTTAACTTTAGTCTATGGGGGCAGCTTTGTGACTTTAACAGTGCTTAATGGAAAATGCTCAAAAAAACTTTTGGGTAGGGGTTATAAATTAGGTTGGGTCGGGTGACAGTAAACTCACCTACTTTTTTTTGGCCTTATCCGCCACTCCTCAAAATTTCAGCAATGATCTTTCATGGAATTTTCAAACAATTTTTGTGATATAGTATTAGATACATTCATGTATGTCCATCTTCGTTTTAATTTTTTTTTGGGGTGGGGCATTGGGGAGGGTAGCTTCAATAATGTAGCTCCTTTGACATCTTTGATTAGGCGGAGCTTTAATGCGATCCCATTACTCGTAATGGAGCAAATCGAATTTCTTTCTCCAACCCAAACAAAGCTTCAAGATGGTTCGAAAATACCAATAACACTCTGAATAACATTGAGTTAATAAAAAAAATCGTCGAAAGTCACAGGTAAATATTAATTTGTTAGAAAACCAACGTTTTAAAATTCTGATCCTGAACTTCATTATGAAGTTCAGGATCAAGATCCTTCAATAAATGATACATGGTGTGATACATGGTGTATTTTCATGAATTTCTTTTAAACTGCCGTGAGTGCGCTAAATGTCCGAAAATTTAAACTGAATTCGTCATAAATATACTATAAGCGATATTTAAATACCAAGTTTGACCTCAAATTGATTGAATTGCACCAGGTTTGATTTCACTTTCGGTGTTGCTCCGTTATGAGCAATGGGTCCGCATTGTAGCTCCACCAAATCAATGATGTCAAAGGAGCTACATTATTGTAGCAAGGGGGAGGGGGGAGAATTTGTCGTACTTACATGTATTTGTTGTGTTTGTTAGCTAGGGGTCAAAGTTTTTCTAGTTTAGTGAAATATGTTTGAATTTGATTTCAACGAAGTGCACTGAGGGTTACTTTCAGTTATCGTATTTATTAAACCCAATGACAATCAGCGACAGTATATATCTGGAATTTTTTAAAAAAATAAAATATAGACCAAGAGCGTAAGTCCATTAATATATTGTCAAATAGCGAATCTCAGTGAATCTAGGATTGATAGACTATTTAACCCAAACCGGTCGAATAGTCTTACAAATTATTTGACAGGATCCAGTTGGAATAGTCAATCCATGAAGTTTGTGCTTTATTTTGCAAAGATATGAACTTTATTAAAAAAAAATATATAAAATAAACTTTGAACCTATTAGTCACGCTTCATCTTCATCATATTCATTTCGGAAAGACGACGAAAAATTCATTTTTGCCTATTGATCTTAGTATAATTTGTAAGAATTTTTGCCAGACATCAGCAAATTCTACTGGACAAAACGGGTAGGTCTGCCACAATTCTAAATGTCTGTTTCATATAAAGTGTACAAGGAAATTTTAAAATCGAAAACTAGATTGTGTTTTTGTTGACTACAGTGATGGACAGAAAAAAGTTACACTGTCAGTGTAAGAAATATGTTTCTTAACACGGATTAAGATTTCACTTGATAAATAATAACCTTCATCTCACTGTTAAATTGTTAATACCTTTAAATCTTCTCTTTCAATTCTGGAAAAAACGCCCAACATACCCGAGTACACAATTAATTTTCCCTCTTTGTTTAATATAGCGAAATTTTACTTTACGATAAAAATTATGGCTATAAATACTTTACATTTAGCTATATTGTACCTATGGCCAATATGCCCTTAATACTTGAAAATAAAAAAAAAAATGCATATATTCAACTTTTTTGACAAGTGAAAACTATAAAGCCCTAGAGGGGGTCAGTTCCGAGAGCTTCCGAAAAGAAAAAATCCCCCCTTTTTGTCATTTCTTAATTCACATAACGCATCTTCACTTCATTTCTAAAACATCTTGCTAGTGTTCTGTGACCCCTTTCCTTTGAAATGAGACCAAAAACAACTACAAAAATTAAAGAGAAAACATCTGTAACAGGAGGGGGTTACTGAAGTGTTTAACATGATGTAGAGTGATCTTGATTTTAACTGTTGCTGTATAACCTTGTAAAAGTTTACCAAGAACCTTACAACCAATTGAGAAAAATTATCCGGACAACCATTTCAAACAACCTTGACCTTGAATATACCAATACCAAATAGTATTTTTATCGACGGATGCTTAGTGAAAATGTTGCCATGTGACTCATTTGGTTAGACACAAAGTATACATGTTTCAAGTAATACCTCCTTTGAGATTAAGTTCGTTCACAGGACCTGAGTCTCTGCTAACGTAAGTAAAGTAGACTAAAAGTTTTACATATTTATTTCTGTATATTTATACCGCTTTAAGAAACAATATTTATTTATTAAAGCAAAACAATTATTTTCAAAGTCCCAATCGAAAAAGTTAATGTGGCATTTCCCAGCTTATAAACGATTAGAGAAAAACCTATTTGTACTAGCTTTATTTCAGATTTAAAGAAGTTTCTAAATTACTTTAAGCCTGCAAATTTAAGTCTTAGATTGTATTTAAAAACCTCATCAACTTGATTCCTACATTTTAGAGCTTTTTAATTAGTTTATCAAAAATTGCCAAAGTTAAAGTACCAGACGGGTAGAGCAGTTTCCGAGAAAATAGAAATAATTAACTCCCCTTACATGGTTAGGAAAGAGCCCCCATCTTTAAGTAGCAGTTGCTGTATGAAAATACAAGCAAAAAGGTGTGTAAGTAAGCACCCTACCTTGACTAGTCTGTAAAGACTGCAGATGGCTCTTTGTAATGGAAAAAAGCGCCTTAATGAAAAAAATCACGGGCTTATATACGGAAAAAGTTGTTGATTTACTAAAAATAGTAAGCTCAATCAAAAATACTTTAACAAAACTTAAGCCAATTAAAATAAAGCTAATAAAGCATCTATGAAAAAGAGGCTTTACAAAGTAACGTAAGTTGCTCTCATTAAATTCAAAGAAAAAGTCCGAGTGATCCGATAAACTCGGTTTACAATACTAAATTTAGTAAAACCCAACTGGTTTACATAGCTAATTTACTTGCGGAACCAGTAGAAATTACGAAAAACACGGGCGAGTTTTGGAGAAGACAAAATGTAATAAAAATACGTAAAAATAGCAGGTAAATGAGCATTACAGGCCAAAAATATGAAATTATAAGTTGAGATTAAACTGAACTCTGCCACATTCCCCCCACCTTAAAACCAAGTATATATATAATTGGTTTTAAAGCATGTTTTAAAAATTATAAAAAAAATATACAATCAAAATCAACAATTACAGTCACAATGCAAAGTTCTTGTTAGGGACTGCAACAAAGTAAAACTCTCCATTTTCATGCTCCCGCATCTCCACATCGACATCTCTCGGTATCTCCTCACCTAGTTCAATAATGTATTCTCCATTTGATTTTGATGTTTCAACCTCCACAATCTCTTCAAATTCCTGTGTAGTAACTGTTTTCTCCTTCACAGGTGGAACAACATCCTTGGGATTGAGATAGTTAGTGTTAGTAATCCACTTGCTACTAGTAGATGCTGCTGTTCTAACAGCACGAAGCTCATCAAAAGCATGCTTAGTAGTTAAGTGCTTCCTCAAGATGCTCTTACTCTTTCCGAATTCCTGACAGGCAGGGCAAGGGAAAACCTTAATCTGAGGCTTATGACGACTCCTCCAGTGCCGCATGTATTGCAAGTAAGACTGGAATGGTTCTCTGTCACAGCCGACCACAGGACACTCGTACCCAGTCTGAAATTCTACTCTTTCCATACTGGAAAATAAAAATTAGGTATGAGCCATATGAAAATAAAATCAAGTTTCAAAATCATAAAATATTGTTATACTCTATTTCCAGAAGCCAAAGCAACATTATAGCCTATGCTTGTGTGATGCGTTTGTATACATGTACATATTTATACATGTTAAAGACTTGTAATAATACAAATACAATATAACTGTTTATTCAGTAATAGCTTTATGTCAACTTTTTTTGCATATCCTGTTATTTTTACACAAATTGTATGTTTATGTTTTCAAATAACAGCCCTTTCAACGGGTCAATAGGATAATGCATTCACATAATACTTCCATCATCAACAAATGATTGTCTTTTACACAGACTAAAGAAGATCATGCGTAGACTTAAAAAAAAACCTCATATAGTACTATACTATCACAGTGGTCTCATCACGAATATATGCTAATAAATAACTTAGGCTTGAATTAAATGTATATGTGAAACAATACTTAAAAATGTAAAACAAGATTCTATCTTATGTATATGGCTCAGTAGGATACATTTATACTGTCCTGTAGCATTCATTGACTTGCTTGAAATTAACAAATTCTAGTTCTAATCACCTTAAAGTTATACTAAATATAAAGGAAACGTACCTTCAATCTAGGAAAATACACCATGAACTACCTTACCATGCTTAACATTCTTAACCGTGAAAGTTTTGAAATTTAATTCCCCAATTTAGAAAAACAGTTTCAACATATAATAAAACGCATAAAATATTTACAATATTTACAAAAATTAAGGGGAATATTTCATCGGTTTTTTAACTACTCTACCACGTCTGGTCTTTCTGGGAGAGGGAGTTTTAGGGGGTGACACAGTAACATCTGGCACATCACTATCATTATCGTCATCAATGTTGGTTTCATTGTAACCAATATCCATTGGATCTACCTCCAAATCTGATGCCTCATGGACTTCCATTTCTGTTTCAGCAGAAGTTTGTTGTCCAGACCAGATTTGAGGAACTACCCCTAGATACGGTTTTAGATGATCAACATGTACATTGATTGACTTGCTAGTTGGTTTTTCCTGAATTGAATATGTAACATCTGTAAGTTTATTAATAATTTTATATGGCCCTATCCAACCTAAACCTAACTTTAAATTTGCTGTAGGAGGATACCATCTCCAAACGAAATCATTTATTTCAAAAGTTCTCTGTTTTATACCCCTATCATAATTGAATTTCTGACGTTTAGCAGCTTTTTGAAGATTATCTCTAGCAAAGTTAAATGTTACTTCAAGAGTATGATTTAGCCACTGAACATATTCAATTGGGCAATCAATTTCATTTGAATTTGGATTTCCTGCTATTAAGTCAAGGGGAAAAGACATCTCCCTGCCGAACATCATTTTGAAAGGTGAAACTCCTGTACTGTCATTTTCACTAGACCTATATGCCATAAGAAGATAAGGCAAATGATCATCCCAATCATTCCTTTGTTTATTTACAAAAGATTTTAACATAGTTTGTAGAGTTTTATTAAACCTTTCAACTAAACCATCGCTTTGTGGTCTATATGGATTTGTCCTAGTCTTTTCTACTCCTAACTTTAAGCAAACATTTTGAAACAAATCTGATTCAAATTCTCTTCCTTGATCAGAATGTAATTGTTTAGGCATACCAAATCTACAGAAAAATTCTGTTACAAGTTTATCTGCGACTGTTAAAGCATTATGATTAGGGACAGCATAAGCTTCACACCACTTGGTGAAATAGTCACATAAAACTATAATATATTCATTTCCATCATTTGTTACAGGGCATGGACCTACGATGTCAATACCAACTCTATCAAGAGGAAACCCTACTTTTGATTGTTGAAGTGGATATCTGCCTAATCCTGGACCTGGTTTGACTTGTGCACAAGCTGAACAGCTCTTGACCCAAGCAGAAATATCTGAAGTCATACATGGCCAATAAAAACGTTTTTTAATTGAACTGATGGTTTTATCCCTACCTAAATGACCTGATATTCTATTATTATGAAAATTTTTCATAATTTCATCTCTTAACTCTTTAGGAGCTATAAGCACATATTGGCTATCCTGTTTTAAATATAAGACTTCATCTTTTATTTCTAAGAGTTCCCAGAGACTCCATAGATTTCTTACTTCATAAGAGCAATCAGACACATCTTCTTTACTTGGTTTACTTTGGGACTTACTTTTAAGTTCAATAACTTTCTTTAAACATGAATCTTTTTCTTGCCAAGTCTTAATTTGTTCATTTGTCCAAGTATTCAACCAGTTTGGACTTGCATCTTCAGAATTTTCAGAAATTTCAACAAAAAATAGAGTTTGATCTGTCTGAACACTTTTAGATTCTGAATTAACTGTTTTATCCTGACTTATTGAGGAACAAATATTTTCTGTGTTAACTTTTATTTTATCTATACACTGCGGGCATTTATCTCTTTTACACAGCCGATATGGTTTCCTGGAAAGGGCATCTGCATTTAAATGCTGACTCCCCCTACGGTGTTCTATTACATATTGGTATGTATTCAGAACAGAGATCCATCTGGCTACCATACCTTCTGGGTTTTTAAAGTTTTTAAGCCATATAAGAGAAGCATGGTCTGTCCTAATCTTAAATTTTTGCCCTAGCAAATAGTGTCTGAAATGTTTAACAAAAGTTACTACTGCTAAAAGTTCCCTATAAGTAGTACAATATTTTCTTTGTGAGTCACTTAGCATTTTGCTTGCGTAAGCAATAACTTTTTCTTGACCATCAATGACTTGGGATAAAACAGCACCCATTCCATGACCACTAGCATCAGTATCTAATATCATGAGACCATCTTCTGAAGGATAACTCAAAATTGGAGCAGATACTAATTTTTGTTTTAAAGTTTCAAAAGCCTCCTGACATTCACTTGACCAATTAAACTTAACTCCCTTTTTAGTTAAATTAGTGAGGGTGGAAGCGGTTTCTGAAAAATCTGGGATAAACCTTCTATAATACCCTGCTAAGCCTAGAAAACTTCTTACTTCATTAACATTTGTAGGTACTGGCCAATTTTGAACTGCCTCAATTTTAGAGGGGTCACAGGAAATGCCTTCTTCTGATACAACATGTCCAAGAAACAAAACTTCATGTTGAAATAAAGAACATTTTTTAGCTTTTAACTTAAGGTTGGCTTGCCTAAATCGTTCAAACACGAATTCTAAATTTTCCAAAGCTTTGTCAAATGTTGGGCCAAATATGATTACATCGTCTAGATAGCATAGACATCTTTCCCATTGATAACCTCTTAAAACAATGTCCATTAATCTCTCAAAACAACTTGGGGCATTGCATAAGCCAAAAGGCATAACTTTGAATTGAAATAACCCTCTATGACAACTAAAAGCGGTTTTGGGCCTATCCTTTTCATCTACACTACACTGCCAATAACCAGAAGCTAGGTCAATGGTTGAAAACCACTTATTACCACCTAATGAGTCAAGTGATGAATCTATTCGGGGCAAGGGATAAGCATCTTTTCGAGTTAAACTGTTGATTTTCCGGTAATCTATACAAAACCTCCACGTATTATCTTTCTTTAAACAAAGCAAAATTGGGCTTGACCAAGGACTTTCACTTGGTTCTATAATGTCATCTTTTAACATTTTATCTATTTCATTATCAATAATTTCTTTTTGTTTAATTGGTACCCTACGAGGTGGAATTTTTACAGGTTTAGCATCTCCTGTATCTATAGTATGTTTAACAATGTCTGTTCTACCTAGTTTACCTTCAGGTTCTAAAAATATGTCTTGATATTTAATGACAAGATCTTTAATTTTATCTTTCTCTTGATCTGAGACTTTTGGGGAAACCTTATTTAATAAACATTTAAGATGTTCAGGTAGCTCTTTTGTTTCATTTTGTTCAAAATTTACGGGTTCAGAGACTTCTTTAACAGGTTGAATGTTTCCAACAACTTTATTTCTTTTCAGTGTCATCTCAGTGTTCCTACAGTTTATAGCCGATATGAGAACCTTATTCTCCTTTGCATTGACAATGGCATGTGAAACAACAATTCCGTGATTAGCAAGTTGGAGGTTAGGCTCTATCAGCATTTCATCTTTTCTCATATCTTTAGGAACATTGATTTGAAAAACTGATTCAGAATTAGGGGGTAAAACAAGTTTTTGTTTAAGCCTTATTAAGCCACAACTTTTACTTTCACCTCTATGTAACATAAGTGTAGGTCTACCAGGGATGGTTATACATGGAGTTTTCATATCTATATTACTAGAATGAACAATATCTCGGCCTATAATTCCTTGAAGTTCATATAAATCAGTTACTGTGAAGTAGTGCTCAAAACTTTCACCTTGAATGGTAAATGGAATCCTAACTTTTCCATACATTTTCATATTATCACCTCCTGCAGATTTAAAATTAAAGGGATCTAAACCAGGAACAGTTTGATCAAGTCTTAATTTTTGTAAATATTTTCTTGAAATGAAACTAACTGGCGACCCAGAATCAACAAGAAGATCTAATTTCTTTTTATTAACAGTGCATCTTGCAAACACTCCTTCATGTATGACTGTATTTATAGTTACTGTAGGCCTATTATCTAATTCTGGGACTGAGATTTCGGCCCCTGACTCAGCCCTTCTTTGTTTAAATCTTGTTTAACCTCAGATTTATTTGAATTTTGTTTTTTACTACTTCTGCAGTGCTTTGCATAATGTCCTATTTTATTACACTTATAACAAGTGGGGGTGGAACATTTTGAACTATCATGTCCAACTCTTGAGCATCTTGAACATATTTCAGGCATTGCCTTACTAAAAGACTGTATTTTATCTTCTAAATCTTGAAAGCATTGCATTAAAGTTTTAGTTAGATTTGCCAATTCGTCATTGTGTTTCTCTTCTTTAGCGGGTTTTTCGCTTTTCCGAATCGCATTAACCGTTTGTTCAATTTGCGGCTCTTTTGGTTTACATGTACGAACGTCACGCGAAGAACCGACAAAGGCCTCATATTCTATTGCTATCGCAATTGCATCGTCTAAAGAATTCGGATGTGAAAATTGAACACGTTTTTGTAGTTCAAAGTTGTCTAATCCTTTGACAAATTGATCTATGGCTAAATCTTCTGTTTTGTCGTGATCGGGGTATGCTAAACGTACTAATCGTCTAAGTGCGTAACCAAAATCTGATAAGCTTTCGTTTTTATTTCTTCCGCGAGTATTAAATTCTACTCGATAAGCAGTGGTTCGCTCCCTTGGTGCAAACCGACGGGTTAACATTTCTTTAAGAAGATAGTAATTATTAAGCTCTTCATGGCTCGCGTCGCCTAATATTTTTTGAGCGGACCCTCTTAGGCTCATGCCTAATTGTTGTGCCATTTCGTATTCGTCCCAGCCGTTCCAGTGAGCGGTTTGTTCGAAATGTACGACATAATCTCTCCAATCGACGCTTCTGCCATCAAATTTATCAGGCTCTTTTTCACGTCTTGTTACTGGGCGCGATTCATTGACAGGAACTTGTCTTCGCGGTGGAGTGAAATTATCATAGGCTCTGACATTACTGCTGGTATTATCAGCTGTGTGTTCAGACGGCCTGCAGAGAACTGTCTTGTTTGTATTTAAACTAGATCGGTCTCTGTTAAAACTCAGACGCGGCAAATTGAACTTTGTATCGCGGTCTGTAGATTGAGAATTCTTCGCTCTGTATGTTGGCGGTGCTCCCTTATAGCTTGGTGGTGCGCTGAAATCAAGCCTACGTTTGGTTTCGCCTTTAAACGGTACGGAAGTTCTAAGTTCCCTGCTGAGCATTTCAGCTGATCCCCTAGAAACTTCAGAGACAGGTATATGGTTTGTATTTAAACCGGCACCTTCTCTCGCGTCATCTCTAATACACGGAACGGGAAGGCTAGCTTCTGTGTTGGGAATGCCAACTCTTTCACTAGTACCTTTAAGTAGTTGTTGTTCGTCTGTAAATAGACGGTAACTACCACGAATACGTAAATCCGTGTTTTCATTTGTCTTACCATTAATATTCGTTGATTCGCGTGGCAAATCATATCGATGTCCTTTCTTAACTTTTATCGGGCTAATTTCAAGTGAGTCTGGTGCATAACCAGTTGATTTTTCACGTTCATATCTTAAGCATTCTTCTATTTGGTCAACTTTACCTTTAAGAGTATGAAACAATTCATTAAACTTCTTTTTAACTTGAGGTATATCCTCATAATTTATCTTTTCAGCCATTTTGACAAATAATTAAAACTCTAATTTTATTTCCTAGCTATGAAAATATTTATACATTCCTAACAACTATTTATTTTGGTGCAAACAAATTAACAATACTTTTTAAAAAAATCCCTAGTTAGCAGATATTTTTAAACAGGTCCCCACAATGGCCACCAAAAATGTAACAGGAGGGGGTTACTGAAGTGTTTAACATGATGTAGAGTGATCTTGATTTTAACTGTTGCTGTATAACCTTGTAAAAGTTTACCAAGAACCTTACAACCAATTGAGAAAAATTATCCGGACAACCATTTCAAACAACCTTGACCTTGAATATACCAATACCAAATAGTATTTTTATCGACGGATGCTTAGTGAAAATGTTGCCATGTGACTCATTTGGTTAGACACAAAGTATACATGTTTCAAGTAATACCTCCTTTGAGATTAAGTTCGTTCACAGGACCTGAGTCTCTGCTAACGTAAGTAAAGTAGACTAAAAGTTTTACATATTTATTTCTGTATATTTATACCGCTTTAAGAAACAATATTTATTTATTAAAGCAAAACAATTATTTTCAAAGTCCCAATCGAAAAAGTTAATGTGGCATTTCCCAGCTTATAAACGATTAGAGAAAAACCTATTTGTACTAGCTTTATTTCAGATTTAAAGAAGTTTCTAAATTACTTTAAGCCTGCAAATTTAAGTCTTAGATTGTATTTAAAAACCTCATCAACTTGATTCCTACATTTTAGAGCTTTTTAATTAGTTTATCAAAAATTGCCAAAGTTAAAGTACCAGACGGGTAGAGCAGTTTCCGAGAAAATAGAAATAATTAACTCCCCTTACATGGTTAGGAAAGAGCCCCCATCTTTAAGTAGCAGTTGCTGTATGAAAATACAAGCAAAAAGGTGTGTAAGTAAGCACCCTACCTTGACTAGTCTGTAAAGACTGCAGATGGCTCTTTGTAATGGAAAAAAGCGCCTTAATGAAAAAAATCACGGGCTTATATACGGAAAAAGTTGTTGATTTACTAAAAATAGTAAGCTCAATCAAAAATACTTTAACAAAACTTAAGCCAATTAAAATAAAGCTAATAAAGCATCTATGAAAAAGAGGCTTTACAAAGTAACGTAAGTTGCTCTCATTAAATTCAAAGAAAAAGTCCGAGTGATCCGATAAACTCGGTTTACAATACTAAATTTAGTAAAACCCAACTGGTTTACATAGCTTATTTACTTGCGGAACCAGTAGAAATTACGAAAAACACGGGCGAGTTTTGGAGAAGACAAAATGTAATAAAAATACGTAAAAATAGCAGGTAAATGAGCATTACAGGCCAAAAATATGAAATTATAAGTTGAGATTAAACTGAACTCTGCCACACATCGAAGAAAATTATTTTCTAAGGCACTATTTTTAATAGGAACTATATTCGTGTTCAACGAAAAGCAAAGGGCGATACTTGTGTACTCGTACCTAAAACACCTCAGAAACGCCTCAACTTTTAGAAATAAAGTGTTTTTAATGATGCTGAGTCTTTTTTGAGTTGAAATAGAATGTTTCAGAGGTGTGCAATGCTTAACCTTAAAGATAAAAGCACTTTTTTGGGAGATATTGGCTTAAACATTTTGTCCGCTAAATCTGCAGTAAAACCCATGATGCCTTTTTATTAATTTTAAACATATTTTATAGATTTTTCCCAAACCAATTGCTTATATCAATAGAATAACATATATTAAACATGAAAAGCACTTGTTGTCAAGAAATAAGTGCATGGGCTTTGATTTTTTACTTCTTCCCACATTCGCGGAGCAGATAATTAGCATTTTCTTACTTTTCAGAGGGTATATGTATGATCAGAAGGATTTTGTCAAATTGAAAAAACAAAATTGTTTCCTAATGGTCTTAAAATGTTCAATATATGCTAAGCTTACAAAATAAGACCCAAAATATTAATTAAATGTACATATGTAGACAAACTTTGAGGTTTTGTGTGATGCATCACTGATTTTTAAAGGCGGTTTTAATATTTCCTCACAAAATGCATAACTTTGGGGGGGGGGGGGGGGTAAAAAAAACTAAAACATGCAGATATAACCAAAGCAAACATGTTTTTAGTATGAGAGGATAATAAGCAACACATTTTATCCCCAACAATTACAGTCAGAGCTGTTTTAAAGAAAATTGGTCATGAATGTTACTAAAATTATGAAAAAATTGGCATATATTGGTAAAATTCTGCTAAATATTTTCATACAAGAAGACCATTACAGATAAAACAGGTAGGTTTTCAGACATTTTCTGTGTTTCTTACACATATCTTATTGTACTGTTTCTGTCTAAGGTTTATTATATCATGTATTGGAGATTTTAATTGAAATCAACACCGAGAAGAGCATATGAATAAAAATGACAGCTGGCCGCACACTAGCACTTCACACAAAAAATCAAGTATTTTCCTTTTCTGATGAAAATTGTTGTTATAAATGAATTCTTTTCACTTCCCTGGGTACTTTCTTACTCAAGAAGACTTTCAGAAGGATTAAACTAGTTTGTTTAAGTTCTCACTTGGTGACCTCTTGACTAAATTCTCCCAAGTACAGAAAATGCATTGAAATTCCCATAGAGACCCTAAATTGGCTTGATATGGACATAGAACAAGCTCAATGAACAAAATATTGACTAAAACCATGCTAACTTGTTGAATTTGATAGATTTAGACTATTTCTTTTAATGTTTGCCAGTTCCAAGTGTTGCCTCTAGACTTACCACAGGGCCTCTTCTAGGCCCGAGTACACAATTAATTTTCCCTCTTTGTTTAATATAGCGAAATTTTACTTTACGATAAAAACTATGGCTATAAATACTTTACATTTAGCTATATTGTACCTATGGCCAATATGCCCTTAATACTTGAAAATAAAAAAATGCATATATTCAACTTTTTTGACAAGAGAAAACTATAAGGCCCTAGAGGGGGTCAGTTCCGAGAGCTTCCGAAAAGAAAAAATCTCCCCTTTTCGTCATTTCTTAATTCACATAAAGCATCTTCACTTCATTTCTAAAGCATCTTGCTAGTGTTCTGTGGCCCCTTTCCTTTGAAATGAGACCAAAAACAACTACAAAAATTAAAGAGAACACATTGAAGCAAATTATTTTCTAAGGCACTATTTTTAATAGGAACTATATTCGTGTTCAACGAAAAGCAAAGGGCGATAATTGTGTACTCATACCTAAAACACCTCAGAAACGCCTCAACTTTTAGAAATAAAGTGTTTATAATGATGCTGAGTCTTTTTTGAGTTGAAATAGAATGTTTCAGAGGTGTGCAATGCTTAACCTTAAAGATAAAAGCACTTTTTTGGGAGATATTGGCTTAAACATTTTGTCCGCTAAATCTGCAGTAAAACCCATGATGTCTTTTTATTAATTTTAAACATATTTTATAGATTTTTCCCAAACCAATTGCTTATATCAATAGAATAACATATATTAAACATGAAAAGCACTTGTTTTCAAGAAATAAGTGCATGGGGTTTGATTTTTTACTCCTTCCCACATTCGCGGAGTAGAAAATTAGCATTTTCTTACTTTTCAGAGGGTATATGTATGATCAGAAGGATTTTGACAAATTGAAAAAACAAAATTAATTCCTAATGGTCTTAAAATGTTCAATATATGCTAAGCTTACAAAATAAGACCCAACATATTAATTAAATGTACATATGTAGACAAACTTTGAGGTTTTGTGTGATGCTGCACTGATTTTTAAAGGCGGTTTTAATATTTCCTCACAAAATGCATAACTTTGGGGGGGTTTAAAAAAATTTAAAACATGCAGATATAACCAAAGCAAACATGTTTTTAGTATGAGAGGATAATAAGCAACACATTTTATCCCCAACAATTACAGTCAGAGCTGTTTTAAAGAAAATTGGTCATGAATGTTACTAAAATTATGAAAAAATTGGCATATTTTGGTAAAATTCTGCTAAATATTTTCATACAAGAAGACCATTACAGATAAAACAGGTAGGTTTTCAGACATTTTCTGTGTTTCTTACACATATCTTATTGTACTGTTTCTGTCTAAGGTTTATTCTATCATGTATTGGAGATTTTAATTGAAATCAACACCGAGAAGAGCATATGAATAAAAATGACAGCTGGCCGCACACTAGCACTTCACACAAAAAAATCAAGTATTTTCCTTTTCTGATGAAAATTGTTGTTATAAATGAATTCTTTTCACTTCCCTGGGTACTTTCTTACTCAATAAGACTTTCAGAAGGATTTAACTAGTTTGTTTAAGTTCACACTTGGTGACCTCTTGACTAAATTCTCCCAAGTACAGAAAATGCATTGAAATTCCCATAGAGACCCTAAATTGGCTTGATATGGACATAGAACAAGCTCAATGAACAAAATCTTGACTAAAACCATGCTTACTTGTTGAATTTGATAGATTTAGACTATTTCTTTTAATGTTTGCCAGTTCCAAGTGTTGCCTCTAGACTTACCACAGGGCTTCTTCTAGGCCCGAGTACACAATTAATTTTCCCTCTTTGTTTAATATAGCGAAATTTTACTTTACGATAAAAATTATGGCTATAAATACTTTACATTTAGCTATATTGTACCTATGGCCAATATGCCCTTAATACTTGAAAATAAAAAAATGCATATATTCAACTTTTTTGACAAGAGAAAACTATAAGGCCTTAGAGGGGGTCAGTTCCGAGAGCTTCCGAAAAGAAAAAATCCCCCCTTTTTGTCATTTCTTAATTCACATAAAGCATCTTCACTTCATTTCTAAAACATCTTGCTAGTGTTCTGTGACCCCTTTCCTTTGAAATGAGACCAAAAACAACTACAAAAATTAACTTACGCCACAATAAACAGAATAACGAAAGAAATGCACACAAAGGTTTTTCTTGACAAGATAACCCATGCAATCAGACAAAGATTATATCTTCTTTCCAAATTACATACAGTTACACCATATTTCATCAATGAGAGAAAAAGATGGATGCTGAAAATAAAATTGATCATCCTTAAAACAAATAAAAATAATAGATCGCTAAGGTGTCGGACCCTTAATAAAATGTCAGTGCAACCAAATCCGTTAAAGATGAGATAATATACGACATACATGAATACTATGAATACTATATTAACATGAAATCACTATTTTATGGCTTGGTCCCTGATGATGAACATGGCCAAGGTCAATTAGTATTAGCTAATTGGTCTAAATAGATGTTCGAAACACCTAGTGATCTAATAAGTTGGGGTGCAGAAATTGGATATAGCCTCCTATTACTTATAAAACACATTGAAGCAAATTATTTTCTAAGGCACTATTTTTAATAGGAACTATATTCGTGGTCAACGAAAAGCAAAGGGCGATAATTGTGTACTTGTACCAACAGTAACAAAAATTAAAGGGAGACAAAACTGCATTGAAGTTGTTACCTAAAATTAAAGAATAAAAATCCCGTGCTCGTGCCTACATGTAAGTGGCAAACAAATAAGTTAAAGCCAGGAGATATATCCTTTAGGTTCTTCGTCCTGTTATAATAGAATAAGAGGACTGGGAGGCAAGAAAAAGATTTATTATGTAAACATTATAATTTTACCTTAAAGGATGTTCGAAAGTGACTTTAAAGTGATGAGTTTTTTTAAATTGATGCCTAAAAAGGGAAAAGATAAAGTAGCTTAAAAATGTTAATAGGTCACCATACTTGTTTTGATATAAGCTGGCAACCGGCTCCGTACTATTCAGATAACAGTGGGGTACCAGCCTAGTTTTGATAGTGTGTTGCTAAAAGGTGGAAAACGGAGCGAAAACACGAAACGTAAAAACGGAATTAAAAACTATTTTAAAGCATCTACTTGTATAAATTATAAAGAAAATGACGAAACTTCCTTTGTGGCTTTCAAAACTTACACATTTACTGCATGTTTAACGTTTTGATATAAATGTAAATTGACAATACAAACGGGACTCGAACACCAGCTGAGAGGTGATCGGCTAGTGATCAATAGCATGGTATTTAAACCAGCGCCTTGGACCACTCGGCCACCCAGACCCCCCATGCATCAATGACCAGCTTCCGTACAATAGTGTTTATAAATATAGTTTTTTTTCAAAAAACGAGTGTTGACTAATACTATACTATACCTTTTTTTCCTGGCTGCTTCAATTACAATCCTTCAAAACATGTCACAATTAAATTCAAATATGGCCGATCGTGTTTTGTTCGAGTTTAAAAAACATGCTATATTATAGTTAAGTTTAAATCCTATCTACGGTTAATGATTTCCAATGGTTCTTACACAAAAAAGCTATTGAACACTATTTAAAGGGATATGTGAATCAGTCCGTTTTGTAACATTTAACATAGTACGAAAGAATTTGATCTTCATTTCAATATTCGATTTATTTGCATGGATTATTTGGACGTTATTCTTTATATAAACTTTTACTTACACTTATTTTGGTTTTGATAATGGTTACCTCGTAATTTACCAGAACGAAGGGATATCGTGACGTTACGATTAACGATTTATTTTTAAATATTGTGAACGAATTTTGACGCTCACCTACTTTCACGAAGTAACTCCAGTTCTCTATTTTGAGTACACTAATTTTCACCGTTTTCAATTATAAAACTTAAATTTACATAATATTAAAATAGTAATTCCATATATGTGTGTACTATTTTTTGCGAATTTTCATTTACCGATAATATAGCAAATAAAAGTATTCCATATCACTTACAACGTTCCAAGTACTTTCACTTTACCGTTCAAGAATGTCGTTATATGCAACAGACTATAATTATATTTTAATTTATAACGACAATTTCGATTGTTTAATAATGCAGTTTTATTTTTCGATAAAACTCACTAGCACGTCCTACCTTAACAACGATTTGCGCGGAGTAATTTTATTAAAGATAAACCATGCATTTCGTGCAATTTTCTGTGCGTACATTTAATAAATTTTATCGGAATGTAATTATATGCATTGAATTCAATATATTTTCAGCTTTATTGGTGTGTAAAAGCGTGGACATTTGCGCACATTTGCAACAAGAAGCGCTACCGCGCTTCATTTAAAATTTGCTTAGGTCCATGCTTTTACAAATGTCAATACACATTAAAAGTTACACTCGTATAAAGAACCCAAAATACCCAAAGGTAAAGGCGATAATCAATGATTGTTGAATTGACGAACTTCAAAGGTAATTTCAAATAGGTAAATAAATGGTAGGTGAAGCCACATTTAAAAGGTAAAAACAAAATATGAAATATAAATAAATAAAACCTTTAAAACAAATAAAAACTAAATTGCCCAAATTTTCGGACATAAAGTCCTTCTTCAGGGGCTAAAAAGTAAAAAGATGTTATCACATCGACTGACGAGGACAGAATGACACAAAACGACCCGAAGAACATGACGTAATGTCTTAATCCTGAACTTGATGACTACATAATGAATATTAAGAAAAGGTCTGTCTTTTAACATTAATACCCAAGGGTTGAAAAGTGCCTAAAAAACTGATTATTCTTTGCTCAAGAAACTGTCTTTGTTTTTCGCCGGTGCATGTTTCAAGGAGAACGGTCACCTGCATATCCTGGACGCTATGGTTTGGCAATGAAAAGTGCTGGCCGACTGGGCAGTCGTCGCATTTGAGAACACTTCTCCTGTGTTCAGCAAATCTGTCACCCAGTCGACGATAGGTTTCTCCTACGTAGATTTTTAGGCACTTAGCACAGCGGATTGCGTAAATGACATTTTCGGAGATGCAGGTAAAACCGTTCTTCAACTTGAAAGTATTGGAGGGTCCAATTATCTCCTCAGTCTCCCAGGTAAAGGCACATGTGACACAGACGGATCGACCACAACCCCTGGTGCCAGAAAAGTCAGAGCGAGGACGTCTCTTGGATTTGTCAAATGAACTAGAGACAAGATGTTGCCTCAAACTCTTACCTTTGCGGAAAGCAGTCAGGGGTGGTGAATCGAACACTGTCGACATGTGTTCGTCCTTCAAGACGATGGACTTGAAATTGCGCAGAAGAATGTCCCGTATAACGATGTTATGAGGGTGGTATGTAAGTACCAAGGGTATACGGTCATTCTTGCGTCTCGACCTGGGTTCCAAAGCCTTGGATCGTGTCACCCGAGAAACTGAGTCGATAGCTTTATCCAAGATGTTGTTAGGATATCCCCTTTTGACAAAGAATGATTTCATAGTGCTACTTTGAACTCTGAAATCATCCTCATCACTGCAAATACGTTTAAGTCTCAGAAATTGAGACTTAGGAATGGCATCTTTGCAGCTCTGGGGATGACAGGATTGATAGTTCAGGTAGCAGTGTGCATCAGTTGGTTTATAGAACACAGACGTTACTATTTTGCCATTCTGGATGCTACATTCCAAGTCAAGAAAGGAGAGTTTCTCTTGCGAGATGGTAAAGGTATACTGAATGGCAGGATGATAGGAAGAGACAAAGCTGATAAACGAGTTCAAATCATCTTCACTATCAGAGGATACACCAAAAACATCATCTATGTACCGTTTGTATAGGTCAGGGACAGGACCAACGTATTCGGAAAATATTTTCTCTTCCAAATACCCAACAAACAGACAAGCGAAACTAGGACCCATCTAAGTGCCCATGGCAACACCACCAGACTGAGAATAAAACTCTCCATTAAACTGAAAAGTGTTGAGATTGAGAACAAGTTCTGCTAATCTCAAGATGACATCCGTTTTTACAAAGGGGTTGGGTCTTCTGTCCAAAAAGTGTTTTAAAGCGATCATGGCATCGTTGTTCGGAATACTAGTGTAGAGGGCAGTGACATCCATGGAGAACAATCTGAAGTCATCTGGATTTTCAGGTCAAAGAACTCTAGGATATTTAGAGCATGAGTAGTGTCCTTAACATAGGTGGGCAAGTTCTCCACTATTGGCATGAAAACATTATGGAGAAAACTGGAAATGTTTATAGTCGGACAACTACATGCAGAGACTATGGGTCTACCAGGGTTTCCCAATTTATGAATTTTAGGGAGCATGTAGAATCTCGATGTCCTGGGTTGGGAGACTATCAAGTTCTTAGCATTATCTGGTAGATCATTGTTCTCCACGGATGTCTTGATAAACTCCTTAATTTGTTGCTGATATTTCTTAGTATTATTATTTTTCTCCATGGATGTCACTGCCCTCTACACTAGTATTCCGAACAACGATGCCATGATCGCTTTAAAACACTTTTTGGACAGAAGACCCAACCCCTTTGTAAAAACGGATGTCATCTTGAGATTAGCAGAACTTGTTCTCAATCTCAACACTTTTCAGTTTAATGGAGAGTTTTATTCTCAGTCTGGTGGTGTTGCCATGGGCACTAAGATGGGTCCTAGTTTCGCTTGTCTGTTTGTTGGGTATTTGGAAGAGAAAATGTTTTCCGAATACGTTGGTCCTGTCCCTGACCTATACAAACGGTACATAGATGATGTTTTTGGTGTATCCTCTGATAGTGAAGATGATTTGAACTCGTTTATCAGCTTTGTCTCTTCCTATCATCCTGCCATTCAGTATACCTTTACCATCTCGCAAGAGAAACTCTCCTTTCTTGACTTGGAATGTAGCATCCAGAATGGCAAAATAGTAACGTCTGTGTTCTATAAACCAACTGATGCACACTGCTACCTGAACTATCAATCCTGTCATCCCCAGAGCTGCAAAGATGCCATTCCTAAGTCTCAATTTCTGAGACTTAAACGTATTTGCAGTGATGAGGATGATTTCAGAGTTCAAAGTAGCACTATGAAATCATTCTTTGTCAAAAGGGGATATCCTAACAACATCTTGGATAAAGCTATCGACTCAGTTTCTCGGGTGACACGATCCAAGGCTTTGGAACCCAGGTCGAGACGCAAGAATGACCGTATACCCTTGGTACTTACATACCACCCTCATAACATCGTTATACGGGACATTCTTCTGCGCAATTTCAATTCCATCGTCTTGAAGGACGAACACATGTCGACAGTGTTCGATTCACCACCCCTGACTGCTTTCCGCAAAGGTAAGAGTTTGAGGCAACATCTTGTCTCTAGTTCATTTGACAAATCCAAGAGACGTCCTCGCTCTGACTTTTCTGGCACCAGGGGTTGTGGTCGATCCGTCTGTGTCACATGTGCCTTTACCTGGGAGACTGAGGAGATAATTGGACCCTCCAATACTTTCAAGTTGAAGAACGGTTTTACCTGCATCTCCGAAAATGTCATTTACGCAATCCGCTGTGCTAAGTGCCTAAAAATCTACGTAGGAGAAACCTATCGTCGACTGGGTGACAGATTTGCTGAACACAGGAGAAGTGTTCTCAAATGCGACGACTGCCCAGTCGGCCAGCACTTTTCATTGCCAAACCATAGCGTCCAGGATATGCAGGTGACCGTTCTCCTTGAAACATGCACCGGCGAAAAACAAAGACAGTTTCTTGAGCAAAGAATAATCAGTTTTTTAGGCACTTTTCAACCCTTGGGTATTAATGTTAAAAGACAGACCTTTTCTTAATATTCATTATGTAGTCATCAAGTTCAGGATTAAGACATTACGTCATGTTCTTCGGGTCGTTTTGTGTCATTCTGTCCTCGTCAGTCGATGTGATAACATCTTTTTACTTTTTAGCCCCTGAAGAAGGACTTTATGTCCGAAAATTTGGGCAATTTAGTTTTTATTTGTTTTAAAGGTTTTATTTATTTATATTTCATATTTTGTTTTACCTTTTAAATGTGGCTTCACCTACCATTTATTTACCTATTTTACTTATACACAGGCCACAGTGCAACATATTTTATTTTTTTGTAATTTCAAATATTTCATAAAGGTTACGTTATCGTTAACTATGAGATTGATCATTCAAGTTCGGTACTTTTGTTATTACCTTTATTTACATAATCCCAGGATTGAACAGATTTTACAGTCCAAAACCTGCCAGACTGGAGCTTATATCGAGGACTTGACATTTTTGGCCCTTTGACCCCTAACTTCTTTCCTTTTATAGTAATTAATGTCCATAAACCCCTAACGAATTAAAGGGTAAGTTCACGATTTTTGACATATGGTCTTAAATGGTTCAGAACAATGTTTTATAACAGTGTGTATTTTTTTTCACTCATATCTTAACTTATAACAAAGATATTGGGGATTATTTATTTGAAATAGACCCCTACTCTACATTAGGGGACTACTTCAGTTAATCAGAATTTCTACTGAGTAGCAAAAAATCATATTAGTTCAAACGTTTAAGTGATCATGTGGTACATCCAATAACCAACAAAATAATCGAAATAATCAAAAGTCAACAAGATCATTTAATATTTCCAATTACTTTCTATATAAAAATCTGTTTAAAAAAAACATTTTATTAATCTATTATCTTTTTTTTCTTTTAAATTGAACTTTATAATCAAAATTATAATTAATTAAAATTAAAATTATATAATACAAAAAAATATCATTTTTTTTACTATTAAGATAGAAGTTGTGTATTTAAATGTAAGCCATAAATTTAATTGAAAATAATTGTGATATAATCATGTAAATTACAGGTCATCCTTTTTCTAATCCCCCACTGGGTTTGCTTAAAGTGTTAATTAATGTGAATTTATTGTCATTGTCTCTCAGCAGGTACCTGTGTAATGGTTAGGTAAACATAAATGTAATTAGTCACAGCTGACTTGGGGTGAAATAAACAGGAAATTCCAATTATCAATACCTACAGGTGTCAAAACCTAATATACAAACATTCAGAAACAAAGTTTTATGTACTAGATGATTTTATTTTCATTCTAGCATTTAAAACAATAATGTTATTTATATGCAAGGTTATCACAACATGACTTAGATAAATTAAAAATGACTTATTTAAATTGATTTTTATACCAAAAAATCATTATTACTAATTATTACTCAATTTTGTTAATTTTAATAAGGATTTTATATCACTTATTTAAAATGCCTTAACATAGATGCACACAAAAATATTATATATTGGCAATTCAATAATTAGGTAAATGGTGGGTCACTGTCAAAAGGAGACTTTGTGGTATTCAGATGTTTTGTGTAATTTAAAATGACAGAAACCAAAAGATAAAAAATTAAAATTCAAGTTTTGTCAGCTTATTAAAGTGAATATAAAATTTTAAATGATATAGCATAATTAGATAATGCATTACAAATCATATGACAAATTTTCATTTTTTTGTGAACTTTCCCTTTGAGAAGCCTCCTTTTGCAGATATAATCATCATATTAAAACTTCATAACAATTGACTGGTTCTCTACAACTAAACTTGGGTCAAATCGTTTGCGTCAACAAACTATAAAATGACATTTCTTGTCCCTTCGACCCCTAATTACTAGAAAACGGAAAGAAATATTGCAAATCTGATTGAACAATATAGGCATGGATTTCCACAAGGACTCCAATGATAATAAGATTTAGAAAATCAGATCAAAAATAAAACAATTGATATTTTGGGCGTGGTTCGTCTATTAAAACTATGCAACATATACCAAGGCCATTAACAGGGTTAGTTAACAGAGGATTTTAATGAGGAATTTAATAAAATACAAAAATTCAATTTTTTTCAAAATCAAATGAATAATATACATTCTACAGCAAAACAAACGTTTTAGCCCCAAGTAAAAATCAGGCGATTTTTCACTGCTGTAATGAATTATTAAAAGTATATGTCAAAGTGTTGAAATATAGAAATAAATAGTTTAGTTACAACATAGATATTCGTCTACTTCATGTCAACAAAATTCCACTGCTACGCATGTTGATTGAAGCACATTCATAACGTATTGTTTAATTACTGATTTACAAAATACTTAAATATTTTTGGGGGCATTTTAAATAAAGATGTACATATCATTAATAAAAACATGTAGCTCTTTACAAGAATATGTAACATAATGTCGTATATAAAAATTCTACAATAAATGTTATATTTGAATAAATGTAATAACAAAACTACCGAACTTGAATGATCAATCTCATAGTCCAGAGAGAATGACAAAAACGAATCAGTCATACCGGAGAATTGGTGGATCGCAATGGTGGATTAAACCAGGTTTTATGGCGCCAAACCTCCCTCTTCCATTGCGATTTAAGGATCCGGTAATGATCATAGAACACAACATAGTTGTGAGACACAATAGGGATATTGAGGTGATCATCTCAGTACAGCAGACCAGTCAAACACTAATTAAAACAATTAACTACCATATCTTTCAACTCAATTTTGAACTTTTCTACTAGTGCCTGATAACGAAGAAAGATTTTTTTAGGGATCGTATGTGACGTAGTTTCTTATAGCCCTGCTCCAAAAGTCGGTCACGAAGAAATCGGTGTCTGATCAAAAAATCTGTGAAATGTGTGCAAGGTCTGGCATATCGAATAAGTTGTGAAATATAAACACCGTATGCAGGGGATGTAGGTATATTGCTCTGTAGATTGGGAAAATAAATAATTTGAAAATTGTAATCGTCTCGTTTATCGTAAATGTTTGTACTGAGATGACCACCTGGGTTAAATTCGAGGTGCAAATCAAAGAAAGACGTGAAGCAATTTGATTCTGTGGTCTCTTTAATCTCCAATTCTGGAGGATATATTGAAGGAATCCATTTACCAAATGAAGTGTTATTGACAGAAAGGACATCATCAATATATCTGAATGTAAGATTAAATGACCTTGCCTCTTTCATCTTCTTGTTCTTTACGAGTCCCTGAAGAAATTCAGTCTCGTAAGAGTATAAAAACAAATCAAAAAGGAGCACAGTTTGTGCCCATTGGAATGCCGATTTGTTGTTGAAATATCTCTCCTCCGAAGGTGACAAATATGTTGTCAATGAGGAAATCAAGCATACTGCAAACTTGTTCCAGTGTGTAACAATTTTTTATCTTTGAAAGATGTTTTGGTAAAGAATATAGAATTATAACCTAAAACAACAAAATTCCTAGAGTTTGAAAATGCTTTTTAAAGAAGGTTTATGTACCACTAAACTTCTTTCAGTTCTGTTATCTTCAATGCTTATGGCAATTAAATCCGGGTTCCAGAAATATTGCGATTGTTGTTATTTTAGAAATGGTGTCAATCAAATGTGGATCCTTAAGAATTCGAAAAAACTGATGGAGATTTTCAGCTCTTAATTAATTTCATCTTGTAACAGCATCAAAACTTTCGATGAATCCACACTTTACATTTCTATTCTACATGAACAACTGAAATCACGATTGGCACAACTATTTAAACACATTTTTTTCAAAAAGAATAGAAAACGCAGGTACAAATATCTACCACCACACCAGCAAAAGGAGTGTATTTTTCACAACTTATTGGATATCTAGGGCTTGTTTTACCCGACGTCCGGCTTATAAACCAAGGTAATGGGAAAATACGTCTCATATGGTCTCTTGACAAAGAAGCAGAGGTACCAATGGGGTATCCGAATATCAAAAGTCCGAAAGGGCAGAGACAAAACCAGTAAACACCAACAGGAACGGGACAAAAACAAGCAACCTGTAAAACATGGAAACACAAAATAACTGAATATCATTCAACAACGCGAACTCCAGTCAAACAAGAGTGAACTCAGGTGCTCCGGAAGAGTAAGCAGTTCCTGCTTGCTATAGCACACCCGTCGCGTTGCCAATAGTCCATTCAGCGTGTCAAATCCGGTAAAGGAAGATAAATCAACACCCTATGACAAACCAACATCTGCAAGTCGATAACATCTGACCAACACTCTCTTTCTTGGTGATTTGATCTTTAGTGTGTTATCTTTGTGATAAACAATTGGTGAAAAGTTGGGCCCAAAAATCTAGTATAACCACTCCACATTTTATATGTACCTGTCCGAAGCCAGGAACCCAGATAGCAAGACATTGTTGGGCCAACGTTGGCATTTAGTTGGCAAGGTTGGCATATGGTTGGCATTTAGTTGGCAAGGTTGGCATATGGTTGGCATTGGCCTGTATACATTGGACCAACGTTGGACCAATGTGTCAAAACCAACGGTTGGCAGTACGACATTGACCCAATGTTGGCCCACCAAAGTACAGCCAACGGTTGGCAAAACGTTGGGTAGCTGAGAATAAATGATTTTGTTATTAAATCAATCCAGTAAATATTTTATGGATTACACGGATCAAGCATATACAATTATCATTCTTCAAATACATTTTGAATTACGATCCAATTTTGTGGTCATGTCAATATTGTGTAAAAATAATGTGTACTTTTGAGTAAAATTTCATCTAAATTCATTTCGACTTTGCATGATTTATACTTTGAACTTTATATCCTGAAAATGAATAGATTTCTCCCATCTCTTAATCTGTCAAGGTCAAGAGATTCGGTGTAAGAAGTTTTAAGTTGTATTAAGGCCAACGTCAAAAACTTGGTTATTTCCCCTTAAAATCATTATAATATGAAATTATTTTTACAATTTATACAAACAAAGACTCAAGTTTCTTACATATTATGGAACAGAAAATGCATACTCTATTAATTGATTAACAAGTTTTAACAATACTGATGATTCAAATCAATTTTATGCAATATTAAGGGATATTTTAACCTATTACATCTTAACTTCACAAAACTTAGAGTCCTTTATAGTGGACTTCTTATGTTATTGCCTTATTTTTGAAAAGATCAGCAATATCAAAAACAAGTTTCATCAAGAAACTTCTTGGTTGCTGATCGGTAAAATAAACTTAAGTGTATGAATTTTAGAGTAAATAAAAATCTAAAAAAGATCTAATAAACTCCTCATATTAATAACGTTGGTTCGCCGTTGGCATCAACATTTGTACTATGTCGGGCCAACGTCGAGCCAACGGTTGGGAATGACGTGGGCCCGATGAGCAAAATGATGTTGGGCCAATATCTTAAGCCAAAGATGTGCCAACAAGCCTGCCAACCATAAACCAACGTGGGCCCAACATACTTTTGTTATCTGGGAATCCTTGTCAAAGCTTTTGTTTGTCCCTATCTAATTTTATTATTCTATATCCAGAATGGGTCTTTCGTTGATAATTTAGGGATTTATTTGAATATTTTGTATTGTATTCTTAGTCTTGGGCCAATGCAAGACTGCGAACAGCGACCTCTGGTCATGTTGAAGACTGCTGGCGGTCTTTCCTTGTGATTTTTGAATTTTTGAACAAATATACAAAAGACCAAAAAATCGACATGCTCAATTTTCTTATCGACAACATATTTGTTTAGTTTTGTGGATGTGTTTTTCAGCAAACAATAGGGATTCAAATGAGCACAAATTATTCATCTTTGCTTGTTGATGTGTTTCCTCATTCATATGGTACAGAAATCTTACAATCTGTTCTAGACAAAAAGATCGTAGACTGGCTTTCTCTTTTAACCTCACTTTTCGTTATATTGATGATATCCTTTCACTGAGCAATTCTCGATTTGGTGACTTTCTGCATCGCATACAACCTCAAGAACTTGTGATGAAACACACAATATATTCTAGAAAGTCTTTATCTCGAAATAGAATCTTAAGGAATATTTAATAATAAACAAAGCTCTATGACAAACGTGATGATTCAATTTTCCAATTGTCAGTGTAGCAACATTCCGTCCGCACTGGCTTATGGAGTTAACGTATCACAATTGATTCGTTATTCCAGAGGTTGTTGGACTCACAACTAGTCCCTAGCGTTTGACACAGAATATTGGTATCACAAGGTTATGTTGCTCCTCGGTTGCCGTCGTCATTTTACGGTATACATCAGACATGTGGATGTTCGTTTAGTACCTCTGCTTCTTTCAGAAGGCAACTGCTATTCTCCATTTGCAATAGTGTCCATATATTAAGGCAAACATAAAAAAAACATAAAAGAATCTGTTAGTTTGCACATGTAAAGGGCCATAACCCCTATAAGGGGTCATCTGAAAACTTCAACCCATAGTAGATTTTTGTAAAACTTTTTTCAAGCTGAAGTGGGAATTTTCTTCAGATTTTCTCCAACTATTTTACTTTTCAATTAATAAACCAAAAATTGGGATCTGACCCCCTTGTTCTTTTTTTAGCAACGGTGGTCATGTTTTTTTGTCGATAGTCACCATTTTTGTAATCTTGGTGGAATGCGTCCTATTCATGATGTGTGCAGTAGTTTCAGAGATTTCTTAAGAAATGTTATCGACGACGGATGCAAAGGGATGGCAATAGATCTAATGGCCCTTTGGGTCAGGTTAGCTAACAAAAGAGCCTAATTCACCCACCTTTTCTTTAAACTATAGGGGAATCACTTATTAGTTAAAATTCAATTAAGAGGTCGTCTGACTTTGACTCAGTAGAGACTTTGTAGAGCTTATTGAGCTGAAGCTTTAAGCGAGGTTAGACTTTTCTTTAACAGCAGCACATTTCATTTTATGAGCAAACAATATGAAATAATACTAATTTTTACATTTAAAGAGCCTTGACTTGTATTCTTCAATGAGCTGATGGTTTAAGCAGGCAACATTCTGAATCTGCAATGGTTTTCATTCTCTGGGCCAAAACATAAAAAAACGCCTTTTTCACTGAAAAGGACCATAACCCCTGGTCATCTGACAACTACAACCCTATGAAGATTTTTGTAGAGCTAAATGAGCCGATGGTTTGAGTTAGCAACAGCTCTTCTCTTAGTAGGGCAAAAACATGAATAAAACAGCAAAGTGATGGCTAAAAAATTTACAAGGCAAAAGTAAACAAAATATATGTTTATTAAGTGAAATATAATTAAGTACAAATAGAAATTATAAACAAAGTCAGCGCAAATATTTAATGTGTGTGACAAAGTAGCTGGAATTGTTGTCACTGAAAAATATCAAAGTACAAATAGAAATTATAAACAAAGTCAGCGCAAATATTTAATGTGTGTGACAAAGTAGCTGGAATTGTTGTCACTGAAAAATATCAAACATTTAATAAAATTACGGTTTACATCTTTGATATATCAATTTGAACAAATAAATAATAAACAATACATTTTAGCATTAAGCAATGGACACTTGATATATTCATTTTCCGCTATGAGAATAACAATAATATATTACTAAAATATTTGTAAAAAAATACAGGTTTTAAATAAAAACTAAATAACATCAATTCAACATCAAACTTCGAAAAGAATAACTACATTTTCAGACTAAAATGTACTTTGAATATATAAATAACAAGTGGCTCCAAGGAGCTTGAATTGTTCATGTGGTGTTGATGTCACCCCTGTGAAGATTTTTGAATAGTAAATGGGCTGAATGTTTAAGCAAAAACAGCTTTTCTCTCTCTGCAATAGTTTTCATTCTAGAGGCCAAACACACAATTTTTTGGCTTTAAGGGGCGGTAACCCCTAGAGGGGTCATCTGACAACTTCAACCCTATGGAGACTTTTGTAGAGCTAAATAAGCTGCACATTATTTAAGCAAGCAACAGCTTTTCTCTATCTGCAATAGTTTTCATTATAGAGGCCAAAAACACTATGTTTCGCTTTTGAGGGACTGGACATTTATTCACAAAAGTTCGTACTAAACAAAACTTTAGTCGTACCTCCCCTTGTTGTCCATGTTAGTTAGGCCTAACTATACGTCTACGAACTTTTGTGAATATGGCTGCTGTACCCCTTTAAGGGGTCATCTGACAACTTCAACCTTATGGAGACTTTTGTAGAGCTAAATGAGCTGAACATTTAAGCAACCAACAACTTTTCTCTATCTGCATTAGTTTTCATTTTATGGGTCAAAAATACTATTTTTTGCCTTTAATGAGCTGTAACCCCTATAAGGGGTCATCTGACAACTTTGATCCCATGACGAATTTTGAAGAGCTAAATGAGCTGAACATTTAAGCAAGCAACAGCTTTTCTCCCTCTGCAATAGTTTTCATTCTAGAGGCCAAACACACTATTTTTTGGATTTAACGGGCGGTAACCCCTATAAGGGGTCATCTGACAACTTCAACCCTATGGAGACTTTTGTAGAGCTAAATAAGCTGCACATTTAAGCAAGCAACACCTTTTCACTATCTGCAATAGTTTTCATTCTAGAGGCCAAAACACTATTTTTCGCTTTTGAGGGGCTGGACACTTATTCACAAAAGTTCGTACTAAACAAAACTTTAGTCGTACCTCCCCTTGTTGTCCATGTTAGTTAGGCCTGACTATATGTCTAGGAACTTTTGTGAATATGGCTGCTGCACCCATATAAGGGGTCATCTGACAACTTCAACCTTATGGAGACTTTGTAGAACATTTAAGCAAGAAACAGCTTTTCTGTATCTGCATATTTTTTTTATTATTTCGGGCAAAAACATTAAAAAACGCAACTTTTTTACCTTTAAAGGGCCATAACCACTATCAAGGGTCATCTGACAACTTCGACCAAATGGAGACTTTTGTAGAGCTTTTGATTCGGAAGTGTCCAAGATCCTTCGGATTTTTTCTATATGTTATAGTTGCTGAGTTATTAGCCATTTTAAGTGATTTTACCCTATGTTCTATTATTAGAAACAGTAAAAATGTTTTTTTTATTAAATCATTTTAAAATGAGGATCGTTTGTTGCGAACATGTCATAAATCATTCCTATGAAGTTTCAGTTAAATTGGTACAGAAGTTTCGAAGAAGAAGATTTTTGAAATTCTTAACGAACGAGGGATGATAACAACTGACGCATAGTGATGGCATAAGCTCACCTGGCCAGGTGAGCAAATAACAAAGATGATGAAACACAATTTGTTTAAGAATATTTCTATCTATTCAAACAATCATAATTGGCATGTTGGAATATTACAAATCAAATATATATTTCCAAAACATGTCTTTATACATTAGAATTCTCCATCATTGGAATTCCTTATAACAGCTGATTCTTCAAAACCTTGGTTATTATGCACAAACGTATCATTACAAAAAACTCCTAACTTCAAAACCTTGATTATTATGTACATAGGTATCGTTACAAAAAACTCCTTACTTCCAAACCTTGGTTATTTTGTACATATGTATTGTTACACAAAAAACTCCTTACTTCCAAACATTGGTTATAATTAAATATGTATTGTTACAAAAAACTCATTACTTCAAAACCTTTGTTATTATGTACATATGTATTGTTACAATAAAGTCCTTACTTCAAAACATTGGTTATAATGTACATATGTACTGTTACAATAAAGTCCTTACTTCAAAACCTTGGTGATTATGTACACATATATTGTTACAATAAAGTCCTTACTTCAAAACCTTGATTATTATGTACACATGTATTGTTACAATAAAGTCCTTACTTCAAAACCTTGAGTATTGTGTACATATGTATTGTTACAATAAAGTCCTTACTTCAAAACCTTGATTATTATGTACATATGTATCGCTACAATAAAGTCCTGACTTCAAAACCTTGGTTATTACGTACATATATATTGTTACAATAAAGTCCTTACTTAAAAACCTTGTTATAAATGTACATATGAATTGTTACAATATAGTCCTTACTTCAAAACCTTGGTGATTATGTGCAAATGTATTGTTACAATAAAGTCCTTACTTCAAAATCTTGGTTATAATGTACATATGTATTGTTACAAAAAACTCCTTACTTCAAAACCTTGGTTATTATGTACATATGTATTGTTAAAATAAAGTCCTTACTTCCAAACATTGGTAATAATGTACATATGTACTGTAACAAAAAACTCCTTACTTCCAAACCTTTGTTATTATGTACAAATGTATTGTTACAAAAAACTCCTTACTTCCAAACATTGGTTATAATGTACATATGTATTGTTACAAAAAACTCCTTACTTCAAAACCTTGGTTATTATGTACAAATGTATTGTTACAATAAAGTCCTTACTTCAAAACATTGGTTATAATGTACATATGTACTGTTACAATAAAGTCCTTACTTTAAAACCTTGGTGATTATGTACATATGTATTGTTACAATAAAGTCCTTACTTCCAAACATTGGTTATAATGTACATATGTATTGTTACAAAACACTCCTTACTTCAAAACCTTGGTTATTATGTACATATGTATTGTTACAATAAGTTCCTTACTTCCAAACCTTGGTTATTATGTACATATGTATTGTTAAAATAAAGTCCTTACTTCCAAACATTGGTTATAATGTACATATGTATCGTTACAAAAAACTCCTTACTTCCAAACCTTGGTTATTTTGAACATATGTATTGTTACACAAAAAACTCCTTACTACCAAACATTGGTTAAAATGTACATATGTATTGTTACAAAAAACTCCTTACTTCATAACCTTGGTTATTATGTACAAATGTATTGTTACAATAAAGTCCTTACTTCAAAACATTGGTTATAATGTACATATATATTGTTACAATAAAGTCCTTACTTTAAAACCTTGTTATAAATGTACATATGAATTGTTACAATTTAGTCCTTACTTCAAAATCTTGGTTATAATGTACATATGTATTGTTACAAAAACTCCTTACTTCCAAACATTGGTTATAATAAAATATGTATTGTTACAAAAAAACTCCTTACTTCAAAACCTTGGCTATTATGTACATATGTATTGTTACAATAAAGTCCTTACTTCCAAACATTGGTTATAATGTACATATGTACTGTTACAAAAAACTCCTTACTTCCAAACCTTTGTTATTATGTACATATGTATTGTTACAAAAAACTCCTTACTTCAAAACATTGGTTATAATGTACATATGTATTGTTACAAAAAACTCCTTACTTCAAAACCTTGGTTATTATGTACATATGTATTGTTACAAAAAAACTCCTTACTTCAAAACCTTGGTTATTATGAACATATGTATTGTTACAAAAACTCCTTACTTCCAAACATTGGTTATAATGTACATATGTATTGTTACAAAAAACTCCTTACTTCCAAACACTGGTTATAATATACATATGTATTGTTACAAAAAACTACTAACTTCAAAAACTTGGTTATTATGTACATATGTATTGTTACAATATATTCCTTATTTAAAAACCTTGATTAGTATGTACATATGTATACTATAAATAACAATAAATTACAATAAAGTTCTTACTTCAAAACCTTGGTTATTATGCACACTTATTTTCAACAATAAAGTTGTTACTTTAAAACCTTTATTATTATGTACATAATTGTTGTTACAATAAAGTCCTTTCTTTAAAACCTTGATTATTATGTACATATGCATCGTTATAATAAAGTCCTTACTTTAAAACCTTGGTTATTATGTACATATGTATTGTTACAATAAAGTCCTTACTTCAAAACCTTAGTTATTATGTACATATATATTGTTACAATAAAGTCCTTACTTCTAAACCTTGACATATGTATTGTTAAAATAAAGTCCTTACTTCAAAACCTTGGTGATTATGTACAAATGTATTGTTATAATAAAGTCCTTTTTAATAAAACTTATCAAAAAACATGTGTACATGAACATTGCAATGGTAAAGTCTTTTACAGAATATCTTAACTCGATTGTTGTATTTTTAAAGATTTTCTGATTAATAGAAATGTGGGTACATTTAATTTCCCATAAGCAGTTTCCTTTTTCCATGAGTATATTGTTACAATGGATACAGCACACAGACTATCACAGGTCACAATAGGTAACACAATATAGGTACAAGAAAGTGTGATATGTGTACATCATATGTATACAATTACTATAACTTTATGCATACATTCATGACGTTGTTAGAATAATTACAATTTTAAGTCAGAACTTAGTGTTTGATATATGTTCACCATATGAATAACAATAACTTTTTCCTTAAAGTACAAAATATGCATTTGAAAAAAAAAATATTTAACTCGATTGTTGTATTTTTAAAGATTTTCTGATTAATAGAAATGTGGGTGCAATCAATTTCCCATAAACATGCAGTTTCCTATTTCCATGAGTATATTGTTATAATAAATACAGTACAAAACATGTATTTGAAAAAAAATAGAAAAGTGTATAAGTGTCTGTCATTGATTAACACAATTCAACCATTCATATAATCATAAAATATAAATAATTCAAATAAATGTGGCTAATAATTTCAGTTTATGCTGAATGAGAAACCTGTGACAATAAATCTGTGATTGATTTGGTGTGTAGTTTCTTTACATCATGTAAGTGTAACATGAAAATATTAAAGGATTGTAACATGAAAGTATTAAAGGTTCGTAATATGAAAGTATTAAAGGTTTGTAACGATCAGAAAAACATCATGTTCCAATACCTTACACAGGTTTTATCCTGTCATTTTTGCAATAAACAACTTAACATCAAGATATAAATTGTATCCTCACTCCAAGATAGCTTTATGCTATAAGTATTTAATAGACAGATTGGTATTTTTGTAGAAGTTCTACAATGTCTTCATGTCCTGTTTGTCTTGCTACATCAATTGGAGATTCCCCATGATTTACTTTTCCTCCATTCTCAAGTAGGAATCTAACCACATCATAATGTCCATTCAATGAGGCAGTGTACAGAGGTGATTGATTATACTTAGTACAGAGGTTCACATCCCCACCATGGTTAACCAGGAAAGACACAATATTAAGGTGTCCTGCCCTGGCTGCAGTGTACAGAGGTGATTCATTATACTTATTACAGAGGTTCACATCCCCACCATGGTTAACCAGGAAAGACACAACATCAAGGTGTCCTCCCCTGGCTGCAGTGTACAGAGGTGATTCATTAAGTATATCACAGAAGTTCACATCCCCACCATGGTTAACCAAGTAAGACACAATATCAAGGTGTCCTCCCCTGGCTGCAGTGTACAGAGGTGATTCATCATTATACTTAGTACAGAGGTTCACATCCCCACCATGGTTAACCAAGAAAGAAACTACATCAAGATGTCCCTTCTCTGCTGCAGTGTACAGAGGTGATTCATAATCCTCATCACAGAGGTTCACATCCACACCATGTTCAACCAAGAAAGAAATAATATCAATGTGTCCTCCCCTGGCTGCAGTGTACAGAGGTGATTCATTATATTTAGTACAAAGGTTCACATCCCCACCATGTTCAACCAAGAAAGAAATAATATCAAGGTGTCCTCCCCTGGCTGCAGTGTACAGAGGTGATTCATTATACATATTACAGAGGTTCATATCCCCACCATGTTCAACCAGGCAAGAAACAATATCAAGGTGTCCTCCCCTGGCTGCAGAGTACAGAGCACTATGAACCAAAATAATGACTGACATTACCATGTACAGTTCAAATTCGATTTAAAATGACTGAAATTAACTGTAATTTATCACAATTTATCTGTAAGATGCTGATTTTATTTGATGCAATATCTTCAGTAATTAGCAATTTCTGCATATTTACTGTTTACAATTGTCATTAACTGTAGCAGATTATGTCAGTTTATATCAGTAAATTTAATGATTTGTATCAAATTATGACAGTCATTTTAAATATTTACCTTGATTTAAAATCACTTATGTGGATTGCTACTGTCATTGTCAGTCATTTACAGAACTTTACCTTGATTTAAAATGACTGATAGGGATTAGTTTACATTCCATCTTCAGTCAATGTCCGTCATTTTAAATCAAGGTAAAGTTCTGTAAATGACTGACAATGACAGTAACAAACCACATCAGTGATTTTAAATCAAGGTAAATATTTAAAATGACTGTCATGATTTGATACAAATGACAAAACTGACTGATATAAACTGACATCGTCTGCTACAGTTAAGAACAATTAAAAACAGTAAAAATGAAGAAATTGATAATTACTGAAGATATTGCATCAAAGAAAATCAGCATTTTACAGATGAATTGTGGTAAATTACAGTTCATTTCAGTCATTTTAAATCGAATTTGAACTGTACATGGTAATGTCAGTCATTATTTTGGTTCATAGTGGAGGTGATTCATTATACATATTACAGAGGTTCACATCCCCACCATGGTTAACCAAGTAAGAAACAATATCAAGGTGTCCTTCCATTGCTGCAGTGTACAGAGGTGATTCATTATACATATTACAGAGGTTCACATCCCCACCATGGTTAACCAAGTAAGAAACAATACCAAGGTGTCCTCCCCTGGCTGCAGTGTACAGAGGTGATTCATTATCCTCAGTACAGAGGTTCACATCCCCACCATGTTTAACTAGGTGTATAACAATATCAAGGTTACCTTCTCTTGCTGCAGTGTACAGAGGTGATTCATTATACTTAGTACAGAGGTTCACATCCCCACCATGGTTAACTAAGAAAGATACAATACCAAGGTGTCCTCCCCTGGCTGCAGTGTACAGAGGTGATTCATTATCCTCAGTACAGAGATTCACATCCCCACCATGTTCAACCAAGAAAGAAACAATACCAAGGTGTCCTCCCCTGGCTGCAGTGTACAGAGGTGATTCATTATCCTTAGTACAGAGGTTCACATCCCCACCATGTTCAACCAAGAAAGAAATAATATCAAGGTGTCCTCCCCTGGCTGCAGCGTACAGAGGTGTTTCATTAAACACAGTACAGAGGTTCACATCCCCACCATGGTTAACCAGGTGTATTACAATATCAATGTATCCTCCCTCTAATGCTACAGTCAGTGGTGTGTAGTAAGGTTTATTTTCAGGGTTAATTATTCCATTCATCTCTAAAAGAATCTTAACAGCAGACTTTTACCAACATAACATGCTGCTGTTAGTGGTGTATGCCGTCTATGATAATTACTGTAAAACATAGGATCCATACAATCACCCACTGCTGATACATTTACAGCATTACTTTTTGTATACTTTAATAAAACCTGTAAAAACATCTTCATTACCACTGTAGACTGCCAAGGAAAGTAACCGTGATTGTTCTGATAGGTCAGATCCAATAACAGATGCCGATGTATCCTGTTGATTGAGGACATAGTCTATGATACACTGTAAAAGATGACTGTGGCCATAGTATATAATGAAGCTAATGCAACGTATGAAATAACTGTAATGATTATAGTTTATCCATCCTAACCCTAACAACAGATCCTGACAATTTTCTTCATCATAATTCCGAGTACCCTCTTCCTTGATTTCTGCCATCTGTTTACTCTGTTGTGTTATGTGGTCTAAAGCACCTTCCATTACTGTAAGGAACACTTCTTTGAATTGTTGATATGACAACTTTTTCTTTAGAACGTCCATGAAGACATCAACAAAGTGTCTATGAGAAAGAACAGGGTTGGTAAATACATCATACAGTTTTCCATTTTTTATATCTTTCAACAGTCGGTCGGCTAATAATGGATACATGTCTTCTGTGACTTCAATACTGAGTTGATCAACTAATTCTGCTCCTGATATAACAAGTTTATTCCGAACAAAGGTACTGGACATGTATTTTATCATGAGTTCTACATGTTGTTTTCCAAAATGGTAAGCAACAATTTCATATATGGAGTCGTGGATAAATGTGTAGTGGTCACCAGATTTTGTGAGGTAAGTTCCAGATAGATGTTGTAGTGCTTGGTTTATCTGACTGTTAGTTGGGTTGGCAGAATCACTGCATGAGTCAAAGATGTCGTGTGTTAAGTTCTCATTGATGGATGTCAAAGGTTTGTGCACTCTTGATATTTTCTTGGAGTTCATCATACAGAAGACTAAAACTGCATATTGTGCTTTCTGCATTTCTGCCATTTTATCGAGTTCATCTTTAACACATTCCAGTGGGTGATTAAAAAATGCTTTGGGATTCTTTAAATGTTTATCTGATGCTGCAAAAATTCTACATAACAACGGAAACATAAAATGACAATTCTCAAATGATAGATTATCAAACTTTTCCTTAATATCTTTGTTTGTACAGTGGTTTTCATATATATTTATCTTGTCTGATACAGTTAACTGATTTGACTTACTCTCAACATCAATAATATTTTCTATAATAAAACTACCAACTTTGTAAGCCTGATTATATACTAATGTTCTGCTAGTAAAAATAAGTTTTGATTGTTTACCTATTGCTGACAAAATACTGGTTTTAATGTTATTCAATTTGTTATACAATGATACATCAAAAGAAAAAACACCTAACACATCATCAAGTACAAAAACCTGAGATACAGACTTGTCACCGAACTGTATAATGTCCTTTAGTTGACAAATCGGTACCACTTCAAATTTTTGTTTCTGGTATTCCAGGGCTATATGTCTTGCAATGCTTGTCTTCCCAGCTCCAGGACCTCCTATTATTGTCACAATATGATGTTGGTTGAGTTTGTCTGTAACTTTTTTTACAGCTGCTGTTTCACTGTAGAACAGCAAATCTTCTGCTGCCCATGCATCTAGCTGAGTGATCTGGCCATCTGAAAAAAAATGCAAAATATATAAATGCTTGCTGCCCCACAACTATGTCATGAGTTAAATATAATGTTGATAGCAATCACCTGACTAGAAATATGATTATTATAGGAACACTAAAGTTAACAGACAATGTAAACAACAACATCATACCATAATTCATCTGCAAATATTTTGCTGTTCGTGTATGAAAAGTGTGATGGAATTGAAACAATAGTTCGACAGAAAAAAATAGTTGATGGTTAACAGGAAGTAGATGTCTGATAGATCTAAACAAGAGTTAACACTAAAGTATATCTCTCCTGCTGGCACCATCAGAAAGAAACATTCTTTTTTACTTCCACTATATTATGAATTTAGTACATGGATTTTCAGTTGTCCAAATATCAGCAACCTAGGTGTATTAGTTGCTGAAGATGTGTAATGGATCCTAAATCATATCTCACTATACATGGTGTACATACCAAGCTTGTTACCATATATAAGCAAACAAGGAGTAATAGTTGCAGAGTTATACTCATACAAAAAGTGGGACAGAATTTAACTTTGGCAGAAAAAAATTAGGTTTTCATTTAACTTGAAGTATATATCTAATTGATCTAGAAATATATCCCACTATGTATTATGTCAATATCAAGCTTGTGACAAAAATTAGATGAGTAATGAGTAAACAAAAAGGGGGAAAGAAAGCAGGCAGAACTATGGAATCACAGAACTACAGACTGACACAGGTAAAACTATGGAATCACATAACTACAGACGGACACAGGTAAAACTATGGAATCACAGAACTACAGACAGACACAGGTAAAACTATGGAATCACAGAACTACAGACAGACACAGGTAAAACTATGAAACCACAGAACTACAGACAGACACAGGTAAAACTATGGAATCACAGAACTACAGACAGACACAGGTAAAACTATGGAATCACAGAACTACAGACGGACACAGGTAAAACTATGGAATCACAGAACTACAGACGGACACAGGTAAAACTATGGAATCACAGAACTACAGACGGACACAGGTAAAACTATGGAATCACAGAACTACAGACAGACACAGGTAAAACTATGAAATCACAGAACTACAGACATACACAGGTAAAACTATGGAATCACAGAACTACAGACGGACACAGGTAAAACTATGGAATCACAGAACTACAGACAGACACAGGTAAAACTATGGAATCACAGAACTACAGACGGACACAGGTAAAACTATGGAATCACAGAACTACAGACAGACACAGGTAAAACTATGGAATCACAGAACTACAGACAGACACAGGTAAAACTATGAAATCACAGAACTACAGACAGACACAGGTAAAACTATGGAATCACAGAACTACAGACAGACACAGGTAAAACTATGGAATCACAGAACTACAGACAGACACAGGTAAAACTATGGAATCTCAGAACTACAGACGGACACAGGTAAAACTATGGAATCACAGAACTACAGACGGACACAGGTAAAACTATGGAATCACAGAACTACAGACAGACACAGGTAAAACTATGAAATCACAGAACTACAGACAGACACAGGTAAAACTATGGAATCACAGAACTACAGACGGACACAGGTAAAACTATGGAATCACAGAACTACAGACAGACACAGGTAAAACTATGGAATCACAGAACTACAGACAGACACAGGTAAAACTATGGAATCACAGAACTACAGACGGACACAGGTAAAACTATGGAATCACAGAACAACAGACGGACACAGGTAAAACTATGGAATCACAGAACTACAGACGGACACAGGTAAAACTATGGAATCACAGAACTACAGATAGACACAGGTAAAACTATGGAATCACAGAACTACAGACGGACACAGGTAAAACTATGGAATCACAGAACTACAGATAGACACAGGTAAAACTATGGAATCACATAACTACAGACAGACACAGGTAAAACTATGGAATCACAGAACTACAGACGGACACAGGTAAAACTATGGAATCACAGAACTACAGACGGACACAGGTAAAACTATGGAATCACAGAACTACAGATAGACACAGGTAAAACTATGGAATCACATAACTACACACAGACACAGGTAAAACTAGGGAATCACAGAACTACAGACGGACACAGGTAAAACTATGGAATCACAGAACTACAGACGGACACAGGTAAAACTATGGAATCACAGAACTACAGACGGACAAAGGTAAAACAGTATATCCTCCTCCTCTTTGAAGCGGGGTACACAAAATATTATAACCAATTCGTGTCTTTGGTTTGTGTTGATGATTATAGTTTTGTAGTTGTGTGTGTCGTTTGTTTTTTTCTGATGATTTTATGTGTACCAAGTTTGTTTTCCAGGATTAGAGTTAACAACAATATTTGTTGCACCTTTGGTTGTTGCAAAGTGACGTTGATTTAAAATTCAATAATCATACCAGAAAAACAACTGTTTTCCAGGAAGATGAAACATTTGACTCGCAAACATTAGAACATGTAAATTTCTCATTACAACAAATCGCCATCACTCCTATGGACCAATAACTCTTACCTCTGATATGTTTTGGTATGTGTTGTGGAACTGGCCGTGCCTCCAGACTTTCTATTCTTGCTTGTTGGTCTTTTTGACTTTTTATTATGTCTTCAACCTCTTGTTGTAAATCTTTTACATCTTTCCTAAATTGTAGGATATCTTCCACCATTTGACTTCTGATATCTTGGTCCAGTCTTTTGTGTTCTAAACCATTTAATTCAGTAGTTAAGGATCCTTTGCACAATCTCTGTATTGCCTGTTTAAGATATTGCAAATCTAAATGCATGAATTATTTGAGGATTTTTAAAGATATGCTTTTGAGATTCAAAGGTAAAGAAATGTCAAGGTCATTTGGTAATTGACTGAGCGCATTTTCTTATGGACCAACCAAAGTGATTCTTGATTGATTTCTATCTTGCAGATAAGTACAGATCTTGGTTTGTCATGGAGTTTTGTTCGGTCTGCCTTTACTGGATTTGACACACTGAATTGAGAATATGCAAAGCGACGATATGCTATAGCAGACAGGAACTGCTTACTCCTACGGCGCACCTGAGTTCACTATAGTTATGACTTGAGTTCACTTGTTGATTTCTGTTCAGTTAATTTCTGGTGCTGTACTTGTTGACTTTTGACACCTTGGTGCCTCTTTGCTTCTATCATAGTCATTGAGAAACAGACTAACCATAAAAGACTGAACACAAATCAATTTTGTCAGTCATCGAGTGTAAAATGAGGTCAAGGTCAGATATCAAGTGACGGATGCAATAACCCTAATTTAATTCATCATTTCTTAAATATCTGATGCAGAGCTATTATAATTTTCAAGTAACTCATATTCCACTAAACTCTTACAAAAAAGATCACATTGACAAGTTTCATCAAACTCCATCAAGCGCTTTAAGATTAGTTGCCCTTATGACCTAGATAGACAGACCTACCTTGGTTGTTATCATCACTCAACCAGTGATGTCTTGGGGTTTTTTTTGCCCAAATTTATGACATTTTAATGCCCTTTGACATGATTTGTACACTTTTTCTACAACAGCTCTGTCCATTTTGCCCCTTTTGTAAAATGGTTAGGGACAAATAACCAAAATGCATTAGGAAAATCCCTATGGTGATAAGTTATATTACATCAAAATTTCACAATTCACAGCACTTTTAGGATTATCACGTCTATATTTTTTTTACATCTCTTTTATTCTGTCCGACTAGGAGCTAAATGTTTTAGGCTTAACACATTGGGTTTTTATACCTTTGTAATAGGGACAGTTTTTGTTAAAATATTATTATGTAATTTAATTCTTTATTTTTCTGATTTTTATAAAATCAAATTTAGATTTTATTTTTACTTAGTTAAACTAATTATATTAAGTGTCAAAATAAGCTTGAGTAGAATTACTTTTTAATTGATACTTCTATCTAATTAGGGTTTTAAAGAATAGATTTTTGTTAATTAATTTTTCTTGTAGTTTGACATTGAGCTGAGTATTAATTTCAAACTTTTATGAAATTTTCTAAATTAGGGTAAGTAATTCAAAATGAGTTCATTTCAGTCCATCATATAAATTCATAACGCAATCAAAGAAACAGCAGTAAGTTCGTACTCATGACACCGTGAGGATTCCACACATGCTATACGGGGCAGCGGTCACAGTTTGATGTTCTGGCTGCTGACAAAGAGTGAGCATCAAACTGAACAAGTCGCCACTTCAGGACATGAACAAGACTGGACCAACCCGCCACCGCAGCAGCATTCAACTCAAATTTATTGGACTTTCAAAACTGTGCTAACTTTTATTCTTTGGACTTTTAAATATTTCATTTGGACTTTGAATCAAATTTAATTGTGAAATTCTAAACTTTGGACATTGTGAAATCTTCAACTTTGAATCATTTTTGTTATTGTTTATAATATTGAATTTTGTTTATATAAATTGTTAAAACTTGTTGTTTTGTCTGATCTTAGAATGCCACACCACGCCTGCATTGTCCCGTGGGTCTTTGCACTGCTAAACCTAGCTTCCCCCTAGGGTGGTGCACGGACTACGCGGTGACACCTTGAATGCTTCAAATTTTTGGCAAGCGCAGGGAAGCATTATGTAGTCTATAGAGTAGTGATGAATTTCGCGGCTTTTTTCAGTCTAGATGGGGTGATTTTCCAGCATCCCAGTCTGGCAAAAAGCTTTATCTTCTATATTACTTTTCAATATTTGTTAACATGAAACACACTGTTATAAATCTCTATTTTCATTTGCATTTTATATGACCGGCACAAGTTTTGTTTATTCCTTTGCATTTTACTTGACGAACTATTTAGTTAGAGGAGATATAATATACATTATGTATTCATTTATTACTTCATTGGTTAGTATAAATATTTCTCTTATTTGATTGGTCAATGCAAGGATTCTGTTCACTTACGTTGAGAGCATCTGCATTTGACCATCCCCTCTTCGCTCACCAATCATTTTGCAAATATTTGAACAATAAACTTTAACAGAGGATAAATCTACTATAGTACTTGTATATTTCGCTTGCATTTAAACGCTTTTGCTCTTTGATTTGTACTAGTTACTTACCTGGCTGAGCTCAGTCCACATGGTACTGAAGACACCCTGCTCTATTTGGCAATGCTCAATATGAGCTAGGAGATTCCTATACTTTCTGATTCGCTCCACGTCATCTTCTTCTGATATATCATTGGCATGAGGAGGGAAACCCCATCCTCGAGCTGGTTGGGGACATTTAATGTATTTCTGGTCAACTTATAGAGGAGCGAGAAATCAAATGTTGATGACGCAGGCAACATTGGTATAGCTACAAAACATAATGATATTGGATCTTTCTATTTTCTTTGTGTGTGTTCAAATTGTAAATCTTCATTTAGCAGAGCAGAAACTTTAAAATATTTGCTAGTTGATAATTTTGTCATGTAGGTAGATTTGACTTGAGTAAAATTTATGGAGAGGTTTGTGAAGCTTCTGAAGTTGAACATTTTAGCCAGCAATTTTTTTTTCGTTATCTGGAAATTAACAGTTTTACATTTTATGAGCCCAAAACTAAAAGGGGGAATCCCTTCGACCTATTGGACACTTTTGTAAAGCCTTTTAACATGTATTTTTAAGCACAAAAAAGGTTTTCTATATCTGTAATCGTTTCCATTCTATATGTGTAAAAACCTAAGTATGTGGTAAACATAGAGTTCTAGACCTAGGAGCATAAAATTGGTATACACCACACGGTACTATAGGATAAAACTATATGCAAAATATCAGACCTCTGGGTCATGTAGTTGCTGAGAAATATGTGAAGGAAATTAATCTAGGGACGGACGGATGGATGGACGGACAAAAAGACAGACATAGTAATTCCTATATACCACCCCCAAATTTTGTTTTCGAGAATATAAAAATGTTAGATATAAGGAGGCTTCAACTGATCTAAAATTCCACTAACATTTGATTTAATGTATTTACCTGGAAAGAGTAAGTTAAGCTGGTCCTTGTTACATTTCATTGGTTGTGTATATCTTAAGTTGTGTTCATGTGTGCTAAGATGGCCATGTAATGAACCTGGTGGCACATGGCTATCAAAATAATGGCGGACAGAATCTGTGCCAATGTTCAAACACAAAAGGTATATCCTTAAATATTTTGTTTCTTCAGATAAAACAGCGCTTGTTGTATCTAAAATAAAAGTGTAAAGACCTATAAGAACTTCATATAATCAAATATGTCTTCGACAAAATAAAACTCATACATGTACTACCACTTTAAATAAAAGAGGGGAATTTATACATATAACGTTTTAAAACATCTGCAATTTGTCGGATGTTAAAATTTTAGCCATATTTTGACAATTCAAAAAATCTAAACAACAGTTTTATACCACATATGCTAATATTCAACTATACCATTTTTTTTATTACTTCTTTGGTGTCAGATGATTTTACATTTGAAAAAGTTTATGAACTGAGGGTCGTCAGATGCTGGACACCAAATGATGGCTGATTGGTATGAACAAAATCAATCTTAATGCTTATAGAAAATGATGACATGAGGAATAGGTATACGCAACACAGCCTGCATAAACAAGTGGAAATCTAAATACTAAAATGAATGTGCCCAAAAGACATAAAACCCCATCTTGCTACAATTATTTGGGATGGATGGACAACACTGCAAGTTTCAATGACCTTAATACAAAGTTTTAGACCTACCAACATTGATTGTCAGTGGGTTGCTGGAGACTTGGTCACCTTCAAATGTTAATTTACAGACATACACTCCAGAGTCTTCAGATTTAACATGATGGACAGTCAGAGATGGAGTATCTACAGTACCACCACTATATTTTTCTGGAGTCAGCTGAATGTCCTCCCCAGATCCTTTATATCTGGTCCATAGAACAGCTGAAGGTTTAGACTCTCCATTAAAAGTACAGGTCAGGATCAGTGAACTTCCCTGTAAGACTGTGGCCTCCTCAGATGATATTGTTACTTTTATCGGTTCTGAAAATGTGAAAAGATGTAATTAGACGAATTAACAAAATGGTCAAAATTAGCCAAAAATGTACTATGCAATAAGGGAAAAAATTGAAAATGCTGTTAAAGTTTTATTATTCATCCAAATGTTTCATAACTTGGTTGGACCATTCACTGGGCCAAATTCTATTGATACAGGTCTAAACTGCCATTTTCATGGTTGCTATGGTAACCAATGTTGGCCATAAAAGGTCCAAAAATGGAATTTTTTTACCATCTGACAACCAATTTTTGCCCTTTAAATTTTTTTTAAAAAATTATCAATATGTCAAGTGGTTTTCTGACTTTGAATTTTCAAAAATATGACATTTGAAGTAATTTTGGGAGCAATTACCGCGGTCCTGGGGGTTTTGCTGCCCCTTCAACCCCTGACTAAAAAGCGGAAAATTCCCCTTTTTGGAAAACCCCCCTGGAACATCTTTTATTCCCCAACCATGCCAACCACGCGAAAAAAGTGACAAGTTTTTAGTTAGCAACTCTATTTGCTAAAGTAGCCTCAAACATGCTCATACAAGGGGTTCAGAGTCTCTAGGGGCCCCCAAAAAGGGAGGGTCACAAAAATGACAGAGAGGCGTCCAAAGGCGTCTATATAAAGGAAAGGGTTAATTAATTAAAGTTAACCCCACCCCCATTTTCCCCAAAAGTTCAAAAGGTCAATAAACTCCACACAAATTTGTGGATCAAAAATTCCTGGTAATATGCACAACTCCATATAATGTCCTTCCTACACACTAAGTTTTGTTGAAATCGGTTCAGTAGTTTGCCGAGGAGTTGTGCTGACAAACTTTGTAACGGACAGACAGACAAATGGATGGACAGGACGTAAACAATATGTCTCCCCACCAAAGTAAGGGCGACATAATATTTGTTGACCAATAAAGCTGTACAAAATAAGAAAACTCCATACCATTTTGGACTTTTTATTGGGGAGGGGGGTCTACTTCTGATATAGATGAGCAATGGAAATCAGCATGCACATAACGTTACAACATGGACCTCAATCAGATAATTTCATGACATAAGTTGCATGAAGATTGTGCCAACACCTTATTTGGTTATTTGCAAACTAGAAAATGTGTTTATGAGCCAAAGATGGCTCTCCTGTTTTTAAAAGTATCATTGACACCCAATATTTATTACCTGGGATTTCTCCAACATCTCCGAGTTATGGACCTTAACCAAAAACTAAATCATAGTCGTTCAGAAAAAATAAGTCACATTGACCCACTTTCTAGTGGATGGTGTAGTGTTACCCAAAACACATCTAGTGATGAAATATCATTGACCTCCAACATCTAGTATTGGAGTAACTGATGTAAATATAGGTCACAGTGACCTATTTTCTAATGGATGGTGTAGTGCTACGAAAAATTGAATCTAGTGGTGAAATGTCATTGACCTTTAACATCTAGTATCCGATTATGGACCTTAACAAAAAACTTAACCATAGTCATTTATGCGTAAAATATAGATCACAGTGACATACTTTCTAGTTGATGGTGTATTGCTACCCAAATCACATTTACAGTACAACTTTCAGCATACAACTACCCACGCTGAGCATCTCCAATGAAGTTTTATTTGGGGTAATAAATCATGGGCTGATGGTCACTGCTGATGTTTTATAGCGGCCATAAAATCATGGTCCGCTGGTTGGGTTATTAATTTTACCTGTTAATTGGCAGGAAATTGATCTTTAGGTCCATATTGAAAACTAGGTGTATTTTTACCTGTATCTTTTGTATAGAGTGATAACAGTTACCATAGATCTGTATATTAATATACAGATCTATGCATTTACTGAGTATTAGATATTTGAATTTTAAAATTTTAAAGTTTGAAATATTTAATAATCTTTTTTTTTAAAAATCAACAAAATCAAGTTTATAATAGATATAGAACTCTATAACATGTTACTTGTACTGTAGTGTAAAATAAAACCTTGATTTTTATGTGTGCACCAAATAAGAAAAATGCATGAAAAATATTTTTATAAGATCCTGATGTTTTTACTTTGTTTTGTTACATTTTTTTTCTCTTCTGTATATAATTTGTATTTGAAACTTTTATAATGAAACAAAATTGTTTCATGTATTACTAAATTTTCTTTGGTCTATGTTATCATTTGCAAGACAGAAAAGGTAAAGCATTTAAGAAATAAAGTAGGATCTTAATTTGAAATTTATTCATTGCATTAACATGTTTATATTTCATAACTAAAATAAAATTATGAAAATGATTGAAATACTTTAAAATTAAATAATATCACAAATTTTACTTATATAGTTCTTTCGTTCATGAGGATAAATTAAAAGTACGTGTAGTGAAAGATAAAAAAACAGTTTATTAAAATAAAACAATGAAAAAAAAAGAAATGAAAAGAAAATGTTAGTTCATAAAGTAAAGCAAGTTAAAATCAAATCTTTTGAATTTATTTATTACAAAAAAAAAAAGTTTTATAAATTTATTAGATGAAACATGAATATGTTGTTCATTTTGGTAAAGGTTTCAAATACTACATGTACATGTATACAGCTACATGTGAAAGGAATATTATGAAAGAAAATATGTCTGGCAGATTTTATTTTTACAAAGCAATTCATGCATCAATCTTCTCAAAGCCTCACTATTACATGTATGTGTACTTAAACAAAAGTATATTTCAGTTTCAACATCAATGAATGAAATGAATTTAATTCTCTTTTAATAAATCTTCTTTATTTTGACTTCTCAGAAATGTTCCAGACTTATAATTGCTAAGATTTTTTTTTATGATTTTAAAATGTTGAATGTATAAATTAAAAAACAAAATACAAAATAAAGAAAATGATTTTCAAAAAAAAATTGTCAAAATAATAATTAGGTATCAAAATCTTAAACTTTTCATTGTGATAAATGTATTTTTAAACTGATATTTTCCTTTCCTTTAAGAACATATCTATTTTGATTTTAAAAATGTTTAAACTTGGGTTTTAACATAAATTATTTCATTTAAAACATATTTTCATGGAAGACTTTCAACAAGGCTCTATGACAAACGTGATGACTTCAACTTTCCAATCGTCAACTTCTCTTTCTTGTGTAGCAATATTCCGTCAGCTCCAGCTTATGGAGTTTACGTATCTCAATTGATTCGTTACTCCAGAGCGTGCGGGACTTACATCGATTTCCTTAGCAGAGCGACACGTCTGACGCAAAAATTGCTCACACAGGGTTATGTTGCTCCTCGGTTGCTGTCTTCACTCAAGAAATTTTACGGAAGACATCATGCACTTATAGACAAATATGGGATTTCGATCTCTCAGATGAGTGCAGATGTTGGTTTGTCATAGGGTGTTGTTTTGTCTGCCTTTACTGGATTTGACACGCTGAATGGACTATTGGCAACGCGACGGGTGTGCTATAGCAAGCAGGAACTGCTTACTCTTCCGGAGCACCTGAGTTCACTCTTGTTTCGACTGGAGTTCGCGTTGTTGATTGATATTCAGTTGTTTTGTGTTTCCATGTTTTACGTGTTGTCTGTTTTTGTCCCGTTCTTGTTTGTGTTTACTGGTTTAGTCTCTGCCCTTTCGGACTTTTGACATTCGGATACCCCTTTGGTACCTCTGCTTCTTTCATGTATTTCACCACAAAAAAAAAACTTGTACATGTTAATTTTCCAAAGATATGTTGATCTCTCATTTATTATGCTAAATTATCTATTTCCTGGAGAAATGTAAACTTCTGGTAATCAAACCACATGTGTGATTTACCTGTTACTCTACGTGTATTTCAATGTACTGTGACCATGGTGACCAAGACTGATGATTAACAATTTATAAACCACCTCTATCCAAGTCTTTTATTGCCTTGTTAATTGTCAATTTAGAGATGCTCAGTCAAGGGCCAACAAATATCAAAGTTAAATATGAACCTTTATCAAAGTATTATGGATGTACGAACGGACGGACAGACGGACGGACGGACAGACGGACCAGTCAAAAACATTATACCTTTGCAACTTTGGTATAATAATTTGGTTTTAGTTTAGTCCTGAGATTGTGTTGCTATATTCCTTAATCGAAAAAAAAGTGTTATATGATCATGATGATAATGGTGCAATTTTCAAAGGCCTTGCACACCAATTGTCTGTTTGATTGTAACAATACTGTGTAACAATTAAAATGAGCTCCCAGATTTTCAAGTTTACCCGTATACACATAAGCAAATTTGTGTTCAGAGAAAAATACTTTACTCTAGCAAGTAATTTTTTGATAACTTTAAGAAGTTAAATTTTGTTCACTTGTCTAAACGGCATCTCTGACTTTATGTATGTTGTGCTTTTTTGTTGTACATGGTTACTGTCTTTCTTGCTTGACTTGTAATTATTTTACAATGTAACTAAAATTAAAAACTGTGACTTACAGACAATTGTTATAGTACCTGATGTGTCAGTTCCTACACTAGTGGTTTGAGAACTACTGGTGGCAACATAAGGGACTGCAGGTTGGGGAGTGCTCGTGGCAACACTAGTGACTGTAGATGGAGGGCTGCTGGTGGCAACACTAGTGGTTTGAGAGCTACTAATGGCAACATTAGAGACTGCAGGTTGGGGAGTGCTGGTGGCAACACTAGTGACTACAAATGGAGGGCTGCTGGTGGCAACACTAGTGACTACAAATGGAGGACTGCTGGTGGCAACACTAGTGACTACAGATGGGGAACTGCTGGTGGCAACTATAGTGACTGTATGAGCACTGCTGGTGGCAACACTAGTGGTTTGGGAGCTACTGATGGCAACAATAGAGACTGCAGGTGGGGGAGTGCTGGTGGCAACACTAGTGAATGTAGATGGGGGGCTGCTTGTGGCAACACAAGTGGTTTAAGAGCTAATGATGGCAACACTAGAGACTGCAGGTGGGTGACTGCTGGTGGCAACACTAGTGGTGGCTGAAGTTGGAGGTGTTCTAATGGCACCACTTTGTATAGTGACTACAGATGGAAAACTGCTGGTGGCAACACAAGTGGTGGCTGAAGTTGGAGGTGTGCTGGTGGCAACACTATGTATAGTGTCTACAGATGGAGAATTGCTGGTGGCATCACTAGTGTTGACTGAAAAAGGAGGTGTGTTGGTGGCACCACTTTGTCTACTGACAACAGGTGGACAACTGCTGGTGGCAACAGTAGTGACTACATATTGAGACTTTTTCTTGCTATCCCTAGCCGTCTTGGATTGAGACTTGCCCATGCCAGCACAGATAACAATCCAGTTGAAAATAGAAACCTTGGATATTTTTTGTGTCAATGGACTATGAGTGATAGGGTATCAGCTGCTTTTGTTGATTCTGTTTTCCTATTCCTGCTGTTACATGTGTTATCCTAAAAATAAAAATAACATATAATTTCAAGTAATAAAATGTTAGCCAAACATTGTTTTCTAAAAATGAGATCAGTAACCCTATTTTCTAATTTCATGAATGAACGTGTATATAACTTAAAGTTCAAAATCATGTTAGTTAAAAAGTCCGTACTTTCATGTATGATGATAAAATTAAAAGTTTCTCTTTGACTCGCAACGTTCTGAAAGACAGACAAATAAAAAGCTTTGCCAAGCGCAGCTTGATGCAACCACAACATGTCAAACAAGGTCGTTTCAGGCCCATAATGGAGAGTCACTTGCTCTGGACACATGCATCACATGGTGGACTTCCAATGTTTTTGACACATGCAGCTCATTGTGGACTGACAAAGTTTTTTGAAACATGCAGCCTTTGATGTAATTTCCTCTTACACTTCACAAGGAGTTCATTTGTCTTCAAAGAAGACCAAAATAAGTTAAAGTTCAACAACAATATTACCCCATTTAACCACTAATTAAGGATATCTGCTACCTTTAATTTTTGCCCCTGTTAACCTCTATCCACAATAAGGAGACGCGGAGTGTCACAAAATTAAATTTTGTAAATTCACTAATTGTCGAGAATGAAAATCAGCAACAATAAATTTTGAAATTAGACAACCAAATAAATAATAATGATGTTTGCCCCTTTTGTCCCCTAATTTTATCACAGAAAAAGGGGATGCAAAATTAATCCCAAATTTTGTATCCAAGACTTAACCTGCATACATTTTTTGAAAGTTGGACCAGAAATAAATACAAGTTGCATCTTGCCCCTTAATGGACCCTTTATTTCTAAATGAAAAAAGGGGGACCCCAAAATTAATCCCTTGTATGGTTTAATGTGAAGGCATATCATTGTCAAATTTCATAGCATTTGGCCAACCAGAACCAACGTTATTGTGCAAGCAAATAAATAATTTGAATTTTTTATCCTTTCTGGGCCCCTAATTTAAAAAAAAATAAAGGGGGAACCCCCATAATCAATCCTTTTTGGGGGCATAAAACATTACAGTAAAATTCAACAACATTTGATTAATCAGAACACACGGAACAAACAGAAACGTAGCGTATTTGGCCCCTTATTTCTAAATGAAAAAAGGAAGACCCCCAAATTCGATCCCATCCATTCTTCTACAGTAAGGAACATCTGTCAAATATCATAGCAATTGAATCACCGGAACTTGTTATTTCGGTTACACTAAAACTAACAGACAACACAGAAGCAGACGACAACAACGACAACAGCATCATTTCATAAATTCGTCCGCATTTTTGTTTATAAAAGTCTTTTGTAGGGGTACATGTACTAGTGATCAGAGATCAGAGATTAAATTATACAACTTAAAACATAGCATAATAATAAATTCTAAAACAAGAAAATGTGTCAAACACGATACCCTGCCTTCATATTTATCGAACAGCTTGGTAATCTATCAATTACAAATCTCACTTTGTTAGGCCTCATTGTCACTAAGCAGGAATTGACTAACTTTTCAAAAAAAATTAAGTGCTCATTCATGCAGAAAAAGAAGGTTACGGTAAGGATCTGAACCATTTATCTTGCTAAGTATCCCTAGATGCACCTATCAGCATAAATATACCATGTTGGTTAACATGTGGTACTAGTCTGTTAGTAGGGATGGACTTTAACCATTCTTCTTTTAGTGGTCATCAAATGCGGAAATATCATTAGGTCACTGATGCACCTCCCATACCAATATTGTGGATGTTACACTTGTCAGTAAGCAGGAATGGATTTAAACCATTCGGTTGTAAGTAGTCATCCACATGACAAATATAGGTCACATGCAGCATCCCAAACGTGCATTGTGCTAAGCATCACTAGGTGCACCTACCATAGAAATTTTGTTGATTTGGCACTTGGCACTAAGTGGGAATTTTACAAATTTGGGACTTGGGATGGACGGACGCAACGGACGGAAGAACAAACGACAAATGGCTGACCATGGCCGAGTATTAAGACATTTCCGAAGTTTATCTATTCGGCTGCGTACAAAAGATGTGATAGTCCTTACCCAGTCTGACAGAGACTCCAGTTCTAAAGGACTGTTACCCATTATAAGGAAGACATTCTGTGCCTTATGTCAAATACTATATAAGTTAATGGGTTTTGTCGCGGTGATCTATTAATCGCTTTTTTTCGCAGGGATTATTGGGATGTCATTCATATAAATGTTTACCTACAGTTATTTGAGTGCACTATTGTTTTCTGCTACTTACTTTTACGAATTCAACTCAGTTGTCTAATATGCCTATATCAATATTAATTTCACCCTTTTCAATTATTAAAATTACAAATACCAAAGCGCGGGTATAAACGGTTAATTTGGATATGCTATATATCGATATTTCAAGGAGTAACCTCTCATCAGTTGCATTTAAACCAAAACATTGGAAGGTCAAATTCCAAAACAGTTGAAAACGAAAAGTACTCGAAACCAAAACGTTCGAAAGAGGAAGCCAAATCCAGCACCGAGGATATCGATCATGTGCATTACAAGGAAAGAAACTTGGTGTTTTTATAAATTTTGAATTTAACAATCAGAAATTTCAGCGACAATATATTAGAAATTTTATGGTAATTCGTGTCAGACAAGTCTGACTACCAGGCTTGTGATTACCCTCGGGGACCTCTGGTCCACCAGCAGTGGTTATCGCCCAGTGGTTTCAAAATTACAAATACTAAAGCGCAAGTATAAACGGTTAATTTGGATATGCTATATATCGATATTTCAAGGAGTAACCTCTCATCAGTAGCATTTAAACCAAAACATTGAAAGGTCAAATTCCAAAACAGTTGAAAACGAAAAGTACTCGAAACCAAAACGTTCGAAAGAGGAAGCCAAATCCAGCACCGAGGATATCGACCATGTGCATTACAAGGAAAGAAACTTGGTGTTTTTATAAATTTTGAATTTAACAATCAGAAATTTCAGCGACAATATATTAGAAATTTTATGGTAATTCGTGTCAGACAAGTCTGACTACCAGGCTTGTGATTACCCTCGGGGACCTCTGGTCCACCAGCAGCGGTTATCGCCCAGTGGTTTCAAAATTACAAATACCAAAGCGCGGGTATGAACGGTTAATTTGGATATGCTTAACTTTCACTTACATATACTTATTGAATAATCGTGTGCACTTTTTTCGAGGATTTTCATTTACCGCGGATAGAGCGTAATCAGTAAACCGTATCAATTACTACGACATGCATAAATGCCCTAAATCAGCTTTCCTACAGCAATGTTTATAGATATACGATTGTTGACTTATACTATACCTTTTTTTCTTGACTGCTTCAATAACAATCCTTCAAATCCTATCACAATTAAATTCAAATATGGCCGATCGTGTTTTGTTCGAGTTTAAAAAACATTTTATATTATAGTTCAGTTTAAATCCAATCTACGGTTAATGATTTCAAATGGTCCTTACACAAAAAAAGCTATTGAACACTATTTAAAGGGATATGTGAATCAGTACGTTTTGTAACACTTAACATAGTACTAAAGAATGTGATCTTCTTTTCAATGTTCGTTTTATTCGCATGGATTATTTGAACGCTTTTCTTTATTAAAACTTTTACTTATTTTGGTAATGGTTATCTTGTAATTCACCAGAACGGAGGTTTATCGGGACGTAATCATCAACGCCTTTTTTTTTAATTGTTAATTGTTTTAATTAGTGTTTGACTGGTCTGCTGTACTGAGATGATCACCTCAATATCCCTATTGTGTCTCACAACTATGTTGTGTTCTATGGTCATTACCGGATCCTTAGATGGTAATTGAAGACGGAGGTTTGGCGCCATAAAACCTGGTTTAACCCATCATTTCATTTGAGATGCCTGTACCAAGTCAGGACCATAGCGATCCACCAATTCTCCGGTATGACTGATTCGTTTTTGTCATTTTCTCTGGACTATGAGATTGATCATTCAAGATTGGTAGTTTTGTTATTACCTTTATTTTAAATATTGTAAACGAAATTATGCAGTTACTTACTTTCACGAAGTAATACTAGTTGTCTATTTTGGATGCACTAATTCTCACCGTTTTCAATTATCAAACTATAATTTACATAATATTAGAATTAAAATTCCATATTTGTGTGTACAATTTTCGCGAATTTTCATTGACCGATAATATAGCAAATAAGAGTACACCATATCACGTACAACAATTCAAGTACTTTCACTTTTGCGTTCAATAATGTCGTTAAATGCAACAGACTATATTTATATAATTGTGCAAAGCAAGATTGTTTATTTATACTTTTATTCCTCTGATTTAGTATTAATCCTCTAAAATATCGCATTAAAACACAAATATTGCCGATCGTGGGTTCACCTGACTTTAAATCATTATACAATTTATTATTATAGTCTTGTTTAATCTTTTCTGTGGTTAATGGTTGTATGAGGGCTGTCCGTCAAGTTTGTGGACAGGTGATATAAAATAAATAACATTTATTTGATTCTCTTCAAATTTTGTTTAACAAAATGGGTAGTCTTATAAATTCATGTATCAAATCTGGAAATAAAAAAATAACTATAAGTTGATCTTTCATCATTTAGAAAATAAATCGTATTCGTTACCAGGAGCAACATGTTCCCATTTTTTGACGTCAAATTATTTTTTTTCCATATGGCCATATTAAATGCAATATTAAAAAAAAAAACTTTGTGAGTTTTAAACCTTATATTTTGTCAAAATTATCTACATTTATTGTTTCATTTCTGGAAACATTTGATTCACAAATTGCATTGTTATTCAAGTTCATCAACAGCAATTTCAGCAATGTCTATTGGTAGGCACGGTACTTTATAGGAAACATTAATATATTCTAATATCTGAAAATGCTAATCATTTATTTTCCGTCTCGTTCTGAAATGCAAATGCATCAGAAGAATCTAAGTGAGTTTCCTAACAGTTTAGAGAATATGTGTATATCTGTTGGTGCTTTTTAGACATTAACATGCATTTTTAAACAGTCTACTACTCCACGTCTTCTCAAAACTGTTTCTACGTCAATGAAAATGATGTTAACTCTAAAAATACTGAGTTCTCAACCAATTTAAACAATAGACCGTTTAAATTTGGTATGTGCGTCATCCTAACTATTGACATCACTCTTGTACAAGTTTTACTACATCGTTACTATTTGATAAGTATAGCAAGTTCTTATTTTAAGCATTCGAAATATTTTTTGAACAAATCTCACGTTTTTCCCACTCAACATACAGCGAGTCAAATAAATGTATTGTTACAATAAAGTCTTTCCTTAAAACCCTTGGTTATTATATACATATGTATGTAACAATAAAGTTATCACTTCAAAACCTTGGTTATTATGTACATACATGTATGTAGTGTTGCAAAAAAACTCCTTACTTCAAAACCTTTAATTTTTGTATACTCTCTTCATTATTTTTTCTCTTCTTCAACAAATTAATAGAAAAAGTAAAACCCTTGGTTATTATATACATATGTATGTTACAATAAAGTTATCACTTCAAAACCTTGGTTATTATGTACATACATGTATGTAGTGTTGCAAAAAAACTCCTTACTTCAAAACCTTTATTTTTTGTATACACTCTTCATTATTTTTTTTCTTCTTCAACAAATTAATAGAAAAAGTAAATACAGGTGTGTGTATATATATTTTCATTCCAATAATTCAATATAAAAAGATTATATTCCTTTCTAACTGATATTGGAACATTTAAACAATTTAAAGTAACATAAATTTATTACATAGTATAGATTGCAGTAGCAAAATACCATTATACTCTATTGGTGTCATTTATTGTTTACCATTACTGATATAATATATATATTGTTTTGCCTTCTCATCGGGTTTTTGATTACATGATTCCCAGGCCATTTTAAAGGTGATTACTTGATTACAAGAGCAAATATTCAATGATTACTAGATTACCAAGGTTTGAATTATTGATTACTTGATTCCATTGGGAAAAAAGTTTTGATTACATTTCTAAAAAATAAATGATTATTTGATTACTTTGGCAAAAAAAGTACTGATTACTTGATTCCTGGTACCCCCCATGAGGAGCCCCATTGTTATAAAAATGTGTAGAGGTCATATCACACATCGAGGTCAGAGTAAATCCTCATCTTCATTAAACATTTGTTCTTGGAATGTGGGTGGCCTAATCAAAGATGGCCAAAATAAACTTCATGACAAATCCTTTATTCAAGAAATTGAATCCTGTGACAACGCATTCTTAACAGAGACACATGTTGGATACGATACGGTAGTTACTTTGGAGGACTTTAACTACTACCCATTTTGTAGACCTAAGTCGAACAACAATAGGTACTTTGGAGGTCTTGCCATTCTAATTAACAAAAAGATCAAACATGGGGTTAAACTAATCCGACATGGGAACTCAGAATATCAATGGTTAAAACTAGAAAAGGGGTACTTTAATTTTTCCAGGGATATATTTCTATGTCTAGCCTATATAGCCCCCTTGAGCTCCCCCTTTCTTCTAAGAGAAAATATAAATATTCTAGAGGATATTGAAAAAGACATTAGTCAGAAATATAGTAGAATGGGAGACATTATACTCTGTGGGGACCTAAATGCAAGGGTGGGGAATAAATTAGATTATATACCACCTGATTCGGTCACACAATTCCAAGAGGAAAATCAGTGGTACGACGTAGATATCTCTATAAATACCAGAATAAGTCAAGATCTTATATGTGACACTAGAGGTAAAGAATTGATAGACCTATGTATTGGTAATAAACTACGTATTGTTAATGGTCGTACTTTTGGGGATAGTTCAGGTAGATATATATGTTTTACGCCAGAAGGCCAAAGTGTAATTGATTTATTTCATTGTCTCAGAAAATCTTATTGAACAAATTTTATACATGTCAGTGTCAGATTTTATAACAGACTTCTCAGACGTTCATTGCAAAACCACTATGAAGGTACTAGCATCTTTTCAAAGAAAAGAAACTTTTGAAAATTTAAAAAATATGAAAAACAGTTATAAATGGACAGACCTTGCGTCAATACATTTTCAAAATGCCTTCACTAATCCTTCTATCAGCAAAAGTATCAATGAATTTATAAACAAAGAAATTATTCTTGAGGAAAAAAAATATTGATGAAGCGGCAAATGATTTGTATAAAATTATACAAAATGCAGCAAACATAAGTCTCATGAAAAAAAACCCAAAGCAAAACAAGGGTATAAATGACAAGAAATGGTTTGATCAGGATCTTAAAAAGTGTTAAAAATATGTAGACGAAAAAGCAATACTTATGTGCAAATACCCACATGACCCATATATTAAGGGAGCCTATTTTCGAGCATACAAAAATTATGCAAAATTAAGAAAATATAAGAAGAGACAATTCAAACAATCAATTCTGGATAAATTAGATATATTGCAGGCACAAAATCCAAAAGAATACTGGAAACTAGTGGATTCCTTAAAAGATAATGTAAAAGAAGGCCATGAAAAGTGTATTGATAGCAAGGAATGGTATGAGTATTTTTCAAAACTTTCTTCAATACCTGATTCACATGAGGAAAGAATCAAAAGTATTAATGAAATGGTAAAGAATTTAGAATCTCAACAAGTCCAAAACTTTTCAAATTTAGACTTCAGAATAACATGTAAAGAAATAACAAATGCAATATGCTCTTTAAAAAACAACAAGAGTGCCGGCATTATGGATGGTTTATGTAATGAAATGTTCAAATCTGCTCAATCACATATTTTAAAATGTCTACAGAAACTGTTTAATGTAGTTTTTTCATCTGGGTACTATCTTAAAAAATGGATAGAAAGTTACATTGTACCAATTTTTAAATCAGAAAATCCAAAATTGCCAAAAAATTATAGAGGTATTGCAGTTGCTAGCTGCTTCGACAGAATGTTCAATTCCATTTTAAATACAAGACTAGACAAATTTTTAGAAGAAAATAATATTATACATGAAAGTCAAATTGGTTTTTCAAATAGGTCACGTACCTCTGACCACATCTTTGTGTTAAAATGTTTAATTGATAAATACATCAACTCAAGAAACAAAAAGATTTTTGTATGCTTTGTCGATTTTCGCAAAGCTTTTGATACAGTTATACAAGCTGGTATAAAGCTCAAACTTTTACAAAATAATATAAATAGTTACTTTTATAGAATTTTGAATAATATGTATTCTAATAATTTAATGTGTGTTAAACTGAACCACAAACTTACTGACTCTTTTATATCTCAAATGGGTGTACGCCAAGGTGATGTCTTGAGCCCTAACATATTCAAAAAAATTTTGAATGATTTAAGCACTCTCATTGATGAAGCTAAATATGGTGCCTCATTAGATACAAAACAAATCGGATGTCTTCTATATGCTGATGATTTAATACTTATTTCTGAAACAAAAGAAGGTCTTCAAAAACAGCTGAACATTCTAAGCCAATATTGTGAAAATTGGTGCCTTACGGTAAATATTGAAAAAACAAAAAATATTATTTTCAATAAAACTGGACTGCTTGTGAGAGAAAACATCTGTATTAATAACCAAAATATAGAATGTGTTATTAATTATAAATATTTGGGAATTATTATTTCTGCCTCAGGAAAATTTAATGAGGCCAAGAAAACTCTATATAATAAGGCATTGAAGGCAAGTTTTAAATTAAGAAAAGATCTCACATGTTTAAACTCATCAGTTAATACCTTACTGCACCTATTTGAGCATACTGTTAAACCCATTATTTTATATGGATGTGAAATATGGGGATCATCAATTAACTTCACAGAAAAGAAAAAAAGAGTATGATTTATATGATATATATAAACAATGGGAGTGTGAAAAACTCCTAAATAATTTTTGTAAATATATATTGGGAGTTAGCAAGAAAACAAGAAATTTAGCTGTATTAATTGAACTAGGTCAATATCCTCTGTATATTTATATGGTAACATCCATATTCACGTACTGGCATAGGGTGGAGTCAAACACAAGCAAATTAATGCAATCTGCATATTTAGAGTATAGGAATATGTATGATAAAAATATTATGTCTTGGTATTCCACAATTAAATCTTAAGCTAGTAAACTAGAAATAAATTTGGATGTAGTTAAAACATGGTCAGCGAGAAAATTCAAATTTCAACTGAAAAAAAGGGTTAAGGAGAACTTTTTTAGCTACTGGACGTCACAAAAAGAGTCCGGTCTGGAAAACATCAAAAAGACAAGTACAAACGAAAGCTTTGTCAAAGATTCCTGGCTTAGGACAGGCACATGTAATATGTGGCGGGGTTTAACTAGTTTTTGGGCCCAACCGTTTATGGAAGCATTTATAGTGGTTAAGGTTTCAAAAATATTTCTTTTTTATTTGTGATTTTTTTATGATTTCTTTATTGTTTCTGTGTGATGTTTTATGATTTCATGCAGATAAATTCATATTTATTATGCTCCTCAAAAGACGATAATCTTCAAAGTACTTTGGTTTTTTTATCACTTGTGATCACTCACTGATAAACAAACCACAAAAATATCAAACATCCAAATACAAATACTTGAATCTACAGAAGGTATTAGACCCCTGAGGTACAGTATACGCATGGACCATGGTGAGATTAAGTCTAACTTTGGACTTGTGTTATTTTTGTCTTTTCAGGAACAGTATAGGCGTGGACCTTGATGTGTGTGTCTGTGTTTGTGTATAATAGTGTTTAACGCCAATTTATCGACGCAATTAGGCCATTGAGGGTGGCACGTGTCAGTTTTAATGGTGGAGGAAACTTATGACTTTGGGCGGGTAACTGACAAACCTAGTACATACTGTTGATAAAGTCCTTTTTTTCAATTACAAACAGTACTCGAAATACTAGAACCTTGGTCCAGTATTAGGTTGGACACCTCTGAGGTACCGTAGAGACATAGACATTGGACCAGTGTAATTTTGTTCTCTTGAGGAACATTATAGACATTGACCATGAAGCAGTGTTATTTTGTACTCCTGAGGTACTGTATAGACAAATACCTTGGGCCAATGTTATTTTGGATCCCTGAGGTAGAGTAAAGACATGAACCTCTGTTCAGTATTATGTGGGACATCCCTGTGGTACAGTATAGACAAAGACCTTGAACCAATGTTATTTTGAACCCATGATGTACAGTAGAGACAAAGACATAGGACCAGTGTTATTTTGTTCTCCCAAGCAGCATTATAGACATGGATCATGGACCAGTGTTATTTTGTACTCCTAAGGTACTGTATAGACAAATACCTTTTGGCCAATGCTATTTTAGATCCCTGAGATACAGTATAGCCTTGAGACATGGGCTTAGAACCGGTGTTATTTAACGCCGCTGAGGTACAGTAGAGACATAGACTCCATATTCTTTCATAGATTATAGACATTGGACCAGTGATATGTTTCACTTCTGAGGCACAGTTAAGACGTGGACCTTGGACCAGAGCAATCACAAATCATTTCAAATGGCATAATTTTGAATTTTACTTCCATTGACTGATACCAAAAGAAGAACTGTTTAAGAGACCATATGAGACGTATCTTCCCACATATATCATCCTGCCTAAAAGCCGGACGTCAAGTAAGATAAATTCGAAAAATTAAAACAAGCCTTGGCATATCAAATAAGTGAAATATGCATCCCATATTCTGGTGAGGTTGGAAGTTATTTTCAGAAAGAAAAAAAAACATTTGAAAATAAAATGTTGTCGTATCCGCTTTTCTATCTTTGCAATAGTTTTTGTTCAATAGGACACACGCAGGAAAAAACATTTTTGATCTTTAAGGATATTCGCTGGTCAATTTTTGAGATTTCTGTCAGATTTTCGGAATCCTCTTTTTTTACTATTAAAGTAGGGATAACTTTTTCGCCCAGCAACCCCCTGATTTCTTTTCATATTACGATTCATTGTGTCAGTAAGAGCTAATTAACAATTTTTTATGAATTTGTTGTAATTATTTCATATGTTTGTATATTAAAACAAGTCCAATGCTAAGCCTATGAAAAAGCCAGGGAAAGCTTTTTCCCGCCAAATTTTGAAAGCCTTTTATCTCGAAAACGAGTTCGACAAACTATGAATGTTTAGTTTATTTTGTACCTTTTCCTATGGTCTATTCATCAAATATATAAATTTCGATACATGTACCTTGTTGTTTTCAAAATGACCAGCAAACATCATTAAATGACCAAAACACATGTAAGGGGTCATCTGACAACTTCGATTTGAAGAAATCTTTGTAGGATTTAATGAGTTAAATGAGTCTGTATCTGCACTCTGTAGGACGACATGCACGAAACGCTTTTTGTACCTAGACATCTTCAACCAAAATGCTCCTGAATCGCTCACCTGACTTTAATTACTAATGGAATGGAAGCAATAAGGGATCAACTTACAACTTCTACTCCATGAAGTCTTTTGTAGATCTCATCGAGTTGAAGATATAAGGTAACAACAGTTTTTCTCTATCTGCATAAGTTTTCATTTGAATAGCAAAAACCTGAAACGCAATTTTTATCTTCCAAAGGCCAAAACTCCTTAAGGGGTCTCCTGACTGATTGAAATGTTTTTAAAGCTAAATGAACTGGAGGATTCAAGAAGCAACAGCTTTCTCTATCTGAAAACTTTTATTCTTTATGCGATGAACACGATTTTTTTTCACCTTTAAAAGGCCATAACCCCTAAAAGGTGTCATCTATTAACTTGGAGACTTTTGTAGAACTCAATGAACCGAAGGTTTTAACAAGCAACTGCTATTATCAATCTTCAATAGTTTTCCTTCCATAGGTCTGAATATGAAAAACCACTTTTGTTCACTTGCAAAGGGCCATAATCCCTAAAAGGGGTCATCTGACAACTTCAACTCATTGTAGTACTATAGTAGAACTTTTAAAGCTTAAGCAAGTTGTTTGCATCAAATTTTCTCTATCTATTATACTTTTTATAACACAAAACTGGGGTCAGACCACCTGTTCTTGTTTTAGCAAGGGTGGCCATGTTTGTTGTTGGTCAGCAGTCACCATTTGTGTAATCCTGATTGAAGGCACCCTATTGTGTGAAAAATTTTAAAGTAACCCCTTTAGTAGTTTCAGGATTGTTTAAAGAAATATTAATAAAGACGACGACAGATGCCAAGTGAGGGCAATATCTCATATGACCCTTTGCGTGATCTAATTTTTTTTAATCATCAGCTAAAATAGCTGAGTTATGAGCCATTATAAGTGAGGTTACCATATGTTCTATTTTAGTCACTGTTGGCAAATTGGTTCAGTGATTTCAAAGAAGAATATTTTCTCTTCAAATAGTTTAGGGACCACAACGGACGAAACATATGGAATAAGATCTTGTTACGACGAGCTTGCATTGTTTATTTCTGTTCGGTTTATTTTGTGTTTTTTTTTTATGTTTTGTATATCCTCGTGCTGTTCTTGCTCATGTTTATGGTCTTCGATCAGAGTTTCAAATATGGAAAAAAAAAAGTTTTAAATTTTTTGCAAAAAAACGAATGTGTTCATGTATCCGACAAGTCTGAGAGTCACTTAGTACGTACAGTTTGACTTACTTAACCATCATTATCATCCTACCAAGTTTCAAATCATTCTCACTTACGAATTAATAGAACAGCTTGACGGAAATTTTCCTATATCTAACAAGTCTTAAACAAGAAGGAAAAGTCCAACAGGTCTAAAATTATCTTAGGACCTACACGTATTTTGACTGTACATTCACGTAAAGGATGTTTGAAGAGAGACAGACAGCTCATCATGGAAACAAAGTACTCGAAATGGCAATAGCCAGGTGATTAAAAAAAATAATAAAAGGCAACAGTAAACAAATAAAGTCAAAATACAATTTTATTAAGTGAATAAATTAGGTACAAACTACAGTTCAAAATAGACATTATAAACAAAGTCAGCACAAACATTTAATGTGTGGTGAAAACATGGACTTATTGTTTTTATGAAATAATTCAAACATTTTATAAAATTATGGATCACATCTTTGAACAGGTAAATAATAAACAAAACATTTTAGCATTAAGCAATGGACACTTTATATTCATTTTTCGTTCTGAGAATAACTAATATACTTCCAAAAGATTTTTTTAAAAACCCAGGTTTTAAGTTGAAATCAAATTACACCAATTTCAACATCAAACTTTCAAAAAATAACTTCATTGTCCTACAAAACATGTACTCTAAACATATAGAGAAAAAAAATCCATTATTAAATATCATCATGATGAATGAATTAGAACAATTTGATCGAGAATATTTCCATTAAATAAATAGCTGTCATCAAACAATTCTAATAATACCACAGAGTTAAAAACAAAATATGTGTACTCGCTTTCTCTCATATTTTAACAAATGCCACAAAAACTGGACAGACAGACATGGGTACATGTATTTGTCCACACCATCAAAAATAGCTGTTTTTGAATATAACAAACACAAACATAAATTTCCAACCAATTTTCAAAAACACATTATCTATCTTTGGAATTCCTACTTATAGTTGATGCTTCAAAACCTTGGTTATTTATGTAAATACAGGTATTGTTACAATAAAGTATTTTACAGAATCACTTGTTTGATACAAGTTTTAAAATAAAGAACTTCAAGTTATATGTGTACATATACATTGCTATGATGAAGTCCTTTACATAATCACTCTGTTTGATACAAGTTAATTAAGAACTTCAAGTTATATGTGTACATATACATTGCTATGAAAAGTCCTTTACAGAATCACTGTGTTTGATACAAGTTAATAAAAAACTTCAAGTTATATGTGTACATATACATTGCTATGATAAAGTCCTTTACATAATAAATATGTTTGATACAAGTTAATTAAGAACTTCCAAGGTTTTTGTGTACATATACATTGCTATGATAGTGTCCTTTATAGATAAAGTAATAAATACACAATATAATATACAACTGTCAATATTACACCGTATAAAGAGTCCATCATATGTTTCAATTAACACAGTAAAAAGACTCCATCATATGTTATAATAAATACAGTACAAAGACTCCAACATACGTTACAATAAAACACTCAATTATATGTACTGTTACAATATTTACATTGTAAGTGAGACTTCCAACATGCATACATAAAAAAACACCATGCTGTTTGTGTACAATTTAAGTATTTGTTTTGATATATGCACATCATATGCACGAAAATATTATTACATGACATTGCCAGAACTTAGTGTGTGATATAAAAAATCGATAAAAAAGATGTCTGAAAACAAAATGTAAAAAAGTGTGCAAGTGTTTGTTATTGTTTAACACTATTCGTGTAATCAAAAGAATATATTTAATTCTAATAATCATGATAATCAAAACGGAATTGTGACATGCAACAATAAGTAAAAAGTTTAGGTGTTTATCCTGTCATTTTTGCAAATAACAGATTTCCATCAAAGATATTTTATGCTATAGATATTCAATTGACAGATTGGTATTTTTGTAGAAGTTCTACAATGTCTTCATGTCTTGGTCTCCATGATTGTCTTGCTACATCAATTGGAGATTCCCCGAGATTTACTTTTGCTCCATTATCAAGCAGGAATTTAACAACATTATAACGACCCCGAATTGATGCTTCCCACAGAGGTGAGTTATTATACATATTACAGAGGTTCACATCCCCACCATGGTTAACCAGGAAAGAAACAATATCAAGGTGTCCTTCCCTTGCTGCAACATACAGAGGTGATTCATTAAGTATAGTACAGAGGTTCACATCCCCACCATGCTTAACCAGGTATGATACCATATCAAGGTGTCCTCCCCTGGCTGCAGTGTACAGAGGTGAATCATTACCAATAGTACAGAGGTTCACGTCCCCACCATGGTTAACCAAGAAAAAAACAATATCAAGGTGTCCTTCCTCTGCTGCAGTGTACAGAGGTGATTGATTAAACATAGTACAGAGGCTCACATCCCCACCATCTTCAACCAAGACAGAAACAATATTAAGGTATCCTTCCTCTGCTGCAGCATACAGAGGTGATTGATTATACTTATTACAGAGGTTCACATCCCCACCATGGCTCACCAAGTAAGAAACAATATCAAAGTCTCCTTCCCTTGATGCAACAAACAGAGGTGATCTCTTATCCCTAGTAAGGAGGTTCACATCCCCACCATGGTTAACCAGGTGTATTACAATATCAAGGTGTCCCATCTCTGATGCTGCAGTCAATGGTGTGTAGTAAGGTTTATTTTCAGGGTTAATTATTCCATTCATCTCTAAAAGAATCTTAACAGCAGACATGTTACCAATATGGCATGCTGCTGTAAGTGGTGTGTGAAATCTATGATAATTACGGTAAGGATTCTTGTCACGATCCATACCATCACCCACTGCTGATACATTTACAGCATTACTTTCTGTATACTTTAATAAAACCTGTAAAACATCTTCATTACCATTGTAGACTGCCAAGGTAAGTAACCGTGATTGTTCTGATAGGTCTGATCCAATAACAGATGTCACTGTATCATGTTCACCGAGGACATAATCTATGATTCTCTTTAACAGGTGACTGTGGCAGTAGTATATTACCAAGCTAATTAAACGTATGGAATAACCATCATCATCATCATCATCGTCATCATCATCATCATCATCAACATCTGTCCATGCCAACCCTAACAACAGATCCTGACGATTTTCTTCATCATAATTCAGAGTACCCTCTTCCTTGTTTATTGCCATCTTTTTACTCTGTTGTGTTATGTGGTCCAAATCACCTTTCATTACTGTAAGGAATTTTTCTTTGAATTGTTGATATGACAACTTTTTCTTTAGAACGTCCATGAAGACATCAACAAATATTCTATGTGACAGAGTAGGGTTGGTAAATACATCATACAGCTTTCCATCATTTATATCTTTTAAAAGTCTGTCAGCTAATAATGGATACATGTCTTCTGTGACTTCAATTCTGATCTGATCAACTGTGTCTGTTCCTGATATAACAAGTTTGTTCCGAACAAATGTACTGGACATGTATTCTATCATGAGTTCTACATGCTGTTTTCCAAAATGGTAGGCAACAATTTCATATATGGAGTCATGGATAAATGTGTAATGGTCACCATATTTAGTGAGGTATGTTCCAGATAAATGTTGTAGTGCTTGGTTTATCTGACTGTTGGTTGGGTTTGCACAATCACTGCATGAGTCAAAGATGTCATTTATTAAATCCTTGTTGATGGATGTCAAAGGTTTGTTCATGCTTGATATCTTCTTGGAGTTCATCATACAGAGGACCAAAACTGCATACTGTGTTCTTTTCATTTCCACCATTTTGTCGAGTTCATCTTTAACACACTCGACTGGGTGATCAAAAAAAGCTTTGGGATTCTTAAAATGTTTATCTGATGCTACAAAAATTCTACATAACAAGGGAAACATAAAATTACAATTTACAAATGATAGATTATCAAATTGTTCCTTAACATTTTTGTTTGTACAGTGGTTTTTGAATATATTTATCTTGTCTAATACAGTTAACTGATTTGACTTACTCTCAACATCAATAACATTTTCTAGTACAAAACTGCCAACCTTGTTAGCCTGATTATACACTAAAGTTCTGCAGGTACAAATAAGTCTTGATTGTGTACCTATTGCTGACAAAATACTGGTTTTAATGTTATTGAATTTGTTATATAATGAAACATCAAAAGAAAAAACGCCTAAAACATCGTCAATTACAAAAACCTGAGACACAGACTTGTCACCAAACTGTATAATGTCCTCTAGTTGACAAATCGGTACCACTTCAAATTTCTGTTTCTGGTATTCCAGTGCTATATGTCTTGCAATGCTTGTCTTCCCAGCTCCAGGACCTCCTATTATTGTCACAATCTGATGTTGGTTGAGTTTGTTTGTAACTTCTTTTACAGCTGCTGTTCTACTGTAGAACACCAAATCTTCTGCTGCCCATGCATCTAGCTGAGTGATCTGGCAATCTGAAAACAATAATGCAAATTATATAAATGCTTGCTGCCCCACAACTATGCCATGAGTTAAATATAAAGTTGATAGCAATCAACTGACTAGAAATATGATTATTATAGGAACACTAAAGTTAACAGACAATGTAAACAACAACATCATACCATAATTCATCTGCAAATATTTTGCTGTTCATGTATGAAAAGTGTGATGGAATTTAAACAATAGTTCCACAGAAAAATTTTGTTACTGGTTAACAGGAAGTAGATGTCTGATAGATCTAAACAAGAGTTAACACTAAAGTATATCTTGCCTACTGGCACCATCAGAAAGAATTATTCTTTTTTTACTTCCACTATATTATGAATTTACACGGATTTTCAGTTGTCCAAACATCAGCAACCTAGGCGTATTAGTTGCTGAATAATACACTAAGTGAATGAAAAGTGTGACAGATTTTTTTTCATTTTTGGTAAACAAGCAGTATATGTGTAATGGATCCTAAATCATATCTCACTATACATGGTATACATACCAAGCTTGTTACCATATATACGCAAACTAGGAGTAATAGTTGCAGAGTTATAATCATACAAAAAGTGGGACGGAATCAAACTTTGGCGGAAAAAATTAAGTTTTCATTTAAGTGGAAGTAGATATCGGATTGATCTAGAAAGATATCCCACTATGCATCATGTCAATATCAAGCTTGTGACAAAAAAAAGATGAGTTATGAGTAAACAACAAGAGGCTCCCAAGAGCCTGAATTGCTCACCTGAACTACACAGATACATATATTTGTAGATATTATTGTGCTTAACCATATGCGATTTAAATTTTGGAAATACCTTGGTTAGTTTTTAAGATATTGGGCTTAATAAGTGCAAATTTGGCGAAAAATAGGAAAAAGAACAATAACTCCCACATCAGCAGTCAGATCTTTTTTTAAATTTCAGGACAGGTAAATCTTAACATGCTGATCACTTTTGATTCTTGCACAATTTTGATATCTGAAACCATTTTTGAGTTATTAGCAAAAAGATGCAATTTACCCCTATGTTCTTTTTTTAGCCATGGTGGCAATGTTTTTTTTTTACAAATAAAAAATCTGACAATAGAGTTGTAGCATATAAGCTATTAAACAATGGCAAATGGTAAATTTTGATGCTTTAAGGGCCATAACTCCTAAAAGAAATGGTTCTACATCTTTGACCTAATTACATAAAATGTAGATCTTGATGTGCTTAATCATATGCAATTTGAATTTATAAAATATCTTGTATAGTTTTCAAGATATAGGGCTAAATAAGTGCAAATTTTTCAAAAAAATCCAGAAAAAGGGCAATAACTCCTACATTTTGTGTATGTCAATTGTTGAATCTTCTTGAAAATTTCAGAGCAGGTAGATCTTGAGATGCTGATCACTTTTGTCTCACATCAGAATTTTGATATCTGTAACTATTTTTTAGTAATTAGCAAAAAACTGAAATTTACCCCTATGTTCTATTTTTAGCCATGGCAGCCATATTTTTTGACAAATCGAAAATCCGAACAAAAGCATTGTAGCAATTATGCTATTAAGCAACTGTGCCAAGTTTGGTTGAAGTTGGATGCATGGTGTCAGACAAGTTCATCTTTGAAATTCAGGAGAAAAGTAATGAAAAATGGTAAATTTTGACGCTTTAAGGGCCATAACTCCTAAAAGAAATGGTTCTACAGCTTTCACCTAATTACATGAAACGTAGATCTTGACATGCTTAATCATATGCAATTTGAATTTTTGAAATATCTTGTGTAGTTTTCAAGATATAGGGCTAAATAAGTGCAAAATTTTCAAAAAAATCCAGAAAAAGGGCAATAACTCCTACATCGGTTGTTGGATCTTTTTGAAAATTTCTGGGCAGGTAGATCTTGAGGTGCTGATCACTTTAACTTTCAGCCAGAATTTTGATATCTGTTACCGTTTTTGAGTTATTTGCAAATAAAAAGCTACGCCGAGCGCGGCATGATACGACCGCAACAAGTTGAACCCTGTACGTTGGAGGCCCAATATGGATAGTCCATTGCTTTGGTCACATGAAGCCCATGGTGGACTTACAAAGCTTTTTGACACATGCATCCTGTGGTGGACTTATAGAAATGCATTTTTGACAAATATATTTACATCAACATCTTATACAAAAAGCCTTATTTCTATACATGTATTACTTTACAATTTTGGCCCTTTGACCCCTTATTCCTAAAAAATGGTAAAAGATATTGCTAATCAGATAAAAAATTAATAGGAAATTGTGTACATGGAATCCAATGAAAAAAAGATTACGAAAATCAGACCACAAATAAAAAAGTTGATTTTATGGGCGTGCCCTGTCTTTAGCCCCCTGTAACAATGTAATGGTGAAAAACATATCAAAATCATTGACACATTTTGTTGACAGAATTTAATGATGAATTCAACAAAGAAAGAATTTTCAAAATCTAATGAATAATAAACATTCTACAACAGTTTTGTCAATACACCCGTTTTAGCCCTTTTTGGCCCTTTTTTCTAAAACAGTAGGGGCCACAAACCCCAAATACAAAACCAAGATTCCTTTAGTGGATATAATCATCATATATAAACTTCATAACAATTGGCAGGCCAACTACAACTTGATTTTTGGTTTAAAACTATTTGCATTGACAAACTTTTAAAAATGGCGTTTTTGGCCCCTTTGACCCCTAATTTCTCAAAAACGGTAAGAGAAATTGCAAATCTGATTGAAAAACGCAGGCAGGGATTTTCACAAGGATTCCAATGAAAAAAAGATTTTGAAAATCGGACCACAAATAAAAAAGTCGATTTTTGGGGTGTGGCCCCTTTTTGACCCCCTGTAGCAATGTAACAGTGCAATAAATATCAAAATCATTGACACATTTAGTTGACAGAATTTAATGAGGAATTCATTAAAAAAAGAATTTTCAAAATCAAATGAATAACAAACATTTTACAACAGTTTTGTCAATACACCCGTTTTAGCCCCTTTTTGCCCTTTTTTCTAAAACGGTAGGGGCTACAAACCCCAAATACAACACCAACCTTCCTTTAGTGGTTACAAACATCATATTAAAATTTTAAAACAATTGGTCAACATTTACTCAAGTTATCGCACGGAAACAAAATGTTCCCAGACGACGACGACGACGACGACGACGACGACAACGACGACGACATCGCCATAACATTATACGATCGCAAAATTTTGCGGTCGTATAATAACTGTATTTGACCCCCCTGTTCTATTTTTAGTAACAGCGGCCATGTTTTTTTACGTATCAAAAATCCAAACGCAAACTTTTTGCACAATACCCTAAGGAACAACCATATCAAGTTTGGCTGCAATTGGCCTAGCAGTTTCAGAGAAGAAGATGTTTGAAACAAGAGGCTCCCAGGAGCCTGAATCACTCACCTGGTCTTAATGTCAACCCTTTGAAGACTTTTGTATAGCTAAATGAGCTGAATGTTTAAGCAATAAAAAGCTTTTCTCTATCTGCAATAGTTTTCATTCCAAAGCAAAAAACACTATTTTTCACCTTTAAAGGGCCATAACCCCTTAAAGGGGTCATCTGACAACTTCGACCCTAAAAAGACTTTTGTAGAGCTAATTTAGCTGAACATTTAAGCAAGCAACATCTTTTCTCTATCTGCAAAAGTTTTCTTTCTTTAGGCCAAAAACATTATTTTTTGCCTTTAAGGGGCCGTAACCACTATAAGGGGTCATCTGGCAACTTTGACCCTATGGAAATTTTTGTAGAACTAAATAAGCTGAACATTTAAGCAAGCAACAACTTTTCTCTATCTGCAATAGTTTTCATTCCATAGGCCAAAAACACTATTTTTTGCCTTTAAGGGGCTGTAACCCCTATAGGGGGTCATCTGACAACTTCGACCTTATGGAGACTTTTGTAGAGCTAAATGCGCTGAACATTTAAGCAAGCAACAGCTTCTCTCTATCTGCAATAGTTTTCATTCCATAGGCCAAAAACATGAAAAAATGCTATTTTTCACCTTTAAGGGGCCGTAACTCCCGTAAGGGGTCATCTGACAACTTCGACTCAATGGAGACTTTTGTAGAAATTTTGATGCTGAAGCAGTAGCGTGGCATTAGATTTCATCTATCTCTTATTCTTTTTGATTTACAAGCCAAAAACAGTAGTCTGACCCCCCTGGTCTATTTTTAGCAACGGCGGCCATGTTTTTCGACGAATCAAAAATCCCCACTTCAGTTCTGTGGGGTATACCCTAAAGTACCACCAGACCAAATTTGGTTTGAATCTGTGCAGCTGTTTCAAAGGAGAAGAAGTTTGAAGAAAAGTTAACGACGACAAGGACGACGACGACGACGAGGACGACAGACGTGACGACGGACGACGACGACGACGGACGCCAAGTGATGGCAATAACTCACATGGCCTTTGGCCAGGTGAGCTAAAAAGCTAACGACGGACGACGGACGGACGAGCTAAAAAGGGGAAAAAAAAGCAGGCAGAACTATGGAATCACAGAACTAGAGACGGACACAGGTAAAACTATGGAATCACAGAACTAGAGACGGACACAGGTAAAACTATGGAATCACAGAACTACAGACAGACACAGGTAAAACTATGGAATCACAGAACTAGAGACGGACACAGGTAAAACTATGGAATCATAGAACTAGAGACGGACACAGGTAAAACTATGGAATCACAGAACTACAGACGGACACAGGTAAAACTATGGAATCACAGAACTACAGACGGACACAGGTAAAACTATGGAATCACAGAACTAGAGATGGACACAGGTAAAACTATGGAATCACAGAACTACAGACGGACACAAGTAAAACTATGGAATCACAGAACTAGAGACGGACACAGGTAAAACTATGGAATCACAGAACTAGAGACGGACACAGGTAAAACTATGGAATCACATAACTACAGACGGACACAGGTAAAACTATGGAATCACAGAACTACAGACAGACACAGGTAAAACTATGGAATCACAGAACTACAGACTGACACAGGTAAAACTATGGAATCACATAACTACAGACGGACACAGGTAAAACTATGGAATCACAGAACTATAGACGGACACAGGTAAAACTATGGAATCACAGAACTACAGACAGACACAGGTAAAACTATGGACTCACAGAACTAGAGACGGACACAGGTAAAACTATGGAATCACAGAACTACAGACAGACACAGGCAGAACTATGGAATCACAGAACTACAGACAGACACAGGTAAAACTATGGAATCACAGAACTACAGAGAGACACAGGTAAAACTATGGAATCACAGAACTACAGACAGACACAGGCAGAACTATGGAATCACAGAACTACAGACAGACACAGGTAAAACTATGGAATCACAGAACTACAGAGAGACACAGGTAAAACTATGGAATCACAGAGCTACAGACAGACACAGGCAGAACTATGGAATCACAGAACTACAGACAGACACAGGTAAAACTATGGAATCACAGAACTACAGACAGACACAGGTAAAACTATGGAATCACAGAACTAGAGACGGACACAGGTAAAACTATGGAATCACAGAACTACAGACAGACACAGGTAAAACTATGGAATCACAGAACTAGAGACGGACACAGGTAAAACTATGGAATCACAGAACTACAGACAGACACAGGTAAAACTATGGAATCACAGAACTACAGACAGACACAGGCAGAACTATGGAATCACAGAACTACAGACAGACACAGGTAAAACTATGGAATCACAGATCTACAGACGGACACAGGTAAAACTATGGAATCACAGAACTACAGACAGACACAGGCAGAACTATGGAATCATAGAACTAGAGACGGACACAGGTAAAACTATGGAATCACAGAACTACAGACAGACACAGGCAGAACTATGGAATCACAGAACAACAGACAGACACAGGTAAAACTATGGAATCACAGAACTACAGACAGACACAGGCAGAACTATGGAATCACAGAACTACAGACAGACACAGGTAAAACTATGGAATCACAGAGCTACAGACAGACACAGGCAGAACTATGGAATCACAGAACAACAGACAGACACAGGTAAAACTATGGAATCACAGAACTACAGACTGACACAGGTAAAACTATGGAATCACAGAACTACAGACAGACACAGGTAAAACTATGGAATCACAGAACTAGAGACGGACACAGGTAAAACTATGGAATCACAGAACTACAGACAGACACAGGTAAAACTATGGAATCACAGAACTACAGACAGACACAGGTAAAACTATGGAATCACAGAACTACAGACAGACACAGGCAGAACTATGGAATCACAGAACTACAGACAGACACAGGTAAAACTATGGAATCACAGATCTACAGACGGACACAGGTAAAACTATGGAATCACAGAACTACAGACGGACACAGGTAAAACTATGGAATCACAGAACTAGAGATGGACACAGGTAAAACTATGGAATCACAGAACTACAGACGGACACAAGTAAAACTATGGAATCACAGAACTACAGACGGACACAGGTAAAACTATGGAATCACAGAACTAGAGATGGACACAGGTAAAACTATGGAATCACAGAACTACAGACGGACACAAGTAAAACTATGGAATCACAGAACTACAGACAGACACAGGCAGAACTATGGAATCACAGAACTACAGACAGACACAGGTAAAACTATGGAATCACAGAACTACAGAGAGACACAGGTAAAACTATGGAATCACAGAGCTACAGACAGACACAGGCAGAACTATGGAATCACAGAACTACAGACAGACACAGGTAAAACTATGGAATCACAGAACTACAGACTGACACAGGTAAAACTATGGAATCACAGAACTACAGACAGACACAGGTAAAACTATGGAATCACAGAACTAGAGACGGACACAGGTAAAACTATGGAATCACAGAACTACAGACAGACACAGGTAAAACTATGGAATCACAGAAATAGAGACGGACACAGGTAAAACTATGGAATCACAGAACTACAGACAGACACAGGTAAAACTATGGAATCACAGAACTACAGACAGACACAGGCAGAACTATGGAATCACAGAACTACAGACAGACACAGGTAAAACTATGGAATCACAGAGCTACAGACAGACACAGGCAGAACTATGGAATCACAGAACAACAGACAGACACAGGTAAAACTATGGAATCACAGAACTACAGACTGACACAGGTAAAACTATGGAATCACAGAACTACAGACAGACACAGGTAAAACTATGGAATCACAGAACTAGAGACGGACACAGGTAAAACTATGGAATCACAGAACTACAGACAGACACAGGTAAAACTATGGAATCACAGAACTAGAGACGGACACAGGTAAAACTATGGAATCACAGAACTACAGACAGACACAGGTAAAACTATGGAATCACAGAACTACAGACAGACACAGGCAGAACTATGGAATCACAGAACTACAGACAGACACAGGTAAAACTATGGAATCACAGATCTACAGACGGACACAGGTAAAACTATGGAATCACAGAACTACAGACGGACACAGGTAAAACTATGGAATCACAGAACTACAGACAGACACAGGAAAAACTATGGAATCACACAACTAGAGACGGACACAGGTAAAACTATGGAATCACAGAACTACAGACGGACACAGGTAAAACTATGGAATCACAGAACTACAGACAGACACAGGTAAAACTATGGAATCACAGAACTAGAGACGGACACAGGTAAAACTATGGAATCACAGAACTACAGACAGACACAGGCAGAACTATGGAATCACAGAACTACAGACAGACACAGGTAAAACTATGGAATCACAGAACTACAGAGAGACACAGGTAAAACTATGGAATCACAGAACTACAGACAGACACAGGCAGAACTATGGAATCACAGAACTACAGACAGACACAGGTAAAACTATGGAATCACAGAACTACAGAGAGACACAGGTAAAACTATGGAATCACAGAGCTACAGACAGACACAGGCAGAACTATGGAATCACAGAACTACAGACGGACACAGGTAAAACTATGGAATCACAGAACTAGAGACGGACACAGGTAAAACTATGTAATCACAGAACTACAGACAGACACAGGTAAAACTATGGAATCACAGAACTACAGACAGACACAGGTAAAACTATGGAATCACAGAACTACAGACAGACACAGGCAGAACTATGGAATCACAGAACTACAGACAGACACAGGTAAAACTATGGAATCACAGATCTACAGACGGACACAGGTAAAACTATGGAATCACAGAACTACAGACGGACACAGGTAAAACTATGGAATCACAGAACTACAGACAGACACAGGAAAAACTATGGAATCACACAACTAGAGACGGACACAGGTAAAACTATGGAATCACAGAACTACAGACAGACACAGGTAAAGCTATGGAATCACAGAACTAGAGACGGACACAGGTAAAACTATGGAATCACAGAACTACAGACGGACACAGGTAAAACTATGGAATCACAGAACTACAGACAGACACAGGTAAAGCTATGGAATCACAGAACTAGAGACGGACACAGGTAAAACTATGGAATCACAGAACTAGAGACGGACACAGGTAAAACTATGGAATCACAGAACTAGAGACGGAAACAGGTAAAACTATGGAATCACATAACTACAGACGGACACAGGTAAAACTATGGAATCACAGAACTACAGACAGACACAGGTAAAACTATGGAATCACAGAACTACAGACAGACACAGGTAAAACTATGGAATCACAGAACTAGAGACGGACACAGGTAAAACTATGGAATCACAGAACTAGAGAAGGACTCAGGTAAAACTATGGAATCACAGAACTAGAGACGGACACAGGTAAAACTATGGAATCACAGAACTACGGACGGACACAGGTAAAACTATGCAATCACAGAACTAGAGACGGACACAGGTAAAACTATGGAATCACAGAACTACAGACGGACACAGGTAAAACTATGGAATCACAGAACTAGAGACGAACACAGGTAAAACTATGGAATCACAGAACTAGAGACGGACACAGGTAAAACTATGGAATCACAGAACTAGAAACGGACACAGGTAAAACTATGGAATCACAGAACTACAGACGGACACAGGTAAAACTATGGAATCACAGAACTAGAGACGGACACAGGTAAAACTATGGAATCACAGAACTACAGACAGACACAGGTAAAACTATGGAATCACAGAACTACAGACAGACACAGGTAAAACTATGGAATCACAGAACTACAGAGAGACACAGGTAAAACTATGGAATCACAGAACTACAGACAGACACAGGCAGAACTATGGAATCACAGAACTACAGACAGACACAGGTAAAACTATGGAATCACAGAACTACAGACTGACACAGGTAAAACTATGGAATCACAGAACTACAGACAGACACAGGTAAAACTATGGAATCACAGAACTACAGACGGACACAAGTAAAACTATGGAATCACATAACTACAGACGGACACAGGTAAAACTATGGAATCACAGAACTAGAGACGGACACAGGTAAAACTATGGAATCACAGAACTACAGACAGACACAGGTAAAACTATGGAATCACAGAACTACAGACAGACACAGGTAAAACTATGGAATCACAGAACTACAGAGAGACACAGGTAAAACTATGGAATCACAGAACTACAGACAGACACAGGCAGAACTATGGAATCACAGAACTACAGACAGACACAGGCAGAACTATGGAATCACAGAACTACAGACAGACACAGGTAAAACTATGGAATCACAGAACTACAGACGGACACAGGTAAAACTATGGAATCACAGAGCTACAGACGGACACAGGTAAAACTATGGAATCACAGAACTACAGACGGACACAGGTAAAACTATGGAATCACAGAACTACAGACAGACACAGGTAAAGCTATGGAATCACAGAACTAGAGACGGACACAGGTAAAACTATGGAATCACAGAACTAGAGACGGACACAGGTAAAACTATGGAATCACAGAACTAGAGACGGACACAGGTAAAACTATGGAATCACATAACTACAGACGGACACAGGTAAAACTATGGAATCACAGAACTACAGACAGACAAAGGTAAAACTATGGAATCACAGAACTACAGACAGACACAGGTAAAACTATGGAATCACAGAACTACAGACAGACACAGGTAAAACTATGGAATCACAGAACTACAGACAGACACATGTAAAACTATGGAATCACAGAACTAGAGACGGACACAGGTAAAACTATGGAATCACAGAACTAGAGACGGACACAGGTAAAACTATGGAATCACAGAACTACAGACGGACACAGGCAGAACTATGGAATCACAGAACTACAGACAGACACAGGCAGAACTATGGAATCACAAAACTACAGACAGACACAGGCAGAACTTCGGAATCACAGAACTACAGACGGACACAGGTAAAACTATGGAATCACAGAACTAGAGACGGACACAGGTAAAACTATGGAATCACAGAACTACAGACAGACACAGGTAAAACTATGGAATCACAGAACTACAGACAGACACAGGTAAAACTATGGAATCACAGAACTACAGACGGACACAGGTAAAACTATGGAATCACATAACTACAGACAGACACAGGTAAAACTATGGAATCACAGAACTACAGACGGACACAGGTAAAACTATGGAATCACAGAACTAGAGACGGACACAGGTAAAACTATGTAATCACAGAACTACAGACAGACACAGGTAAAACTATGGAATCACAGAACTACAGACAGACACAGGTAAAACTATGGAATCACAGAACTACAGACAGACACAGGTAAAACTATGGAATCACAGAACTACAGACAGACACAGGTAAAACAAATAGGCTTTAATATAATATTTAATTGTCATACTCACTTAAAATCGTGCCACTTTATTATGATCCGGACTCTTAAACTAAATTAACTAAACACAGTCGATAACTTGTTTACATACTTTAAAAACTCTTCAATTCAAATAATAATTATATGTATTGATCATTGGCGGTTGGTATTAAAATGCATTCTGTGAGAGTTTAAATAGTAACGTTGATGGAGCCACCTGTAGGATTTTCTTCAGCTGATTGGACAATAACTGTGTTGTTAATTATAGTGGTCTAATTTTGCGATAAAAATAACTCGTTTTGAAACCGGGTTGTTTTATTTTCTTACGAACATCAATAAGAAGCTGTATGAATATTTCAATGAATATGAAAAAGGATACTTATATGAAGCCATATGCCCTATTGGCCAAATTATGAGAGACGATGAAAAGGTTTACGGGAAATCAACAAGTGTAAAGAAATCATTTATCGATAATAAAATTTGTACAATAATTACGGTTATAAAAAATAAAACTTCCGAACTTAGAGGATCAATATCAAATGAGAAAAGAAAAACATGGAAAACATACCGGGGAAATTGACAATTGCAATGGTCTTAAAATGGAAAACCCTCGGCTTTTATCCATTCAAATGCATTAAAAAATTATCAACATGTTTTCTTAATATTTGATCAGAACTATTAAGAGAAGGTCATAATAAACAACCTATAACAATTTCATTCAATTCTAATTACAATTTCTATGTTAAAACAGACGACGAACTTTCAATGTATTTCCTATGAAAAATGTAGAGAAGTTTTTTTTCCCGCCATATTTTTAAGGTGCTTATATCTTGAAAACGGCTTCATGTTTTTGAAAACTTTTTTCATAAAGTCTAGCTATTTTGAGCTATTCTTTCCCAATTTTCTATTTAAAAAAACTTTAATTACAAAAAATCTCAGGCTTGTACTCCCTTAAGAACTTTAAGTTATATGTGTACATATACATTGCTATGATTAAGTCCTTTATAGACTCACTGTGTTTGATACAAGTTAATTAGAAACTTCAAGTTATATGTGAACATATACATTGCTATGATAAAGTCCTTTACATAATCACTATGTTTGATACAAGTTAATTAAGAACTTCAAGTTATATGTGTACATATACATTGCTATGGTAAAGTCCTTTATATAATCACTTTGTTTCAAGTTAATTAAGGATTTCAAGATATATTTGTACATATACATTGTTATGATAAAGTCCTTTAGAAAATCACTTTTTTAATACACCTGAGTAGTTCTATATAAAAATCTAAGTTTTGGAATTGGTTATTCTGGGTGAGGTCATAGATTTCAAAGATTTTTTGCGTGTGATTCTCTTATGAGGTGGTGCTTATGGAAAAAAAAACTTGTTTTTAATTTTATTGCTTGGTTGCCATGGAAACAAAAAAACTCAACTTTTGCGGCCCGGGTTTAGGGAAATTTAGTCAAAATTGACCATTTTTAACTCTTTAGAGAGAAATATTTCCTACAGACACATCTTAAATGACAACGTAATATCAAAGAATAACATTTATTTATAAGAAATGACATAACATAACATTAATTTATAAGAAATGACATAACATAACATTTATTTATAAGAAATGACATAACATATAACATTGATTCATATAACATAATTTTGAATTTGAACAACATGAAAAGTGCTGGCACGGCAGATTCGGGGAAAAAGATGAAAAACCAGAATTTTACAATTGTTGACCTAAATTATTTCAATTTTTCGACATACAATATCACAATAATTTTGTTAATTTGTTAATTTGCTGAAAATAGTTACTTATGGCCTTTTTAAGTTTGAAAAAAGTGTGTAATTTGTTGATGTGTTAAAAAATGAATTAAACATAGGACCCTCATGGCAGTTAATAATAATAACGTAAAGAAAAAGTAAATACATTTCAATTCAATTACACAAGAAAATATAAATCTAAAGTTTTTTTTCAGATAATTAACAAAACGCACATTAAATGTGGTATAAATAAATAATTTATAGCATTTAAAATAATTTTATCCAGGGTTAAAAAAGTGCTGAGTCAGCATAATTAAGATTTTGTTTAATAGTGGAATTAAACAATTAAAAAAATAAATGAAAGATTTACATATCATAAAATGTGATTGGAATAAATAATGTATAGCATTGAAAACAATAATAAGAGTTAAAAAGTGCTGAGTCAGCATTATTCCAAATCTTGTCATTAATGGAATTATGGAAAAAATATAAGTTCATGTGTAAAAGGCTAAGATCGGTGTGGACAAACAAAGCATAGAGTAAAAATGTACATTGTAGGTAGGGAACCAAAAATACACATATTTTTTATATGGAGTAGATTATTGACCCATCTAACACAGAGGTACCCTCCAACTAGAAAATGGGTCTATGAGCCACAGAATGGCCCTCCCATTCTTGAAATATTATTGATCCCAAACAAGGGGTTGCAGCAAGATGTGCTAAGGATACAACAACTCGACCACTCAAAAAATAGGAAGTTGATTTACAACTGACCTGGAAAGGTACAACTCATCATGCGAAAGCTTTATACCAAATTTAAAATCAATCCCTTCTGTAGAAGCTGAGAATTCAGGGAAGCGCAACGTATAAATTGGAATCACATCTTTAAGATCATCATGACGCTGTGGAGGAATATGCTAGAACCTGAATAAAGAGGGAAAAGGACCAAGAACCAGAGCTTGAATCACTGTCGGACTGGATAAGGACCATCCGATCTCTTGTACGAAGCCGAATAGACAAACTTCGCAAATGTGTGAACCCCCGGCCTTCTTCTGTATTTAGAGATCGTGAAGCTCTCAATTGTCTCTCTTCCTTACATGACAGGTATTTTGTCACGCCAGCAGACAAGGCTTCCGAAGGAACTTGAGATAAAGGACACTACAGATTCTATAGTTCCGCTTAATATTTGGATCTATTTCTCGACATTGACACACAAGGAAGGCTTTGTACAAAGCTCTATGACAAACGTGATGACTTCAACTTTCCAATAGTTAACTTTCCCTTTCTGTGTAGCAACATTTCGTCCGCTCCAGCATATGGAGTTTACGTATCACAATTGATTCGTTATTCCAGAGCATGTGGGAGTACAACGATTTCCTTGATAGAGCTGCACGGCTGACAAGCAAATTGTTAACACAGGGGTACGTTGTTCCCAGGTTGTTGTAATCACTTAAGAAATTTTACGGACGACATCATATGCTTGTATACAAATACGGGATTTCTATCTCTCAAATGAGCACAGATGTTGGTTTGACATAGAGTTTTGTAATGTCATCCTTTCCGGATTTGACCAACAGTTAATCGATCTATAGCAAGCAGGAACTGCTCACTCTTCCGGAGCACCTGAGTTCACTCTCGTTTCGACTTGAGTTCGCGTTGCTGAATGTGGTTTTGTTGTTATGTATGTGTGTGTTTTATGTTATGTGGTTTGTTTTGTTGTGATGATTTTTTGTCTGCCGGTTTTGTCCTTGTCTTTACGGTTTTATGATACTGATTAACCCTTTGGTACACCTTTGCTTCTTCCAATAATATAGTTTTTGTATGTAAAACACATTATTACAATTGTCTAATAAAAGAACTAGGCATTGATGGTAATACTTCCGCTAGTGCTACATACAAACGGACTACATTTAACAAAGATGAAATCATAGCCAACCATAGCTCTTTTATGTCCTCTTTCAATATTCCAATGAAAGAGGAACATAAATAGTTTCCCTATTTGTACTGGATACCTAAACTTCACAAAAATCCGTACAAAGAAAGGTAAATAGCTGGATCTTCATCATGTTCAACTACAGAGCTCTCCGTTCATTTAACTAAAATCTTGTCTGCTGACAAAGAAGGTCAACAAGAATACTGCGACACTATTTATAATCGTAGTGGAATTAACCATATGTGGATTTTGAAGAATATGGCCAGCAGTCATAACATGCCCTAGAAAATTTTAAACTGGCTTTTTTTGTGTAGATTTTTAATGAACATAAATTAAAGTAATTACTTTAAATAATGAAGAACGATTTTTAGCAGAAAACTTAAAGAGTAAAATGTTTACCTCATGTGCAATTTGGGTATCGCTGTTGTGAAAAGTTAGGGTAATTCCAAGGTAGTGTCTTTAAGTCTTTAAAATAAAAATGACAACATAGTTCGAGACAATGAATTTTGCTACGCCTGACGCGCGTTTCGTCTATTCAAGACTCATCAGAGGCGCTCTACCAAAAATATTGAAAATGCCAAACACTATATGATTATGAAGAGCTTAAAACAGTCAAACCAAACATATCAAACTGGGAAACCAAATTATTACTAAAATGATCAACCTATGTCTAGGGTAGGAAGAACCTTAGGGTTTAGACAATTTTGAAATTTAGACGGATAGTTTAAAGCTTTGATGTGTTCTCCAACACCAGTGTTGGGGCCGGAGCGGGCTAACCTCGGGGAATTAAAATTCCACCAGCAGTGCTAACCTTCACGGGTGTTCGAAAAAAAATGACAACAAAGTTCCAGACAATGAATTTTGCTACGCCTGACGCGCGTTTCGTCTATTCAAGACTCATCAGAGGCGCTCTACCAAAAATATTGAAAATGCCAAACACTATATGATTATGAAGAGCATAGAACAGTCAAACCAAACATATCAAACTGGGGAACAAAATTATTACTAAGATGATCAACCTATATCTGGGGTTGAAGTCTTTTTTTTTGTAACAAATATTAAAATTCTTTTTGTATAGATAAATATACATGTAGTAAACTTTACTCTTAAAACACAACTGACCAAAATAATTAGGAGAAGTGTTTTGATAAAGATAAGAGACATAACTGTCAAAGTTGTTGCAATTTGATTACCGTCACGTTAGACCAATAGAATGCTGTGGTTTACTTTGGCAATATTGGTTTTCATTCCATAGACCTTATGATTGGTTTTAATACCCTAGTTGCCCATGTTGAGCCGCTCCCTGAGCTTAAAGTCCGTCTTCAGATGTTAATTGTCATTGTTTTTAGCAAAACTTTTACTGTATATGCCAAGAAGCAGAGGTACCCAAAACTTGGGGTATCCAAATGTCAAAAGTCCGAAAGGGCAGAGACAAAACCAGTAAACACCAACAAGAACGGGACAAAAAAGACAACATGTAAAACATTGAAACACAAAATAATTGAATATTAATCAACAACGCGAACTCCAGTCGAAACAAGAGTGAACTCAAGAATATGACAAAGAGCAATTTTTCACCTTTAAAGGACCATAACCCCTATAGGGTGGTCATCTATCAATTTCGACCTAATGAAGACTGTTTTAGAGCTCAATGATCTGAAGGTTCCAGCAAGCACCTGCTGAACAATATCCGCAATAGTTTCCATTATATAGGCTCAAATCATTTTGTTCGCCTGCAAAGAGCCGTAATCCATATAAATGGTCATCGTAAAACTTTTACTCATTGTGGACCTAAGTAGAACTTCTCAAGCTTAAGAAATTTGCATTATATTTCTCTATCAATTATAATTTGGAGCAATAAGCATAAAACTAGGGTCTGGCCACCTGTTTTACTTTTAGCAATGGTGGTCATGTTTTTTTCGGTAGCCAGTCACATTTTTTGTAATCCTATTGATGATATGTACAAGTTTCAAAGCAATCCCTTTAGTAGTTTCATGGATTTTTATAACATGTTAACAACGATGACAGTTGCCAAGTTATGGCAATTGATCACATGAACCTTCGGGTGAGCTACAAGTTGGTCGTTTTTATCTCAATTCAAATTGCTGAGTTATAAGCCATTATAAGTCATTTTACTCTATGTTCTATTTTTAGTGACAGTAGTCATATTTTCACCGAATCTGTTTTAAAATGAAGATAGTTTGTTGTTTATCATTAAATTTCGGGTAAATTGGTTCAGTGATTTCAAAGAAGGTTTTAAAAATTGTTTAGACAACTACTGAAGACTTACGTACAGATGGTAGATCTCACATTGGAATTTACCAGTTGATCTAAAAAGTGTCAAATTTGGGGAAAATACAAAGAAGACAATAAATCTTTCATAGTTTGTGAAATCTTCTTCAAAATTGTTGCTGATCAATTTAACCCCCAATGCTTTTTTTCTCAAGGTTTTGTAGTTAATTGTAAAATAAAGAAGTAATGTGTTCATGTGTCCTACAAGTCTGAACGTCACTTAGGACGTACAGTTTTTCATACTGAACAAAGTTTCATATCATTCTCACTTATAAGGAAAGTTGACGGAAATTTTCTTGTAAATCTTTATATCGGCCCAGTCCCAAACAGTTTGTAATACTTCGATGTATTTTGACAGTAGATTCACACAAGAGGATGTTTGAAAAGTGAAACAAAGTTATGGCAATAACCAGGTGATCTCAAAGTTTATAAGGCAAAATTAGACTATAATATCTAAATATAATTTTATTAAGCGAAATATAAATTTATTAAGCGAAATATAAATAATAAGTAAAAACTACAATTCAACAAAGCCAGTGCAAACATTTAATGTGAATAGGATGGACTTATGGTATTTATGAAATAATTCAAACATTTGATAAAATTATGGATCACATCTTTAATGTATCAATTTGAACATGTAAATAACAAACGAAACATTTTAGCATTAAGCAATGGACACATTATATTCATTCTTTTTCTGAGAATAACAATAACATACTTCCAAAATATTCTTATTAATACAGGTTTCAATAGAAATTAAATTACACCAATTTCATCATCAAACTTTGAAAATATAGCTACATTGTCAGACTAACCATATACTCTAAACATATAAAGAGAAAAAAATCCAGTATTAAATATCATCAAAATATTTCCATTAAATTAATAGCTGCCATAAAACAATTCTAATAATACCACAGTGTTAAAACAAAATATGTGAACTCATTTTATCTCATGTTTTAACAAATACCACAAATAGTGGACAGACAGACATTGTTTGGCTTTAGTGCCGTGTGGAGGTCGTAGAAAGCTTCCCCGTGCTTCAGTTGTATGCTCTTATATATTTTCGAGTACTGGAATATGTGTTGGAAAGACACAGTTTACATATTTCTAAAATTTGACAACGTTTGGCTGTTTCTTTAGAAATTGATAAATTTATCTGTTTGGTCATTGTTGTAATATTTTTGTGGCATTTTGTTTTTAATAAAATCTAATATTCAACCGGTTTTCCAAGTTTTCTACTCCTAGCGTGTCTGATGAAGGTTAATCCAGAAAAGCGCTTCACACGCAGTGAAATTTTGCTTTTTTACATTTATTAAAATCATTTCAATATGTGGATCGTGTCTTTTTGGCACATATTCCATATTCTTTCGTTTTTAATATTATTTCAGAGTTTGGCTTTAGTGCCGTGTGGAGGTCGTAGAAAGCTTCCCGTGCTTCAGTTGTATGCTCTTATATATTTTCGAGTACTGGAATATGTGTTGGAAAGACACAGTTTACATATTTCTAAAATTTGACAACGTTTGGCTTCTCTTTAGAAATTGATAAATTTATCTGTTTGGTCATTGTTGTAATATTTTTGTGGCATTTTGTTTTTAATAAAATCTAATATTCAACCGGTTTTCCAAGTTTTCTACTCCTAGCGTGTCTGATGAAGGTTAATCCAGAAAAGCGCTTCACACGCAGTGAAATTTTGCTTTTTTACATTTATTAAAATCATTTCAATATGTGGATCGTGTCTTTTTGGCACATATTCCATATTCTTTCGTTTTTAATATTATTTCAGAGTTTGGCTTTAGTGCCGTGTGGAGGTCGTAGAAAGCTTCCCCGTGCTTCAGTTGTATGCTCTTATATATTTTCGAGTACTGGAATATGTGTTGGAAAGACACAGTTTACATATTTCTAAAATTTGACAACGTTTGGCTGTTTCTTTAGAAATTGATAAATTTATCTGTTTGGTCATTGTTGTAATATTTTTGTGGCATTTTGTTTTTAATAAAATCTAATATTCAACCGGTTTTCCAAGTTTTCTACTCCTAGCGTGTCTGATGAAGGTTAATCCAGAAAAGCGCTTCACACGCAGTGAAATTTTGCTTTTTTACATTTATTAAAATCATTTCAATATGTGGATCGTGTCTTTTTGGCACATATTCCATATTCTTTCGTTTTTAATATTATTTCAGAGTTTGGCTTTAGTGCCGTGTGGAGGTCGTAGAAAGCTTCCCCGTGCTTCAGTTGTATGCTCTTATATATTTTCGAGTACTGGAATATGTGTTGGAAAGACACAGTTTACATATTTCTTAAATTTGACAACGTTTGGCTGTTTCTTTAGAAATTGATAAATTTATCTGTTTGGTCATTGTTGTAATATTTTTGTGGCATTTTGTTTTTAATAAAATCTAATATTCAACCGGTTTTCCAAGTTTTCTACTCCTAGCGTGTCTGATGAAGGTTAATCCAGAAAAGCGCTTCACACGCAGTGAAATTTTGCTTTTTTACATTTATTAAAATCATTTCAATATGTGGATCGTGTCTTTTTGGCACATATTCCATATTCTTTCGTTTTTAATATTGGTACGTGTATTTGTCCAGACCATCAAAATAGCTGTTTATGAATATAACAAACACAAACATATATTTCCAACAAATTTTTAAACACATTATATTCTCCATCTTTGGAATTCCTACTTATAGTTGATACATGTATGTATTGTAACAATAGAGTCCTGTACAGAATCACTATGTTGTTTACAAGTTAATTAAGAACTTCAAGTTATATGTGTACATATATATTGCTATGATAAAGTCCTTTATAGAATCACTTTGTTTGATACAAGTTAATTAAGAACTTCAAGTGATATGTGCAGATATACATTGCTATTATAAAGTCCTTTACACAATCACTGTGTTTGATACAAGTTAATGAAGAACTTCAAGTTAGATATGTACATATACATTGCTATGATTAAGTCCTTTACAGAATCACTGTGTTTGATACAAGTTAATTAAGAACTTCAAGTTCTATGCGTACATATATATTGCTATGATAAAGTCCTTTATACAATAACTATATTTGATAGAAGTTAATTAAGAACTGCAAGTTATATGTGTACTTATACATTGCTATGATAAAGTCCTTTAAGGAATTACCATGTTTGTTACAAGTTAATAAAGAACTGCAAGTTATATGTGAACATATACATTGCTATGATAAAGTCCTTTACATAATCACTCTGTTTGATACAAGTTAATTAAGAACTTCAAGTTATATGTGTACTTATACATTGCTATGATAAAGTCATTTACAGAATCACTGTGTTTGATACAAGTTAATTAAGAACTGCAAGTTATATGTGTACTTATACATTGCTATGATAAAGTCCTTTAAGGAATTACCATGTTTGATACAAGTTAATTAGAAACTTCAACTTATATGTGTACATATAATATGTACATGTAATATTTTTGGCTTCTGTTTTTGTTATATCAAATCTAATGTTTTACCGGTTTTCCAAGTTGTTTATACCTAGGGTGTCTGATGAAGGTTAATCCAGAATATTCACACGCAGTGAAATTTTGCATTGTACATTTATCAAAATCATTTCAATATGTGGAATGTGTCTTTCTGGCACATATTCCATATTCTTTCGATTTTAATATTATTTCAGAGTTTGGCTTTAGTGCCGTGTGGAGGCCGTAGAAAGCTTCCCCGTGCTTTAATTGTATGCTCTTATATATTTTCAAGTACTGGAATATGTGTTGGAAAGACACGTTTACATATTTCCAAAATTTGACAACATTTGGCTATTTCTTAAAAAAATAATAAATTTTTCTGTTTGGTCATTGTTGTAATATTTTTGGCTTCTGTTTTTGTTACATCAAATCTAATGTTCTACCGGTTTTCCAAGTTGTTTACTCCTAGCGTGTCTGATGAAGGTTAATCCAGAAAAGCGCTTCACACGCAGTGAAATTTTGCATTGTACATTTATCAAAATCATTTCAATATGTGGATTGTGTCTTTCTGGCACATATTCCATATTCTTTCGGTTTTAATATACATTGCTATGATAGAGTCCTTTATAGATAAAGTAATAAATACACAATACAATATACAACTGTCAATATTACACAGTATAAAGACTCCATTATATGTTTCAACTAACTCAGTAAAAAGAATTCATACGTCACAATAAATACAGTAAAAAGATTCATCATATGTTACAATAAATACAGTATAAAGACTCTATCATATGTTACAATAAATACAGTACAAAGACAGTCCAGGCACTTACTATTTATTGTAATATTACAAAGTAAAGTAATATTACAGTAGACAATAATTTAACTATATTACACGATTTTGTAAAATAAGGCAATAATTGAGTAGTTTCCCTTTGTCCAGACGATTTTTCTTTTGTAAAAAAACTAAAGGGACACAACCTCATATATTTTCATGAAAAATGAGAAAACAAATGAAAACAGATTATCTTTCTTTACTACAAAAATCGCGTAATCGTATGTAGGAGAAAATACTAGTATATTTAGTAAGGCCAGGAAAAGTTTTATATGTTTTAAAAGCAGATTTTATAATATACCATGTATGTTATAAGTACTAATTAGGTAGGTACAACAAAGTATGGCCTTGCGACTTCGTCCTTGGGGGCAAACTGAATTTAGTTATATTTTCATGCACAAAATATCCAATTTAATGCACAAAACATCAAATAAATCGTAGATGCTTTATTAACCTTTTAAAATAGACTTTTTGTTTATCTTTAATTGTCCTTAATATGTGTCTTAATTACAATTTGAAAGCATTTAAATTGTCGTCATGGATCCGTCAATATTTGAAAAAATAAATCATGTGAAGCAACTTTTGGTTTTATAAGGAAGCTTTTGCCAATTAAACAAGAGCACTGAAACAGGCACTATCTCTGTTTTATCATTTATTTTTAACACACTTTCAAAGTGTCCAGCCGATCTTTTTCCGGAAGGGCGGGGATAGGGGGGTAGCTTTTAAAAACATCTCTTACTTGTCAAGTATTCAAGATAACAAACATTATTCATATAGAATTTTTCTTAGTTCTAATTATGAATTGGAACTTACGGGAGTGTAAACTTTTTTTTCAAACGCACGATGTCAGACGTACGACCGACCTTTCTTAATCTTTCCTGAAAGGACCAGAAATAAACACATTTGGAAAGAAAAGTTTCATTGAAATTGTTTAAATCCATCAAATGCAATCAATGAATAGACGTAACCCTGTCAACATTGTATTGTACGATATATAAAAATGACAAATCATTATCTATGTAAAAAAGTTGTGCACCTAATTAAAAGAAAAATGATCTTGAATTCATGGAATTGGTCTCAATGCACTCAAGAGAAAGATTGAGTATGCGTAATTCCGTCTGATAAATGTTGCAAAAAAGCGAATTTATAACAGGTATAAAAAAACTATTACTGTTCAAAAAGTCACAGAGTCCAACGCACCTCACTGAAAGTTAAGGACGACCCTAGCATCGTAGGCTCTATTTCATACGAAAAATTATTTCACTCGACGATAGTGCAGTTGTGTTATAAGAAAAGTATTTAGTACAAGTAAAAATTGTTGCAATCGGTACGCGTGTAGAATTTTTCAGAGATATTTTTTCAAGTATTTTTTTCAGTTGTTTATAAGACACTCTAGCCACAGTCATAACCGTGATCCACGTGTGTTGTTTGTGGTCATTCAACCTAAAGAATTTTTAAAATCAAGATCAATCGGTTTACCAGATACATTTTTCTCAAAAGCAGACATGAACAGAGTGACCTTTCCTATTTACTGTCTGATAATTAGTGCACATGTTATAATAATCATAATTATGTCTAAAAGAAATGCTCGCTAGGTGATAAATAAAACATGTATAAGTGATCAGCTATTAGTAGATTTTTATAGAGGAGGGGCTATTGAATCTTTTTCAACCTGTCTTTTTAAAAAAAAATTGACAAATCGTACGTAGCGTGGCATTTTCATAAGTTTATTTTATTATTGTCTGTGCAACCTGAAGAAAGATTTATATTGATCTATAAAATAATGCTCTTAAAAAATACATTACATAAACAAAAACAACAAAAAATCAAAGCGCCCCTCTTACCGGAGAGAAATGTTGCATGCCACGTTAATGCAAGAGCATAAAGTACTAATACTTTGTCACGATCACAAATTATATTAACATTATCAAAACTAATTCAGCCTTTTATATTGCTGATATTATCGTATATATTTTTTGAAATACCATATTTTACAGTATATCATAAGTATATGAGTGCATTGGGTCAACAACCGGTTGAGAATTTTTTGTGTTTGAAAACATGCTTAACGCGCTCTGGCTATTTCAAGCGCGAACATTCATATCACAAAGTTATCACAGAAGTACAATGTTTTTCGAAAAAGAATTTTCTTATTCAGTGCTACATGTATGATTTAAAAAGTTAACGAGATTACGAAATATAATTTGATACATGTATATTGCCGCAGTCAAAAAACAATATAGACAATGATTCTTGTTCATAGGGGAATATTTTCCAAAATTTTTATTTAAATTTAATATGAAATATCAATAGAAAAATCTTGGTTAGAAAATATCATTCATTCTCTGTCTATCATATCTTCAAGAGTTGATTGAAACGCATTTGAACTATTTGAGGTAAAAGTCTACAATAAAGAGCGGCCAGAAAACTGATATCGAGTAAGGCCGATTGCAAACAAAACGACTACTGATTGAATGCCGGAGTTATCAGACAAAATCATAGTGGTATATGTACATCGGTCCGAAGTGGGAATACATTCACGTTTCTCGCAAATGAAAGAAGACTGACCTTGGTAAAATTGACCCTTAGGATCACCATATACGCATGCTAGCGGCTTTTCAAACGGCAGCAAAAAACCTCACCGAAAGTCCGTGTGTCCTTATATCCTCCACTTCGTCATCATTTCATATGAAAACTTAAACACTTCATGTTTACTTTATAGCCCTTTTTATGTTCGTCTCCCTGATTTACATGTACATGTAGCCGAATTTGTGCTGCTAACTTGAGATTAAAAGACTACCTAGTATGTAATATTTGTACATATTATAGTTTTTGTCTCGCCTGCGAAGCAGAGCGGGACATAGGTGTTACTTTACCGACGGCGGCGTTAACTTTTTGGAAAAGTTTTATGAGCACCTCCATATCTCAAGAACTATAAGTCCTAGGTTGATGAAACTTGGTATGCATATGCCCCAGTAGTAGCTTAGCACAGTTGCATCCCCATCTTATGGCCTAGACCTTGATATTCCAGTTGAGCGACTTTGAAAATTTTCAATACATATAATAGCAATTGAAAAGTTTTCCGAGCACCTCCATATCTCAAGAGCTATAGGTCCTAGGTTGATGAAACTTGGTATGCATATGCCCCAGTAGTAGCTTAGCACAGTTGCATCCCCATCTTTTGACCTTGACCTTTATTTTCCGGTTGAGTGACTTTGACAATTTTCAATACATATGATAGCAATGGAAAAGTTTTGCGAGCACCTCCATATCTCAAGAACTATAAGTCCTAGGTTGATGAAACTTGGTATGCATATGCCCGAGTAGTAGCTTAGCACAGTTGCATCCCCATCTTTTGACCTTGACCTTGGTTTTCCGGCTGAGTGACTTTGATTATTTTTATTGCATATATGTGCAATGTTTAAGTTCTATAAACATCTTATGATCTCAGAAACTGAAAATCCATGTAAATCCAAAATATAGTGGAAGTAAGAAAGAATAATTGCTTCTGATGGTGCCGGCAGGCAAGACATACTTTAGTGTTAACTCTTGTTTAATATAAAATGGCATTTAATTGTGGGCTGTGTCGCGTACACTTATTCCACATCTCTTTATTTTATTTAATACTCGGTCTGGTATGGTATTAAAATGTAACGGCCTCGAGAGGGTTTCAGTAATCCAAATATTAGGATCGCTTTAGTGCTAAGTTTTTATGAGCGACTATTATTCCGGGTCTCTAGACAGATCGCTTTGTGCACCTTTGTACACATAGAGACTGTAAAATGCACCCGAGGGATTAAATGGAGAAATCCTGTAAACAAGCATCCCGGGTTCGTCAGGCAACCATATGAGAGGTGCACTTTTATGGACAAAAGGTCATGTTCCTCGCATGTTAAATGTTTCGATAAAATGTTCTCTACAGTTGGCTAATTGTCCAACCTAAACCGGTTAAAAGTGGCAATCAAAAATGGATGGTTTCTATGGCCTTATGTGTCAATATACCATTGCTTATATATTCATCATTTCATGGTCATTGTATCAGCCTTAGTCAACAATAAAAAAAAACACACACACATACACCACCACCCCCACCCACCCCCCAAAAAAACACAAAAAACGAAAAAAAAACAAAAAACAAAAAAACATCGGGATTTGCACATTTGTTTATACATATGTACATGTATGTAACTAGGTCTTGTATTCTTTTTTAATGTTCGAAGTCCAAGAGCCATAACTTCGATTAAAATTAACTGACGGGGCCTATGACTTATCACGATAAACTTCCATTCCAAAATACCAATTCAATATGTGCAAGCATGTGGAAAAAAGTCCGAAAACAGGTTTTTTATGACATTTTTTACATGTACACTGTAAGTCTAAGGGCTATAATTTCGGTCAAAGGTTAGACAATACACTCTAACTTATAGTTTGAAATATTTTGAAATAATTTGTACTTTGAAAATACGACCACAATTAAAGAAACCTCTTGTGAATCAATTTGTGTAGTAGAAATAATGATTAACACAATGAAAAAATAATGATCAAAAACCAATGTAAAATAAACATTAATTCTACAGAACATTCATTTAGCCTCTTAAAATTTTGCATTTTTTCCACACAAAAAAACCCAAACAAACAAACAAAAAAAAACACTAACCCAAAATACGAGACATAGCTTTTTAGTGAAAAGTAACACCATATCAAAACTTTATTAAAGTTGGTTGGCCCACTACAAGTAAAGTACATTGATATTTTGAGCATTTTAGCCGCTGCTGTATTGTAACGATGCAAGATACATCAAAGAAGCAAAGAGGCAAAAACGGGGCATTCGAGTGTCAAAACAACAAAACCGGTAAACACGAACGGTATCCCCATTCAACCACTTGCGCCACATATCAAACTCGCTTTTTGGGCAATGCGGCCTGCCCAATGTCAGGTTTTCTAACCGCTCTCAAATGGACTTTAGCGCTTCTGTGTAGAATCATCACCCGGAACCTGTGCGACACTAAAATTTAAAAGAAGTTTTCTAGCGCGGATGTTGGTTTCCCATAGAGTTTTTGAATTGTCTCCCTATGCATAAATTTGTGTCGGTGTGTTTCATACCTTTCCTTTCTCACGTGAGCATGGATTATTATACACTCTCTTTAAAGAAGGTCTAGAGGGGGTATACTGTTTTACCCTTGTCCGTTCGTTCATCCGTCTATTCGCTCGTTTGTTCGTCCGTACGTCTGTACCATAATTTCCGTCACAGTTTTCTAGTTATATACGCAATTACATAACCCAGAGGTCCAATATTTTACATATAGCTTTATTCTATAGTACTGTATGTTGTATACCGATTTAATGCTCCTAGGTAATCTATTTCCTGATTATTGAAGACTATGGCATTTATACATAGTGTACATGAATGCAAAATTCCCGTCACCATTTCCTTAGCAACTACATGACATAGAGGTCTGGTATTTTGAATATAGCTTTAAGCTTTGTCCAATAGTACCATATAGTTTATACCTATTTTATGCTCCTAGGTCATCTACTTCTTGTTTACCGAATACTTAGAATTTTACACATAGTTTACATACATTCAACATTTCCGTCACAGTTTTCTAAGCAAATACATGACTCGGAGATCTGAAATTTTACATGTAGGCAAGCTTTTTCCTATAGCACCATATGATGTATAGCGATTGAAGATTTTTATATCATCTTCTTTCTGATTGCGGACTTCTTAGGTTTTTATTCATGGTATATCTTTGGGAGTGGGTTTATCACTAGTGAGCTAGCTTAAGCTCACAGATTTACTTGTTTTACATATAAAGTCAAATATAGTGTGTCGACTAGATATTTTATTAAAATAACATTAAAATTGTCATGAGCACTAGTTTTTGTACTAAGATGTTCACCCCTGTATCCCAATGTGTTGTGTTTTTTGTTACCGGAATGGAAAAGGGGGTTTGTCGGGATAAAACCTATTTCAACCCACCATTTCTTTAGAAATGCCTGTACCAAGTCAGGACCATTGCGATCTTCAATTTCTCTGGTATGTCTTTGCCTTGTTTTGCCTTTTTTATTATTTACTTTTATTATTTACAGTATTTATAGAGGGCACCATGTATTTTACAGAGTGGAGTCTTGGAGTGGAGTTTGGAGTTTAGAGTGATAGTTGGAGTGAAAATGTCTTATATTTAAATGTGTGCTACAAATGTCATATAGGCTGACTGATCTTTATAAACTAAGGTCAGCTACAGCAACATTCACTATTATCATCATTGGCAGGAATGTCTACAGTTTTAAAACAAAAGAGTTTTATTCATAAAGTAAGATTTTATGACCTATTAACCACCGACAGTCTAAAAACAAAGTTATTTACAGGTCAGTACCCTGTACAGCCTGTTTTTAATGCATTGCAAGCACTTTTGATTATTCTTGTTAAAAAACAATAAAAATTTGGAGCCATGTCTAACTCCTTCCTGATAATCTGTTTATCAGTCATCTGCAAATTGTCAAAAAAGAATGCACTTTTATGACCAAGATATTTAACAAGTTTATGGATAACTGGACATGACATGCCATGATAGGCATAACTTTAAGTAATTTTTTTTACTAATAAAATCTATCAAGAAAGAAAACGATTTAATGCTAATGTAATTGATTACATTTAGGCACAGAAACAAAAACCTGTTACTCTTTTGATAATCTGGCTCACAGACCATGATTACATTACTTATGAATAAGTCAGAAATATATAAAATTTCTTAATATTGTTTTACAATTAACATGATTATTAAGAGTGGGGAATAATTAGACTCCAAACTCCAGACTCCACTCCAAGACTCCACTCTGTAAAATACATGGTGCCTTTATAGAGCGCACTAACTAATTACAAATTACTCTAAGCGCTTTACAATCTAGCATGAAATAAAACTGATAAAATAAAATGTACATAATCCTTCGAACATAGATAATCTACTTAAAAACAATACATTTTAAGTCTAAAAATAAGTAAAAATCGCATGAAATAAGTAATAATATAAAAATAATTTAATAGTAAAAATGGAAATGCTATCAAATATTTATCTAAAAGGCAAATTTGTATAAAATGCAAAATGTATATATCAATTAATAAAAACCAAAAAATTATCTAAGAATATTAAAATTTAGATAAAATAATAAAACCAGAAGCCAACCAAACAAAAAATGAATAAACATGATAAAAGAACATTTTCTAAGTTTAAAAATTTCAATGATACAAAGATCGTAAATTAAACAAAAGTTTAATTTTCTTCTTAGATGTATGAGATTGATCATCCCAGTTCGGTAATTTTGTTGTTACTGCTTTTTTATCATGAAATAATATTTAGACGTTCAGTAAGCATGATAATTAAGCTGACGCATTAAAATATGCTTTCGATGCTTTCGATTTCTATCCCGCCCCATGCGTGACCTGGGAGGCGAATAGTCCCGCAGCAGAGCTTAGCTTGTCGTAAGAGGCGACTAAGGGTCTTGGGATTCTGAAATCGGGTCAGTGCTCAGACCACAGAGCGATCCAGATGTGTACCCTAGGTGGAAGATTAGGGTGGCCCTCGTCCGCGGGGGTTGTCAGGTCTATAATACGGAAACCCTGACCTCTAACCAAAGTGGGCCAATTTGTGTGGTGAGTGCCATGCTTCATGCACGTAAAAAAAATCCCTGTGTTGACTGCCAAGTAGTGCACCACATAGGGTAAGTTTTCTGTTCCTATCCATGTCTCCCCCTTTTCCTGTGGTTCTTAAAATTTGCTGTTGCCTTTGTGTCCCACCCCACCCCATATTCCATATCATCATCATTTCATGTTCATTATATCTTCCTTTCATGTTCACCTATAAAGTGTTGCGAGGGCGTAAAACACCACCTCACTCACCCACTCGATGTCTATATCCCTATTCTGTATAAAAATCGACAACCAAGAACTTTGATCATAGGGACCGACCATTTAACTGGTTCTTGAAAAGAAGGCCTTGGCTCCAGCAGAGGATAGGAAGTAGTATGTCTGCCATATAAAATAATGATAATATTGAATAAAAATAATGCTAATAATGAAAATATAATTCTACCGTGACGTAACGCCTTAAAAAACTGAATAAACTGAGGATTTAAGCAAGCAACAGCTTTTCTCTATCTGAAACAGTTTTCATTCTATGGGCCAAAAACATGAAACTAATGCTATTCAACACCTTTAAAGGGTCATAACCCCTATAAGGGATCATCTGACAACCTCGACACAATGGAGACTTTTGTAAAGCTCCAGGATCTAAAGGTTTAAGCAAGCAACAGCTTTAATTTCTCTATCTGCTATAGTTTTTATTCAATAGGCAAATTACATGACAAAACGCTATTTTCATCTTTAAAGGGCCGTACGTAACCCCTATAAGGGGTCATCCGGCAACCTCGACCAAATGGGGACTTTAGTAAAGCTCAATGAGCTGAACAGTTAAGCAAGCAACAGCTTTTCTCTATCTGCATTAGTTTTCATTCTATAGGGAAAAAAACGCTATGTTGTTGATATGTTAAGGGCTATAACCCTTATAAGGGGTCATCTGACAACTTTGACCGAATGGAAACTTTTATAGAGCTTGATGAGCTGAACATTTAAGCAAACAACAGCTTTTCTCTATCTGTAATAGTTTTCATTTCTACATGAATAAAACGCTATTTCTGACCTTAAAGGGCCATAACCCCTATTAGGGGTCATCTGACTCAATGGAGACTTTTGTAGAGCGTTTGATCGTTGCTTCAGATTTTCTCGATCTGTTATAGTTTTTGATTTATAGGCCAAAAACTAGAGTCTGGGTTCTAGTGCTGCTGATGAGGAATACTTTTCCGAAATGGCCATACTGCACATAAAAATTAGGTGCCGTTGGAGTTAACATATGTGTTGTGGTCTCATGTTTATTTACTCCATATCCTTTCTTAAATTATTTCTGACCTCCCTAACGGCGGCCAAGTGCATGTTTTTGGCCGGCAGTCATAATTTGTGTAATCTTTGTAGAGATCATCCCATAGATGAAGTGTGCAAAGTTTCAAAGCAATCCATTCAGTAGTTTAAGAGGAGAAGATTTTCAAAGGAGAGTTAACGACGACGGACGACGACGACGGACGCCAAGTGAAGGCAATAACTTACATGACCCTTCGTATCAGGTGAGCTAAAAACCAAGCCCCCTTTTTCAAGTTAAATGGTCCGGCCTTTAAAACATTTGCATCAAAAGTCCAAAACTTTATGATTTCATCTTACTGAAATAAAGTTACATGTTTAATGGTTTTAATTGTCAAACAAAACATTTTTACGAACTTAAAACTCAATACGTCAAAATTGTTTTCTTCCTTTGTACAAAATAGCGGGAAAAGCTGAAAAAAACTTTCAGTGCAGATTCATTTACATGTGTTTGTGGAAGAACATTGAAGTAGATGAATGTTGATTAGGTTGACTATATAGTCATAAATCTATCATGAGGAGTTCCCTGACCCTGAAAAAAAACATAATCCCAAGGTTTCTGCCTATTTTACGTGATTATAAAGATGAAATATGTGGCTTATTTTACAGATGGTTTTTGTTCTGAATGACAAAATTTTCTCGCGTTTCAAACATACATGTTTGTTGCAAATCACTTTGTCGTCAAAAATGAAACAGAAATTGAAAAAAAGAAACGAATAAAATAGATTATTTTGTGTCGAAAAAATGATATCAGTATAGATAAACATATGTAATCAATAATTTGAATCATTAACAAATGTACTGAAATTTTGTAGTGAAAACAGAATTACTACATCCAATCTGTCTTGAAAGAACCGATTTTTATAATTAATATTTGTCTTTATGTACACTTATGCAAACGATTTGTTTTAGTTTGCTTGCTAATGCGTGCATTTTGTTTAATTTACTATAATTCCTTTTAATTCAGTCAAAATGCACTATTCTGCCTGATATCTGGAATCCTGCTTTTTTATGCCCGCCGACATGTCGTCAGGGTCATTAAGTTTTACTCATGTCCATCCGTCCGTACGAATTTCCGTCAAACTTTAGAATGATTCAAACTGTACGTTATAAGCGACTTTCCGACCTGGTGGATTTTTACTTCCTGTCTGGGAGTGGGTCGAGATGAAAATTTACGTGAAAATTTCCTTCAAGCTTTTGCCAAAACTCTACATTAGAATGATTTGAAGCGTGGTAGGGTGTTTCAATATGACAGGTCCTTTACGACTTTATCACCTGTCAGACTTCAACATCTTGTTTGGGGTACGGACAAACCGACATAAATGTCTGTACGAATTTTCTTCAAGCTTTTATCAGAAACCGTAAACGAGAATGATTTGAATCCTTGTATGATGTTCAGTATGACAAACTGTACGCCCTAAGCGACTTTCTGACCTATAAGACTTCTTCCTGATTGGGGTACGGACGAACAGACATATTTTCGTATGTTTGTACGAATTTCGGTCAAGCCTTTATCAGAAACCGTACATGAGAACGACTTGATACTTTGTAGGATGGTTCAGTGTGACACACTGTACGTCCAAAGCGACTTTCGGAATTGTCAGACTTTTACTTGAACTTCCTGTGTGGGGCCGGCGGGGGCATCGGTGTCCCATGAACACATTCCTTACATCGGGTCAGGTCGCTTAGCCCACAAAGCGGCTTGGATATGTGCCCTTTGTGGTTGAATAGGAAAGCCCTGCCAAAGTGGATACCGGGGTCGTCATGTTATAATGCGGAGAACCAGATGGCAAGCCATCGTGGTGCGCCGTCTTTGGAAATTGTTGCGTCCCTCGCGTTAGTGATCAAATTAGAAACGACATCATTTCAATTATAGGGGGCGATTTCGGTTTTAATGTTTTACTGTACAATTGAATCAAATTGTATGAAAATGTAACAACTGATCGCAGCCGTTTGAAATGTTTCAAATGTAAACCAGATTGATCGAACGATATAGAAATGCTAGTTTTAATGCCAGTTAACGGAATATTTTGGTCAAGATTAAATGACAGGGAATGCAAATGCTGCAAGGGATGTAGATGTTGTTTAACAAGGGTTGATTTATTGAGTGTTGTTCGTTTCATGCCCAGTCGACAGCATTTCAGTCTTAATCAGGAAAAGACAACAACAAATTGAATTATGTAGACCCACCCAAGACACAGAACTCATAAATGTATATCACTCAAATCGGACCAATGTACGACCACTAACCAGAGAGAAAATGAACCAACTCACAAAACAGGCCAATGTACCGTCAATGAACCATAAACCAATGTACTCGGAAAGTGACAAAACCCTCGGCTAAAACTTCACACATTCTGGAATCCTTACCTATGGTGATTGACAATGAAAAACCCTTACACAAGAGTATAAACACTTACTTTAGTGGGATATAACCAACCCATCCGTGCGGGTTCCGGGCGGCGAATAGGCCCGCAGCAGCGCTACGCTTGTCGGTAAAAGTCCGCTAAAGAGCGCTCAGAAACCTGACATCGGGTCAGGCCGCTTTGCCCTTAAAGCGACTGGGATGTGTGCCCAAGGTGGTGGAATGGGGCAGCCCTGTCATATTGAATGCCGGGGTCGTCAGCCTATAATGCGGAAAACCTGACCGCAAACCATAGTGGTGCACCGTGTTGGTAAAATGTCACGTTCATCGCACGTTAAAGAACCCTGCAGCAGGTCTCGGTAAGAGTAGGACCCGTAGGATCCCCATGCAGGAGGCTAAATTTCCCGTCCCTACCCATCACTCCTTTTTTCCAGTGGCAGTCAAAACTCTTCTACCCGATTGTCTTCTCCACTTTATCATCATTTCATGTTCATCGCCCGGATATAGTCGAAATCGTGCTGCTTGGGAGTAAAGCTATAACTAACTAACTAACAGTAGGACCCGTAGGATCCCCATGCAGGAGGCTAATATAAATTTCCCGTCCCTACCAATCACTTCTTTTTCAAGTTGCAGTCAAAACTCTTCTACCCGATTGGCTTTGTGTCCCCATTTCCTCCACTTTATCATCATTTCATGTTCATTGTATCACCACTTTCATGTTCATCGCCCGGATATAGTCGAAATCGTGCTGCTTGGGAGTAAAGAAATAACGAACTAACTAATTAAGAGTAGGACCCGTAGGATCCCCATGCAGGAGGCTAATATAAATTTCCCGTCCCTACCAATCACTTCTTTTTCAAGTTGCAGTCAAAACTCTCCTACCTGATTGGCCTGTCTCCCCATTAGCAATAGCTAACTAACTAACTATAACCAACCCTTATCCAGTTTTACATAAACGACCCCTTTTCCGTGTCAAATACAATGCTGGTTGAGCATACACAGACTGGGAGTTTAAAAATGGGGTTGGTTGGGAAACAAAGGAACTGCACATTTCTAAGACTACGGAAAAAGGGGAGAGGTGAGTAGGGGCGGACAATTTAGCCCATGTGGTGCACTAATTCGCGATCCACAAGGGGATCATTTACGTGCATGAAGTGTGGCACTCTCCACACACGTTCGTTCACTATGGTTTGCTGTCAGGTTTTCCGCATTATAACCGAACGACCAAAAGGGAAGGAGGGTGGTTATTTGATAGGGATGGAAAAAATGAAAAAAGGAGAGGTGCCAATGTGCAAAGACAAATTCAGTTAAAATTACGAGAACATCATGAAACAGCAAATTGCATAAAAGCACGAAAAAAACAACTCTACAATAATCAACAACTGAGGTCATAACGAGGGTGAACTTGCATTGTGTGCCCCAGAATAATGCTTGCTTGTTGCCACACACTCGTAGCGTTGCTGCTATTTAAGCATGTCAAATACTGTGGATTGGGTACAAATTTTCGTGGTTTGATGAAAAGTATTAATTCGTGGATTCTTAAATTCGTGGTTTTAAAAACTGTCCACAGCATACAGATCAATGTTAACTTTCTTTTCGTAGGGCATCAATTCTCGTGGGTAAAGCCCACTCATGAAAACCACGAAAAATGATACGAATAATAATGAAACCACAGTATGGTAAAGAAGGATCGAAAATTAAAACAAGATAAAAAGAAAGGTCTGGCTTGTACGTATACTGATTACTGTCTTGTATTGGTAACTTAAGTATAAATCCCATATTTGTCTACGAGCGCATGGTGTAGCTTTCATCAGAGTACTTTATTTTGCAAAATGGGAATCGGGTTTCTTACAACCATATTGTTAGCCAGCATTTTAGTTTATAATGTAAGAAAGACGAAAAAGAAGTTGTCCTAGTAGGTTACTATTATTTTATTACATTTTGGAATTTCCTTTTTATACCCCGCAACACGAAGTGGCAGGGTATTATGTTATACCCTCAGTTTTTTTCGGTGTCCGTCCGTCCGTTCGTCCGTCCCCGAAGGTTTGCGACCAATAACTTGAAAACGCGTCAAAGGATTTAAATGTTATTTTGCACAGCTGTTTAGTACAATAAAATACAGGTCAAGTTTGATTTCCAGCCTGATCCAAAAAAACAGTTTTTGAGATAGGCCACTTTGAAAAATCAAATTTCATGAAATTTTAAGTTTCCGACCAATAACTTAAAACGCGTCAAGGGATTCAAATGATATTTTGTACAGCTATTGAGTACAATAAAATACAGGTCAAGTTTGATTTCCAGCCTGATCCAAAAAACAGTTTTTGAGAAAGGCCACTTTGAAAAATTAAATTTCATGAAATTTTGAGTTCCCGACTGCATACTTGAAAATACATCAAGGGATTTGAAAGATATTTTGCACAGCTGTTTAGTACAATTAAATAAAGGTAAAGATAAATTTCAAGCATGATCTGAAAAACAGTTTTTGAGATTGGCCACTTTGCAAAATCAAATTTTATGAAATTTTGAGTTTCCAACCAATAACTTAAAACGCGTCAAGGGATTCAAATGATATTTTGTACAGCTATTTAGTACAATAAAATACAGGTCAAGTTTGATTTCCAGCCTGATCCAAAAAACAGTTTTAGAGATAGGCCACTTTGAAAAATTAAATTTCATGAAATTTTGAGTTCCCGACTGATAACTTGAAAACACATCAAGGGATTTGAAAGATATTTTGCACAGCTGTTTAGTACAATTAAATAAAGGTAAAGATAAATTTCCAGCATGATCTGAAAAACAGTTTTTGAGATTGGTCACTTTGCAAAATCAAATTTTATGAACTTTTGATATTATATCGTGGCGGGGTATCATTTAATGTTCCATTACATGCCCTATTTTTAAATAAATGGTATGGCATTTATGGACGTCTCACGTCTAAAAGACAAAGGAAAAGGTTTCCTATTTTGCATAAAGACAAGCAATTGCGAAGACAAATATAAAAGCTTTGGGTAGGAGTAACCTTTGGGTTTATGTGATGATAGTCTCTGATGCGTTAGAGGTTTAAAGGTTCCAGTAGAAACCCCTTTACCAGATCATTTAATTTGTAAGAATTTTGAGAGATAAGCCGATGCAACATATGAACAACTAATGTGTCAATGGCTTACGTCTGTAAGTAGCTTTAAGAAATCACCATAAACACCAAAAATTAAATAGTATGCGCAAATATATGTTGTATAAGAAAGGTTCTCGAAAATATAAAGAATATTCATCACGCGTTTGGAAGGAGTAGTATACAAAACGTTTGACGGACGGAATAATCAGGAAGTACGGTCGGACGGACGGACGGCAAAAAGGAAGGATGCAAGGACAGACGAACGGACAAATAAGGACGGGAGAAAGGACAGATGTATTGTACGGACAGAACAAACCCTAACCCTAACCCATAGCACACGTCAATGCTTATAAAATTGAAAAGAAAATAATCATTTGGTCTGACAAGCCTGACATCGACAGTATGATATTGAAAATGCTTTTTTAAATTTTTTTATTCATCCGCATAAAACTAATTCGTGTATATGTAAAGAAGTTGCAACAAGCAGGAATTGCTGTACCCTCCCGGGGCACTCATAACGAGTTCGCGTTGTTGGTTGCTATTTAGTTCGTATTGTGTGTGTTTTATACCTCGCCACATGAAGTGGCGACTCTCCGTTTCGTTCGGTTTCTGTCTGTCGAAAAGATGGACAAACATACCAAGATTCACATTACCTTCGGTTTTAGAAGGCATTTACAAAGATAATGCTTTGTCCGGGAAAAATTAATAAAGGTTTTATTAGTTTGTAGTTTAAATAATCGTATCGAACACAAAAATAATTATTTTAGTAAAGAGTACAAAAAGTATGAGTGAATTGAGGGAGGAAGGCAAGAAGCACGGACAAACGGACGGACGAAACAAACCATATACCTCGGGTATTAAAATGAAAAAAAAAACACGATAATTTGACCTGGCCGACCTAAGGGTCCGACGATTTAACCAGAAGGCAGAGGCCTTGGTTTTTCTTTCTAAAAATGTTCTTGATCTGATTTTTGATGAAAAAATATTTTGGCAGCAATGAAGAAAAAAAAAATCTGTAGAAAGATTTCTGTCATATAAATAAAAATGCTAATATTGGAGAAATAAATCTTGTCGCAACACCTTTGAAAAAAAAATCTGGACAAAATAATTAATTGTAACGCCATCTATAGGTTCATGTTACACGTTATGGTAGTGACAAAATGCAACTTTATTTCGGCATGTTTTTGTAAATAATTAATAATTTGTTACCATTACTGTGAAATTGTATTATTAAGTAACATAGAACACTGATTTATAAGTCTTAATCTTAGCACACCGTTTTTTTAGTATTTTCTTACGTGCATGTCTCAGAGAAAAACCATGCAGTTTTGTCCAGATCCAATACTGCAGTTGTTGCAAATCAACAAAACACTTGTATTTAACTTTAAATTTTGTCCAAGGCAGGGCTCTTGAATGTAATTCTCTCTAATATTAAAAACTTAAACGCTTACAAGGTGAACATGTTAAACCTGCAACCATATGGAACATCTAACTTCGATACAACATGTACAAGCCTGTGAAATGAGTTGGTTTTAATTTTTGTAGTTTACAACTTTTGTAAACACTCTAAAGTGTTTAATTTTAAACAGTGAGTGAGTGAGTGAGTGAGTGAGTGAGTGAGTGAGTGGGTTGGTGTTTTACGCCCTTTCAACGCTATATAAGTTATTTAAACGCGATAATCATGAAAAGGGATGATAAAATGAACATGAAATATTGGGAATTGGGTGGGAAACAAAGAACAGTAAATTTGGAAGAACCACAGGAAACGGGAGAGATAGGTAGAGACAGAAAATTTAGCCTAGTATGTGGTGCACTACTTGGCGGTCCACAAAGGGATCTTTAAGTGCAAGAAGCGTGGCATTCTTCACACACGTTGGCCCACTATGGTCGACGATCAGCACCCTGTATAACCGCGATACAGTCGAATCCGGAAGTCAACGCGTTTTATACCCTCTAAACAGGAAATAAATTGATACGCACTACAAGAAAAGGCCATTACTAGTTAATACAGTATTAATGATTTCTAACAATGCTTGAATCATTTAATAACTAAATGCATATTCAAAAATATGCAAACGATCTCTTTATCTTATAAAAAAAAAAAGCAAAAACGCACTGACAGGGGTCCTATTGATAGCCATTTCCTATGTTAAAATATGACTGAAAATGGCACTTATGTCCGTAACTAGAATTTTATTTTTTGTTAATATGATGTCTATAAGAAACAGGAAAAAACGATCATTTGTATAGGTTGGAATCTTTCAAATAAACTAATCATAAATGTAAATATATGATCGTTCGACTGTACACCCCGTTGACATTCACCAGTACACTACGTTGTGCGTTCATGGAAAACCACTGTACTCTTCGTTGACAGGTTTCATTCATGTATTTCTTTCCCATGGTCTCCTGGATTGCAACAGCAACATTATTTATCTGCTTATACTTCAATTTTTCAACAACTGAGTTTAGGAATAATGGATCATAGCATTATTTATTATTCCAACAAAAAATGTAGATAATGTCAAATCCAACGAAAAATAGACGGACAAAAAAAACCTGGCAGTTTGCGCAGCAAATTAATCGGTTGAGAAGTTTCCGGGGACTTAAGCTGAATATCTGGGTGGCGGTATGACGCTTTTAAATTATAAAAAGCGGCCTCCATCATAGGTATCTCTTTCAAGGACTATGAATCTAAAAGTCATCAATTGCAAACTTAGCCTGAATATTAGTAAAGACTTTTGTAGAGCTGGATGAGCTGAAAGTTCAAGCAAGCAACACGTTTTGAGTAACTTGGTCAAAACATAAATCAAATCAATACTAGGGCAATACCTTGTATGAGAGGCCACCTACTATTTTTGATCTAACGGAGACTTAGATAGCTCTCAATTCATTTTATAAGCAAAAAAAAAACTTTAAGACCATGACCTCTGTCAACTTAAATCCTGTGTAGGCTTAAGTTGAGCTCAATGAGCTAGTTAGCAAGCGACAGCCTCTCTCTATCTGCAGTATTTTTCATTCTATTCAAAATGATCAAATAGCTAAAAGACAAAGTTTTTATTCACAAGACGCTTTTCACCCTTTGTTGGAATGTTAACTCTATTATGCGACTCATATACTATAAATGAAACTTTTGACATAATAAAGTAGAATTGCCTTTAAAGGACCTATCTTTGGGAGCGCGGTGGCTTTAAGCACTGGTCTTTCAATCTCAGGTCGAGCCCCACACGTGATAAGGTTTCTAGGCACATACCGTTGCTTGTTGTTTTCATCGAATGTTCAGCTTAGAATATCGGGCGTTCCTCCTGCACAAGCCTGGCAACCATTCGATGGCCTAAAATAAGCCAACGGCCGTTAATCTTGCCGTCGGTCAAAAACTCTTCAGAGCCTATGTTAATTGTTTGACTGTGTACACATCACTCATCTTTCAAATGTATGCTAAAATCTTAAAAATCCAACAAAAATTGTCTCAGCTCCCTAGCTAAAACATGTAAAAATGTCTGTATATGTGTATTAACAATAGTTTTTGGTTGTTTATTCTATGCTATTTTAATGTCCATGCATGACCTGGCGGTCTTAGCAGGATGTACCGGCGGCATATCAAAGGATTTTAATTAAAGTCTCTATAATTCTAAAACGGATTGAAATACTTTTACCAAAATTTCAAAACATTTTATTTCTAACATTCTTTTACCGTTTGCATAATTTTTTATGACATAGAATGTCCTTTGTGCACATTTAAGGTCCTTAGTGCACTAAGGAGTCCTCTGTGGTGTTTAGATGTACCCCCAAAACACCGCCTGAGAGATGATCGGCTAGTGATCGATATTGTGCACCAGCGCTTTAGACCTCTCGACCACCTAGGCCCGAGTCTGAATATGGCGTAACATTTAACAGCTGCACCTATTATCACCTTCAAACGTGTGCAAATGCATATACAAGATGGCATTGCTATTTTTTAGACGCATCAAAGGAGTGACGAAGTGTACAGATACATAAAGGATATGCCGCAACGAAAGAGTACCAGTTGTGACCATATATATTTAAAAGATATTAGAATTCTCAAACAGCTTACGTATAATCCTTAAAACAGAGTCTCGAATAAACTTGCAAAATTTCAATGATTAATAGCTGTCTAGATTTGAAGTTCAGAACAAACAAAAAAAAACCAAAGTAAAGTAAAACTGACCACGGATGAGGAACGAAATGATACAGAGCCGGATCGTTTCCATAGCTGATCCGGCTTTAAATCCCTGAATGAGTGACTAGGGCATAATGGACAATTTCTTAAGATGAAATAAATATGTTTACTACATGCAACAAAAATAATATGACATTGTTCAGAAATAAGCATTAAATACATGAAATAGCCGGTTAATAAATGTGTAGTTAATCTCAATATATTATCGCAATTATTAAAATTCTCTTTACAACAAAAGTATATTACCATCTGGCATGTCTGGTACAATACTTTATATCACTGAAGTTTGTAACTGTAGCGGCGTGAGAATGATTGTCTTACAGATAGAAAAACACAGACTGGACGAGATGCAAATGATATATGTATATTATGCAATAAATATTATATTTTTATTTACAGATTTTTTTTTACAAAATATGCAAATCAGCGATTTCAGTTATCCCATGAACGTAATAAAACGACCACTGTGATAATCGCGGATTTTAAAGTTCAGCGGAATGCATGTACTAGTTATTGCGCGATTCTTACTACATTAAAGATATTTGTCCAGACTTGATTCGAATTCATAAGGGGGTCTTGGTCTATTTTTTATATTGATAATTAAATATAATTATATATTGATGATTAGATAAGGTTATTCTTCTCTATTTGTAATTAAGGGATTTGTGTTATTCAAACAGATATAAGTGTCTTATATTTAAGAATACACATGCAAAGTCATTTAAAAAGCCCTCATAAATGTATACATATCAACGTCGTTTTTAGGCCTGGGATTTTTTTGAAAAAAATTTCCTGGCCCGGATTTCACTGAAAAAATAATTTTGCCCAGACCTGGGCTGATAAAAATAATCTGACCTTGATTTTGGCCTATCGAAAAAAAAAAAACTTTCCCACAGTTTTTTTTTTTTTGCTCAGCATGTATTTGAAAAAAATAATCCGGCCCGCAAAGCGGGTAAAAAGAATTTCCGGTTCGAGGAAAAGTCCCAGCCCCCCCCCCCCCCGAAAATCAAATGGTTCGTGCCTGATACGAATATATTTAAAAAGGATTACAAAAATGCAAAAAAGGGTTGTGTGAACGAGAAACAAAGACAAAATTAAAAACATTATATTAGATTTGTCACAAATATATACTAAGGGCTTCAATGCGACAATTATTAAAATACGGGTGCAGTGATAGCCCTTTTTTATTCAATCGAGAAAAAAAAACCACAGGAACAGTATGTTTTTTGTAAACAGGTTTTATTCATCAATGTTAATTTTCTCTTAGTTAACAAATTAATTACAAATCCATTGTCCATTGCAAATTGCCGATAAATGAAGTTAAATAACTACCATGTGGAAAATTAGGGCGATTTATATTATACCGCCACTGTGACCTTTTCAAGTGCATATCTCCTGACATGGCTGACCCGCCTTACCGTTTTGTTTTCTATCTACAGAAAATGAATTATAGGTATTTCATAATAATATGAATAGAAACATTGGCGTTTTAGCGGACAGACAGACGAACACTGTGAAAACAATTGGGCTTCAGTGTCCCCGATGCAGGGTGGAATATTTTTTTATTCCATTGAAGTTATTATCCTGTTACATGTAAATGGCACACTTATTGCCGATCGCAACCTGCTGATGTTTTTGATGCGTGAAAAATGAGTACAGCCAAAACTGTTTATAAGTTTGATTTATATTTTTAGACTTGCTGCAAGTCCCTTTCTTTTTAAACATATTATTTTTAATTATTTCTCAATTACAAATAATTGTTCTAGCAGGAACAAATTTACTGATTGCTGCAGGAGTTAGAATATGTTTCAGTCAGGTTAATTACATGAATTAAGAGAATAAATAATACAGAGGGACTATAGTAACCAAAAATTAAAGATTACATGTCTTTCTTGTTTTGCATTTTCCCCGTACATGTGCGGCAAATTAGTCGAATTTTGGCTAAATCATGTAAATATTATAGTTAGTATTTTTATGTTCCATCGTATTTTATCAATATTATCAGAACATAAGTATAATCTTCCCTTTTTCTTCTGTGCAGTATACATATGGTATAGAAGCCCCAAATTTGGTGGTATTGAATTGAAATTATATTCGGCTCGGCAATCAGCCAAAAACGGTTAACAAAACATTCTACGCTTAAAAACTTTGCTAATTTTATTACATTTATATCATCCAATATACCAATAAATTTTAATACTTTTTTTGTCGTTGAAATGTCCGATTGTAAAATTCAGAATTTTTAAAATACTGGGTTTATTTCCTTGTACATTGTACTGCACATGGTCGATATCATCGATGCTGGATTTGGCTTTTCTGTTCGAACGATCATTTTGGGGTTTGTGTACTTTAAAGTTTTCGTTCAATACTTTTTGTTTTTGACCTTTCAATATTTTGATTCAAATGCTGGGTTATTCCTTGAAATATGTATATGCAGTCTAACCAAATTACCCGGTCTATACCGAATTATGTAACAATACATATAGTTAACATCATCACTTTTCATGCATTAAATGTTTTTCTGCACATGGTTTAATACAATTTATCTGTATCATAAAATAACCACATATATTCCAAAAATTTATTGTTTTATTATTTAGTTATTGAGTATATAACATGGTTGACTTTTGAAGTCAAGCATGATAAATGGATCAACTTTTTTAAATGTGGGTACATATGATAAAGTCATTTCCCACGTACTTTATGCATATCATGATCGCGTGTCGACCGTCATTGATACTATTTTAAAAAACAGTAATATAAATAATAAAAGTAATTATTTTTTTAGCAGAAAATGTCTTCATTTGTTTAACTGTTTCTGTGCACAGAAATTATATTGAGAAAAAAATCGAATCATTCAACGTATAACATAGGGGAGATAACCAATTTTTATCATTCAAGACAACAATGTTTGTCTCCCCTCAATGGACACACCACTTAGTGTTAAAATAATTTTCATGAAAACGTGGTGATATGTACAATGATATGTTATACTTTTTTAGAAAGATAAATGATTAATAGTTCGTCGAAGCTTAGCCCGAAGGGCCACAAACAATTTAAAAAGAAATAGTTTGAGGTTAAAGACAGAAATTGTGATATTTCACCATGTATTCGAAAATTTTTGTGTGTTCCTTTAAAATGAAAATTTTCTCTTGCTGGTAGTTTTGTTAAACACACTTGAGTCTTTAAAAAATTCTTAAAACAGTCATTTAAAAAGAGGTCGAAGATTGTTTTTAGCAAAGATTTCCTTATATTATTATATACTGTAATTTACCAACCCTATATTACAAAACACAATAATATAAAAAATTACAAAATATTGTAATTTAAGCCTTATATTATTCCCTGCAATAATATTATCATTTGTTGTAATATTACGTGCCGTAGTAATATTACAACAAATAGTAAGTGCCTGGACTGAAAGACTCCATTCTATGTTACAATAAAACACCCAATCATGTGTACTGTAACAATATTTCAGTAAGACTTTCAGTTTTAAAAAACACCATGTTTGTTTGTGTACAATATAAATATTTGTTTGGATATATGCACATCATATGTACGACAGTATTATTTCATGACATTGCCAGAACTTAGTGTGTGATATAAAAAATCAATAAAAAAGATGTATAAAAACAAAATGTGAATTGTGTGCAAGTGTTTGTTATTGTTTAACACTATTCGTGTAATCAAAAGAATATAAATAATTCTAATAATCATGATAATCAAAACAGAATTGTGAAATGTAAAAGTGTTTATCCTGTCATTTTTGCAAATAACAAATTAACATCAAAGATATTTTATGCTATAAATATTCAATTGACAATATTTGCAAAACAGTAAGCCAGAAATGAAAGGCCAATGTTCAAAATTATTATTATGTAAAGAACCAATCCCTACTACGTCGTATTTATTCAAATCGTTGCTTGCCCTCGTAAATGGTTTCACGCAAGAAAGCTATTGACAAGAAATAAATTGGTCGGTGAATTAGTTCATTTTTGAAATTTTAATCTCTTCTATTGTTTGTATACAATATATTTGTATGTTTTGTATAGTCTAATACGTGTTCAAATATCAAGAAAGAAGCGAAGAGGTACAAATGGGGAAGTAAAATGTAAAAAGACTGTTAGGAAAAGACGAAACCAGTTAACACGAATGAGAACAGCAAGATGAAACACACAAGTAAACACACAAACAACTATTACCAACGAGAACTAAAATCGTAACAAGAGTAAGCAACTTTTTTTGTATATCAGTTTATCACAATCGTTGCTAAAGGTCAATAAAGCATGTCAAGTCCGGTTTAAGAGAACAGGAAATCGCTATGTCAAATCAACATACTACAGTAAAACTCGAATGTAACGAACTCGCTTATAACAAATTTACGCCTAGAACGATATGTTTTTTTTCTAATCCCCAACCAAACTCCAGCAATTGCAATGTAAATTATTGTGAATAAAACGAATATTATGATACTACGAACTTTTTTTCAAGTCCCCAAATGTAAATACACATTAAAAGTTACACTCGTATAAAGAACCGAAAATGCCCAAAGGTAAAGGCGATAATCAAAGATTGAATTGACGAACTTTAAAGGTAATTTCAAATATTTCATATAGGTAACGTTACCGTTAACTATGAGATTGATCATTCAAGTTCGGTAGTTTTGTTATTACCTTTATTTACATAATCTCAGGATTGAACAGATTTTACAGGCCAAAACCTGCCAGACTGGAGCTTATTTCGAGGACTTGACATTTTTGGCCCTTTGACCCCTAACTTCTTTCCTTTCATAGTAATTAAGGTCCATAAACCCCAAACGCATTAAGAAGAATTCTTTTGCAGATATAATCATCATATTAAAACTTCATAACAATCGGCTGGCTCACTACAACTAAACTTGGGTCAAATCGTTTGCGTCAACAAACTATAAAATGGCGTTTCTTGTCCTTTCGATCCCTAATTACTAGAAAACGGAAATAAAGATTTAGAAAATCAGACCAAAAATAAAACAATTGATATTTTGGGCGTGGTTCGTCTATTGAAATTATGCAACATATACCAAGGTCATTTACAGGGTTAGTTGACAGAGGATTTTAATGAGGAAATAAAAAAAATTTAAAAAAAATTCAAAATCGAAAGAATAATAAATATTCTACAGCAAAAAAAAAACGTTTTAACCCCAAGTATTAAAAATAAGGCGAATTTTCACTGCTGTAATGAATTATTAAAAGTATATGTCAAAGTGTTGAAATATAGAAATAAATAGTTTAGTTACAACATAAATATTCGTCTACTTCATGTCAACAAAATTCCACGGCTACGCATGTTGATTGAAGCATATTCATAACGTATTGTTTAATTACCGATTTACAAAATACTTATATATTTTTGGGGGCATTTTAAATAAAGATATACATATCATTAATAAAGACATGTAGCTCTTTACAAGAATATGTATTAACATAATGTCGTAAATGAAAATTCTACAATAAATGTTATATTTGAATTAAAAGTATAACAACACTTTCTTGTAAATTTATCAAACTTCTTTTTACCAGATTTTAAACATAAATGCAAAGATAAGTTGAAAACTTAATAATTAATATAGCCATGACTTCAAATACAATGTTAATAGTCAAGAGATTATGAAGAAAATATGTTTGTATAGGAATATATACTAGTATATATATGATATACATGATATAGATCACATCTGCTTATTTCTTGTGTAAAGTTTAAGAAATCTAGTATGTAAAATCGAATATTTGAGCTAAAATCATATGAACGTTTATAAGAAAATTTAATAAAATTCACAAGAATTTGTTTGTTCATCAGATTTCAAACATAACTGGTAAGATAGGTTTGAACACTTACATAGCTATTTATTCATGACTTCAAATATAAAGTAAATAGTCAAAAGATTATGAAGAAAATCTGTTTGCATTATACATGTTATAGGAATATATAGATTACATCTGCTAATTCTTGTATTATATTCAAAAAGTCTTACGTAAAAAAATCAAATGACGGTTAATCAATATATTTTGAAATGCTAGTTGAATAATTCATTTAAAAATAAATCATTTAAGTAATGCCCCAGACTGGTCAAGCATGTTAAGTGACATCTATGTCCAGCTCTGCTTTGCAGGCCTGACAATTAATCAATTTGGGAAAAAACATCTCACAAAAACAAACAAAAAAGGAACCTCGGTTATTTGGTTATAATTGACTGTTACTTGATCTTACTTATTATTATTTTAATGTCAAAAAAACTTTAACACCATGTACGAGGTCAAAGCAAGCAACAGCTATTCTCCATCTGCTATTGTTTTAATTTTTAAGAGCAACACTTTTTTACCTTTAGAGGGTCATAACCCCTATAAGAAGTCATCTGACAACTTCTACCCATCTAGATGTTTGTAAAGCTAATTCGGCTAAAGTTTTCAAGAGAATCAATATGTATTTGGTCCCTCTTTCGACATTTTTGGTATTATTTTCTATGCTCTTCATAATCATATAGTGTTTGGCATTTTTAACTTTTGGTAGAACGCCTCTGATAAGAATAGACGAAGCGCGCGTCAGGCGTAACTAAATGCATTGTCTGGAATTTTGTTGGAAGTTATATTTCTAACATCCGTGATGGTTAGCGCTGCTGGTAGATTTTAAATTCCCTGGGTTTAGCCCGCTCCGGCATCAACACTTGTGTGCTGACAAACACATCAAAGCTATAAATTATGCGTTAAAATGTTTAAATTGTCAAAACCGTAAGGTTTTTTCTACCCCAGACATAGCTTGGTCTTAGTAAAGTTTTGTCCCTCTTTCGACATGTTTGGTATTTTTTTCTATGCTCTTCATAATCATATAGTGTTTGGCATTATCAATTTTCGGTAGAGCGCCTCTGATGAGTCTTGAAAACACGAAAAGCGTGACAGACGTAGGTTTTATTTTATTGTCTGGAACTTTCTTGTAATTAATATTTCTTTGAAAGGCTGAATGGCCTCTAAGCAACATTCCATGTTCAGAAACACTGATTTTGCCAAAACATTGTCCACCTTACCTGACAAGTATGTTATTGTACCTGCAGATAAAGCACCAAATAACATCATTTTGTGTGCAAGAATCACTATATTTACTGTTTGACAGATGAATAAAGGCGTTGTTTTTTTCTAGCAATAGCACCGCCTACAAATCTACAACACTGTCTAAGGAGAAAATTATTGACAACCACAAATGCGTCATTTCCTCCTTCGGCCTTTTTGTTGTGCGAACATTGATGACATTCCATTCCTGTATTGGATTCCTAAACTACATAAAAATACATACAAACAGCACTTCATTGCAAGGTCATCCAAATGTACCACTAAACCTCTTTCAGTTCTGTTGACTTCAATACTTACGGCAATAAAATCCGGCCTCCAAAAATATTGCGATTGTTGTTATTCTAGAAATGGTGTCAATCAAATGTGGATCCTTAAGATTTTGAAAGAACTGATGGAGATTTTTAACTCTAAATTAGTTTCACCTTGAAACAGTATCAAAACTGTCGATGTGTCCACACTTTACACTTCTATTCCACATGAACAACTGAAATCACGATTGGCTAATTTATACACAGTTGTTTTTTTTTCAAGAAGGATAGAAAACGCATTTACAAATATCTACCACTTCATCAGCAAAGGGGGTGTATTTTTCACAACTAATTTAATATCTAGGGCTTGTACTAATTTTCAGATTTGTTTGACCCGACGCCGGGCTTTTAGACCAAGGTAATAGGAAAATATGTGTCATACGGTCTCTTAACAAGTCGATAACATCTGACCAATACTCTCTTAGTGCTCTGATCTTTAGTGTGTTATCTTTGTGATTAAGAATAGGGAAACAGTTAGGCCCAAAAATCCAGCTTAACCCCACCACCTTTTATAGAATAGAATAGAATACTTTTATTATACCAATCATGGGCCATTTCTGGCATATATTACATTGATTTGAAAATAATAAATTACATATATACATGTCACAAATTATGCATCTAAACAATATTAATGGAAAATGATAATAATAAAACAATATATTTAATAAAAAGTAAAAGACATCAGATGATCATGTAACATGGTTGTTTCTATATTGAATGACATGTTGTTCTTCATTTGTCATCAGCCATATAAGTTTATTTCTTGGAGACATTGAGAAAAAAATTTTGCAAGTCATTCCTATTTTATGATAAAAATCGTCCCGTAAACTACTATATAAATCACACTCAAAAGCAAAATGACATCCGTCTTCTACTTGATTATTTTTACAAAATTTGCATATTCGTGCACCTGTCCTAAGCCAGGAATCCTTGTCAAAGCTTTTGTTTGTCCCTATCTTTTTATTGTTCTATGTCCAGAATGGGTCTTTCGTTGATAATTTAGGGATTTGTTTGAATCTTTTGTATTGTATTCTTAGTCTTGGGCCATTGCAAGACTGCGAACAGCGACCTCTGGTCCTGTTGAAGACTGTTGGCTGTTTTTCCTTGTGATGTTTTAATTTTTGAACAAATATACAAGACCAAAAAATCGACATGCTCAATTTTTTTATCGACGACATATTATTTTAGTTTTGTGGATGTGTTTTTCAGCAAACAATAGGGACTCAAATGGGCACAAATTGTTCACCTTTGCTTGTTGATGTGTTTCCTCATTCATATGAAGCAGAAATCTTACAATCTGTTCTAGACAAACAGATCGTAGACTGGCTTCCTCTTTTAACCTTACTTTCCGTTATATTGATGGTATCCTTTCACTGAGCAATTCTCGATTGGTGACTTTCTGCGTCGCATATAACCTCAGGAACTTGAGATGAAACACACAATATATTCTAGAAAGTCTGCTTTATATTTAGATCTTCATCTCGAAATAGACTCTCAAGGAAAATATTCAACAAAGCTCTATGACAAGCGTGATGATTAAACTTTCCAATTGTCAGTGTAGCAACGTTCCGTCCGCACCAGCTTATGGAGTTTACGTATCACAATTGATTCGTTATTCCAGAGCTTGCGGGAATTACAACATCGATTTCCCTAGCAGAGCGTCACGTTTGACACAAAATATTGTTATCACGAGGTTTTGTTGCTCCTCGATTGCCGTCGTAATTTTACGGTATACATCATTAACTCATAGACAAATATGGGATTTTCAACTCTCAGTTGAATGCAGATGTTGGTTTGTCATAGATTTTGTTTGACACACTGAATTGAAAATTGGCAGAACGACGGGTGTGCTGTAGCAGGCAGGAAACGCTTACTGCTCCAGAGCACCTCTCATTACGACTAGAGTTAGCGTGCTTAATTGATATTCAGTAGTTTTTGTGTATCCGTGATTAAAGTTGTCTTTTTTTTTTCGTCCTGTCCTTGCTTGTGCTGACTGGTTTTGTCTCTGCCTTTTTGGACTATGACATTCAGATGTGCGTTTAGTACCTCTGCTTCTTTCAGAATGCAATTGCTATTCTCTATTTGCAATAGTCTCCATATATTGAGGCCAACATAATAAACATAAAAAAACCTGCTACTTTGAACATGTAAAGGGCCATAACCCCTTTAATGGGTTATCTGAAAACTACAACCCATAGTTTATTTTTGTAAAACTTGTTCAAGCTGAAGTGGGAATTTTCTTCAGATTTTCTCCAAATATTTTACTTTTCAATTAATAAACCAAAAATTGGAGTATGACCCCCTTGTTCTATTTTTAGGAACGGTGGCCATGTTTTTTTTCGGTCGGTAGTCACCATTTTTGTAATCTAAATAGAATGCGTCCTATTCATGATGTGTGATTTCTTAAGAAATGTTATCGACGACAACAGACGACGACGGATGCAAAGGGATGGCAATAGATCTAATGGCCCTTTGGGTCAGGTGAGCTAACAAGCCTTATTCATTCACCTTTTTTTAAGCTATAGAGTAATCACTAATTAGTTAAAATTCAATAAAGAGGTCGTATGACTTTGACTCAGTAGAGACTTTGTAGAGCGTATTGAGCTGAAGCTTTAAGCAAGATTAGACTTTTCTTTAACAGCAACACATTTTATTTTATGAGCAAAAAAAAAGAAATAATACTAATTTTTACATTTAAAGAGCCACGACTCCTAGGCAGGCAACATAATTTCTGTATCTGCAATGGTTTTCATTCTCTGGGCCAAAACATGAAAAACGCCCTTTTCACTGAAAAGGACCATAACCCCTAAAAGGGGTCATCTGACAACTACAACCTAATGAAGATCTTTGTAGAGCTAAATGAGCCGATGGTTTGAGTAAGCAACAGCTCTTCTCTTAGTAGGGCAAAAACATGAATAAAACAGCAAAGTGATGGCTAAAAAAATTACAAGGCAAAAGTAAACAAAATAAAATTTTATTAAGTGAAATATTATTAAGTACAAAATAGAAATTATAAACAATTTAATATATATGACACGGCAGCTGGAATTGTTGTCACTGAAAAAAAATCAAACATTTTATAAAATTACCGTTTACATCTTTGATGTATCAATTTGAACAAATAAATGATAAACAATACATTTTAGTATTAAGCAATGGGCACTTGATAAATTCATTTTTCGCTATGAGAATAACAATAGTATACTACTAAAATATTTTAAAAAAATACAAGTCTTAAATGAAAACTAAATAACATCAATTCAACATGAAACTTCGAAAAGAATAACTACATTTTCAGACTAAAAATGTATTTGAAATATAGAAATAACAAGAGGCTCCAAGGAGCCTGAATCGCTCACGTGGTGTTGATGTCAACCCTATGAAGACTTTTGTATAGCTTAATGAGCTGAATGTCCGTGTGCTCGTTTCCGAGATATATGACGTCAAAAATTTGGCAGGAAATTAGACTCCTCTAGATTTTACATCACTTTAACATTGTGAAGTTTTTGGCCTTAAAAACCATGAAGTTGTATTTCGAATTTCAAAATATTTAATGCAGTTGTTTTCTACGGTCTATATAATAAGAAAATGTCATAGAAATTAGGGGTCAGTGTGCAAGTTTTTTTCTTCAGCAATTAAAGGTAAAATCTAGAGCAGTTCCAAATTTTGACTGATATTCTGAAACATGAACAGTGACCATCCTTAAATATGGAAATAACAAGAGGCTCCAAGGAGCCTGAATCGCTCACGTGGTGTTGATGTCAACCTTATGAAGACTTTTGCAAAACTAAATGGGCTGAATGTCTAAGCAAGAATAAGCTTTTTTCCGTCTGCAATAATTTTTATTCTAAATAACCAAAAACACTAATATTCATCTTTTAAGGTGCTGTTACCCTATAAGGGCTTATCTGACAACTTCGACCCTATGGAGATTTGTGTAGAGCTAAATGAGCTGAACATTTAAGCAACCAACAACGTTTCTCTATCTGCATTAGTTTTCATTCTATGGGCCAAAAGTACTGTGTTTTGCCTTTAATGAGCTGTAACCCCTATAAGGGGTCATCTGACAACTTCGACCCCATGACGAATTTTGAAGAGGTAAATGAGCTGAACATTTAAGCAAGCAACAGCTTTTCTCTCTCTACAATAGTTTTCATTCTAGAGGCCACAAACACTTTTTTTTTTGCTTTAAGGGGCGGTAACCCCTATAAGGGGTCATCTGACAACTTCGACCCTTGGAGACTTTTGTAGAGCTAAATAAGCTGCACATTTAAGCAAGCAACAGCGTTTCTCTATCTGCAATAGTTTTCATTCTAGAGGCCAAAAACACTTTGTTTCGCTTTTAAGGAGCTGGACACTTATTCACAAAAGTTCGTACTAAACAAAACTTTAGTCGTACCTCCCCTTGTTGTCCATGTTAGTTACGCCTGACTATACGTCTATGAACTTTTGTGAATATGGCTGCTGTACCCCTATTAGGGGTCATCTGACAACTTCAACCTTATGGAGACTTTGTAGAACATTTAAGCAAGAAACAGCTTTTCTTTATCTGCAATCTTTTTCTATTCTTTAGGGCAAAAACATTCAAAATTGCTATTTCTTTACCTTTAAAGGGCCATAACAACTATCAAGGGTCATCTGACAACTTCGACCCAATGGAAACTTTTGTAGAGCTTTTGATTCGAAAGAGTCCAAGATCCTTCTGATTTTTTCTCTGTTATGGTTGCTGAGTTATTAGCCATTTTAAGTGATTTTACCCTATGTTCTATTATTAGAAACAGTGGAAATGTTTTTTATCAAATCATTGTAAAATGATGATGGTTTGTTGCCAACATGTCATAAATCATTCCTGCGAAGTTTTATTTAAATTGGTACAGAAGTTTCGAAGAAGAAGATTTTTGAAATTCTTAACGGACGAGGGACGATGACGACTGACACATAGTGATGGCATAATCTCACCTGGCCAAGCCAGGTGACCAAATAATAAAAATGATGAATGTATTGGATCAAAACACAACTTGTTTAAGAATATTTCCATCTATTCAAACTATCATAATTGACATGTTGGAATATAACGAACTCAAATATTTATTTCATAGTACATTTCTTTATACATTAGAATTCTCTATCATTGGAATTCCTTATAACAGCTGATTCTTCAGAACCTTGGTGATTATATACATATGTATTGTTAAAAAAAACCTCCTTATTATGTACATATGTATTGTTACAATAAAGTCCTTACTTCAAAACCTTGGTTAAAATGTACATATGTATTGTTACAAAAAACTTCTTACTTCCAAACCTTGGTTATTATGTACATATGTATTGTTACAATAAACTCCTTACTTCAAAACCTTGGTTATTATGTACATATGTATTGTTACGATAAACTCCTTACTTCAAAACCATGGTTATTATGTACATATGTATTGTTATGATAAACTCCTTACTTCAAAACCTTGGTTATCATGTACATATGTATTGTTACAAAAAAACTCCTTACTTCAAAACCTTGGTTATTATGTACATATGTTTTGTTCTTAAAATTCCTTATTTCAAAACCCTGGTTATAATGTACATATGTATGTTACAATAAAGTTTTCACTTCAAAACCTTGGTGATTATGTACAAATGTATTGTTACAATAAAGTCCTTTGGCAAAACCTCGGTTAGTATGTACATATGTATTGTAACAATAAAGTCCTTACTTCAAAACCTTGGTAATTATGTACATATGTTTTCTTACAATAGAGTTCTTACTTCAAAACCTTGGTTATTATGTACATATATATTGTTACAATAAAGTCCTTACTTCAAAACCTTTGTGATTATGTGCATATGTATTGTTACAATAAAGTCCTTACTTCAAAACCTTGCTGATTATGTACATATATATTGTTACAAAACCTTCTTACTTCAAAACCTTGGTAAATATGTACATATGTATTGTAACAATAAAGTCCTTACTTCAAAACCTTGCTTATTATGTACATATATATATTGTAACAATAAAGTCCTTACTTCAAATCCTTAGTAATTATGTACATATGTTTTCTTACAATAAAGTTCTTACTTCAAAACCTTGGTTAATATGTACATATATAGTGTTACAAAACCTTCTTACTTCAAAACCTTGGTAATTTTGTACATATGTATTGTTACAAAAAAGTCCTTACTTCAAAACCTTGCTGATTATGTACATATATATTGTTACAATAAAGTCCTTACCTCAAAACCTTGGTGATTATGTGCATATGTATTGTTACAATAAAGTCCTTACTTCCAAACCTTGGTGATTATGTGCATATGTATTGTTACAATAAAGTCCTTACTTCAAAACCTTGGTTATTATGTACATATGTACTGTTACTATATAGTCCTTACTTCAAAATATTGGTTATTATGTACATATGTACTGTTACAATATAGTCCTTACTTCAAAACCTTGTTTTTTATGTACATATGTATTGTTACAATAAAGTCCTGTTTAATAAAACTTATCAAAAAATTCAAAACCTTGGTTATTATGTATATATGTATTGTTACAATAAATTCCTTATTTCAAAACTTTGGTTATTTTGTAGATATGTATTGTTACAATAATGTCCTTACATCAAAACTTTTGTTATTATGTACATATGTTTTGTTAAAATAAAGTCCTTAATCCAATATCTCTGTTTAATAAAACTTATCAAAAACACATGTATACATGAACATTGCTATGGTAAAGTCTTTTACAGAATATCTTGAAATTAGGAAGTGTCAATCTTGAAATCATAAAATCAACATCAATTCAGTTTTCTCATCTAGTTTTCACCAAAAACGTTTTTCCTTAAAGTGGTTGAAATTAAACAGCTTAAATTTTGGGTGCTTTTTCATTTTTGGTGTAGAAAAAATATCAGAAACTGAAAATTGAAAAGCTTCAGATTTCAACCAAAAAATTATATGCCTCATCAACTTGACATTCAATAAAAAAAAATTACTCGATTGTTGTATTTTTAAAGATTTTCTGATTAATAAAAATGTGGGTACAATTAATTTCCCATAAGCATGCAGTTTCCTTTTTTCCATGAGTATATTGTTACAATAAATACAGCACACAGACTATCACAGGTCACAATAGGTAACAAAATATAGGTACAAGTAAGTGTGATATGTGTACTATAACTTTATGCATACATTCATGACATTGTTAGAATAAATACAATTTTAAGGAAGAACTAAGTGTTTGATATATGTTCACCATATGAATAACAATAACTTGTTCCTTAAAGTACAAAATATGTATTTGAAAAAAAATAGAAAAGTGTATAAGTGTCTGTCATTGATTAACACCATTCAACCATTCATATAATCATAAAATATAAATAATTCAAATAATCAAAATATGACCAATAATTTCAGTTTATGCCGAATGAGAAACATGTGACAATAAATCTGTGATTGATTTGGTGTGTAGTTTCTTTACATCATGTAAGTGAAACATGAAAGTATTAAAGGTTTGTAACGATCAGAAACAAATTCATGTTCCAATACCTTACACAGTTTTTATCCTGTCATTTTTTTGCAATAAACAACTTAACATCAAGACATAAATTGTATATTCAGTCTTAAATATTTTTATGTTATGAATATTCAATTGACAGATTGGTATTTTTGTAGAAGTTCTACAATGTCTAATCGTCTTTGTCCACGTGATCGTCTTGCTTCATCAATGGGAGATTTCCCGTGATTTACTTTTGCTCCATTCTCAAGCAGGAATTTAACAACATCATAATGTCCCCACAATGATGCAGTGTACAGAGGTGATCTATTATCCTTAGTACAGAGGTTCACATCCCCACCATGTTCAACCAAGCAAGAAACAATATCAAGGTGTCCTTCCCTAGCTGCAATGTACAGAGGTGATTCATTATACTTAGTACAAAGGTTCACATCCCCACCATGGTTAACCAAGAAAGACACAATATTAAGGTGTCCTCCCCTTGCTGCAATGTACAGAGGTGATTCATTAAGTATATTACAGAGGTTCACATCCCCACCATGTTTAACCAAGAAGGAAACAATATCAAGGTGTCCTTCCCTTGCTGCATTGTACAGAGGTGATATGTTATCCTTAGAACAGAGGTTCACATCCCCACCATGGTTAACCAGGTAGGAAACAATATCAAGGTGTCCACTCTCTGATGCTGCTGTCAAAGCTGTGTCGTAAGGTTCATTTTCAGGGTTAACTATTCCATTCAATTCTAAAAGAATCTTAACAGCAGACATGTTACCCACATAACACGCTGCTGTAAGTGGTGTATGTTTCCTAAGATAATTTCCGGAACAATCCATACCATCATCCTCTGCTGATACATTTACAGCATTACTTTTTGTATATTTCAATAAAATCTGTAAAACATCTATATTACCACTGTAGACTGCCAAGGTAAGTAACCGTGATTGTTCTGATAGGTTTGATCCAATAACAGATGTCACTTTATAATGTTTACTGAGGAAATAATCTACTACTTTATGATGTTGACTGACGACATAATCTATGATACTCTGTAAGAGGTGACTGTGGCCATAGTATATAATGAAGCTGATTATACGTATGGAATAATCATCATCATCATCATCAATTTTCCATTCATACCCTAGCAACAGCCTCTGACGATTTTCTTCATCATAATTCCGAGTACCCTCTTCCTTGTTTACTGCCATCTTTTCACTCTGTTGTGTTATGTGGCGGGTATTACCTTTCATCACGGTAAGGAACATTTTTTTGAACTGTTGATATGACAACTGTTTCTTTAGAATGTCCATGAAGACATTAACAAAGTGTTTATGAGAAAGAGCAGGGTTAGTAAATACATCATACAGCTTTCCATCTTTTATATCTTTTAACAGTTGGTCAGCTAATAATGGATACATGTTTTCTGTGACTTCAATACTGAGCTGATCAAGTGATTCTGTTCCTGATATAACAAGTTTATTCCGAACAAAGGTACTGGACATGTATTTTATCATGAGTTCTACATGTTGTTTTCCAAAATGGTAAGCAACAATTTCATATATAGAGTCATGGATAAATGTGTAGTGGTCACCATATTTAGTGAGGTATGTTCCAGATAAATGTTGTAGTGCTTGGTTTATCTGACTGTTAGTTGGGTTGGCAGAATCACTGCATGAGTCAAAGATGGCATATGTTAATTCCTTATTGATGGATGTCAAAGGTTTGTTCAAACTTGATATTTTCTTGGAGTTCATCATACAGAGGACCAAAACTGCATATTGTGTTTTCTGGAATTCAGCCATTTTGTCCAGTTCATCTTTAACACATTCCAGTGGGTGATCAAAAAAAACTTTTGGATTCTTTAAATATTGATCTGATGCTGCAAAAATTCTACATAACAATGGAAACATAAAATGACAATTCTCAAATGATAGATTATCAAATTGTTCCTTAATATTTTTGTCTGTACAGTGGTTTTTAAATATATTTATCTTATCAGATACAGTTAACTGGTTTGACTTACTCTCAACGTCAATAACATTTTCTAGTACAAAACTACCAACTTTGTTAGCCTGATTATACACTAATGTTCTGCTAGTACAAATAACTTTTGATTGTTTACCTATTGCTGACAAAATACTGGTTTTAATGTTATTCAATTTGTTATATAATGATACATCAAAAGAAAAAACACCTAAAACATCGTCAAGTACAAAAACCTGAGACACAGACTTGTCACCAAACTGAACAATGTCCTCTAGTTGACATATCGGTACCACTTCAAATTTTTGTTTCTGGTATTCCAGGGCTATATGTCTTGCAATGCTTGTCTTCCCAGCTCCAGGACCTCCTATTATTGTCACAATCTGATGTTGGTTGAGTTTGTCTGTAACTTCTTTTACAGCTGCTGTTCCACTGTAGAACACCAAATCGTCTGCTGCCCATACATCTAGCTGAGTGATCTGGCCATCTGAAAAAAAATGATGCAAAATATATAAATGCTTGCTGCCCCACAACTATGCCATGAGTTATCATCTGAGTAGAAATATACTTATTATAGGAACACTTAAGTTAACAGACAATGTAAACATAACATCATACCATAATTCATCTGCAAATATATTGCTGTTCATGTATGAAAAGTGTGATGGAATTTAAACAATAGTTCGACAGAAAAAATTAGTTAATGGTTAACAGGAAGGTATGTCGCGCCTGCCAGCACCATCAGAAAGAATTAATCTTTTTTACTTCCACTATATTATGAATTAACATGGATTTTCAGTTGTCCAACTATCAGCAACCTAGGCGTATTAGTTGCTGAATAATACACTAAGTGAATGAAAAGTGTGACAGATTTTTTTTATTTTTGGTAAACAAGCAGTATATGTGTAATGGATCCTAAATCATATCTCACTATACATGGTGTACATACCAAGCTTGTAACTAAATATAAGCAAACTAGGAGTAATAGTTGCAGAGTTATAATCATACAAAAAGTGGGAAGGAATTAAACTTTGGCGGAAAAAAAAAGTTTTCATTTAACTGAAAGTAAATATCTGATTGATCTAGAAATATATCCCACTATGTATAATGTCAATATCAAGCTTGTGAAAAAAATTAGATGAGTAATGAGTAAACAAAAAGGGGGAAAGAAAGCAGGCAGAACTATTTGAATCACATAACTACAGACTGACACAGGTAAAACAGTGTGTCTTTGGTTTGTGTTGATGATTGGAGTTTGGTAGTTGTGTGTTGTTTGTTTTTTTTTCTGATGATTTGTGTCTACCAATTTTGTTTATCAGGGTTAGAGTTAAGTACTATTCCATATAAGGATCATCATCAGGCAGGGGGTGGCACATCGATAATTTCATATTTCAGATTTTGGGGTATAGATGCATTCATTTTACCATAAAAACAAACCCAATGCAGTTTTTACATCTTTATATGTATTTGGTGCCTAGATATTTTTAGACTGGTTATATAGGAAAAAATATGGCAGAAAATTTTCCCGTACTTTTCACTATACAATATGTAACTAAATTTTGACTGGTAATATCTCCTAAACCCAAGATAGACTGAAAAATTTTAGTGGTCAAAACAAAGTGTACTGGGGTTGCATTACCTAATTCTGTTGAAATTTTTTTGTGTATTTATTATCGATGTGCCACCCTATTAATGGTATCCGCCTGATTCATAGAAAAAGGATTACCAACAATATTTGATTGCACCTTTGGTACACCTTTACTTCTTGCAATCAGAAACATCAACCCAAATAAAGCAACTAGTTTATACAAAAGTGTTAAACTACAGGGCTTTTATGTTTTTTGCAAAATGACGTTGATATAAAAATATCATTATTCATACCAGAACAAAACTGTTTTCCAGGAAGATGAAACATTTGACTCGCAAACATTAGAACATGTAAATTTCCCATTACAACAAATCGTCATCATTCCGATGGACCAATAATTCTTACCTCTGATATGTTTTGGTATGTGTTGTGGAACTGGCCGAGCCTCCAGACTTTCTATTCTTGCTTGTTGGTCTTTCTGACTTTTTATTATGTCTTCAACCTCTTGTTGTAAATCTTTTACATCTTTCCTAAATTGTAGGATATCTTCCACCATTTGGCTTCTGATATCTTGGTCCAGTCTTTTGTGTTCTAAATCGTTTACTTCAGTAGTTAAGGATCCTTTGCTCAATCTCTCTATTGCCTGTTGAAGATATTGAAAATCTAGATGCATGAATTATTTGAGGATCTTAAAAGATATGCTTTTGAGATTCAAAGGTAAAGAAATGTCAAGGTCATTTGGTAATTGACTAAGTGACATTTTCCTATGGACCAACCGAAGTGATTCTTGATTGATTTCTATCTCACAGAGAAGTGCAGATCTTGGTTTGTCATGGAGTTTTGTTCGGTCTTCCTTTAATGGATTTGACACACTGAATTGAGGATATGCAGAGTGGCTGTATGCTATAGCAGACAGGAACTGCTTACTCCTACAGCGCACCTGAGTTCACTCTAGTTATGACTAGAGTTCACTTGTTGATTTCTGTTCAGTTAATTTTCTGGTTCTGTTTTTTTTTAACTTTTGACACATTGGTGCCTCTTTGCTTCTATCATAGTCATTGAGAAACAGACTAACCATAAAAGACTGAACACAAATCAATTTTGTCAGTCATCTAGTGTAAAATCAGGTCAAGGTCAGATATCAAGTGACGGATGCAATAACCCTAGTTTAATTCATCATTTCTTGAATATCTGATGCAGAGCTATTATAATTTTCAAGTAATTCATATTCCACTAAACTCTTACAAAAAAGGTCACATCAAGTTTCGTCAAACTCCATCAAGCGCTTTAGGATTAGTTGCCCTTATGACCTAGATAGACAGACCTACATTGGTTGTTATCATCACTCAACCAGTTATGTCTTGGGTTTTTTTTGCCCAAATTTATGACATTTTATTGCCCTTTGACATGATTTGTACACTTTTTCTACAACAGCTCTGTCCATTTTGCCCCTTTTGTAAAATGGTTAGGGACAAATAACCAAAATGCATTAGGAAAATCCCTATGGTGATAAGTTATATTACATCAAAATTTCACAATTCACAGCACTTTTAAGGATTATCACGTCTATTTTTTTACATCTCTTTTATTCTGTCTGACTATGAGCTAAATGTTTTAGGCTTAAGACACAGGGTTTTTATACCTTTGTAATAAGGACAGTTTTTGTTAAAATATTATTATGTAATTTAATTCTTTATTTTTCTGATTTTTATAAAATCAAATTTAGATTTTATTTTTACTTAGTTAAGGATGCTGGAGGGTCAGCTTTTGAGATTTTTGACATTTTTTTTGGAATCTTCGGGTTTTTCCATCAAAATGAGGCAAACATGTTTGCATGGTAACCCATATTTTTATTATGTGTAAGGTCTTCATTGCATCATAAACGTCAGTTTTATAAATTCATTTCAAATTCTCATCACTTTTTCATAGGTTTAAACAGCTGAACAGTCAGACGTTCTGGCTGCTGACAAAGAGTGAGCATCAAGGTATCATAACAGGAATTAAGTATTGCGCAACCGGAAGTCAGACTGTGACAGAGCTTGAAGCTAGATATTAAAACTTTGCTGGACTGTGATTTGATTATAATATCAAGACTGGATTATCAATGTATGTTTTCAAGTTTTTAAATGGATGTAGTTTAATAAAATAAGAATAAAATTTTCCACATGATGGATAATTTTTTTTGGTGATTTTTCAAACAAGGATGAAATTTTCATTAACACTGGAGAAAATTGAATGTAAACATCCGCCAGCTGAACTCGGCATTCAACAGCTCTCTCAAAAGGCGGTCAACATATGATTTGACACCACTTATTCAATGGGAAAAAGGTTACACCATATAGATTTAATTTTATTTACATCAAACACTCTTCAGGAAAAGGTTGAAAGACTGAAAATAGTTGTTTGATTATAAAGGGGAAGCAATTACCATCATGTTCCCTCAAACTGAACAAGTCCCCACTTCAGGACATGAACAAGACTGGACCAACCCGCCACCGCAGCAGCATTCAACTCAAATTCATTAGATTTTCGAAACTGTGCTAACTTTTATTCTTTGGACTTTTAAATATTTCATTTAGACTTTGAATCAAATTTAATTGTGAAATTCTAAACTTTGGACTTTGTGAAATCTTCAACTTTGAATTATTTTTGTTACTGTTATTAAATTTTTTTTTTGAATTTTGTTTAAATAAATTGTTAAAACTTGTTTGTTTTGTCTGATATTAGAATGCAACGCCACGCCCACATTGTCCTACGGGTCTTGTCCGACTATGCGGTGACACCTTGAATGCTTCAATTTTTGGGCAAGCGCAGGAAAGCCTTATGTAGTCTATAGAGTAGTGATGATTTTCGCGTTTTTTTTTTAGTCTAGACGGAGTGATTTTTCTGCATCCAGTCTGGCAAAAAGCTTTATTTTCTATATTACTTTTCAATATTTGTAAACATGAAACACACTTTTATAAATCTCTAGTTTTATTGACATTTTATATGACCAGCACAAGTTTTATTTATTCCTTTGCATTTTATTTGACAAATTATTTAGCTAGACAGTCAGGGGCGTAACTTAAATAAGTTATTACAGAAAAATAACAGTCATATGTTATTAGAGTTGGTTTTTTTAGTTGTCTTCTCTTGATTATGTATAATTTTCTTAATCTCTGATAACATGTGGCTGTTATTTTTTTAAGCAACCATTTCATTTTCTGTTTGAATTAGACTCTGTAGATCTCTAAACCTCTTTGTGCAGTGACTTAATTGATATAATTTACTAATTATAATGGCTTATCAATGAGGTATTTGTTTGTTATTATGTGTTTTCTAATAACTATGGCCTGTTATTATAGATAACAGTGAACACTTCAAAACCCATATCATTCATTTGGTATGATTCATTGTAAATGTGGTTATTAAATTGAGAAACAATTGGTTAATTCTATCAATTAAGTTACTGCGCAAAGATGTAGAGAGACCCTAAGAGGCAAATTCAAGCATAAAATGGAATGATTGCTTAAAAAATTAACAACCATATGTTATTACAGATTCAGAAAATTATACATAATCAAGAGAAGACAACTCAAAAAACCACCTCTAATAACACATGACTTTTATTTTTCTGTAATAACTTATTTAAGTTACGCCCCTGACTGCTAGAGGAGATAGAATATACATTATGTATTCATCTATTACTTCATTGGTTAGTATAAATATTTCTCTTATTTGATTGGTCAATGCAAGGATTCTGTTGGGTTCATTCATAAAATTTAATACACAATACACATCAATAGGACAAGTCCATTTTAATCGAAGGGATGTTTCAATCGAAAGAAGCAGAGGTACCAATGGGGTATCCATTTTTGTATTGTGTTCAATTACATTGAGAGCATCTGCATTTGACCATCCCTTCTTTGCTCACCAATTATTTTGCAAATATTTGAACAATAAACTTTAACAGAGAATAAATCTACTATAGTACTTATATATATATTGCTTGCCTTTAAACGCTTTAGCACTTTGATTTGTACTAGTTACTTACCTGGCTGAGCTCAGTCCACATGATACTAAAGACACCCTGCTCTATTTTGCAATGCTCAATATGAGCTAGGAGATTCCTATACTTTCTGATACGCTCCACATCATCTTCATCTGATATATCACTGGCCTGTGGAGGGAATCCCCAACCTCGAGCTGGTTGGGTGACATTTAATGTATTTCTGGTCAACTTATAGAGGAGCGAGAAATCAAATGTTGATGACGCAGGCAACATTGGTATAGCTACAAAACATAATGATATCGGATCTTTCTATTTTCTTTGTGTGTTCAAATTGTTAATCTTCATTTGGCAGAGCAGAAACTTTAAAAGATTTGCTAGTTGACAATTTTGTCATGTAGGTAGAAAGTCTATTAGACTCGAGTAAAATGAAGGGAGAGGTTGAAGTTGAACATTTTAGCCAGCATTTTTTTTCTTCGTTATCTGGAAATTAACAGTTTTACATTTTATGAGCCCAAAACTAAAAGGGGTAATCCCTTCGACCTATTGGACACTTCTGTAAAGCCTCTTAACATGTATTTTTAAGCACAAAAAAAGGTTTTCTATATCTGTATATATCTCTTTTCCATTGTATATGTGTAAAAACCTAAGTATGTGGTAAACATAGAGTGCTAGACCTAGGAGCATAAAATTGGTATACACCACATGGTACTATAGGATAAAACTATATGCAAAATATCAGACGTCTGGGTCATGTAGTTGCTGACAAATCTGTGAAGGAAATTAATCTAGGGACGGACGGATGGAAGGACAAAAAGACAGACAGAGTAATTCCTATATACCACCCCCAAATTTTGTTTGCGTGGAATATAAAAATGTTAGATATAAGGAGGCTTCAATTGATCTAAAATTCGACTAACATTTGTTTTGATGTATTTACCTGGGAAGAGTAAGTTAAGCTGGTCCTTGTTACATTTCATTGGTTGTGTATATCTTAAGTTGTGTTCATGTGTGGTTAGATGGCCATGTAATGTACCTGGTGGAACATGGCTATCAAAATAATGGCGGACAGAATCTGTGCCAATGTTCAAACACAAAAGATATATCCTTAAATAGTTTGTTTCTTCAGAAAGAACGGCGCTTGTTGTATCTAAAATGAAAGTATAAGAACATTATAAAATTTAATAAAATATAAAACTACAAATAACAACTTTAAATAAAAGAGGGAAAAATGATTTCACTTTTGAATTTATATATATATAATATCTGTACCTGTTTAATTTTTAGCCATATCTTGACAAATCAACAATAGCTATGGACCTGAGTACTACAGTAAAACCTGCTTATAAGGAAGGCAAATATGCCCTGTATAGACAGGTGCCCATTATATAAAGATAAACATACATTACATACATTTGTTGCCAACATGAATCAGTGCATCATTTAATCTCTATTTCAGATTATTGTAGATGAAGGAGTATATATCTTTTTACCATTTTAAATATTGTTTATTTGTCTTCTTTCTGCATATGCCTGTTTAACTTATCTATTTAAGTTCTACCAACTCCTATTTTTTTAAGCATTTTTTTTTATTTTGTCAGTTTTTCATTTTCAGATTCTTTGAAAACTTCAATTTGCTTATCTGGAAAGAGCCATCAGTTTTTCTAGCATTTTAAAAATCAACTTGATTCTTGCTATAACAATTTTGAAAAGTATTAAATTGAAAAACGTTGAAGGGACACATAAAGTTTATAGGTAACAAATTAACAAAATTAAATAATTTACTCTCAAGTAATACATTGTCACCTGTTTTTATTCAAATTAAATTCAAATCCGGACATTTTAATCTTTTCATTAATCAAAACTATTTATTTACATGTTAATCAATATATTATCCTAAGCCGAATAATTCAGCCGTTATATTTCACACCCTCTGGTCACTCCAAAATGTACATCAACAAGAGGCTCCCAGGAGCCTTAATCGCTCACATGAACTAAACAGATACATATATTTTGTTGATACTATTGTGCTTAACCATGTGCAATTTAAATTTTTGAAATATCTTGTATATAGTTTTCAAGATATAGGGCTAAATAAGCGCAAAATCTTGAAAAAAAAATCAAAAAGGGCAATAACTCCCACGTCAGCGGTTGGATCTTTTTCAAAATTTCGGGACAGGTAGATCTTCATAAGCTGATCACTCTTGAAACCTGCACAATTTTGATATCTGTAACCATTTTTTGAGTTATTAGCAAAAAACTACAATTAACCCCTATGTTCTATTTTTAGCCATGGCGGCCATGTTTATTGACGAATCTAAAATCCAAACGATAGAATTGTAGAATATATGCTTTTAAACAAGTGTGCCAAGTTTAAATGCAGTTGGTCTTATGGTGTCAGACAAGTTAATCTTTGAAATTCAGGGAAAAGTAATGAAAAATGGTAAATTTTGAATTTGTAAGGGCAATAACTCCTAAAAGGAATGGTCCTACAGCTTTGACTTAATTACATGAAATGTAGATCTTGATGTGCTGAATTATATGCAATTTGAATTTTTGAAATATCTTGTATAGTTTTCAAGATATAGAGCTAAATAACTGCAAAATTTTGAAAAAAATCCAGAAAACTCCTACATCGCTTGTTGGATCTTTTTAAAAAACTTCTTGGCAGGTAGATCTTGAGGTGCTGATCACTTTTATCCCCTGCCAGAATTTTGATATCTGTGACCGTTTTTGGGTTATTTGCAAAAAACTGTATTTGACCCCCCTGTTCTATTTTTAGCAACAGCAGCCATGTTTTTTGACATATCAAAAATCCCAACGCAAACTTATTGCACAATACCCTAAGGAACAACCATATCAAGTTTGGCTGCATTTGGCCAAGCAGTTTCAGAGAAGAAGATGTTTGACCTTTGACAGTCAAATAACCCATTGGTGCCTCTTTGCTTCATGTTATTTCCACAAAAGCCTTACAAAAAGTTTAAACTGCAGCATTTTGTAAGAATACTGCAAGTTTCAATGTACTTAATATAAAGCACATTTTTAAACCTACCAACATTGATTGTCAGTGGGTTGCTGGAGACTTGGTCACCCTCAAATGTTAATTTACAGACATACACTCCAGAATCTTCAGCTTTAACATGATGGACAGTCAGAGACGGAGTATCTACAGTACCGCCACTATATTTGTCTTGAGTTAGCTGAATGTCCTCCCCAGATCCTCTATATCTGGTCCATAGAACAGCTGAAGGTGTAGACTCTCCATTAAAAGTACAGGTAAGGATCAGTGAACTTCCCTGTAAGACTTTGGTGTCTTCAGCATGTTCAGTTGATATTGTAACTATTTTTGGCTCTGAAAATGTGGAAAAACATGTGGTTAGATGAATTAAATAATAAACGTTTGTTTTTGCCTGCAAAATGGATGTTTCCACCCTTCCCCCCAAAATTTCTAAGTTCAAAAGGTTAATTTAATTTACTCCACAGAAATTTGAAGATAAAACTTTCCTGGTAATATGCACAGTGACAATTACATATGATGTCCTTCCTACATACCAAATTTAGTTGAAATTGGTTCAGTATTTCAGAGGAGTTGTACTGACAAGATAATAAATGAGGATTTTCAGCAAATTTTCTAGTTCAAGGGGCCATAACTCCCACAAAAATTGGAGGAAAAAAGTTTCAGAGGGGTTGCCCTGACAAGATTTTAAGAGAGGATTTTCAGCAAATTTCTAAGTTCAAAGGGCCATAACTCCCACAAAAATGTGAGGATCAAAATATCCTGGTAATATGCACAACAACATATGGTGTCCTTTCAACATACCAAGTTTCTTTGAAATCGGTTCAGTTGTTTTAGATGCCACCCGACCGTGTTGCGCTGACAAGATGATAAATGATGTCTTTCAGCAAATTTCTAAGTTCAAAGGGTCATAACTCCCACAAAAATGTGAGAATCAGAATTTCCTGGTAATATGCCCAATTACATGTGGTGTACTTCCTACATACCAAGTTTCATTGAAATCAGTTCAGTAGTTTCAGAAGAATTGTACTGACAAGATGATAAATGAGAATTTTCACCACATTTCTAAGTTAAAATGGCCATTACTCCCACAAAAATTGGAGGATAAAAATTTCCTGATCAAATGCATGGCACCTTATGGTGTCCTTCCTACATACCAAGTTTTGTTGAAATCATTTCAGTAGTTTCAGAGGAGTTGTGTTAACACACTTTGTGACAGACGGGACAAAAACAATATGTCTCCCATCAAACTAGCTGGTCAATATTGTAATTAAAACTTTTTATCTACAGTACACCAAGAGACATACCGTGACTGATCACCGTGATAGTGGTACACCACTCTTAGAGACATAACAAATATCTTTTTTGTGTTTAAAGATTTTTCAAAAATTCTTTTTACATTTTGAAGGAATGATTATACAGAACAATTTCCAAAAAGAATTTTTGAAAAATCTTTAATCACAAAAAAGATATTTGTTATGTCTCTAAGAGTGGTGTACCACTATCACAGTGTTCAGTCACGGTATGTCTCTTGGTGTACTGTATCTTTTACGGTTTGCAATTCAATTAGGAAAGGTAGTTAAAATGGTCAATTTTCACTAAAAGGGACGGTCCTACAACATTTATCCTGTAACATTTTTGTAGATCTCTATGTGCTTAACAATATGCAATTTAAATTTCTCAAATAGTAATTAAGCTGAAAAAGTGTAAAATTTGGAAAAAATGATGAAAAAAGGCTCCTACATGGGTAGTTGGATCTTCTTCAAAATTGCATGGCAGACAGATCTTGAGGTGCTCATCACTTTTATTTTTATGCCAGATTTTTTCTATTTGTGATGGATTTTGAGTTATTTGCAAATAAGGAAATGTGTCAAGATGACACTCATGCCCCACTGGCAGATAAAATAAATGACATTTTGACCAGAACGAAACTCAAACATGACCTGTAACTCATCATGGTTGACTCGCATACTAAGAATCTTATAAATATACATGTATGCAAGGATGTCAAAAAAAGTGCAGAAAAATAAAATGTGACGGATGGAATAAAAAACAGATTTAATCCCTTTGTTCTATTTTCAACCATGGCAGCCATGTTTTTGTACCAATCGAAAATCCAAATTACAGTTTTAACACTAAATACTTGCAAATTTAAATATGTCCGGAAGACATCATGGACATAATGATGCCTCATCTTGCAACATTTGGGATAAATGGTGGAACATAACCCTTCATACTTTCGTAGATATGGGGCATAAAAATCATATGCCAGTTGAACATTTTGATCTAAACTCTAAGGGATATAAAATGACATAGTATTATTTACCTGCGGTATTAATACCAACACTGAGGACTCTAGAAAGTTTTGATGGAGGACTATCCTCATTTTCTGCTGATGATTTCCTTTTATGATCTGTTGCCATTATAACAGGATTATTCCTACAATGAAGATTTGATCTAATTAAAATGCATAAAAATAATAAATGTGTTTTGCTTCTTGGTAAAATTCATTCAACATAAATGAAAGTAATACCTATGACTATTCACAATTAAAAAATTATAATCTAATATTAAGAGCAGGCAGGAACCACTTACTCTTCCTGAGCACCCGAGTTCACTCTTGTTACAAATAAACATGATAAAGGTAATAACATACTACCAAACTTGAATGATCAATCTCATCATGCTCATAGTCCAGAGAAAATGACAAAGACGAACCTGTCATACCTGAGAATTGTCGGATTGCAATGGTCCTGCAGGCGTTTCAAATGAAATGGTGGATTAAACCAGGTTTTATGGCGCCAAACCTCCCTCTTCCATTGCAATCTTAGGATCTGGTAATGACCATAGAACACAACATAGTTGTGAGACACAAAAGGGATATTGAGGTGATCATCTGAGTACAGCAGACCAGCCAAACACTAATTAAAACAATTAACCAAAGTATCTTTTAACTAAATTTTGAACTTTTCTACTAGTGGCTGATAACGAAAATTTTTTTTTCGGGATTGTATGAGACTATCTTTGTATATCCCTGCTCCAAAAGTCAGTCACGAAGAAATCCATGTCGGATAAAAAAAATCTGTGAAATGTGTGCAAGCTCTGGCATATCAAATAAGTTGTGAAGTATAAACACCATATGCAGGGGAAGTAGGTATATTGCTCTGTAGATTAGGAAAATTAATAATTTGAAAATTAAAATTGTCTCTTTTATCGTAAATTTTTGTGTATTGAGATGACCACCTGGGTCAAATTCGAGGTGCAAATCAGAGAAAGATGTGAAGCAACTTGATTTGGTGGTCTCTTTAATCTCCAATTCTGGAGGATATATTGAAGGAATCCATCTACAAAATGAAGAGTTATTGACAGAAAGGACATCATCAATATATCTGAATGTAAGATCAAATGACCTTGCCTCTTTCATCTTATTGTTCTTTAAGAGTCCCTGAAGAAATTCAGTCTCATAAGAGTATAAAAACAAATCGGCGAGGAGAGGAGCACAGTTTGTGCCCATTGGATTGCCGATTTGTTGTTGAAAAATCTCTCCTCTGAAGGTGACAAATATGTTTTCGAATGAGGAAATCAAGCATACTGCAACTTGTTCCAGTGTGTAACAAATTTTATCTTTGAGAAATGTTTTGGAAAAGAATGTAGATTTATAACCCAAAGCAACAAAATTCCTAGAGTTTAAAAATGCTTTTTCGAGAAGTTTTTTTCAGGCGACGTTTTAGTTTTTCGCGTGGCAAGGTAGTGTATAAAGTTGAAAAATCGAACGTTTTCAAAGAGTGAACCTCAGAAAATGATCTAGATTTAAAATAATCTAACAAATCTTGTGAGTTCTTCAAAATCCATATATGGTTGATTCCACTACGATTATAAATAGTGTCGCAGTATGCATGCTTGTTGACCTTCTTTGACAGCAGACAAGATTTTAGTTAAATGGACGGACAGCTCTGTAGTTGAACTTAGAGTTTGCGTTGTTGATTTCTATTCGGTTGATTTTGTGTTTTGTGTTTCCTCATGCTCTTCTTGTTCATGTTTACCGGTTTTGTCGTTGCCCTTGCTGACTTTTGACACTCGAATGCCCCATATTTTGACACATGTAGCCTTTGGTGGACTGACAAAGTTTTTTTGACACATGCAGCCTTTGGTGGACTGACAAAGTTATTTTTATACATGTAGCCCATGGTGGACCTACCACCCACATTTCACTCTATCACAAGGAATTCATTTTTTTTTCAAAAGCAGATCAAAAATAAATTACAGATCAACAAAAATATTCCCCCTTTTGGCCCCTAATTAAGGATATATGCTACCTTTCATTTTTAGTCCCTTTTGGCCCCTAACAGTAAGTGTGTCACAAAATTAAATCTAAATTTTATACGTTTAGCACAGCATTATACAACCGCAACATGTTGAACCCTGAACATAATCATGATAATGGAGGCCCAATATTGATTGTCAAATGCTTTTGACACATGCAGCCCATGCTGGACTCCCAAAGCTTTTTTGACACATATGCATTCTCTGGTGGACTTTCAATGTCTTCAATGCATGTTTATTCCAAAACTTTAATAATACTGCTAAAAATACGTTTTGAACATCAGAAGAAAGAGCAAATGATTCTCTTCAACTTATTGTTATTCAATAACATAAATAGTTCATTATTAATTGCTTATTTTGGTGACAAACTTAATTTCCTGCCAAAACAGGCATCATTTTTGAAAGTTTAAATTATGTTTTTCTTAAACTTCTAACATGTCTAACGTTAAGAATTTTCTTGCTATAATCATAATAAAAAGCTTCGCCGAGCGCAGCATGATACGACCCCTGTACGTTTTAGGCCCAACATGGATAGTCTATTGCTCTGGACACATGCAACCCATGGTGGACTGACAAAGGTTTTTGACACATGCTTCTCTGATGGACTTTCAACCCAGGGGTAAAAATATGAATTTTCAATTTTGTATTCTACTCTTGAAAACAATAATGGTAAAAAAAATAAAAATCGAACCAGAAATTAAACAAGAGGCTCCCAGGAGCCTGAATCGCTAACCTGACATATGCATGATATGTGCCTGAAGTAAAGGTTATATGGCAAAATCTATTTGACATTGAAAAGGTCATAAGTTTAATAAGGGTAGTCATCTGACAATATGATTTAACTTAATCATGTTAATGTAGTTATGATTGTACTGAGTAATATTCTTTTAATAATTTTCTTTCCTTCAACATATTTAGAGGAATAACCTCTCATCTTCAAAATTTCAGACCTGGTGATAACTTTTGTCTTCAATCAAAATTTAAAAATCTGTCACCCTTTTTGAGTAATCATGGTAATTAGCAAAACAAAGCAGTTTAACCCCAATGTTCTATTTTTAGCCAATGTAATGAGGAAATGCTTATAAAATGCTCAGTTTTGACGTTCTAAGGGCAATAACTCCTAAAATGAAAGGTCCTACAATGTTGACACTATTACATAGTTTGTATGTCTTGATGCACTTAACAAAATGCAATTTAAATTTCTCAAATATCTTGTATAGTTTTCAAGATATTGAGCTAAACAGGTGCAAAATTTGCAAAAAAAATCCTCAAAAAAGGCAATAACTCCTACATGGGTTGTTGGATTTTCTTCAAATTTCAGAGCTGGTAGATCTTGAGGTGCTGATCACTTTTGTTCCAATCAAAATTTTAAAATCTGTCACCTTTTTTGAGTTAATTGCAAAAAACTGCCATTTACCCCTATGTTCTATTTTTAGCCACAGTGGCCATGTTTTACGACCAATCAAAAATCCCCACATCAGTTCTATACACCTAATGCTAATAAACAACTATACCAAGTTTGGTTCCAGGTGGACTTAGAGTGTCAGAGGAGTTAATGTTTTCAATGTATAAACGAGGAAATGCTGTTAAAATGCTCAATTTTGACGTTCTTCATGTAAGGGCAATAACTCCTAAAAGGAAAGGTCCTACAATGTTGACTCTTTTACATATCTAGTAGATCTTGATGTGCTAAACAATATGCAATTTAAATTTCTCAAATATCTTGTATAGTTTTCAAGATATTGAGCTAAACAGGTGCAAAATTTAGAAAAAATCCACAAAAAGAACAATTACTCCTACATGGGTTGTTGGATTTTCTTCAAAATTTCAGGGTATGTAGATCTTGAGGTGCTGATCAATTTTACTTAAGCCAGAATTTTGATATCTCTAGCCGTTTTTGAGTTATTTGCAAAAAACTGCATTTTACCCCTATGTTCTATTTTTAGCCACGGCGGCCATGTTTTACGACGAATCAAAAATCCCGACATCAGTTCTAAGCACCAAATACTAATGAACAACCATACCAAGTGTGGTTGCAATTGAACTTATAGTGTCAGAGGAGTTTACATTTTAAAAAGTTTACAGACGGACCACGGACGACGGGCGAAGGACGGATGACCGACGCCAAGTGATGACAATAGCTCACCTGACCCTTTGGGTCAGGTGAGCTAGAAAGTTTAGATTACGGCCACTTTTGGTCCCTAATTACGTAACAGTTGAAAAAGAGGATAGTTGCAAAAATTTATTCTCAAATTTGGATTTGCTACTTGACAAGAATAAACTTGCAAAAAAAAAATTTCAAAATCAGACCAAAAATAAAAAGTTTTAATTGTGGCCCCTCATTACAAAACGGGGAAAAAAGGGGGGCATAAATTTCAATCAGGCCCATTCTATTATGGTTAGGAACATCCTTGACAAATTTCATACTAATTGGCTAACTACATGAACTAGGACTACTGTTATTGTAGATACAAAATAAAATATTTGAAAATTTTGTCCCTTTTTGGGCCCCTAATATCTTAACAAACAAGTGTGGCCACTAAAAGTATGTCTCGCCTGCCGGCACCATCGCTAAAATCAACTACCTAAGCTTTCATTTCTTGATATAAACACAAAAAGTGTCAGTATACCTAATAACAGATGCCTAGTTATTATACTATTCAAGCAATCCATTGTCCACACAAGTATTACAAAAAGTTTTCTGTCTGAAAAAAGACCTAAGTTCACAGAGTCACTGGAGCGTAGAAATGGGGTCATGGTCACATGGCATGGTGACAGTTGCGTTGTCCATAACCGCAACTGTCTGTTTACCCAATATCAGATGCCTAGCTATTATAACTTTCCAGCAATTCATCTTCCATAAAAGTCTTACAAAAAAGTTTTTCGGCCTGAAAAAGACCTAAGTTCACAGAGTCACTGGAGCGTGAAAATGGGGTCAGGGTCACACGGCATGGTGACAGTTGCATGGACCATAACCTAAACTGTCTGTATACTAAATATCAGATGCCTAGCTATTATACTTTTCAAGCAATTCATCGTCCACAAAAGTCTTACAAAAAAGTTTACGGCCTGAAAAAAGACCTAAGTTCACAGAGTCACTGGAGCGTGAAAATGGGGTCAGGGTCAAACGGCATGGGGACAGTTGCGTAGACCATAACCTGAACTGTCTGTATTCGAAATATCAGATGCCTAGCTATTATACCTTTCAAGCAATTCATCGTCCACAAAAGTCTTACAAAAAAGTTTACGGCCTGAAAAAAGACCTAAGTTCACAGAGTCACTGGAGCGTGAAAATGGGGTCAGGGTCAAACGGCATGGTGACAGTTGCGTAGACCATAACCTGAACTGTCTGTATACCAAATATCAGATGCCTAGCTATTATACTTTTTAAGCAATTCATCGTCCACAAAAGTCTTACCAAAAAGTTTACGGCCTGAAAAAAGACCTAAGTTCACAGAGTCACTGGAGCGTGAAAATGGGGTCAGGGTCAAACGGCATGGCGACAGTTGCGTAGACCATACCCTCAACTGTCTGTATACCAAATATCAGATGCCTAGCTATTATACTTTTCAAGCAATTCATCGTCCATAAAAGTCTTACAAAAAAGTTTACGCCGCCGCCGTCGCCGCCGTCGCCGGAAAGTAATACCTATGTCTCGCCTTCCGCGACTATTCGTCGCAGGCGAGACAAAAACGAAGGGACCCCCAAAATCAATCCCATCCATCCTTTTATGGTAAGGAACATCACTGCCAAATTACAAAGCAATCAGATAACTTAAACTGAAGAAATAGCATTTTTGGCCCTTTTTTGGCCCCTAATTTCAAAACGAAAAAAGGGGAACCCCCAAAATCAATCCCATCCATCCTTTTAAGGTAAGAAACATCATTGTTAAATTTAACAGCAATCAAATAACTAGAACTAAAGTTATTGTGGGAACACTTAAGTTAACAGACAACGCAGACGATGATGAAAACAATGCAGACGACAGCATCATACCATTATAGGTCTGCAATTTTTTTGCAGTCGTATAAAAATTAACCGTCTTCTTGTATGTAACATTACAGTCATGTCAGTTAATAGTTTAAAAAGTAGGGGTCACCCATCAAATAAAAAAGAAAACTGGTATTAAATACAAAATTTTATTGTACTTTTGGTAATTGGATGTACAACATAATTAAATGCATTTTAAGTGTTTTTTTTTAACGTTGAGTAATGCCAAATTAAAATAAAGAAGGAATGTGTACATGGGACACAGATGCCTCCGCTGGCCCCAAACAGAGGTCCGACAGTAGAGGTCTGACAGGTGTGAAGGTCGCTAAGGACATACTGTTTGTCATAATGAACCATCCTACAAACATGACAAAGTTTCATATCAATCTCATGTATAGTTTCAGAGAAAAGCTTGACGGACAGTCAGAGATCCCACTTGTACAAGTAAACAGTTTTTAACTTGTATAAGTAATTTTTTAGCAGTTAAAATTGTCTCCCTTTTTGGGACTTTTACAAATTTACTTGTACAAGTAAATTGGTAGAAAATCATTCTTTTCTTAATTGTCTTTATCTAGCCATGAAATTCAATTAAGTTCATGATTATTTATATGGCTAATAGTATCTCCTACCTTCATCAGACTGAGATCATGGAGATAATCTGTTAACTCAAGTTAAATGAGAAATCATCAACATTTAATAGTCCCAAGGGGGCAATTTTCAAAGGCCGACTGTGCACCACAAAGACAGCCGTGCGCATCAGTAATTTTTAATGAATCATAGAGCATATGATGTAAACATTTCAAGAAAATTGTCTGTTTGATTGTAAAAATATTATGTAACAAGAAAAATGAGCTCAAAGTTTTTCAAGTTTACTTGTATAGGTAAATTTTTGTTCAGAGAAAAATACTTTACTCGAACAAGTAAATTTGTAATTACTTAAAGAAGTAAAATTCTGTTTACTTGTATAAGTGGGATCTCTGACTGACGGAAATTTCATACTATGTTCACATATTTTCATATCGACTTAAGTACCAAACAGGAAGTAGATGTCTGACAGATCTGGAAATCGCTTAGGATGTACAGATTGTCATACTGAATAATCCTACTAAGTTTCAAATTATAATTCTCATGTATGGTTTCTGAGTAAAGCTTGACGGACATGTTCACATATTTTCATTTCAACCTAAGTCCCAAACAGGAAGTAGATATCCGACAGGTCTGAAAATCGCTTAGGACGTACCAAGTTTCAAATCATTCTCATGTACAGTTTCTGAGAAAAGCTTGATGGAAATTCGTACGTATGGACGGACAGACGGACGGACGGATGGACATGAGTAAAACTTAATGCCCCCTAAAATGTCGTTGGGAGAGCATAAAAATCATGGTGAATTTAATTTTCCCTTATCAACATTATGATTATGCCATTTCCTATATGTTTGAAGACTATAAATAAACAGACATATATGATACAATTCTAACTGTTAACTCACAGGACATTTCCGATACAAACAAATCTTGAGATGATATTTCTGGATATAAGAGGCTCCCAGGAGCCTCAATTGCTCACCTGGTCTTGATGTCAACCCTATGAAGAACTTTGTAGAGCTAAATAATCTGAACATTTAAGCAAGCAACAGCTTTTCTCTTTCAGCAATATTTTTCATTCCGTAGGCCAAAAACGTGCAAAATGTTATTTTAATGGCCATCTGAACACTTTGATTCTATAGAGACTTTTCTTAAGAGCTTAATGAACTGAACATTTAAACAAGCAACCACAGTTCTTTATCATGTTTATCTGCTATAGTTTTCATTATATATAAGACAAAAACATGAAAACATGTTAATTTAGAGGCTGTAATCCCTATAAGGGGTCATCTGATAACTTCAACTTTATGAATGCTTTTGAAGAGCTAAATGAGCTGAACATTTAAGCAAGCAACAGTTTTTCTCTATCTGCTATAGTTTTCATTCTACAGTCAGGGAGACTACTGAAACAAGTGATTTTTTAATCACTAAAATAAGTGATTTTTAGAAATTCTTACCAATGATAGATTTTTGGGTTTTTGAAATTAATCCTTTTTGCTAACTATAAAGTTATATGTCCCTTTGATGCCAACTGAGACAACAACATCATTTATGTAATTAAATGACAAGTTAAAGGAAAGGTTTTTCACCTATGACCATTTTAGTGCATTTTTTCCACATTTTTCCTTAATCTTTGATGGCTGAATTCATGGTGATCTGGAATTTTCCCATAGGAATCTATAATTTTCCTGATAAATTTAATCTTTTAACTTTGGTTTTCTAAAAAGAAAAAGGTATGTTCTCGATGAAAATTTGAATGTTCTCGATGGCCAAAGTCAGGGAGTAAAAAAGTTGAAAATCACTTGTTCTAGTGATTTTTTAGTTTAAAATTTCATAAAATCACTGATCTAAGTGATTTTATTTCAACTGCCTAATATTTTTATTTGGATCAATAAAATCACTCTTAATGAACAGTATACATTTTTAGAAGTGTACTTGTTTCTTTTACACTTACTTTAATAGTTGCTATTGAGTATTTCATGAAATAATTAGAAAATCACTGTTTAAAGTGATTTTGTATCCTTGAATTAATCACTAAAATAAGTAATTTTTGGCTTCTTTAAAGAGGAATATTTAAACTCTTGGTAATCTACTCCCTATCACTCATTTCAGTGATTTTTAAAAATCACTTCTTTCAGTAGTAGTCCTGACTGTTCTATAAGCCAAAAACATAAAAAAATGCTATTTTTCACCTTTAAGGAGCCGTTACCCCTATAAGGGATCATCTGACTTCGACCTAATGGAGACTTTTGTAGAACTTTTGATGCTGAAGCAGTGGGGTGGCATCAAATTTCATCTATCTCTCATACTTTTGGATTTACAGACCAAAAACAGTAGTCTGACCCCCTGGTCTATTTTTAGTAACGGTGGCCATGTTTTTTGACGGATCAAAAATCGAAACACAAGTTTGGTGCAGGACACACCAATTGTTAAAAGACCACAAACAATGACAGTTAGTAAGTAAGTAAGTTATTGCTTTACTCCCAAGCAGCACGATTTCAGCTATATCTGGGAGATGAACATAAAAGTGGTGATACAATGAACATGAAATGATGATGAAGTGGAGGAAATGGGGACACAAGGCCAATCGGGTAGGAGAGTTTTACTGCCACTGGAAAAAGGAGTGATGGGTAGGGTCAGGAAATTTAGCCTCCTGCATGGGGATCCTACGGGTCCTACTCTTACTGAGACCTGCAGCAAGGTTACAGACGACGAGGACGGATGCCAAGTGATGGTAATAGCTCACATGGACCTTTGGTCCAGGAGAGCTAAAAATGACAGCAAGTACATGTATACCAGATATATTTTTCGAAACCGAATCTAATTCTTATACCCTCCTTCAGCTTAAAAAAATGGTGATAGTATAAATTTTTACACTTATATTATACATGTAGTAATCGGGATGTCAGTCCGTGTGTCCGTTTACTCTTATATTATACATGTAGTAATAGGGATGTCAGTCCATGTGTCCGGACCGTTAACTCTTATCTACCACTCATCAAAATTTCAGCAATGGTCTATCATCACATTTTCAAACAAGTTTTGAGATATAATAGATACAATCATGTATGTCCATCTTCAATTGATTTTTTTTAGGGGGGGGGGGGGGGCATTGGGGAGGGGGAGGATTTGTCATACTTTTTTGTCATGTATGTGAGCTACTGGTCAAAGCTTTTCTAGTTTAGTGGAATATGTTTGATCATGATTACAACGAAGTGCACTGAGGGTTAATTTCACTTATCGTATTAATTAAACCCAGTGACAATCATTGACAATCAGCGCCAATATATATCTGTGCTATATCATCACACAAAACTGACATATTTGATCACTGTAACAGGGCCGTCAAGTTTTTATGAGCTGCTTGCGTGAGATTTGAGGAAAAATTGAAAGATCAAAGGAAACAAGAGTTAACACTAAAGTATGTCTCACCTGCCGGCACCGTCAGAATACCTAGTTATTCAACTATTCATTCATTAATTCTTGACATTTTCCTGTGGATTAACTAAAATGATTCTAGATATCATAGTCATTGAGAAACAGACTAAACAAAAAAGACTGAACTTAAAACAAACATTATTAACCATGTTAACAGTCATTAAGTGTAAAAATGAGGTCAAGGCAAGATGGCATGTTGACAGACACACAAACCCTAATTTAATTCATCAATATTCTAAATATCAGATGTATATACTAAGCTATTATAATTTTCAAGAAATTCATTTTTCACAAAAGTCTAACAAAGAAGTTTTTGGCCTGAAAAAGACCTAAGTTCACAGAGTTACTGGAGCATGAAAATGGGGTCAGGGTCACATGGCATGGTGGCAGTTGCGTAGATCCTAACCAAAACTGTTTGTATACCAAATATCAGATGCCTAGCTATTATACTCTTTAAGCAATTTATTTTCCACAAAAGTCTTACAAAGATGTCTAGCTATTAATACTTTTCACAGTTTCATAAGTTTCAAGCAATTCATTTTTCATAAGAGTCTTTACACAAAAAAGTTAACGCAGCCGCTGCCTCCGGCAGAAAGTAATACTTATGTCTCGCCTGCGACGAATATTACCATGATTACGAATATTGTGTACACATTTAAGTTAGCAAAACGAATAATAAACACTTTCACATTATTTTACATTAACATTTTAATTTTTATTCAATTTCTAACATTGTCTAATGTTTTATGACCCTTTCATCACTGTTTTGGGTGGTGTTGTAAGTCTCAGGTTTTTAAATGGTGCCATTTCAAGCATTCTTCAGGGACAACTGCCGAGTAAATGTGGACAACCTCGCCACACTTTTGCAAAATATTTTTTTTATCCTATTGATTTAAATGTTTTCATCCAATGTTGTTGGTGCCTTTAATACTGGTCTCTAAATCTAGAACAAGGCCAGCCAACAGGTTTCTAACAATTACTTCATCCTTTAGCAATGTTGAACAACTCAACATTGTCGTAAAAAAGAACCACCAAAGGCATCATCATCTTCACCATGTGTTCACATTTCAGCGGAAAACTGCCACCAAATTTTTTTTGTAAACTTAATCATGTTAATATATTGAAATCGTAAAAAAAAAGAGAATTAATCCACATCTACATGTACAAATGTATTTATTCACGCTGCAAAGTTTAAAGGCTGTTACGTTGTTATTCTTTTTGAGCTATAGGTTGCATATATTTTGTGTGATGGACAGACTTTAAAACATGTATTATAACTACGGCACCAATTGAAATGCACAAGGAAAAAATACATTTACTCATAAAATTCGGCTTTTTAACAAAAGCTTACACGTTGTATATAATTGGTTAAATATATCTTTAAAAATGTTCGTCCATAAAAAGTACAACAAGAGGCTCCCAGGAGCCTGAATCGCTCACCTGGTCTTAATGTCAACCCTTTGAAGACTTTTGTATAGCTAAATGAGCTGAATGTTTAAGCAATAAAAAGCTTTTCTCTATCTGCAATAGTTTTCATTCCAAAGCAAAAAACACTATTTTTCACCTTTAAAGGGCCATAATCCCTTAAAGGAGTCATCTGACAACTTCAACCCTAAAAGACTTTTGTAGAGCTAATTAAGCTGAACATTTAAGCAAGCAACATCTTTTCTCTATCTGCAAAAGTTTTCTTTCTTTAGGCCAAAAACACTATTTTTTGCCTTTAAGGGGCCGTAACCACTATAAGGGGTTATCTGGCAAATTTGACCCTATGGCAACTTTTGTAGAGCTAAATGAGCTGAACATTTAAGCAAGCAACAACTTTTCTCTATCTGCAATAGTTTTCATTCCATAGGCCAAAAAACACTATTTTTTGCCTTTAAGGGGCTGTAACCCCTATAAGGGGTCATCTGACAACTTCGACCCTATGGAGACTTTTGTAGAGCTAAATGAGCTGAACATTTAAGCAAGCAACAGCTTTTCTCTATCTGCAATAGTTTTCATTCTATAGGCCAAAAACACTATTTTTTGCCTTTAAGGGGCCGTAACCCCAATAAGGGGTCATCTGACCACTTCGACCCTATGGAGGCTAGTGTAGAGCTAAACCAGCTGAACATTTAAGCAAGCAACAGCTTTTCTCTATCTGCAAAAGTTTTCATTCTATAGGCCAAAAACTCTACTTTTTGCCTTTAAGGGGCCATAACCCCTATAAGGAGTCATCTGACAACTTTGACCTTACGGAGACTTTTGTAGAGCTAAATGAGCTGAACATTTAAGCAAGCAACAGCTTCTCTCTATCTGCAATAGTTTTCATTCTATAGGCCAAAAACATGAAAAAATGCTATTTTTCACCTTTAAGGGGCCGTAACTCCCATAAGGGGTCATCTGACAACTTCGACTCAAAGGAGACTTTTGTAGAGCTTTTGATGCTGAAGCAGCAGCGTGGCATCAGATTTCATCTATCTCTTATACTTTTTGATTTACAAGCCAAAAACAGTAGTCTGACCCCCCTGGTCTATTTTTAGCAACGGCGGCCATGTTTTTTGACGGATCAAAATACCGAACACAATTTTTGTGCAGGACACCCTAAGGATCAATCATATCAAGTTTGAAGAAATTCTGTTCAGCAGTTTCAGAGAAGAAGATTTTTTAAAAATTGTAAACGGACGACGACGACGACACGGACGACGACGGACGCCAAGTGATGGTAATAGCTCACCTGAACCTTCGGTCCAGGTGAGCTAACAATTAAGTATGCTTTTATTTTTGAGAAATTTTCATTTCTTTTAGTTTGCAAGTACTAATAAGGCGAGTAATCTTAATTTCATTTTTTACTGTTACTCGTGAGATTCCGGACTGAAAAAGGTGCCATATAATATCCAGAACCCGTTCTTGTTTAGGTTGTCGGGTAACAATAAAAATTATTATTGTTATTAAAAAATTACTTATTCCACATCTCTTTATTTTCTATTGTTACTTACATTTACATGAAACATAACTGCATGCATATATACGATAAAACTATAGCACAAACTGGGTTCACCTCTTTCCACTTGAAATTTAAAACTTTAGACCCCAACTGGGTTATGTACTTGAATACTTGCAACTATATAGGCTGATACCATTGTTTTTACCATTTCTGAACAGTATGGGGAGAAGCAGAAGTACCAATGGGGCATCTGAATGTCAAAAGTCGGAAAGGGCAGAGACAAAATCAGTAAACACCAACAAGAACGGGACAAAAACAGACAACATGTAAAACATGGGAACACAAAATAACTGAATATCAATCAACAATGCGAACTCCAGTCGAAACAAGAGTGAACTCAGGTGCTCCGGAAGAGTATTAAAGCAGTTCTTGCTTGCTATAGCACACCCGTCACGTTGCCAATAGTCTATTCAGCATGTCAAATCCGGTAAAGGAAGACAAAACAGGGAGCCGGTTGTCAGAATATCACAACTGGTTCCCGTCCCTTTGAGTCTGATTTCTTCTACACTTCCTGATGTTTTCACCAAAGACAACGACACAGTTACTGAATGATGATAGGTTTTATCTCAAATATAAAAAAAAAACAATAGACAAATGTATGACATGAAAATAATTGGACAGTCGGACTATCAAACTGTTGAGTTATCAAACCGTCGCATTAAATTATCGGACTAACGGACTGTCGGACTAATGCTATGTCGGACTATCAATCGGACCCCATTTTAATATAAGTGTACCAGGAAATTTTAAATCGAAAACGAAAGAAGATTGTTTTTTGTTGATTACAGTGATGTACTGAAAAAAATGACATTGTCAGTGTAAGAAATATGTTCCTTAACACGGATTAAGATTTCGCTTGATAGATAATAACTTTTATCTCACTGTTAAAGTGTTAATACCTTAAAATCTTCTCTTTCAATTCTGGAAAAAACGCCCAACATTAACAAAAATTAAAGGGAGACAAAACCTCATTCAAGTTGTAAACTAAAATTAAAGAATAATATCCCGTGCTCGTGCCTCATTGGCAAACAGATTAGTTAAAGCCAGGAGATATATCCTTTAGGTTCTTCGTCCTGTTATAATAGAATAAGAGGACTGAGGGGGCAAAAACAAATGATTTATTATGTAAAAATTATAATTTTACCCTGAGGTAAAGTATAAGTAATTGAGCGCCTCTAGCGGTTGTTACGTAACGTCATAATGTGCTCCATCAAATGGCGCGACGTTCGACGCTTCACATTCGTTTCCGATTTTATTTTATTCAGCATGCCGTGATATTTTACTGATATTTTTCGTCGATGCAGACACGCGTAGGGAAAATTAATGGAGTAACATAAGGAATACAATTTATTTGGTCGTATATGCAGGAAGAACTAAATCAAAAAGTTTTACCTCTTTCGAAAAAAAAAAAATAAAAATCAATATTGCATCTATTTTTTATAAATATTTCGAAAAAAAGAAGTTTGAGGAAAGAAGACTTAATGACTAATAAAGTTACTTTTATATAAAACTTAATGGCATTCTGTTTCACTTCTCATGGGAACGAACCAATCCCTTTGTCACGGAAATTTCTACATATAAACAATTGCAAATAAACGTCAATTTTGCTAAGCCCGCATAAAGAAAGGTAAAAAAGACTAGTGTACTTGGATGAACGATCTAAAAAAACAAGGAAGACAGACCAGAAAAATTCAAGATCGTGATTGTCCGGACTTAGTACAGGCATTTCAAAAGATATTATTATATGGGTTAAACCAGGTTTTAGGCAGCCAAACTAACAGATATTTCCAAAAGCTTTAACCCTAAAACTATAAGCACATACATGTATCTTTACTTTACACCTTGATCAAATACCATTTAAGTCTCGTACGGGGCCCGGGAGACGAATAGGACCGGCGCAGAGCCTAGCTTGTCATAAAATGCGACTAAGGGTCGTGCGATTCTGACATAGGTGCTATAGTGTCCAGCCCACAGACCGACCAAGGTGTGAACCCTTGGTGGCTAAATAGGGTGGCCTTCGTCCCGCGGTGTTGTCAGGTCTATAATACGGAAAACCTGGCCACTGACCATAGTGGGCCAACGTGTGTGGAGAGTGCCACGCTTCATGCACGTAAAATATCCATATTGTTGACAGCCAATAACTGCGCCACATAGGCTCAATTTTCCGCCTCTACCCATATCTCCCGGCATTTTCCTGTGGTCTTCAAAATTTACTGTTTCTTTGTTTCCCACCTCATCCTATTTTCTCATCATCATATCATGTTCATCGCCTTTAAATAACCTATATAGCGTTGCAAGAGCGTAAAACAACAATTCACTCATTCACTCACTTGACGAAAATAATTTTTTTAAAGTAAATCCGTAATTATTCAGATTTTTTTTGCCTACAAGACCTTCATTGTGTTGTTCGGTGTTGTAGTATTGTAGTATTTAAATGCAAATAGGGTAAACGCAAGCCAATTTCCACCTGCTGTAAGATGAGTTCACATAAAATGGTTTTGGTAAATATGTGTGTTTCAAAATGATACAAAATTCAAAACAGAATCCAAACTTGTTACTTTTTTCTTCGCCGGACAAAACATATTCTATTTAAATGCCTTTACGTGAATCTTAGTACGTTTTGTTATTCTTTCGTGAACTCTTCTAGTTGAGGTTTTCCAGGTGTGATTTCTGCGAGACGCCGGAAGCCCTTTCGTGTTATTTTTTTTTTCATTTAACCGAAAAAAATACTGTCCATCTTGGAAATATAAAAGAAATCGACCAGTGCGTATTTTTTTTATACTAGTAAGAGATAGGGTATGTTAATAAGACAAACTGTATGTAAAACTAATTTGGGACCGACGAGTTGACGAACGGGCGTACGGAACCGAACACTATATATGATCATCTACCTTCGAAATAAAGAAAGAAAAAAACTGACGACGGCAAAAGCTATGTACATAAAATATTAAATCAGCGTTTTTACTAAGTTCACGTTGTAGTAAATACTTAAAAAAAAACTCAGAAAATTTACGGATTGCAAAGTATCATTCAGCGGACAACACAAATAATAAGTTTATACTGTATAATTTATTACATACAAGTAGCCACATGCTTAGGTAGTATAGTTTGTTATACTTCAAGAATCCTGTCAAAAGGGTTTAAACCCACACAAACAACACAACACAGAATATTGTGCTCCGTGGTGACAGCATTATACTAAGTGGTTACAACTTTATACTCAGTCGTTGCATGGATCATTTTACAGTGTCTATTCAACAATATAATCTGGGGTTACACCATTATACTCTGGGGTTACAACATTATACTCTGGGGTTGCATTATTATACACTGTCTTTTCAACATTATAATCTGTGATTACACCATTATACTATGCTGTAACAACATTATACTAAGTTTGTGCAACATTATACTCAGTACTTACAGCATTATACTTTGTGATTACAATGTACTATGTGGGTACATACTTATACTATGTGATTACAACTTTATACTATGTGGTTACAACTTTATACGCTGTCGTTATAGCATAAGGTGATCTTTTAAGTGGTAGTTACTCGGGGGAAATCGGAAATCAACGACAATTTCCGCACTCGGATATTTTTTTTGTAAGATGAAAGTTCACACTCACCGCCAATCAAAATGGGAAGTATGGAGGCGGTTCTGTTTAATTTTGCCGCTCTTGGTGTCGTTACATTAGGGGACAGGATCCGTTTAAGGGAATCGCTGACGAAGTCACAAGCAGGGCCACAAGACACGTGCACCGTCCCGACAGATGAAGAAGGACCATCTACGAGCAGTGATATTGTATCAATTTCAATCAATCTACAGGGGGGGAAACATTTCAAACTCGTATTTTCATTTTTGTATCATAAACACAGAATAGATGCGATCTGTTAAAGTATCATTTATTAACCTTTTAATAAAAGTGTTTTCTCTATTTAGTTTTTGTAAATCTATTTGTTTTATATCCAATTGTCTTTTGCTACAGTAACAGCTAGACCAATTAAATGATTCATTACATGTATGGAAGATATACTCTGTCAAAAAAGTTACGCAACAGTGGAAAATTTCCCTATATGTTTTAAGTAAACCTTCCTTGTTATAAATTGATATTGCCAAGCCGTTTTTCAATCATTTTTTATCAAACAAAAACCAAGAAAAAGAGAAACAAGTGAAGTTTATTTTTATGATTTGGGCAAAATCCTAGCTGTTACGGTTTTTGATAGAACGCGAGTAGAACATAACCAATATTTTTCCACGTAAAATGTTGGTTGATTTAAACGGGTTGTTGACGCATAAAATTAACAGCTTATTTCTACTTGTGATATCTTAAAAACCGGTGAAGTGACGATTTTTCTAAAATCATAAAAACAAATTTCAATCATTTCTCGTTCTCTTGGTTTTTATTTGATTAAAATCGGTTAAGAAATGGCTTTGCAATACAAAAATAATATTAGGTATGTTTATTTAAAAATATTTTGGGAAATTTTGTATTGTTGCGTAACTTTTTTGAGTGAGTATATATCTTTATTGCATGATAAAAACCTCAAAGAGGTTAAGCAAATACAAATATACGTGTAAAAACATACAAAAAAACAATGAACATGTAACTCTACATACAAAGACATTATATAGTATTTACAAATATGTATTACTTTGACCAATGTGGATCTCATTGTCGCAACTCAAATGATTGCTTTAAAATTCAACAACCGTGGGCAAAACATCCATATTTGGGTTAAGTACAAAAATCAATTTATCAATGGTTTCAAGCTGGTTAAAATTAGCATATTGTTTTTGTATTGAGTCAATAAATGTTTTTCTTATATTATTATTAATTTGACAATGAAAGAAGAAATGAGCTTCATCATCAATTATTTTGCATGATTTACAAAATCTTTGTTCTCTTGGTATATTCTTGTATCTATCAAGTTCGATCTCTAGATTATGGTCACTAATACGTAGTTTGGTAAGTATTTTTCTACTATTAAAGTTTGGAAAGTTTAAGTAATCTGAAACATTAACATCAGACTTTAACTTGCTGTAAAGGTATAATTTCGAGGAAGCATCAAAGCTAGATATTTTGTTTATTATAAGTTCATCATATTTCTCTTTAATAGTTTTTTTGTTTTCTCTTTTTATGTGTAACTTATTAATTTTCTTAAAACGTTTATTCTCATTCTCAAAATTTTCATAATCTATTTCAAATTCCGTCATAACAGATCTAGCAAAGCTATACCAAGTATACACACCATCTGTGTGGAGATTTTTATTCAAATAGAGTGCTTCTTTAACAAGAGGGTTATATCTAAACAGTTTAGTCTAGAAAAGTAGCAAATAACTTGTGTTTTAATAAAATAATCTAGTGGTAATCTACCAAGTTCAGATTTTGCAGCAATATTACATGCTGTTTGTCTTACACCCAAAACACTTTTACAAAATTTATTGTGTACTTTTTCAAAAGCAGGCTTATCAGAAAATGATAGTATATCAACATTTTTTTATGGAAGATAGCTAAATACAGTCTTTGTTATCCTGATTTTGAATCAAATTATAAGATGTAAAACAACTTTGTAAATACCTCAGTATTTGGTAAACAGGAAGTAGACGATCTAGGAACATCAGATTGCTATCTGCTTTGTGGTATACTATAGGATAAACCTTATGCAAATATCAGGCCTTTGCATCATGTATTGTAGTTGCTTAGAAAACTTTGACGGAAATTTTGCACATATGTCCATTATGTGTAAAAACCTTAGTATCCGGTAGACAGGAAGTATACAACATAGGTACATAGGGGAATAAAATTAGTATATACTCCATATGGTACTATAATAAAGATAAAGCTACATTTATATGCAAAATACCAGGCCTCTGTGTCACGAAGTCGCTTAGAAAACTTCTTTCAAGCGGGGATAATAAAAAAACTTACAATTTAAAAAGATAGAAATGTTGATAAAAATAACTTAAAATATCGGGATTTGGTGTACATGTTTTTACAGTACCACCATTCAAGTTACCGAAATTCTTTCTACAGGCCAGTTAGAGACCTAGATTTTGTTATTTCCCTTCAAACTTTCCGTCTTATATGCACAAGAACATAGTGTACTGGCTACATACCGAGTTTCATAAATTTCATTGTCATATGTACTTGTACTTTTTGATGAGCTGAGAGCGGAAACCTGTGATTAAGAAGGGTAATGGAAAAGTCTGAAGATCAATGGGCAATAAATCCCACAAAAAGATTGAGGATAGAAATGTCCTGTTAATTTTGCACAACTACATATTTATGGTGTCTTTGCTACATATCAACTTTCTTTAAGGAGCCGAGCGGAATAAGTGTGACGGACAGACGACAGGACAATCAGACAGACGGACGGACAGAATAAAAATATGTCTTCCCACCAAAGTGGGGGATTAACATAACAAAATAAAAATACCTTGACTGGAATAATAGGGGCTTGATACTAAGAAATGCTATATCTGTTAAGAGTAAAAATGTGTCCAAGGATTGTCTTATGTGTTTAAGTTTAAACAGTACAAAAGTCTGGGTATAGGGATTAAGCAGATGGTACAGCTAATAGCGTTTTCGTATACTAGTTCAAGTAAATTCTTCTGACAATATTGGTGAAGCAGAAGGCTCACATTTCGAAGGATAACCTTTAGCAAAAATGTACTACTATGTTGTCTCGAATGAATAACTGTAGGTTATATATAACACAAACATTGGACAAAAAAGCGAAGACGAAAAAGATTTGTCAAACTTGCAAAAAATGCAACCAACACTGATGTTAAACAGATGCATATAACCTTGTATAAACCTTCACGACAATAAATACTTCTCAATCTAAAACTAACTTAACCCTGTAAGTGGACATTTTTATAAAGGGCAGATGGACGAACGAACGAACCTGAACATTAATTTACTTTATTCACCTCTAATTTCGTAAACAGTGCAAAAGTAGCAAGCAACTTCCTCCTACCAACAGGAATACGCAGGCAAAATTTAGACATACGTCTGACGTACGTTAATAAAAACGTGCGTCTGACGCAGTGCATAAACGTACGTTAAACATACGCTTCTAACAGCTGTACGGTAAACATACGTCAAATTATTGTAAAAACATATGTCAGACGTACGTTTTTTAAACGTGCTGTAAACGTACGTTTACCATACGTCAGACATATAGTTTCCTTAAATGTATGAAGTTAGTAAGTTATTTATTTAGTGTGTTTTACTATGAAATAAAAATATTGCCAAGATAAATTTCTAAAGTGCGTCAGACGTACGCGGTTAAAAACGCCAATCTAATATGCGTCAGATGACATGCGTTTAACGTACGCCAGACGTTAAATCCACAAAAAGGGCAATAACTCCTACATGGGTTGTTGGATTTTCTTCAAAATTTCAGAGCTGGTAGATCTTGAGGTGCTGATCACTTTTCTTCCCAATCAAAATTTTGAAATCTGTCACCGTTTTAGAGTTATTTGCAAAAAACTGCCATTTACCCCTATGTTCTATTTTTAGCCACAGCGGCCATGTTTTACGACAAATCAAAAATCCCCACATCAGTTCTATACACCTAATGCTAATGAACAACTATACCAAGTTTGGTTCCATTTTGATTTAAAGTTTCAGAGGAGTTAACGTTTTCAATGTAATGAGGAAATGCTGGTAAAATGCTAAATTTTGACGTTCTAAGGGCAATAACTCCTAAAAGGAAAGGTCCTACAACGTTGACCCTATTACATATTTTGTAGATCTTGATGTGCTTAACAATATGCAATTTTAATTTCTCAAATATCTAGTATAGTTTTCAAGATATTGAGCTAAACAGGTGCAAAATTTGCAAAAAATCCACAAAAAGGGCAATAACTCCTACATGGGTTGTTGGATTTTCTTCAAAATTTCAGAGCTGGTAGATCTTGAGGTGCTGATCACTTTTGTTTCCAATCAAAATTTTGAAATCTGTCACCGTTTTAGAGTTATTTGCAAAAAACTGCCATTTACCCCTATGTTCTATTTTTAGCCACAGCGGCCATGTTTTACGACCAATCAAAAATCCCCACATCAGTTCTATACACCTAATGCTAATGAACACCTATACCAAGTTTGGTTCTATTTGGACTTAAAGTGTCAGAGGAGTTAACATTTTCAATGTAATGAGGAAATGCTGTTAAAATGCTCAATTTTGACGTTCTAAGGGCAATAACTCCTAAAAAGAAAGGTCCTACAACGTTGACCCTGTTACATATTTTGTAGATCTTGATGTGCTTAACAATATGCAATTTAAATTTCTCAAATATCTAGTATAGTTTTCAAGATATTGAGCTAAACATGTGCAAAATTTGCAAAAAATCCACAAAAAGGGCAATAACTCCTACATGGGTTGTTGCATTTCCTTCAAAATTTCAGATTAGGTAGATCTTGAGGTGCTGAACACTTTTATCCTATGCCAGAATTTTGATATATGTAACCGTTTTTGAGTTATTTGCAAAAAACTGCATTTTACCCTATGTTCTATTTTTAGCCATGGCGGCCATGTTTTACGACGAGTCAAAAATCCCCACATCAGTTCTAAGCACCGAATGCTAATGAACAACCATTCCAAGTTTGGTTGCAATTGGACTTATGGTGTCAGAGGAGTTAACGTTTTAAAAAGTTTACGGACGACGGACGACGGACGGACGACGGACGACGGACGGACGACGGACGCCAAGTGATGACAATAGCGCACATGACCCTTCGGGTCAGGTCAGCTAACAAAGGGATAGATGCTATAAACATCAGTAATATTTTAAATCGTAAGCAAGTTACATCTCAAATTCCTCCATATTTCAAAAATCAGTCAACACCAATTGTTTCCTACCGCTACACTAAAACCATAAGTAGTAAAATTGTCAACCACAAAAAGGCATTGCAGGACCTAATCATTGAAGAATATCTAAAGTCCCCTCTGACATGTGATTGCTATGATTCTCCCTTTGTCTATGGTCCATCTGGTCATGTCATCACGGGTGATCTTAAGATAATTGAAAATGATTTATTACGTAATGTGGTTTCCCATGGACCTAAATTCAGGGAACCGCAACGTATAAATTGGAATCACAACTTTAAGATCATCATGGACGCTGTGGAGGACTATGCTAGAGCCTGGATAAAGAGGGAAAAGGACCATGAACCAGAGTTTGAATCACTGTCGGACTGGGTAAGGACTATCCGATCTCTTGTACGAAGCCGAATAGACAAACTTCGCAAATGTGTGAACCCCCGGCCTTCTTCTGTATTTAGAGATCGTGAAGCTCTCAATTGTCTCTCTTCCTTACATGACAGGTATGTTGTCACGCCAGCAGACAAGGCTTCCAATAATATATTTTTTGTATGTAAAGCACACTATTATAATTGTCTAATAAAAGAACTAGGCATTGATGGTAATACTTCCGCTAGTGCTACATACACACAGACTACATTTAACAAAGATGAAATCATAGCCAACCACAGCTCTTTTATGTCCTCTTTCAATATTCCAATGAAAGAGGAACATAAAGAGTTACCATATTTATACTCGATACCTAAACTTCACAAAAATCCGTACAAAGAAAGGTATATAGCTGGATCTTCATCATGTTCAACTACAGAGGTGTCCGTTCATTTAACTAAAATCTTTTCTGCTGTCAAAGAAGGTCAACAAGCATACTGCGACACTATTTATAATCGTAGTGGAATTAACCATATGTGAATTTTGAAGAACTCAAAAGATTTGTTAGATCATTTTAAATCTAGATGATCATTTTCTGAGGTTCACTCTTTGAAAACGTTTGATTTTTCAACTTTATACACTACCTTGCCACACGAAAAACTAAAATGTCGCCTGAAAAAACTTCTCGAAAAAGCCTTTTCAAACTCTAGGAATTTTGTTGTTTTGGGTTATAATTCTCCCTACTTTTCCAAAACATCTTTCAAAGATAAAATTTGTTACACACTGGAACAAGTTTGCAGTATGCTTGATTTCCTCATTGACAACATATTTGTCACCTTCGGAGGAGAGATTTTTCAACAACAAATCGGCATTCCAATGGGCACAAACTGTGCTCCTCTCCTCGCCGATTTGTTTTTATACTCTTACGAGACTGAATTTCTTCAGGGACTCGTAAAGAACAAGAAGATGAAAGAGGCAAGGTCATTTAATCTTACATTCAGATATATTGATGATGTCCTTTCTGTCAATAACACTTCATTTGGTAGATGGATTCCTTCAATATATCCTCCGGAATTGGAGATTAAAGAGACCACCGAATCAAATTGCTTTACGTCTTTCTTGGATTTGCACCTCGAATTTGACCCAGGTGGTCATCTCAAAACAAAAATTTACGATAAACGAGACGATTTTAATTTTCAAATTATTAATTTTCCTAATCCACAGAGCAATATACGTACTTCTCCTGCATACGGTGTTTGTATTTCACAACTTATTCGATATGCCAGAGCTTGCACACATTTCACAGATTTTTTTATCAGACACCGATTTCTTCGTGACCGACTTTTGGAGCAGGGCTATAAGAAAATACGTCTCATACGATCACTAAAAAAATTCTTTCTTCGTTATCAGCCACTAGTAGAAAAGTTCAAAATTGAGTTAAAAGATATGATAGTTTATTGTTTTAATTAGTGTTTGACTGGTCTTTTGTACTGAGATGATCACCTCAATATCCCTATTGTGTGTCACAACTATGTTGTGTTCTATGGTCATTACCGGATCCTAAGATCGCAATGGAAGAGGGAGGTTTGGCGCCATAAAACCTGGTTTAACCCACCATTTCGTTTGAAATGCCTGTACCAAGTCAGGACCATTGCGATCCACTAATTATCCGGTATGACTGATTCGTTTTTGTCATTTTCTCTGGACTATGAGATTGATCATTCAAGTTCGGTAGTTTTGTTATTACCTTTATTTACGAAAATTTGGTGACAATGGTGGACACACGGACATACGGACTCACCCACACACACACTGACAGAAAAAAAACTGTATGTCTATGTCAATTTCTTATTTACATATCATACATAAATCAAACAGTATTAACATCTAAATTTGTGTAGATCTCAGGGATTTTGTCTTATACTCTTTGGACAATAGTGGGAATAGGGAACATGTTTTTAAAAAATCGGTCAAAGACACAAAAAGCCTTATTTCGATACACAGGGAGTAGGACAGACAATCGCTTAAAACGTGTGGGACCATTATTACAGGCTACATACAAAATTTCAGAAACCTATGATTATAGTAGTATCTGATACCAAGTTAATATATTATTTTCAATTTCATACTTAGTGTTATTTCCTAACTTTTAATCAAATTCTACCGCAATTATCAGCAGAATCATTCATTTTTGAAATTTTCATAATATCATGTCTGTTCATAAAAGTGGTTGTGAAAGTGTATTTGATAACTAAGGTGAATTTTATAATAAAAAAATACAAAAACAATATTTTAATGGTAAAATGTTTCAAAATTATTTCATTATTCATGTTATTTGGTTATATATTTCTTTGCCTAATAAATGGCAAAAATCAAAAATATTTGGAAAAATAAACGATGTTAAAGATTTTTTTTGTTTTTTTAAGGTACATAACTCAACTTCATATTATTACCTCCTTCGAGATGTCTAAGGTGTCTAATTAGGGGTTTTACAAAATGTTGATATGGCTTCGTGAATTAGCTTGGGTGACAAGTGGAAGCACATAATTAACAAGTAATTAATTGCATTTGATCTTTGTAACACTGCCCATGGAAAAACCAAATAACGATTTTCGTAACTTTTCTATTGACAATAATTTTTAATCGGTAACCAGGACGTTTTAGGCAAAAATCGGGAGGTGGGAGATAGAGTCTTGAAAACGGGAGAAACGGTGAAAACGGGAGAGTTAACATGTCCGATAATATATGAACATTATTATTATCCGATAAATTACGCACGGTGAGACTATATGGACGCCATGGAGCTTACATTGGAAATTTGCTGTAATTTATATTCCATATGCAATAATAATTTTATCATGATTTTTTTCAATTTGCCAATACATTGTTTGTATGATGTTTGATATACCAATTAAAACATATCCATACGACCCATACCAGTTTGCAAGAATCGAGTCTGTTTCATTTGTTGAAGTCCGTCTTTTTTCGTATTCTTCTTCAATGGTCCCCCATTGTACAGTTTCAGTAAAGTGGTCCTCTCAGAGCTGGCTTTCTTGTATGCATCCAGGGATTGGGGAAATGTCCTAATTACGTCGTGTATTCCAAGAGCACAGTTACCATTCTTTAGCATTGTACTGTGTAAGCCCTCGAACGTAATGTCATCAACCAGTAACTGTGTGTCATTTATGGAACTGAGTTCCTTTTCCATCCTCTGAATGGGATCAATTACTATATTTAGTGCTGGAGACTTCCCTTCACCTTTTCTGGCAACAACAATAGCATTGATGATTGGAGGCACAACATATCTCGTATCTTTCTTGATGACAGCCATCTTCGATCCGACGCAGGTCAGCAATGGCACGGCTATGAATTCTGATGGACAGCCTTGTTCATCGGAATACCCCTTTACAGCCTGTGAAATCCTATCGGGAAATGTACTTTCCAGGTTGAGTTTTACTGCCTAAAACTTTTTTTTTTGCAAAAACATGTTATAAAATATTAGGGAGCAACCATTTGATTTTTTTTTTTTTTGGGGGGGGGGGTATGGATATTTTCTTCGTCCTGCATCTTTATTTTCAGAAAAAGTCAACATATTTTTTTAAGCAACAATCCTGCCTATTTTTTTTACTCAAAGCACTGTCCTGCATTTTAATTTCTGTATTTTTGCAATCCTGCCTTCCTTTTTATTTCAAATTTCACCATAGCCCCCCCCCTTAAAAATCAAATGGTCGCTCCCTTATGACCGACAATCGCACAGAATCACGGACAACCAGAATTTAGTTGCCTTGCGATAACACGTCTTCAAACGTAACGTATGTCCTTTTTAAAAATGTCATGTCACTTTTTTAAACATAATGCAACATGAATCAGTTTTTTTTTCTGATTAACTACAAATTTTGTTTATTCATTTTTGCAGATAAAGTTTTGACAGTGTCTATTGACGACGGTAAAGTGAAAGACTTTCTTCCAACCAGATGCATACTTTTGCCGGATTGTTTTTAACCGGATCAATTCTGATTTCAATATATATATCGTGCTGACAGCAATGTTCTGGATTGTTTTCACAATCAAGATGTAACCTCCAAACATGCAGGTTATCGCGCAATACTTCTGCTTCCGACACAGAAGACCTGGTGTGGAAGAGCATTACGGGTTGACAACAGACCATCTCATTCTGTAGTGTATACTAGAAATGGAACGTATATCGCTGCTATGTATCATGCCGAATGTATTATATGTAAAAGAAAGCTTCCATCAGCATAGAGAAGATGTCTCCAGGTCATTCTATTCAATTGATCCACCATCAGGATATTTCCAAATATCAAGTGACACAGTCTTTGAAAAACAATACCTACAAAGCGTTGGAATTGATATACAAAATGATGGATCCTCATTCAAGTCAAAAGCAGAAGGGTACTACAAATTAAACAATGATTCTGATTTGAAACGTCTCCAGTTTTATGAAGAAAGAACACAGATAGGCTCCCGGAAATTGTCACTGCAACGATCTGAGGAGGGCTGGTTTCTTATGAGGATAGTAAGGCGATACAAAGAATTAGGATTGTCTCCTAATCTAAATTTGAAACGAATGAAAAACGGACGACTTAACATAAATGAACTTTGCAATGAAATACTAAAGGTGAGGACAACGCATATTTATAGTCATTTTTAGGGTTTTTATCACAATTTGGACATAATAGATTTTAGGGTTACTGTGGAATCAAATATTCCAATCATTTCTGATGAATTAATCTTATTCTCTTATTGCCTTTAATAATCCAATAATCACTTTAGGACACCCCATCCCGTCACTCGTTAAAAGAAAATAAAAAACACAACAACAATTGCAAAGTGTCTCACAGACTTTGTTTTAGCCCGGTTATTAGGTTGGTATTTGTTATGAAGATGCATAAAATACAATTAGTAACTAAAGGTGCAATATAAAAAATATGACAAAGATACATGTTAAACTTAAGTCATTGAAAAACAATACAACTGATACAATGTAGCAAGCACAAACGTAATACATGTATTTGCACGAATAGTCTTTAATTTCGCTTTATTCATTTTAGAAAATCCCTCAAAATGGTTGGATCATCAATGTGACATAAAAGGATGCAGAGAAATGTGGTTGTGGATGGAAATGAAAAGCTATGGTTGTATATTTGCTCCTTGCCAAATCATAAAATGAAAAAAAACAAATAGGCATGCCAAATATAATTAAATGCTGCCAAAATGACCCTGTATTCGGTGGAAAACATAATAAACCAGATAAATTCTGCATTGAACATTCTGCCAGTACTCTTAATGAATTCAGTGACACCAACATTGAATTCGTTAGAATTACAAGGTCAATGATGTCTAATCTGCCAGATAATGAAGAAGATCATGTTGAACTAGGATGTAAAAAGGAGTGTAACATTGACAAATTTTACAATCGAACAGCTGGAATGTTCTTCGCTTTTCGACCTTGTGGAATACGTGTTCACTACAACCAGATGTTCACCTCTGAATCGTCAACCCAAGCATTTCTCTTCATGCTCCTACTCTTAAAATCTGAAAAGGATTGTAGTGGTATGAAATTTCTTGTTTATGATAGAGCTTGTGAGATTCACACATTCATCACCCGACTTGCGAAAGAAGGAAATGAATTTGCACATCTCATGATCAATAACATTGTTTTTGCAGTGGACACATTTCATTGTGATAAACATACGAAGGCAACTTGTGTGTTAGGGAATGACAATTGTATCTACAATCCAAGATCAACAAAATTAAAAGATCTACATGATGTGAATTTAGAAGTCGCAGAGGAAGGGTTTCATGTCCTAAACAAATATAAACATGTCAGCAGACAGCTCTCAAGATGGAAGAGGCTTTTTTTCTTTAATGAAATGAATGATGACTTTAACCAGAATCTCGAGAGAAGGCTTAGATCCTTATAACTAACGAAGCCTTAATTTTCCAAACTAATTAACAGTACACACTACAATATAACCTTCTAAATTATTTGATACAGTAAGATATATAATGTTTGTTGTACATTTTATCTCAGTATATTCATGATATTTATATGCATTCACGGTCCTATTTCAATATTGTATGAGCCTTTTTTGACGATATTATACTAGTCTTACCCATGCTAAGTTTTTCTCTTAATTACATCATTACCACTGTTGTCCGTTTAAATATATTTATGTTTATTTCATTTGCTAGTTATTTTATTAAAAGAGATAACTATATCTATTCATGTATTGCACTCAAATCCTTGTACGGCTCCTGATCTGTGTCTCGTATCGATATAAAGCAGAAGGGAAATGAATAAAATTTATAAGAGGCAGAACAATAAAGTGAAGTAATTACAATTCAGAGCACCATAATATTATTGATGAATATTGAGGCAACCAGAAAAAAAAACATACTATTAGTTTTCAGTTTGTTCCTTTATAAAGCAGGGGGTCGACGCATTCATACTAACAGATAAAACTAGCCAACTCATCGCTGCAGGCGTTTAAGGGTTGAAAAACAGTGGAGTGATCATATTGAAGAGAACTTTCGATGAATAATCATGTGACAATTTTTTACATTAACAATTCTATCAGTTTGTTCGTTCATCAACTCATGTGCTATATATATTATAGATTCAGGTGAACGTCCAGACTCAAATCATCGTCCGCTTCTCAAATCAGCGTCCGCTGCTCAAATTCACGTCCATTTCTTATCCCGTTCTCAAATCAACGACTATATTTTATACTCATATATATACTCAAATCAATGTACCCATTCGTCAGATTTTCTGACACCGATTTTATTGTATATTTTAATTATCAGATTTTGCAGTTGTTTTAAATTCAATTTTAAACCTCAAATAAACCAAACTTTTTCTAGGTATTGCACGGGTCGATGTCCTTGGTGCTGGATTTGTCTTCCATTTTCAGACATTTTATTGGCATTTAGTTCTTCTCGCTCCAATTTATTTGATTTTATATCTTCAAATTGTTTCGATTTTAATGCTGCTGACGATTTGTTACGCAACGAAACATGCATTTCCAGCATACCTAAATTTACTACAGTTAATGTTTACATTTCGGTAATATTTTTTATTCCGATTAAAATCGACGTCCATTTCTCATAAATAAATTCAAATTCAAACTCATTATGTTTCTCTGATAAAAAAAATCTTTCGGATTCATCGAGTTTTTCTGAATCACTATGTATAATGTAGTGGTGTAAATTGGGGTACATGAGAGGCCTGTATATGGTTGAACATGACTTGGAATCCATTATTAGATGCAAGATTGCCTCACACATCAAACCATGGGCTGGAAACAGGGGTATCTAGGGCTTTGACTCCATGTGACTTCAAATTGAAACTTGGGATACAGTTTCATGTGTACTTTCTTGGGTCAAATAATGAGGCTGCGCAGCGCAGTCGCGCGGCGGAGCGATGCCTTGGCATAGCGGAGGGCGACACCCCGAGGACTTGACTTTACTTTACTATTCTGGAAGCAATACCAGATTGATCTTTATCTTCAGCATACAGCACAGCGGAGGGCACCGGAAGGCACCGTAGCAAGCGACACCCCCTCCATCAGATACTACGATCACTTTGATCTATCTTTGTCAATTGGTCTGAGAAGAAATTGTAATAAAGTGCCCCCTCATTGTAAGAGATGAATATGCACATACTCATTAGTGTGTTTTGGGATACCCTTACAGTGGGGATACCAATAATACTAGAACATCCCCGCTGATACCATGGAAATAAATGACTCATTATAAAGCATGTAACAGATTTATATGACACGGGACATCAATTGATTGAATTAAGTCAATTGAACTGTGCAAAAACAAATAAGAAGGATTGACTGTATTGACATATGAGTTCAATTGATTCAATTGACTCAGTTGAACCGGGATATCAATTGAGTCAATTGTGTCAACTGAACTATGCAAAAACAAATAAGAAGGATTGACTACATTGATATATGAGTTCAATTGAACTGGGAAATCAATTGAGTCGATTGAGTCAATTGTGTCAATTGAGCTGTGCAAAAACAAATAAGAAGGATTGACTGCATTGATATATGAGTTCAATAGACACAATTGAACCTGGAGATCAATTGAGTCAATTGAGTCAATTGTGTCAATTGAACTGTGTAAAAAACAAATAAGAAGGATTGACTGCATTGATTTATGGGTTCAATTGATTCAATTGACACCATTGAACTTGGAGGTCAATTGAAAAGGATTGACTGCATTGATCACATATGTTGATGAAATGACTCGGTTGAAAAATGGATCAATTGTTAAGGATTTATATAAAATTCTATTATGGATTGACAGGATTGAAAAAGATGTCAATACAGTCAGTTCAGCAATACTGCACCACACTCAAACTGTTGCTGATCACTTTAACCCCAAATGCTTTTTTTCTCAAGGTTTTAAAGTCAATTGTAAAATAAAGAAGTAATGTGTTCATGTGTCCTACAAGTCTGAAAGTCGCTTAGGACGTACAGTTTCAAATCATTCTCACTTATAAGGAAAGGTTGACGGAAATTTTCTTGTAAATCTTGATATCGGCCCAGTCCCAAACAGTTTGTAATACTTCAATGTATTTTGACAGTAGATTCACACAAGAATATGTTTGAAAAGGTAATCAAAAGTATGGCAATAGCCAGGTGATCTAAATGTTTATAAGGCAAAAGCAGACAATAAAATCTTAATATAATTTTATTATGCGAAATATAGATAATAGTTCAAACTACAATTCAACAAAGCCAGTGCAAACATTTAATGTGAATGATGAAAAGGCTGGACTTTTTGTATTTATGAAATAATTCATACATTTTATAAAATTATGGATTACATCTTTAATTTTTCAATTTGAACAAGTAAATAATAAACAATTCATTTTAGCACTAAGCAATGGATACTTTATAATCATTGTTTGCTCTGAGAATAACAATAATATATTACAAAAAATATGTTTTAAAATACAGGTTTTGAATCAAAATCAAATTACACCAATTTCAACAAGAAACTATAAAAGAATATCTACATTGTCAGACTAAACATATACTATAAATATAGAAAAAGATACAAGAGGAATGTATATGATCAAAACACAATAATGATTTATTCTTTGTTTAAGAATAAGTTTATTTAATGATCTGATTTAATGATGCTTTCAAGCAGGCATGGGGCGATTTACATTGCAATGTAATGCATAAAATTACCATTACATAGAAAAAAATTGCATTGAATTACCATTACCATTACAATGATTTTGAAAAGAAATGCATTGAATTACCATTGCTTTAGCTCAGTAATGCATTGAATTACCATTACATTGTTAAGTTCCGTTAACTATTTTGCAATAAACCTAGGTAAACATTGTGTTAAAAGATTTGTAATAAAAACTTAATAAGTCAAAACTTATAAACTTTTGTATGCTGATACATTGTATGACTTAGCACAAAACAAAACAGAATAATAAAAAAGTTGCTAAGAAAGAACTGTGTTTCAAAAAACTAAAACGTCTTTTTCAATGTATATACAGTATATTTTTTATACATCGTGCCATGAACAAAACAATGTATAGAAAAATAGGAGTTTTTATATCATGTTGATAACTCATATATTAAAGAATTAATCATAAATCATGTATTGAAAAATATTATTCATAAAAAAATAAATGCACTTACAGATGGGTCCAAACCTAACCTGTATGCAAACCAAACCAAAAAAGCAAACCTGAAGTTTGGTCTAAGTTCACTTTTCACTTTGTTTGGTTTACTTTTAGCAAACCAAAGTTTACTTTAATGTTTACTCGAAAAGTAAACTAGACGGCTGGTTTGGTTTGGTCAGAGCGAACCAAACTTTAAAAAGCAAACCAAACCAGCGCCCTAGTTTGGTTTGGTTTGCTCTGAGCAAACCGCGAGCATGCGCAGATGATTCATATAATCGATGTGAAAAAATGTACGAACTATTTCACAATTATTACATTTCATGAACAAATATTATTCACTAAATGTCTCAATCGAATTACAAATTCTGATTTAAACATTTAACATCAGATTAGATTGGCATTTTATGAGTAAACCAAACCTGCACCAAAGTTTTCTATTTTAAGAGCAAACCAAACCAGCGGCCTGGTTTGGTTTGGTTTTCTAAGAGCAAACCATGAGCATGCGCAGATGATTCAAAGAATCGAAGTATTACGACGCCCAACATCATTTTATACACCTCGCCAAAAGTTAAGCAACACCAATTTTTTTAAACCATAATCATTTTATGGCTTGAAATATTTGTATCATACAAAATGATGGAAAATCAAAAAGTAATCACTTCAATTCATTGACTTTAATTGTTTAATGGACTAAAGATGTTTTATCAGAAATGTTTGCAAGTCATGAAAATCCAACTTTTTTGAAAATGGTATAAAAACTAAGACAAAATAGCGTTTAAAAAGTTTGACTTTCAATATCAATTGTAAACTTATAACAACTTATCAATGCATATAATGTTTGCAAATATGACAAATTCCCACTATATAAACAAAAAATACTGGTTTCAAGCTCAAGTTGCATCCACTGAGGTCAACAAAGGGACTTAATCCATGTAATCAGTTTTCACCATAAAAAGTATGAAAAACGCTAAAAATGCAACATTTTTGCAAACGTGTACGATTTTTTGTCTAAAACAAATTCATTGTTTTTCCTAACCCTAAAACACATGTTTGAACCTAAAAGATGTCACTAAAGCATTTGAATTGTTTGAATTCCTACCAGAACATATCCGTAAAAAGGGGGGTTGTATACTTAAAATCTGTTTTTGGCATGAAAACATGCAATTCATAAGTTTTTGTGTAAGGCAAAGCTTGACCATTGGTGTAAGTTACCAAATCCATATTGAAAAAATGTCAAACTTAACTTCTACTTCCGGCAGAAGCAAACCGTCAATAATGCCTTTAAACGAAAATATCGAAAAACTGAAAAATATCCATAAAAAATTTCCAACTATGAGATTTTCGGAACGGTTTTATGAGTATCATTTGTTATGAGTACCAAAATGTCACCTTTAAAATCAATTAATGTAAAAAATCTGAAGTCAGCATTTTGTACCATGCAAAAGCCATGCAAAAGTAAGCTTTCATTTCTTTCCAATTTTTAGGTCTCAAACCGGAAAAAAAACAATCCAAAAATGTTGGAGGTGATATGTTAACATCCTAATTGTTACAACAGAGCAAAAAACATATGGTTTTAATCATCAAAACTCTCAATTTTCGCAACCCAAAAGTTGTAACTGAAACAACACTTTTTGAGTTGCTTGATTTGTTTGCCAATATTGAATATTCTACAAAAACCGAAAATTGTGCGAAGATTGATTTAAATCAGAAAAGTTGTAAATGTGTGGAAGAAAATATAGGCCAAGTTTCAGGATATTGTGTAGAGAAATATGGACGCTGTACTAACGTGAGTACAGGTGTTGCTTAACTTATGGCGAGGTGTATATAATATTTCTTCTCGTAAAACAAATATGTTTTACTTGAAGAATGTATTATGATTTAGATATTAACCATCATTTTAGGTTGGTTTGGTAAGAGTAAACCAAACCAGTGCCCTAGTTTGGTTTGGTCAAAGCAAACCAAACCAGCACCTTAGTTTGGTTTGGTCAGAGCAAACCAAACCAGCGTCAAAGTTTGGTTTGGTCAGAGCAAACCAAACCAGCCGCCTAGTTTGGTTTGGTTTGCTTTTCAAACCAAACCAAACTAGAGAAAGCAAACCACGGTTTGTTTTGAGTAAACTCTGGTTTGCTATTTTGTTTGGTCAAGCAAACCAAACCAAACCAGAAAAGTAAACTAGATGTTTGCTCCCGGTTCACTTTTGTACAGGTTAGGTTTGGACCCATCTGTAACTCATATAGATCATGAATAGTTGTAATGTTGTATTTAAAGCATTTTAAAATAATTTAAAAGATTTTATCATTTTTGTCAAGGAAGATCGATAACAAAGTATTACTAAATGAGGATTAACAATGGAAAAATATGTCATCATTGCATATTCTGTTGGGTAATTTGAAATTTATTTGCCTATTCAACTCTCTTGGTTAATGGTCAACATTTTTTTGTTAAAGATATATACTATAAACATGATGAATAAAAATAGTTATACTATTTATTATATAGATAATTTATAGATCATCAAAATAATGAAAACGAAAGAAGTTATTGATTGATGAATTGTGAATTGCGCACTAATTTATGTTACGTATTTATCGCTTGAAACTTCACGAGGGTAAGATAAATTTGCACGCGAGTTAGATAAATCCTGTAATTAACTCTGTGAAAATCTAGAAATTTATTTAACTCGGAAATCACGATATTTCACCTATATCTATATAATTAATTATTTTATTAATATTTTTATCTTGAAGTCATTTAACATTGTCAGAATAGTTGTTTTGACACTCTGATTAAGTTGTTTTTGTAACTGTCAAAAGAAAATATTTAGTTATTTTGTGTTTGTATGGCTTCACTTCAAATTTTTTAGAACGATATGTTTTATGATCACAAAATTTCATAATCCTGCTATAAAATGTTGACAATTTTTTTGACCCGTCTTCATGTATCACATTTAATTATAGTAATGCAATGTAATTCATTTGTAATTCATGAATAACATGCATTTTTGAGAAAGAAATGCATTAAATTACCATTACATGTAATGCAAAAAATGGTGCATTACACATTGCATTGAATTACTTGAAAAAATGTAAGGCATTGCAATGCATTAACATTACACATTTGCATTACCCCATGCCTGCTTTCAAGTAACAATTTTGAAAATACCATAACATGTTAATTAAACTTGGTGGAATATCTTATGTTTAAACAAATACCACAAAGAAGTGTACAAACAGCTATTTTAAAAACCATCCAAAATGGTCATATTGGAATATAACAAACTCAAACATTTATTTCCCCAATCTTTTTTCATACATTAGAATTCTCCATCATTGGAATTCCTTATAACAGGTGATGCTTCAAAACCTTGGTTATTATGCACATATGTAATGTTACAATAAAGTCCTTACTTCAAAACCTTGGTTATTATGTACATATGTATTGTGAAATAAAGTATTTCCTTCAAAACTTTGTTGATTATGTACATATATATTGTTACATAAGTCCTTACTTCAAAACCTTGGTTATTATGTACATATGTATTGTTACAATAAAGTCCTTACTTCAAAACTTTACTTATAATGTATACTAGTATATGTATTGTTACAATAAAGTCATAACTTCAAAAGTATATATAACTTCATGTATATATGCATTGTTACGATAAAGTCCTTACTTCAAAACCTTGGTTATTATGTACATATGTATTGTTCTTAAAGTCCTTACTTCAAAATTTTGGGTTAGTATGTACATATGTATTGTTACAATAAAGTCCTCACATCAAAACCTTGGTTATTATGTACATATGTGTTGTTACAATTAAGTCGTTTCTTCAAAACCTTGATTATTATGTACATATGTATTGTTACAATAATGTTCTTACTTCAAAACCTTTGTTAGTATGTACATATGTATTGTAACAATAAAGTCCTTAATAAAAGCTTATTAAAAACATGTGTACATGAACATTGCTATAATTAAATCTTTTACAGAATATCTTGAAATTAGGTAGTGTCAATCTTGAAACCACAAAATCACATTATAAAATCAGCATCAATTAATTTGTTTTATCATCATGTTATAAGTGGGTGAAATTAAACAGCTTAAATTTTTGGTGATTTTTCATTTGTGAGGTAAAAAAAAATATAAACAAAAATGCAAATAAACAAGTTACAGATTTTAACCCGAAATTATCTTCATCATCCACTTGACATTCAGTAAAAAATTCAACTCAATTGTTATAATTTTAAAGATTTTCCAATTAATAGAAATGTGGGTACAATTAATTTCCCATAAGCATGCAGTTTCCTTTTTCCATGAGTACATTGTTACTATAAATACAGTACAAAGACTATCAAAGGTTACAATAGGCAACAAAATATAGGTACAAGTAAATGTGATATTAAAAACGAAAGAATATGGAATATGTGCCAAAAAGACACGATGCACATATTGAAATGATTTTAATAAATGCACAAAAGCAAAATTTCACTGCGTGTGAAGCGCTTTTCTGGATTAACCTTCATCAGACACGCTAGGAGTAGAAAACTTGGAAAACCGGTAGAATATAAAATTTGATAAAAAAAAATTGCCAAAAAATACTACAACAATGACCAAACAGATAAATTTATCAATTTTTGAAGAAACAGCCAAACGTTGTCAAATTTGGAAATATGTAAACTGTGTCTTTCCAACACATATTCCAGTACTCGAAAATATATAAGAGCATACAACTGAAGCACAGGGAAGCTTTCTACGACCTCCACACGGCACTAAAGCCAAACTCTGAAATAATATTAAAAACGAAAGAATATGGAATATGTGCCAAAAAGACACGATGCACATATTGAAATGATTTTAATTAATGTACAAAAGCAAAATTTCACTGCGTGTGAAGCGCTTTTCTGGATTAACCTTCATCAGACACGCTAGGAGTAGAAAACTTGGAAAACCGGTAGAATATAAAATTTGATAAAAAAAAAAAATTGCCAAAAAATACTACAACAATGACCAAACAGATAAATTTATCAATTTTTGAAGAAACAGCCAAACGTTGTCAAATTTGGAAATATGTAAACTGTGTCTTTCCAACACATATTCCAGTACTCGAAAATATATAAGAGCATACAACTGAAGCACGGGGAAGCTTTCTACGACCTCCACATATATGTATACAATTACTATTATAGCTTTATGCATACATTCATGACATTGTTAGAATAATTATAATCTTAAGGCAGAACTTAGTGTTTGATATATGTTCACCATATGAATAACAATAACCTTTTCCTTAAAGTACAAAATATGTATTTGAAAAAAATAGAAAAGTGTATAAGTGTCTGTCATTGATTAACACCATTCATATTATCATAAAATATAAACAATTCAAATAAATGTGACCAATAATTTCAGTTTATGCTGAATGAGAAACATGTGACAATAAATCTGTGTTTGATTTGGTGTGTAATTTCTTTACATCATGTAAGTGAAACATGAAAGTATTAAACGTTTGTAACATGAAAGTATTAAAGGTTTGTAACGATCAGAAACAAATTCATGTTCCAATACCTTACAAAGTTTTTATCCAGTCATTTTTGCAATAACAACTTAACATTAATATATAAATTGTATATTCAGTCTAAAATATTGTTATGCTATAAATATTCAATTGACAGCTTGGTATTTTTGTAAAAGTTCTACAATGTCTAAATTTCTGTCTAGTCTTGCTGCATCAAAGATATAAATTGTATTCTCAGTCTAAAATAGCGTTATGCTATCAATATTTAATCGACAGATTGGTATTTTTGTAGAAGTTCTACAATGTCTAAACGTCTTGATTCTATTGCTACATCAATTGGAGATTTCCCGTGATTTACTTTTGCTCCATTCTCAAGCAGGAATTTAACCAGATCATAACGTCCATTCAATGAGGCAGCCCACAGAGGTGATCTATTATACTTAGTACAGAGGTTCACATCCCCACCATGGTTAACCAAGTAAGACACAATATCAAGGTGTCCTTCCTTTGCTGCAGCATACATAGGTGATCCATTATACTTAGTACAGAGGTTCACATCCCCACCATGGTTAACCAGGTGTATTACAATATCAAGGTGTCCTTCCCTTGCTGCAGTGTACAGAGGTGATCCACTATACTTAGTACAGAGGTTCACATCCCCACCATGGTTAACCAAGTAAGACACAATATCAACGTGTCCTTCCCTTGCTGCAGTGTACAGAGGTGATCTGTTATACTCATTACAGAGGTTCACATCCCCACCATGGTTAACCAAGTAAGACACAATATCAAGGTGTCCTCCCTCTGCTGCTGCATACAGAGGTGATAATTTCCAATAAGTACAGAGGTTCACATCCCCACGTTGGTTTACCAGGTGTATTACAATATCAATGTGTCCTTTCTTTGCTGCGTCTACCAAAGGTGTGTGGTAAGGATTATGTTCAGGGTTAACTTTTGCCTTCATCTCTAAAAGAATCTCAACAGCAGACATGTTACCAACATAACACCCTGCTGTTAGTGGTGTATGCTGTCTATGATAATTTAAGTAAAAATCAGGATCCATACCATCACCCACTGCTGATACATTTACAGCATTACTTTTTGTATACTTCAATAAAACCTGTAAAACATCTACATTACCACTGTAGACTGCCAAGGTAAGTAACCGTGATTGTTCTGATAGGTCATACCCAATAATAGATGTCAATGTATCATGTTCACTGAGGACATAATCTATGGTACACTGTAAAAGATGACTGTGGCCATAGTATATTATAAAGCTCATTATACATATGGAATAGTCCCTAAATCCTTTCCAATACAGCCCTAACAACAGACTCTGACGTTGTTCTTCATCATAATTCCGAGTACCCTCTTCCTTGTTTACTGTCATCTTTCTACTCTGTTGTGTTATGTGGCGTGTATTACCTTTCATTACGGTAAGGAACCTTTCTTTGAATTGTTGATATGACAACGTGTTCTTTAGAACGTCCATGAAAACATCAATAAATTGTCTAAGTGACAGAGTAGGGTTGGTAAATACATCATACAGCTTTCCATCATTTATATCTTTTAAAAGTCTGTCAGCTAATAATGGATACATGTCTTCTGTGACTTCAATGCTGAGTTGATCAACTGATTCTGTTCCTGATATAACAAGTTTGTTCCGAACAAATGTACTGGACATGCATCCTATCATGAGTTCTACATGTTGTTTTCCAAAATGGTAGGCAACAATTTCATATATGGAGTCATGGATAAATGTGTAGTGGTCACCAGATTTTGTGAGGTATGTTCCAGATAGATGTTGTAGTGCTTGGTTAATCTGACTGTTGGTTGGGTTGGCACAATCACTACACGAGTCAAAGATGTCCTGTGTTAAGTTCTCATTGATGGATGTCAAAGGTTTGTTCGTGCTTGATATTTTCTTGGTGTTCATCATACAGAGGACCAAAACTGCATATTGTGTTTTCTCCATTTTTGCCATTTTGTCAAGTTCATTTTTGACACAGTCTACTGGGTGATCAAACAATGCCTTGGGATTCTTTAAATATTTGTCTGAAGCTGCAAAAATTCTACATAACAAAGGAAACATAAAATGGCAATTCTCAAATGATAAATTATTGAATTTTTCCTTAACATCTTTGTTTTTACAGTGGTTTTGAAATATGTTCATTTTGTCAGAGTCAGATAACTGAATTAACTCATTATCTATATCAACAAAATTTTCTAAAACAAAACACCCCATGTCATTAGCTTGATTATAAACCAATGTCCGGCTGGTACAAATTAGTTTTGATTGTTTACCTATTGCTGACAAAATACTGTTTTTTGTGTTATTCAATTTGTTATATAATGATACATCAAAAGAAAAAAACACCTAACACATCGTCAAGTACAAAAACCTGAGACACAGAATTGTCACCAAACTGAATAATGTCCTCTGCTTGACAAATAGGTACCACTTCATATTTTTGTCTCTGGTATTCCAGGGCTATATGTCTTGCAATGCTTGTCTTCCCAGCTCCAGGACCTCTTATGATTGTCACAATCTGATGTTGGTTGAGTTTGTCTGTAACTTCTTTTACAGCTGCTGTTCCACTATAGAACACCACATCTTCTGCTGCCCATGCATCTAGCTGAGTGGTCTGGCCATCTGAAAAAAAAATGCAAAATATATAAATGCTTGCTGCCCCACAACTATGCCATGAGTTATCATCTGAGTAGAAATATACTTATTATAGGAACACTTACGTTAACAGACAATGTAAACAACAACATCATACCATAATTCATCTGCAAATATTTTGCTGTTCATGTACGAAAAGTGTGATGGAATTTAAACAATAGTTCGACAGAAAAATTTAGTTAATGGTTAACAGGAAGTAGATGTCTGATAGATCTAAACAAGATCTAAACAAGAGTTACACTAAGGTATGTCGCGCCTGCCAGCACCATCAGAAAGAATCATTCTTTTTTACTTCCACTATATTATGAATTTACATGGATTTTCAGTTGTCCAACTATCAGCAACCTAGGCGTATTAGTTGCTGAATAATACACTAAGTGTGAATGAAAAGTGTGAGAGATTTTTTTTCATTTTTGGTAAACAAGCAGTAGATGTGTAATGGATCCTAAATCATATCTCACTATACATGGTGTACATACCAAGCTTGTAACTAAATATAAGCAAAGTAGAAATAATAGTTACCAAGTTATAATCATACAAATAGTGGGACGGAATTAAACTTTGGCAGAAAAAAATTAGGTTTTCATTTAACTTGAAGTAGATATCTGATTGATCTAGAAATATATCCCACTATGTATTATGTCAATATCAAGCTTGTGACAAAAAATAGATGAGTAATGAGTAAACAAGAGGCTCCCAGGAGCCTGAATCGCTCACCTGACATATGTGCCTGAAGTAAAGGTTATAAGGCAAAATCTATTTAACGTTGAAAGGGTCATAAGATTAATAAGGGGGTCATCTGACAATATGGTGGATCTAAAGGTGCTGATCACTTTTGTTCTCAATCAAAATCTAAAAATCTGTCACCCTTTTTGAGTTATTTGCAAAAAAATGCAGTTTAACCTAATGTTCTATTTTTAGCAACAGCGGCCATGTTTTACAACCAATCAAAAATCCCCACAACAGTTCTATACACTTAATAATAATAAACAATAATACCAAGTTTGGTTCCATTTGGACTTAAAGTGTCAGAGGAGTTGACATTTTCAATATAAGGAAATGCAGTTAAAATGCTTAATTTTGACGTTCCAAGGGCAATAACTCCTCAAAGGAAAGGTCCTACAACGTTGACCGTGTTACAAATTTTGTAGATCTTGATGTGCTTAACAATTTGCAATTTAAATTTCTCAAATATCTTGTATAGTTTTCAAGATATTGAGCTAAACAGGTGCAAAATTTGCAAAAAATCCACAAAAAGGGCAATAACTCCTACATGGGTTGTTGGATTTTCTTCAAAATTTCAAAGCTGGTAGATCTTGAGGTGCTGATCACTTTTGTTCCCAATCAAAATTTTGAAATCTGTCACCGTTTTAGAGTTATTTGCAAAAAACTGCCATTTACCTCTATGTTCTATTTTTAGCCACAGCGGCCATGTTTTACGACCAATCAAAAATCCCCACATCAGTTCTATACACCTAATGCTAATGGACAACTATACCAAGTTTGGTTCCATTTGGACTTAAAGTGTCAGAGGAGTTAACATTTTCAATGTAATGAGGAAATGCTGTTAAAATGCTAAATTTTGACGTTCTAAGGGCAATAACTCCTAAAAGGAAAGGTCCTACAACGTTGACCCTGTTACATATTTTGTAGATCTTGATGTGCTTAACAATATGCAATTTAAATTTCTCAAATATCTAGTATAGTTTTCAAGATATTAGGCTAAACAGGTGCAAAATTTGCAAAAAATCCACAAAAAGGGCAATAACTCCTACATGGGTCGTTGGATTTTCTTCAAAATTTCAGGGTAGGTAGATCTTGAGGTGCTGATCACTTTTACCCTATGCCAGAATTTTGATATCTGTAGCCGTTTTTGAGTTATTTGCAAAAAACTGCATTTTACCCCTATGTTCTATTTTTAGCCATGGCGGCCATGTTATACGACGAATCAAAAATCCCCACATCAGTTCTAAGCACCGAATGCTAATGAACAACCATACCAAGTTTGGTTGCAATTGGACTTATGGTGTAAGAGGAGTTAACATTTTAAAAAGTTTACGGACGACGGACGGACGACGGACGACGGACGGACGACGGACGCCAAGTGATGACAATAGCTCACATGACCCTTCGGGTCAGGTGAGCTAACAAAAAGGGGGAAAGAAAGCAGGCAGAACTATGGAATCACAGAACTACAGACTGACACAGGTAAAACAGTATATCCTCCTCTTCTTTGAAGCGGGGTACACAAAATATTATAACCAAATTGTGTCTTTGGTTTGTGTTGCTGATTGTGGTGTGTTGTTTGTGTTTTTCTGATGATTTTTGTCTACCAATTTTGTTTATCAGGGTTAGAGTTAAGTCCATATAAGGATCAGGCAGGGGGTGGCACATTGAAAATTTCCAATTTCAGATTTTGCGGTATAGATGCATTCATTTTACCATAAAAACAAACCCAATTCAGTTTTTACATCTTTATATGCATTTGGTGCCTAGATATTTTTAGACTGGTTATACTGTATGGAAAAAAAATATGGCAGAAAATTTTCCCGTACTTTTCACTATATAATATGTAACTAAATTTTGACTGGTAATATCTCCTAAACACAAGATAGATTGAAAAATTTTAGTGGTCAAAACAAAGTTTACTGGGGTTGCTTTACCTAAATCTATTGAATTTTTTTGTGTATTTATTAAGCGATGTGCCACCCTATTAATGGTATCTGCCTGATTCATTGAAAAAGAATTAACAACAATATTTGATTGCACCTTTGGTTCACCTTTACTTCTTGCAATCAGAAACATCAACCCAAATAAAGCAACTACAGTACAAACAGGGACTTATTTCTATGATTGTCTTTGAGAGACAGCCATGTCTGACATGTCTCATACCCTGCCTGACCAAAGCAATAAAATTTTTATATCCTGCTGTTTTCATACTCCAAGTGAACAGGAAAAGGGTAATAAATTTGTCACCATGTCACACTTACCTGTAAAACTGTATGTACCTTAATACTTTTTTTTAAAGATTCTGTTTTTTTTATAATTTTCTTTTAAAAACAAAGTAAAAGTCTAATTTAGTTGAATAAAAGAAATTTGATTTGACTAAAAATAAATAGACAACTCATCTAATTTATACATTCAAACAAATTCAATAATGAGTAAAATAACTACCCAAATGAAAAATATTAAGAAAGATTTTTTTGAATTTTTATTATTTAACATTATCAATTTATTTTTTCATCATAATCAAAACCATGTAAAGCTTTTTATATAAAGACAGACAAGATATAGATATATTGATTAAAATTAATTATAAAACTTTTTCAAAAAGCTATGGCTGCAATTTCTCAATCACAATTTTTTAAACAATTTTTTTTTAATATTTTTTTTTTCTTTTTTATTTTTTTTTTATGTACTATCAATGTGTGTTATCAATTTTTCTTATCATTATAACAAAAAGTGTATATTTCATTTACTTTTTAATATTAATTCATGGCATTGCTTTTATTTTATTACTTGAGGACACAGGTGAATAAGAAAATGGTCATAAATATGTCATATTGTCATATTTACCTGAATGATTTTTTCATAGAAACTTAAAGAATAATTCTTTAAATAAGAATATCTAAATAAATTGATTGAATATGAAAAATTAATTTCAATAAGATTACATATAGAAAACACATTTGCATCTACATTAGTATACAAATTCAACAATATTGTAAATTATTTTGTGAATTTTTGATTTTCAACAATATTTAACAAACAATATTTATTTAATATTTTCTAAAATCTTTTTTCCTTAACATGTTTATAATTGTTAAAGTGTTACTATTTTTCCAATTAAATTGTAGGAGTTATGCATGATCGTTTTGCAACCACTTCATGCTGTTTTATTACCCTGTCTCTGAGAGGCAGATGTCTGATTTCCTGTCTGACATCAAAAGTTAGACACTGTCTCTGAGAGGCATCTTTCACAATAAGTCCCTGTTTGTACTGTAGTTTATACAAAAGTGTTAAACTACACAGGCAATTTGTCTTAACGTTAAATTAATGTTAAGCTCGATTAACACTAATCTAACGTTAATGTAACACTAATTTAATGTTAAATGATTGTAAGCCTAACATTATTCTTTTTAACGTTAATTTAGTGTTAAACATTAACGTTAATTTAGTGTGTAACTTTTTAACGTAAATCCAGATGTTGAGTAATGCAACGTCAAATGTTAAACTTTTACATCAAATAAACAATCAAAGCTCAATTAACACTAATTTAACATTAACAAAATTGCCTGTGTACAGGGCTTTTATGTTTTTTGCAAAATGACGTTGATTTAAAATTCAATATTCATACCAGAAAAAAACTGTTTTCCAGGTAGATGAAACATTTGACTTCACACATTAGAACATGTAAATTTCCCATTACAACAAATCGTCATCACTCCTATGGACCAATAATTCTTACCTCTGATATTGTTTGGTATGTGTTGTGGAACTGGCCGAGCCTCGAGACTTTCTATTCTTGCTTGTTGGTCTTTCTGACTTTTTATTATGTCTTCAACCTCTTGTTGTAAATCTTTTACATCTTTCCTAAATTGTAGGATATCTTCCTCCATTTTACTTCTGATATCTTGGTCAAGTCTTTTGTGTTCTAAAGCGTTTACTTCAGTAGTTAAGGATCCTTTGCTCAATCTCTGTATTGCCTGTTGAAGATATTGCAAATCTAAATGCATGAATTATTTGAGGATCTTAAAAGATATGCTTTTGAGATTCAAAGGTAAAGAAATGTCAAGGTCATTTGGTAATTGACTGAGTGACATTTTCCTATGGACCAACCAAAGTGATTTTTGATTGATTTCTATCTCGCAGATAAGTGCAGATCTTGGTTTGTCATGGAGTTTTTGTTCGGTCTTCCTTTACTGGATTTGACACACTGAATTGAGAATATGCAGAGCGACTGTATGCTATAGCAGACAGGAACTGCTTACTCCTACGGCACACCTGAGTTCACTCTAGTTATGACTAGAGTTCACTTGTTGATTTCTGTTCAGTTAGTTTTCTGGTGCTGTTCTTGTTAACTTTTGACACATTGGTGCTTCTGCTTCTATCATAGTCATTAAGAAACAGACTAACCATAAAAGACTGAACACAAATCAATTTTGTCAGTCATCGAGTGTAAAATGAGGTCAAGGTCAGATATCAAGTGACGGATGCAATAACCCTAGTTTAATTCATCATTTCTTGAATATCTGATGCAGAGCTATTATAATTTTCAAGTAATGCATATTTCACTAAACTCTTACAAAAAAGATCACATCAAGTTTCATCAAACTCCATCAAGCGCTTTAAGAGGAGTTGTGCTTATGATGTAGAATGACAGACCTATCTTGGTTGTTATCATCACTCAACCAGTTATGTCTTGGGTTTTTTTGCCAAAATTTATGACATTTTATTGCCCTTTGACATGATTTGTACACTTTTTCTACAACAGCTCTGTCCATTTTGCCCCTTTTGTAAAATGGTTAGGGACAAATAACCAAAATGCATTAGGAAAATCCCTATGGTGATAAGTTATATTACATCAAAATTTCACAATTCACAGCACTTTTACAGACTATCACGTCTATTTTTTTTTACATCTCTTTTATTCTGTCTGACTATGAGCTAAATGTTTTAGGCTTGACACATAGGGTTTGTATACCTTTGTAACAGGGACAGTCTTTGTTAAAATATTATTATGTAATTTATTCTTTATTTTTCTGATTTTTTTAAAATCAAATTTAGATTTTATTTTTACTTAGTTAAACTCATTATATTAAGTGTCAAAATAAGCTTGAGTAAAATTACTTATTAATAATTGCTTCTATCTAATTAGGGTTTTAATAATAGATTTTTGTTAATTGAATTTTCTTGTAATTTGACATTGAGCTGAGTATTAATTTCAAACTTTTATGAAACTTTGTAAATTAGGGTAAATATTTCAAAATGAGTTATTTTGAGTCCATCATCATGATCATATAAATTCATGACCCAATCAAAGAAACAGCAGTAAGTTCATACACATGACACCTTGAGGATTCCACACGTGCTACAAGGGGCAGTGGTCTCAGTCAGATGTTCTGGCTGCTGACAAGTCGCCACTTCAGGACATGAACAAGACTGGACCAACCCTCCAAGCAGCATTCAACTCAAATTTATTGGACTTTCGAAACTGTGCTAACTTTTATTCTTTGGACTTTTAAATATTTCATTTGGACTTTGAATCAAATTTAATTGTGAAATTCTAAACTTTGGACTTTGTGAAATCTTCAACTTTAAAGTATTTTTGTTTGAACTTTGAATCATTTATGTTATTGTTTTTAATATTGAGTTTTGTCTGATATTAGAATGCCACGCCACACCCGCATTGTCCGGTGGGTCCTTGCACTGCTAAACCTAGTTTCCCCCTAGGGTGGTGCGTGGACTATGTGATGACACCTTGAATGCTTCAATTTTGGGGCAAGCCTAGCAAAGCCTTATGTAGTCTATAGAGTAGTGAAGATTTTTGCGTTTTTTTTTTCAGTTTAGACGGAGTGATTTTCCTGCATCCAGTCAGACAAAAAGCTTTATTTTCTATATTACTTTTCAATATTTGTAAACATGAAACACACTTTCATAAATTTCTATTTTTATTGGCATTTTATATGACCGGCACAAGTTTTGATTATTCCTTTGCATTTTACTTTATGAATTATTTAGTTAGAGGAGATAGAATATACATTATGTATTCATCTATTACTTCATTGGTTATTTCTATTATTTGATTGGTCAATGCAAGGATTCTGTTGGGTTCATTCATAAAATTTAATACAAAATATACATCAATGGGACGAGTCCATTTTAATCGAAGGGATGTTTCAATCGATTCCATTTTTGTATTGTGTTCATTAACGTTGAGAGCATCTGCATTTGAACATCCCTTCTTCGCTCACCAATTATTTTGCAAATATTTGATCAATAAACTTTAACAGAGAATAAATCTACTATAGCACTTATATATATTTCGCTTGCCTTTAAACACTTTAGCACTTTGATTTGTACTATTTACTTACCTGGCTGAGCTCAGTCCACATGATACTAAAGACACCCTGCTCTATTTTGCAATGCTCAATATGAGCTAGGAGATTCCTATACTTTCTGATACGCTCCACATCATCTTCATCTGATATATCACTGGCCAGTGGAGGGAATCCCCAACCTCGAGCTGGTTGGGGGACATTTAATGTATTTCTGGTCAACTTATAGAGGAGCGAGAAATCAAAAGTTGATGATGCAGGCAACATTGGTATAGCTACAAAACATAATGATTTCAGATATTTCTATTTTCTTTGTGTGTTCAAATTGTGAATCTTCATTTGGCAGAGCAGAAACTTTAAAAGATTTGCTAGTTGACAATTTTGTCATGTTGGTAGATTTGACTTGAGTAAAATTTATGGAGAGGTTTGTGAAGCTTCTGAAGTTGAACATTTTAGCCAGCAATTTTTTTTTTCGTTATCTGGAAATTAACAGTTTTACATTTTATGAGCCCAAAACTAAAAGGGGGAATCCCTTCGACCTATTGGACACTTTTGTAAAGCCTTTTATTATGTATTTTTAAGCACGAAAAAGGTTTTCTATATCTGTAATCGTTTCCATTCTATATGTGTAAAAACATAAGTATGTGGTAAACATAGAGTTCTAGACCTAGGAGCATAAAATTGGTATACACCACATGGTACTATAGGATAAAACTATATGCAAAATATCAGACCTCTGGGTCATGTAGTTGCTGAGAAATCTGTGAAGGAAATTAATCTAGGGATGGACGGACAAAAAGACAGACAGAGTAATTCCTATATACCACCCCCAAATTTTGTTTTCGGGGAATATAAAAATGTTAGATATAAGGAGGCTTCAATTGATCTAAAATTCCACTAACATTTGATTTAATGTATTTACCTGGGAAGAGTAAGTTAAGCTGGTCCTTGTTACATTTCATTGAATGTGTATATCTTAAGTTGTGTTCATGTGTGCTTAGATGGCCATGTAATGAACCTGGTGGCACGTGGCTATCAAAATAATGGCGGACAGAATCTGTGCCAATGTTCAAACACAAAAGGTATATCCTTAAATAGTTTGTTTCTTCAGATAGAACAGCGCTTGTTGTATCTAAAATAAAAGAATAAAAATATAAGAACTTTATATAATCAAATCGGTTTTGTTTTTATGTGTGTGTGTTTTATGTTGTTATGTGGTTTGTTTTGTTGTGATGATTTTTTGTCTGACGGATTTGTCTTTGTCTTCACGGTTTTATGATACTGATTACCCCTTTGGTACACCTTTACTACTTCCCATGACTTCGACAAAATAAATCTCATACTACCACTTTAAATAAAAGAAAAATTAAAATATCTGCAATTTGTCTGTTGTTTAATTTTTAGCCATATTTTGACAGTTTTTACCACATATGCTAATATTCAACAGTACCATTTTTGTTACTTATTTTGCTGTCAGATGATTTAACATTTGAAAAAGTTTATGAACCGAAGGTTGTCAAATGCTGGACACCAAATGATGGCTGATTGGTTTGAACAAAATTAATCTTAATACTTATAGAAAATAATGACATGAGGAAAAGGTATACGCAACACAGCCTGCATAAACAAGTGGAAATCTAAATACTAAAATGAATATGCCCAAAAGACATAAAACCCCATCTTGCTACATTTATTTGGGATGGATGGACAACACTGCAAGTTTCAATGTACTTCATACAAAGTAAACCTACCAACATTGATTGTCAGTGGGTTGCTGGAGACTTGGTCACCTTCAAATGTTAATTTACAGACATACACTCCAGAGTCTTCAGCTTTAACATGACCGACAGTCAGAGACGGAGTATCTACAGTACCACCACTATATTTGTCTGGGGTCAGCTGAATGTCCTCCCCAGATTCTCGATATCTGGTCCATAGAACAGCTGAAGGTGTAGACTCTCCATTAAAAGTACAGGTCAGGATCAGTGAACTTCCCTGTAAGACTGTGGTCTCCTCAGATGATATTGTTACTTTAATCGGTTCTGAAAATGTGAAAAGATGTAGTTAGACGAATTAACACAAGTGTGGCCACTAAAAGTATGTCTCGCCTGCTGGCACCATCACTAAAATCAACTACCTAAGCTTTCATTTCTTGATATAAACACAAAAAGTGTATGTATACCTAATAACAGATGCCTAGTTATTATACTATTCAAGCAATCCATTGTCCACACAAGAATTACAAAAAGTTTTCTGTCTGAAAAAAAAAAACCTAAGTTCACAGAGTCACTGGAGCGTAAAAATGGGGTCATGGTCACATGGCATGGTGACAGTTGCATTGTCCATAACCGCAACTGTCTGTTTAACCAATATCAGATGCCTAGCTATTATAACTTTCCAGCAATTCATCATCCACAAAAGTCTTACAAAAAAGTTTTTCAGCCTGAAAAAGACCTAAGTTCACAGAGTCACTAGAGCGTGAAAATGGGGTCAGGGTCACGCAGCATGGTAACAGTTGCGTAGACCATAACCTAAACTGTCTGTATAGCTAATATCAGATGCCTAGCTAATATACTTTTCAAGCAATTCATTGTCCACAACAGTCTTACAAAAAGTTTACGGCCTGAAAAAAGACCTAAGTTCACAGAGTCACTGAAGCGTGAAAATGGGGTCAGGGTCACACGGCATGGTGACAGTTGCGTAGACCATAACCTGAACTGTCTGTATACCAAATATCAGATGCCTAGCTAATATACTTTTCCAGCAATTCATCGTCCACAAAAGTCTTACAAAAAAGTTTACGGCCTGAAAAAAGACCTAAGTTCACAGAGTCACTGGAGCGTAAACAACTATACCAAATTTGGTTCCATTTGGACTTAAAGTGTCAGAGGAGTTAACGTTTTCAATGTAATGAGGAAATGCTGTTAAAATGCTAAATTTTGACGTTCTAAGGGCAATAACTCCTAAAAGAAAAGGTCCTACAACGTTGACCCTGTTTCATTATTGGTAGATCTTGATGTGCTTAACAATATGCAATTTAAATTTCTCAAATATCTAGTATAGTTTTCAAGATATTGAGCTAAACAGGTGCAAAATTTGCAAAAAATCCACAGAAAAGGCAATAACTCCTACATGGGTTGTTGCATTTTCTACAAAGTTTCAGAGCTGGTAGATCTTGAGGTGCTGATCACTTTTGTTCCCAATCAAAATTTTGAAATCTGTCACCGTTTTAGAGTTATTTGCAAAAAACTGCCATTTACCTCTATGTTCTATTTTTAGCCACAGCGGCCATGTTTTACGACCAATCAAAAATCCCCACATCAGTTCTATACACCTAATGCTAATAAACAACTATACCAAATTTGGTTCCATTTGGACTTAAAGTGTCAGAGGAGTTAACGTTTTCAATGTAATGAGGAAATGCTGTTAAAATGCTAAATTTTGACGTTCTAAGGGCAATAACTCCTAAAAGAAAAGGTCCTACAACGTTGACCCTGTTTCATTATTGGTAGATCTTGATGTGCTTAACAATATGCAATTTAAATTTCTCAAATATCTAGTATAGTTTTCAAGATATTGAGCTAAACAGGTGCAAAATTTGCAAAAAATCCACAGAAAGGGCAATAACTCCTACATGGGTTGTTGCATTTTCTTCAAAATTTCAGAGCTGGTAGATCTTGAGGTGCTGATCACTTTTGTTCCCAATCAAAATTTTGAAATCTGTCACCGTTTTAGAGTTATTTGCAAAAAACTGCCATTTACCTCTATGTTCTATTTTTAGCCACAGCGGCCATGTTTTAAGACCAATCAAAAATCCCCACATCAGTTCTATACACCTAATGCTAATAAACAGCTATACCAAGTTTGGTTCCATTTGGACTTATAGTGTCAGAGGAGTTAAAGTTTTCAATGTAATGAGGAAATGCTGTTAAAATGCTAAATTTTGACGTTCTAAGGGCAATAACTCCTAAAAGGAAAGGTCCTACAACATTGACCCTGTTATATAATTTGTAGATCTTGATGTGCTTAACAATATGCAATTAAAATTTCTCAAATATCTAGTATAGTTTTCAAGATATTGAGCTAAACAGGTGCAAAATTTGCAAAAACTCCACAAAAAGGGCAATAACTCCTACATGGGTCGTTGGATTTTCTTCAAAATTTCAGGGTAGGTAGATCTTGAGGTGCTGATCACTTTTACCCTATGCCAGAATTTTGATATCTGTAGCCGTTTTTGAGTTATTTGCAAAAAACTGCATTTTACCCCTATGTTCTATTTTTAGCCATGGCGGCCATGTTTTACGACGAATCAAAAATCCCCACATCAGTTCCAAGCACCGAATGCTAATGAACAACCATACCAAGTTTGGTTGCAATTGGACTTATGGTGTCAGAGGAGTTAACGTTTTAAAAAGTTTACGGACGACGGACGACGGACGACGGACGACGGACGGACGACGGACGCCAAGTGATGACAATAGCTCACATGACCCTTCGGGTCAGGTGAGCTAAAAACATCAATTTAGGGGCCGTAACCCTTATAAGGGGTCATCTGACAACTTCGACCCTATGGAGACTTTTGAAGAGCTAAATGAGCTGAACATTAAGCAAGCAACAGCTTTTCTCTATCTGCAATAGTTTTCATACTATAGGGCAAAAACATGAAAAAACGCTATTTTTCACCTTTAAGGTGCTGTAACCCCTATAAGGGGTCATCTGACAACTTGGACCAAATGGAGACTTTTGTAGAGCTTTTAATGCTGAAGCAGTAGGGTGGCATCAGATTTCATCTATCTCTTATACTTTTTGATTTACAAGCCAAAAACAGTAGTCTGACCCCCTTGGTCTATTTTTAGCAACGGCGGCCATGTTTTTCGACGAATCAAAAATCCCCACATCAGTTTTGTGGAGGATACCCTAAGGTACCATCAGACCAAATTTGGTTCGAATCTGTTCAGCCGTTTCAGAGGAGAAGATGTTTGAAGAAAAGTTAACGACGACGACGACGACGGACGACGACGACGGACGCCAAGTGATGGCAATAGCTCACATGGCCTTTGGCCAGGTGAGCTAAAAATGCATGAAAAATATTTTTGTAAGATCCTGATGTTTTTTACTTTGTTTTGTTACATTTTTTTCTCTTCTGTATATAATTTGTATTTGAAACTTTTATAATGAAACAAAATTGTTTCATGTATTACTAAATTTTCTTTGGTCAATGTTATCATTTGCAAGACAGAAAAGGTAAAAGCATTTAAGAAATAAAGTAGGATCTTAATTTAAAATTTATTCATTGCATTAACATGTTTATATTTCATAACTAAAATAAGATTATGTAAATGATTGAAATACTTTAGAATTAAATATCACAAATTTTACTTATATATTTCTTTCATTCATGGGGATAAATTAAAAGTACGTGACACTGTAGTGAAAGATAAAAGACAGTTTATTGCAAGAAAACAATGAATAAAAAGAAATGAAAAGAAAATTTTAGTTCATAAAGTAAAGCAAGTTAAAATCAAATCTTTTGAATTTATTTATAACAAAAAAAAAAGATTTTTTTTTATCAATTTATTAGATGAAAAATGAATATGTTGTTCATTTTGGTAAAGGTTTCAAATGCTACATGTACATGTATACAGCTACATGTGAAAGGAATATTATGAAAGAAAATATGTCTGGCAGATTTTTCTTTTACAAAGCAATTCATACATCAATCTTCTCAAAGCCTCACTATTACATGTAAGTGTACTTAAAAAAAGTCTATTTCAGTTTCAACATCAATGAATAAAATGAATTTAATTTTCTTTTAATAAATCTTCTTTATTTTGACTTCTCAGAAATGTTCCAGACTTATAATTGCTAAGATTTTTTATGATTTCAAAATTTTGAATGTATAAAATAAAAAAAAATAAAAAATAAAGAAAATGATTTTCAAAAAAAAAAATTAATAAAAAAAAAATAAATTATAGGTATCAAAATCTAAAACTTTTCATTGTGATAAATGTATTTTTAAACTGATTTTTTCCTTTCCTTTAACAATATATCTATTTTGATTTTAAAAATGTTAAAATTTGGGTTTTAACTTTTTTTATTTCATTTAAAACATATTTTCATGTATTTCACAAAAAAAAAACTTGTACATGTTCATTTTCCAAAGATATGTTGATCTCTCATAATGGTGCAACTTTGAAAGGCCTTGCACACCAATTGTCTGTTTGATTGTAACAATACTGTGTAACAATTAAAATGAGCTCCAAGATTTCCAAGTTTACCCATATACATATAAGCAAATTTGTGTTCAGAAAAAAATACTTTACTCTAACAAGTAAATTTTTAATAACTTTAAGAAGTTAAATTTTGGTCACTTGTCTAAGTGGCATCTCTGACTGTATGTATGTTGTGCTTTTTTGTTGTATATGGTTACTGTCTTTCTTGCTTGACTAGTAATTATTTTACAATGTAACTAAAATTAAAGACTGTGACTTACAGACATTTGTTATAGTACCTGATGTGTCATTTCCTACACTAGTGGTTTGAGAGCTACTGGTGGCAACATTAGGGACTGCAGGTTGGGGAGTGCTGGTGGCAACACTAGTGACTGTAGATGGAGGACTGCTGGTGGCAACACTAGTGGTTTGAGAGCTACTGATGGCAACATTAGAGACTGCAGGTTGGGGAGTGCTGGTGGCAACACCAGTGACTGTAGATGGAGGACTGCTGGTGGCAACACTAGTGACTACAGATGGGGAACTGCTGGTGGCAACTAAAGTGACTGTATGAGCACTACTGATGGCAACACTAGTGACTGCAGGTGGGTGACTGCTGGTGGTATCACTAGTGGCTGAAGTTGGAAGAGTGCTGGAGGCAACACTTTGTATAGTGTCTACAGATGGAGATTTGCTGGTGGCAACACTAGTGGTGGCTGAAGTTGGAGGTGTGCTGATGGCAACACTTTTTATAGTGTCTACAGATGGAGAACTGCTTGTGGCAACTATAGTGACTGTATGAGCACTGGTGATGGCAACACTAGTGGCTGAAGCTGGACGAGTGCTGGAGGCAACACTTTGTCTAGTGACTACAGATGGAGATTTGCTGGTGGCAACACTAGTGGTGGCTGAAGTTGGAGGTGTGCTGATGGCAACACTTTTTATAGTGTCTACAGATGGAGAACTGCCGGTGGCAACACTAGTGATGGCTGAAAATTGAGGTGTGCTGGTGGCACCACTTTGTCTACTGACAACAGGTGGACAACTTCTGGTGGCAACAGTAGTGACTACATATTGAGACTTTTTCTTTCTATCCCTAGCCGTCTTGGATTGAGACTTGCCCATGCCAGCAGATAACAATCCAGTTGAAAATAGTCAATTGCTCTTGACACAATTATGCAGCCCATAGTTGCATGACCAAGGTTTTTGACACATGCAGCCTTTGATGGACTTTCCACTCACATTTCACAAGGAATTCAATGGGTTTTTTTCTAAAGCAGGCCGAAATAAATTACAATTACAAAAATATTACCCTTCTTGGCCTCAAATTAAAGGTACACTCACTGAATCATTAAACGTTTCCTGGCACATGGTACACTGAGCAAAATGATCGGTGATCGGTACAAGGAGTGCACAGGGTACACGGAACGGAATCTTAATATTAAGTTAATGAATGTTATATTGATAATAATATAAACTACCATTTCTTATAAAGTATTTGTTATTCTTGATTCGTGTTTCTTTGATATCTAATCTATCACATTTTCTATTTTCTAATACATTTGTACAATGTTTAATAATCTTTATTTACTAATATTTTGTTATTAAAAACAAGAATAATTCATGGCTTTATACAATCTTGTTTGAAAGGTCAATAGTTAAACAGCTATACCTCCAGCAATTCATGTTATTGAGCGATCGGAATAAAAAAAATTAAGCATTGTCAATGGTAGATTACACACTAAAGTATATGATAAACGGGATTACTTTTCATTCCCAATAGTTAATTTTCCGTTTCTTGAAGGAGACATACCATTAGCTCCAGCTTACGGGGTATACATTTCACAATTAGTCAGGTATGCTCGCACTAATGCAGTGATGTGTCTGACTTTAATGAAAAAAACCGTTTTATTACAGAAAAATTGCTTAAACAAGGTTACCGTTACCACAAATTAGTCAAATCTTTTACAAAATTTGCACATAAATATGGACATCTCATTGAAAAATTGATTGTACATGTAGATTTCTGATTGTTAAAGGAATTTCTCATCCTGATTTTTATAGCAATGTAGTTTATAAAGCACAAAAATAAAAAAACAACCTTATGGAAATTAAAAACTGGCTTAAAAACCTTTTGAAAAAAAGGATATCAATTTAATTTTTTAGTAAAATCTTTGCATTTGGTATGGTTTGGCAGAAATATTGATAGCTTGATAGTAACTTTAAAACGTTAAATTTTCACTTTGTATCCACTGTTTTATTTATAAGCACCACAGCGATCAAGTATGTCGGTTCTGTGTGGTGATACAACTCTAAATAATTCATTGTTTTGACATGGGGTGTCGGATTTAGAACTGATTGATTTGATTCTTTTACATCAATCGATAAATGTTTCTTAGCTAGTTGTCAGTGTTCTCAATAGAGTTCCTCCTTGTCTTGTTGTTTTCGTACAGTAATTGTCTTAGGTTCTCTCTTGTTGATTGAGTTTTACAGTGTGTTTTATATGTATGCTTTGTGCAAGCTTATCAATAGAGGGAAGGTTGGATCCAAAAAACTAGTTTAACCCCACCACATTTTATATGTGCCTGTTCTAAGCCAGGAAACTTTGCCAAAGCCTTTGTTTGTCCTTGTCATTCTGTGTTAACTGTTTTATGTCAAGAATTGAGTCTTTCGTTGATGATTTAGGGATTGGTTTTGAAACTTTTGTATTGTATTATAAGTCTTGGGCCAATGCAAGACGGTAAGGAGTGACCTATGGTCATGTTGAAGACTGCTTGCTGTTTTCCGTTGTGATTTTTTGAATTGCTGTTGGTTTATGTTTGTTGTGTCGCGTACACTTATTCCACATCTCAATATCGTCTATGTATGTATGTTTAATATTCTAATACTTTATAAATAATATAAGTATTTTCAATAACGGTGTTATTTATAAATAATATGTTTCCAATTTTAACAACTTTACTTTGCAAACCAAATACTGTAAACCGGAAAATTTTCACGGCAGTTTTATTTTTGCGATTTTTGCGGTGACATTGCTAACGCGAAATTTAAACAGCGCGAATGTACTCATCTTCTGTTGTAGTCTATGGACAATAACATTTCAGCGCGAATTTAAAGCTGTGCGAACTAAAATTCAGTCGTCATACCGCAAAAAAAAAAACAGCGCGAAAATTAAATACATTTTATTTCTCTGTTTTTGAGTCGAGAAACCGTATTCTATTCTTTGTACTCAGTGGGTCATTGCTAAGGTTTCTTTCTTCATGTAGATTGTCAATAAATTATAAATAAAAGTTTTTTTCAAGTCAAAAACGAACAGGAATTTGAACCATCTAAAGAACCCCAAACTGACAGAGCTGATAGATAAAGAACTAAAATGATGTTGTGATACTCTTATCATGTTTTCATTAGGGAGGGATAATTTGATTTTAGGGGGGGACTATGGTAACATTTGAAATAAAAAGGCAGGATGGCAAAAATCCAGAAATAAAGTGCTTTGATTAAAACAAAAGGCTCCCAGGAGCCTGAATCGCTCACCTCTTCTTAATGTCAACCCTTTGAGGACTTTTGTATAGATAAATGAGCTGAATGTTTAAGCAATAAAAAGCTTTTCTCTATCTGCAATAGTTTTCATTCCAAAGCAAAAAACACCATTTTTCACCTTTAAAGGGCCATAACCCCTTAAAGGGGTCATCTGACAACTTCGACCCTAAAAAAGACTTTTGTAGAGCTAATTAAGCTGAACATTTAAGCAAGCAACATCTTTTCTGTATCTGCAAAAGTTTTCTTTCTTTAGGCCAAAAACACTATTTTTTGTCTTTAAGGGGCCGTAACCACTATAAGGGGTCATCTGGCAACTTTGACCCTATGGAAACTTTTGTAGAGCTAAATGAGCTGAACATTTAAGCAAGCAACAACTTTTCTCCATCGGCAATAGTTTTCATTCCATAAGCCAAAAACACTATTTTTTGCCTTTAAGGGGCTGTAACCCCAATAAGGGGTCATCTGACAACTTCGACCATATGGAGACTTGTGTAGAGCTATATGAGCTGAACATTTAAGCAAGCAACAGCTTTTCTCTTTCTGCAATAGTTTTCAATCTATAGGCCAAAAACTCTATTTTTTGCCTTGAAAGGGCCATAACCCCTATAAAGGGTCATCTGACAACTTTGACCCTATGGAGACTTTTGTAGAGCTGAATGAGCTGAACATTTAAGCAAGCAACAGCTTTTCTCTATCTGCAATAGTTTTCATTCTATAGGCCAAAAACACTATTTTTTGCCATTAAGGGGTCATAACCCCTATAAGGGGTCATCTGACAACTTCGACCCTATTGAGGCTTGTGTAGAGCTTAACGAGCTGAACATTTAAGCAAGCAACAGCTTTTCTCTATCTGCAATAGTTTTCATTCTATAGGCCATGTAGGCCAAAAACTCTATTTTTTGCCTTTAAGGGGCCATAACCCCTATAAGGGGTCATCTGACAACTTTGACCTTATAGAGACTTTTGTAGAGCTAAATGAGCTGAACATTTAAGCAAGCAACAGCTTCTCTCTATCTGCAATGGTTTTCATTTTATAGGCCAAAAACATGAAAAAATGATATTTTTCACCTTTAAGGGGCCGTAACTCCCATAAGGGGTCATCTGACAACTTCGACTCAATGGAGACTTTTGTAGAGCTTTTGATGCTGAAGCAGTAGCGTGCATCAGATTTCATCTATCTCTTATACTTTTTGATTTACAAGCCAAAAACAGTAGTCTGACCCCCCTGGTCTATTTTTAGCAACGGCAGCCATGTTTTTCGACAAATCAAAAATCCCCACATAAGTTCTGTGGGGGATACCCTAAAGTACCACCAGACCAAATTTGGTTTCAATCTGTGCAGCCGTTTCAGAGGAGAAGAAGTTTGAAGAAAAGTTAACGACGACGACGACGACGACGGATGCCAAGTGATGGCAATAGCTCACATGGCCTTTGGCCACTCGGGTGAGCTAAAAAAGCAGAATGGTATTTTTGCTTAAACATTTGTTATTGCTTTAAATATATATAAAAAACTGTGCTTCAGCATCAAAAGTTTAACAAAAGTCTCCATTAAGTAGAAGAGGGGAGTACAGCCTCTTAAAGGTGAAAAATAGTGTTTTTTCATGTTTTTGGCTTATAGAATGAAAACTATTGCATGTATTGCAGACAGAGAAAAGCTGTTGCTTGCTTAAATGTTCAAACAAGCACGCAAAAAAAGAATCTAGACATGACTTTTTCCGAAAATAAAAAGGCAGGGCGAAGAAAATATCCATAGCCCCCCATTAAAATCAATGGTTGCTTTTTATTAGCTGAACAAAGGAAGTTGGATCATAAAAAAACACCGACCTGGGACCAGATTTGCTAACACCAGCAATAAAACAGCTGTGTCTCAGAGTTACTTCGCGGTGTTACACCCTAACTTTACTGTGTTGGTTGTGGTGAATTTCGGTGTTACACCCAAACTCCACTGTGCCGGTTGCGGAAAATTAAAATGCAGTGTTTCACTGAAATTTACACATGTTACATTGAAATTTCACCAAAAATAATAATAGAGAACTAATCTGCTAATTTGCGTTGATCAAACTAATCTGTTAATTGTTCTATGTCCAGAAAAGGATCTTTCAATGATAATTTAGGGATTGGTTTAAAATGATAGGAGGGGGGTCCAAAAAACTAGTTTAACCCTGCCACATATTATATGTGCCTGTCCTAAGCCAGGAATCTTTGACAAAGCTTTCATTTGTACTTGTCTTTTTGATGTTTTCTGTTCCTTGTTTAAGAAGGGGGTCTATCTGTGACTATTTCAGGACTTGATTTGAATTATATGCATTTAATTAGACCATCCATGGCCCAATGGCAGAACCATGAGCAGTGCCAAATAGCCTCGTTGAAGACTGCTGGCAGTTAATTGTCCATTGTGTTTGTTGTGAATTGTCGTTTGATTGAGGGCTGTGTCGCGTACACTTATTCCAATCTCATTATTTTCTAGATTTGAAACTTCTGTATTGTATTTTCAGTCTTGGGCCAATGCAAGATGGGGGACAGTGACCTCTGGTCTTGTTGAAGACTGCTGCATGTTTTCAAATTCCTGTTTCTTTATGTTGGTTGTGTCACGTATAAGTATTCCACAGGTCAGAACTGATATGAAAAGCCAAGACTGCCCAGTAATGAATTTTTATGAATCACAGGCACTTGATATAAATAGTGAATTATTGATGTATATGATCTTGTGCTTCGTGTTCTTTGTTTTTGATCAGATTATCGCATTAGTAAATAGAAAACGATGGATTATTTCAAAATGAGTATGCCTGGCTTGATCTATTATAGCGAGCATCGCAGATGCGAGCCCTACGGCATTATGCATGTTTTGAGATGTGCCAGAAATATACTGACGATAAAACTGGAACAGGTTTACTTTTACAGAGTGACAAAAATAATAGGCACGGAGCAAGTAAAACAATCAACCCACTGGGCTTATAAACAGTCAGGGGCATTACTTAAATTAGTGATTTTTAAATCACTTATTCAAGTAGCATTTCAAAATGCTAAAGATATTTCCAAAAATCTAAATTTACAATAGAACAGTTTTAGAAAATTTATAGTAATAAATAAATATTGAAAGAAGATTTGATAAGCTTCTTTAAAATTACAAAATTATAGATTTTGCTGCCACCTGTTATCAGTATTTCCCAAAAATATGTGATTTTCTGATAAAAGAAAGACCAAAAGTAATAACCCATTACTTCACTTTTTGAATTTTCCCAGCTGTGGCAATAATTTTCCCATTAACTTCAATATCTTAGGTTTCTGATTATGTAATTAATTACCCATGTTTACGATCAAAATCTTCATGTTCGCGATGCCTGAAGATAGCAGGGGTTACCTAACGAAATTCTACTTAAAAAGGTGATTTTTTAAAGGTAAAAATTAATATGATACTTAAACAAGTGATTTGGAGGGTAATTATCCAAAATTCAGGTCAGGGTCATGTTCTGCCATGACTGGACATTCCATTATGTAGACAGGGGTGTGTTTTATCTTTAATTTTACAATAAGACTCAAACTTCTCTCCATAACCATGATAACATTCAAAATGAAGAACATTATAACAAAATCACTGTTATAAGCATGATAAGTAGTTCATTTGTAATACTCGAACAAGTGATTTTAAAAGAGAGGTAACTCTAGCTTTGAAAGGAAAAAAACTTTATCATACCTAAACAAGTGATTAAAGAATCACTGATTTAAGTAAGGCCCCTGACTGATAAAAAATACAGCATAATCTGTTATGCAAAAATAAAAAAAATAGAAATTCAAAATCAGTGATAAAACATGTAAAACCCTCATTCATCATGTTCATCCACTTGCTTATTTTTACACACAGATTTTTATTTAAACACCATTCGGTCTTTACATATAATTGACATGTAATTCAATATTTTAAAGAAATTTTACTGATCCGAAAGCTATTTTACTGGCCAGGGCCGTCGAACTTGTGGCTAAATTCGAAGACTGCACTAGTCATACCAAATGCATGATACTCACCAAGCTTTTGTAAAATTCTATGTAAGATAAAAAAATACATAAATTTACTGAATAAAACCTACTCATAATAATAAATAAAAGGTTCTTACCTGAAAATGAAAGAAGAGTCCCATCCTGTGGGGTTTCACTCACTCTCCTCAATTCTGCATGATATTTTTACTTTACCGTTTTTTCTGCCAGGTTTCTTAATGTACTTTCTGTTACCAATGCTTCAAATAAAAACACTGATACTCAGAAAATCTCACAAAACCTGACAGAATCTGAATGTTGTTTTGGTCTGCTGAAGAAGCGCGAAATACTCTGACAAAGAAATGACGGCACGAAATCCATAATGGGAAAATTTAGTCCCCGCTAAATCATGTAAATGTTGTCCCAGAATGTTACAGGATTTATTATTTGCACAAATATTAAATTGAATTTTTAATAAGTAGTTATTGATCCCAGATATTTGAACAACAACTTTCTCAAGTGCAAATGATTTGGGTTGGGTGGGGTCAGACTTTGCTACTACCTAATTCCTTTTTTATAAGTTCCCTCTTTACATTACACTTAGCTGGTCGAGCACATAGATTCATTTTTAAAATATATAAAGATTTTCGATGCTCGCTAAAAAGGCAGGGCCTTAATCATATTAATACGCTCCCGAAGGGAGCGATAATGGTAGAAATGTCAATATTTTAGTTGTACTATGGGCTGAATTTTCCTTCAACATCCGGTAAATCACTACATTCAGTGTCATTTTAACGCTTTTTGCTTTGAAAATTTCGAACGTGTGACCCACGAGAAAAGCTAGTTTGTTTTTATTTTCGAATATATTGTTCAAATGTTGTTTAGAACAGATATCGCATTATAAACATTTTCAACAATTATCTATGCTTTTAAAAAAATTTAGATACGTTTTAACTTCGGGAGCGTCACAGGTTAAAAACTGCCTCATATTAAGTATACCAGGAAATTTTAAATCGAAAACGAAAGTAGATTGTGTTTTTGTTGATTAGAGTGATGTACAGAAAAAAGTGACATTGTCAGTGTAAGAAATTATGTTCCTTAACACGGATTAAGATTTAGCTTGATAAACATTTACCTTTATATCACTGTTAAAGTGTTAATACCTTTAAATCTTGTCGTTCAATTCTGGAAACAGTAACACAAATTAAAGGGAGACAAAACTGCATTGAAGTTGTAACCTAAAATTAAAGAATAAAAATCCCGTGCTCGTGCCCAAGTGGCAAACAAATTAGTTTAAGCCAGGAGATATATCCTTTAGGTTCTACGTCCTGTTATAATAGAATAAGAGGACTGAGGAGGCAAAAACAAATGATTTATTCTGTAAAAATTATAATTTTAACTTAAAGGATGTTCGAGGGTGACTTTCAAGTGATGAGTTTTTTTTTTTAAATAGATTTAAAAAGGGAAAACGATAAAGAAGCTTAAAATGTATTCGTTTTGATCTAAGCTGGCAACCGGCTTCCTACTGTTCAGATCACAGCGGGGTACCAGCCTAGTTTTGATAGGGTGTTGCTAAATTAAAGGTGCTGAGGAGATGATAGATTATATACTTTTATTATTTTAGTAAGCCCAAAACTGTGACTATAGCAATATAGGTGCACCAACCAACTGGTGGAATATAAATACTAAAGAAGAAAGGCGGGACGGAAACGGAACGAAAAAACGAAACGTAAAATCGGAATCGGAAAACGGAATTAAAAACTATTTTAAAGCATTATAAAGAAAAGTATGAAACCTCCTTTATGTGACTATCAAAACTTAGACATTTACTACATGTTTAACGTTTTGATATTAAAATAAATTGACTATCTTAAAGCTTATGCATGTATATATAAACTATATAATGAAAAGGCAATCTAATTAAAAACCGATCTCGCATCGCTCCCGGTTTTTGATATGTCGCGACATATCAAAAACCGGGAGCGATGCGAGATCGGTTTTTAATTAGATTGATGAAAAGGATGAAACATTCTTTGTGGCTATCAACACATTGTGTAATTGAATCTGTACATTTTGCTTTTGTGACTGCTTAACTTCTTCTGACGCACCTGCATGCAATTGCTCTAGTGCCGGGGTAAACTACAAATCATTATTTGTAGCAAAATGTTATAAACTTCAATGTTCATGGTATGAGATTTATACACGATAATTTTCAAAGGCCAAATACAATGTAAAACTGGAAAGATATAAACGTATTCGCACTGTAACACAAAATACAATGACTTTCTGATTTTTTTAAATTAATTTTGTTATAAAAAACGTTAAAGCATCCCTGATACATTCGGGAACCAAACGTGACTTAATTGAACTTCAAGTAGACGCGAAAATGTTGCCCCACAAAGAACTTGATGAAAGCGTCAATTTGTCATATGTCCGACATTTTTTTCACAAAAGATGCTTGGGAAGTAGTAAAAAAACTAGTTTTCGATCTGAGACAAAAATATATTTGGTCATGCAACACGCGTAAAATGGAGATCAACGAATTTATAAATGACTCTGTTGCGTGTGACGGGTGTTTTGAGTGGTATCACTTGAAGTGCTTGACCTAAAATCGACACCTAAACAGAAGTTTTGGCTTTTGCAAAACATGCAAAGACGTTTAAATCATGGTTAAAATATATGTATTTTATATCATATATTATTTTATATTATAACTTATTTGTGTTTGTATTAATTTACACCAAACAAGTTTTAAATAAGGTAACTAACTGTATAAATCAATGTAGTTCATTTTCAGAATAAAGAAATAAAGTTTATATTTTTAATATTTAAAAGTAACATTTATAATTCCGTGTCCCTATAGCCTAAACCCTATGTTTGTAATCAAACATATATATGACTTGTGATTGATATGCCCTCATGAGCCCTATGATTAGGAAATAAAGATTATTTATTTATTTATTTATTCATTTAAATCCCTGTTTCAGCTAACGGTACACGCGTGTATTCGGAGCCTACTGTCTACAGGTACACGCGTGTATTCGGAGCCTACAGTCTACGGGTACACGCGTGTATTCGGAGCCACTGCCTTATTTCATTGCAATCACTTGAAGAAATAAGGAAAACTGAAATTTGATATTCTATTCGTCAGTATGTCATGCGGCTATACTGATTTTTTGTTTGGCTATAATTGCATTATACAGCAAGACGGGTTTTCAATGGAAAAGTGAGGTTTGATGGGATGAAGGGGATGGAAATATAAGTCAATGCATGGTGACATCTCAAGACGTATGTACTTCATTATTGTAAATTATGTTCCCAAAACCTCTGGTTATTTTTTTGGAATTATGAAAAAATATAAGAATTATTCAGAAGATTTTTATTTAAATCGACAAAACAAAAAAAACCCGCAATTTCAGACAAAAGTACCAATGGAACTATCATGTGATCAGAGACAAACGGGATTTCCATCCCTCAGATGTAGGCTTTTTATAGAACTTTTGTATTTTCGTCCGTTGCCGGATTTGATGTGCGCTCAATTTGCAAATGGCAATTTATAAAATTGAATAAATATATAAGTTCTTTAGAAAAAAATAATGTATGTGTAAAAACTTGTTAACATTTGACTCGCAACATATATGCAAATTTTGATGGCTGGTGTGTATTTTACCTATTCGTGTTCTCAAAAAAAATCATTATCTTAACGCCATTTTCAAAAAGAAATAGATACAATGCTAAAATATATCTTAATAAATCTTTCCTCTCAGCGAATATGATCTTATACAAAATAAAAACAATGAGAGAGGAAATCAATTACAAAGGCAGCAGTGACAAACATTTTATGGACGTATTGAATTCACCTTAATTCATGTTGCTTTATAACACGTGAAAGGAAATTCATTTAAATTTTCACATCGACTAGCGTGGCACTTGCAAGTTTTGAAATTTAAGTTCGTAGAAGAGTCTTTATTAGCGTAGTAGAATCGTATCGAGCGTAGAATAAGCGTAGTGAAAGCGCAAAACGATCGTAAGATATGTAGGTAGGTCGTAACTGGTCGTGGTATAATCATAGTATGGTCGTAGCAAAGTCGCGGAAGCAACGTGGACGTAGTAGCATCGTACTAGATTTGACCATTGAAAATAAATTCCCCGTGAACAATCGTACTATGGCCGTAGTACTGTCGTACTCGTAGTCACACTGGCTACGTTTAAACAGTATCGCCGCGACCCCACTGCGATATATATTAAGATCGTGAAGAGCGTAGTAAGATCGTGGTCAGTGTGACGGGGGCTTAACACTTAAACTTATTATGTTTCGACACTAGTTCACGTTGTTGAATGCAATTAAAGTGTCTTTGTGATTGTTCTTTGTTATGTGTGCACTTTTTATATTGCCCCCACGACCACATGTTGGGGACATTTAGCTTTACTAATGTCCGCCCGTCCGTCCTTACGGATCAAGCTTTTTTCAGAAACTACATACTGATACATGAGAATATTTAAGGGTGGTTCAGTATGAAAAACTACATCTTAATATTGCAAATCGACTTGAGACCTGTTGGAATTAAAACTTCTTGATTTGACCCTTACGTGGGTCAGCTGTGTCCCATATGCATGGACACGTACACATGTTTGGCATCAACACCAGTCTTGTTAAAATTTGTGAAAATTGTGTCAATGTGTTATAATTCGAAGGTTCTCTCTTACAAATTTGAATAGATAAGTACTGTACGTACACGTGACAACAAGCAAGATACATATGGAACAAGAAGTGTACGCAGCAAAACATCAATTATTTAATAACTCTTTAGAAATTAACGATGTAAAACACAGCTGAAATATCCTTTATTTGACATGTTCTTGCCATAAAAGACGACAGTCACTCTAGTCAGATAAATTGCTGCTACTGACAAATATTTAGTTGGACTGCATTAGTGCCAAGAACTCCGAGGTATTTCTTTAATAAGATTCATACACAAAAAATCTATGTCTTGGTTTGAGTTATGAAAAAAAGTTTGAGTTCTTTCTGTTCACTCGTAGTCGGTAAGACGTTTTATTCGCGAAAGTGCTTCATGGCAAGAAAAACCATATACGCTCTCCTTGGTCCAGGCCTATATGCACAGATAGGGCTGTCACCCATAGTCTCGCTAAAACTCTGGAGAACATATGCAATTCCAAGTAGTCTGTACGGAGTGGAAATCCTTAACTACACAAATTCTGACGTGAAGAAATTTGAGAGACTTCAACTTCAAATCTGTAGACAAATGCAAGGGCTCCCTCCTAGAGTAGCCAATATTGCAACTTACACATTACTGGGTGCTGAACCAATAGAAGCCATACTAGACAGACTTCTACTTACTTTTTTCATTGGGGCAATTCAAGACAACAAAAGTACAGAATACAGAATCATAGCAAGACAACTGGTCATGTCCGAGCAGAAACCAAATTCATTCATAAATAGACTCAAAATAGCGTTAACTAAATACCAACTTCCATCTCCACATATGCTTATAAAAGACACACCAACCAAACAACGCTGGAAATCATCTATTAAGAAATCAATGCAAGTCTTCTGGCACCAAAGATGGAGCAAAGAAAAACTCTCAAAACATCATTTCAATACCTAGAAATCAAGCAAAATCCCTTGGGAAATCCACACCAAATATGGAAACTAGTTCCTAATGTTACTCTTGAAGTCAAGAGGGCAGAAATTAAGTCCAAGCTGATTACCAGAACATATACCCTACAATCAGCACCTGCCAATGTTGTGGCCTAGCAGAAGTCTGAGTTCCCTTACGAACTACATACAGATGCATCAGGTGAGGCACTAGGAGCAGTTCTGTACCAAGAGCAAGATGGACTTAAAAGAGTAATTAGTTATGCCAGCAGAGGACTTAACAAGGCCGAAAAGAACTATCCAGCACACAAGAGAGAATTCCTAGCTTTGAAATGGGCCATCTCTGACAAATTTAAAGACTACCTCTACGGTGCAGACTTTACCGTTCTTACAGATAATAACCCAGTCACCTATGTACTCACCACTGCGAAGTTAGATGCAACGGGGCACCGGTGGTTAGCAGCGTTATCAGCCTACAATTTTGATATCAAGTACCGACCTGGGAAAGCCAACGCAGATGCAGATGCTTTAAGTCGACTACCCATCACCAGTGAGTCCTTTCAGGCCATTTGTAAAGCTACAACACATGATACCAGCTATGTGGACAACTTAGTGATTACACCAGAACTAGTTGTGGAAGATCTTGATCCCAGAGGAAGTGGAATTGGAAACCTAGTTGATTGGAAAAGAGCCCAGGCCATGGATCCAGACATTAGCAGTATCATCAGTTATGTTGAACAGCAGAGAAAACCGAGCAAGAAGGAAGGGGGAAGTAATCCATTGATGAGACAGTTTACACATTTGAAGATGATAGATGGAGTTTTACATAGAGTTACAGTAGTCGAGGAGGAAGAGAGGAAACAGCTAGTACTACCACTAGTACATGTACCAGTCGTATTAGAGGCTTTACACAATGACATGGGCCATCCTGGACGAGACCGTACTACATCTTTGGTCAAGGACAGATTTTATTGGGCAGGTATGTATGAGGACATAACCAGATGGATAGAGGAATGTGGCCGTTGTGTTAGGAGGAAGTCAGCTACCAACCAGCGTGCACCACTTGTGAACATCACAACAACCTCACCACTGGAATTAGTTTGCATGGACTACCTCAGTTTGGAACCATCTAAAGGTAATATACAGAACGTGCTGGTTATTACAGACCATTTCACCAGGTTTGCCATGGCTATTCCAACCAAGAACCAGCTTGCCAAGACAGTTGCAGATGCTTTCTATACCAACTTCATACTGCACTATGGAATACCAGATCGCATCCATTCAGACCAAGGAGTCAACTTTGAAAGTAACATCATCAAAGAGCTTTGTACCATCATGGGAATGACCAAGTCCAGAACCACTAGTTACCATCCTATGGGAAACGGACAATGTGAGCGCTTCAACCGGACACTTTGTGACATGCTAGGATCCTTGGAGCCATCACAGAAAGCCAACTGGAAGCAATACATCAGCCCTTTAGTATTTGCCTACAACTCAACTAGACACGAGAGCACGGGACACTCACCCTTCACCCTGATGTTTGGCAGGAATCCAAGGTTACCAATCGATGCAGCATTAGGGCTAGAGGAGAATCAACATACACTCACTAGTAAGTATATTACAGGTCTGAGAGAGAGGATTGCCCAAGCCCATGAGATAGCTACAACAACTGCTAAGAAAGCCAGAGAGAAACAGAAGACTACTTATGACCAGAAAGTGAGAGGAGGAACAGTGAAGCCAGGAGACAGAGTGTTGGTAAAGGTTGTCAGTTTTGATGGACGACACAAGTTGGCAGACCGATGGGAACATGATCCATACACAGTAGTGAGCCAACCAAATCCTGATATACCAGTGTTCAAGGTCAAGAAGGAGAACGGAGAAGGACGTACGAGGACGCTCCACCGTAACCTCTTGTTACCTGTTGGATTTATAAGTGACACGCCAACACCAGCTCCTAGGAAGCCAAAACCCAGACCGAGACCAAGACCTGCAACCAGGACAAAGAAAGAACTGGAACCAATCCAAGTAGATCACTTGTCAGAGCAATCTGATAGCGATTCAGCTTGGGGAGGATATGTTGTCAGCAGAGAGACTGCATTTGATGATTCATCCATCGTCAATGACATACCAGCTCAGGGTGCTGACAGAATAGAGACAACTGAGGAGACTGATGGGGACGCCCAGTTATCAGATAATGCTACGAGCATTCCTGATACAGTTGACCCAGATGGAGAAGGAAGCGCTTCAATAGGTCACAGTCATAGGGAATCTCCTGAAGATAGCAGTGACAGCACAGATGATGATAATGAAGAACCAGTTCTACGTCGCTCTACCAGAGAACGGAAGATACCAATTCGTTACAGAACTGGAGAGTTTGACATGTCCAGAGCCATCCAGATACCACCACCTTTGGCAGATTGGGAAAGAAGAGTGCAATGCATCACTTCTTTGTCTGACTCCAAACTCCTGGATGGGCTACAGTCTGAAGCAGGCAAAACTTTATTGAAGATACTGGAGACGACGACACATCATCCCACCTGAAATGACGGGACGTCATTTTCCGGCTGGGGGGAGTATGTGACAGAGTGTATTTTTACAGTTTTTATATTTGAGATTGTCATTTTTGTTTTTATTTGATTATGATTTGATTAAGTTTAATAAATTAAATTCAATTACTTGAATAACTGATCTTTGACTTTTGTTTACACAATCTGAATGTTATTCAGGTAAAGTGTTCCAGTTTTCTACCATCTGTATTGATTGTTGTTATTGTCAGTGACCTTTCAACTCTCTATTGGTTTTGATTATTTTTAACTCTTAAAGTGTTTCTATTGGTCAGTTTCATTATTGGAGTTCATGTACTTTTTGGAGGGAATTCTGAACTCATTCTTTTACATTCTTTCTAGACAGTCAGCCATCTTTATATTCAATTTTACTTTCATTATTTTCCACAGTATTTTCTGCAGTATTTGATTTCTGGGTGTTATATTCATTTTCTATACAGGTCAGTTACATTTCACTATTTTAATTGTCTTATTTTTATTAACATTTGGTGCATTTATGACTGATGGATGTATGCAGTTTTGCATCTGTGAGTGAAAATGGCATCTTTATGAAAGTTGTAAATATGGAATAAATAATAGTTAAAGTTACATTGAAATGAATAACTTTTTGATTAACCACATAAACTTTTCAGTAACTTTACTAAATAAAGTAATTTTGAGAGAATGAGGTTTCTTTTAAATATTTGATAAATAAAGTCATAGACTTATATAATACATTAAAGTAATAGTATTTTTAATATACCAGTAAACTGTGTGTTTTAAGTGTTCAGATTATGTGTTTAATTATTTGCTGAACACATGGTTATAAAACCTATTTTTACTTCAGGTGTTAAGCTGATATTTTTGTAATGAAATTATAGTCATCCCATAGACGCTAAGACCTTCATACCCTCGTATGAGGTAAGCAGAGTGTTGAGTTTATTTTTGTTATTTTTAGTTTGCTATTTTTGCTTTGCTTTTCATTTTCTAATGCTTTGCTTATTTTGTATTTTTACTAATCATGCAGATCATAGATTTTCATGAAACTTTATTATACTATTTACCAGTATATTTGTTTGCGGCATACACAAGCAAATCATTATATTCTATGAGACATACATCTCAGCGAAGCAACTGTATTGTACACAGAGTACTATATTTATTTTATTTACGAATCATATTGTCAGCAGGAGTTATCTTTCTTGTGCTAGTACTTATGAACTTTATATTATTTTATAGGGTCTTTCTTTGAGACGACATTTGTGATTGTATTTGTACCAGACCTCTATAATAAAGAACCCTACATTTATACGGAGTTTGCTACCTATTTTATGGCCAAACCTACCCGTCTTCAAGAACACTACTCACTTTCTACTTGAATGCAATGCCTTGGAACAAATAAGGGAAAAACACATGTCAACCCTACAATCGTACCTAGACATCAATGTGAACACAGAAGCATTCAACAACATCCAACAAGAAGGTTTACTAGTACAATTCATACTAGACTGTTCAACTGAAAAGACCAAACCACTGGTGAAACTAAACCGCAAAAATATCAGTGACATAGAATCCATATCCAGAACGCTATGCTATGGACTTCACACAAAGAGAATGTCTCTACTATCGAAACCCTAAATGACTGAGTGTTATTAAGTCCCCAAACAACGTTTGGGGACTTATTGTTTTTGCACCGTTTCTTATTATTATTAAGTCCCCCAAACAACGTTTGGGGACTTATTGTTTTTGCACCGTTTCTTATTATTCTTCTTCTTCTTCTTCTTCTTCTTCTTCTTCTTCTTCTTCCGATTCTTCCACTTAGTCGTGAACTTGTCCGGAGATCCCAGAGAAAATGACTCCACATATCAATATGAAACTTGGCAGGATAATAGATAGTAAAGTAAGGAAGCTTCGTTGACAATCGGACTTTTCAAAATGGCCGCCGTTTCCATGGAAACAGGAAAATGGACTAAATATTGGACATTGCAATATCTCGGTAACCTAGGTGCGCAGGGTTCTGAAATTTTGTAGGATGATAGAGCAAAACATTCTCTTTAATAATATGAAAAAAAATTTTGAAGCGATATTTTCGGTTTTCGAGATATAAATAAAAATGTGATTTCTCAAGGGAGATAATCGGGTCGAAATTTTCAAAGTGCTCAGATTTACATGAAAATTTATATTTAGGGGTTTTTTGACATGCTGAAGAGAATAGTGGCAAATACGGGTCGTTTGGGGGACTTTGTGACTTGCTTGCAATCACAGTTAATACTTGTTATTATTTTTCTTCTTCTTCTTCTTATTCTTCCACTTAGTCGTGAACTTGTCCGGAGATCCCAGAGAAAACGACTCCACATATCAATATGAAACTTGGCAGGATAATAGATTGTAAAGAAAGGAAGCTTCGTTGACAATCGGACTTTTCAAAATGGCCGCCGTTTCCATGGAAACAGGAAAATGAACTAAATATTGGACATTGCAATATCTCGGTAACCTAGGTGCGCAGGGTTCTGAAATTTTGTAGGTTGATAGAATAAAACATTCTCTTTCATAATATGAAAAAAAAATTTGAAGCGATATTTACGGTTTTCGAGATATAAATAAAAATGTGATTTCTCAAGGGAGATAATCGGGTCCAAATTTTCAAAGTGCTCCGATTTACATGAAAATTGATATTTAGGGGTTTTTTGACATGCTGAAGAGAATAGTGGCAAATACGGGTCGTTTGGGGGACTTTTTGACTTGCTTGCAATCACAGTTAATACTTGTTATTATATGAAATGAACATTATAAACATTATTACCGAATCGTAACCCTATGTATAAATGTTGATGCGCATGCTACTGTACAGTTTTGTTTGTTTTTGAATTTTTTTCAAGATATTCCTTTCAAAAGATCCTTCGGGAGTGACCCTTAGATAGGGTGAATTTACCAGACAGGTAACAGGTAACAGGCTTGTATCGTTCCTGAAATAAACTATAATGTTATACTTTAAATACTGTTTAGGGTGGTAGATAATCATCGAGATCGAGTTTGAGTCAGAGGTAGAGTTCGAGTTACGACAGAAAGTACTAAGACTCATGCAGTTTGATGTAAAGCAAATCACATCATTCATACATCGCAAAGCTCTAAAGATATATAACATTTGGCAACGGTAACAAATTTGATAAATTGAGTAAAAGTGACGTTTTTGCCACGGTATTTTATACATGTGTGAAATTCGTTACGGTAACAATTTGTTCCCATAATCGGTACCATTTGCAATGTGCTACGTGTACTCAGTCTTCTATACAAATGTATTTAGAGTTTCAATTTCCAGAGGTTGTACATATTAACTTGCTATTTACTTGGAGAAGTTTGTTTAATTTACATTTTTCTTATATATATATATATATTTTGTTTACGTATATATTTGTGTGTGGGGGGTGTGGGGGGTGTGGGTGTGTGTATGTGTGTGTGTGGGGGGGGGGTTTTGTTTGTGTTTTTCCATGTCGATCATGTCGATTACATATTCTTTTAATAGCATGCATTATTTTTATAAATGGTCATAAATACATTTAATAAATTTGGCTAAAAAATAAAATGGGAGTCGCAGCTCCTAAAAATATCACACGTTCCGCTAAAATTAATATAAAACAAAGACTACCAACGCTTTTAATGTTTGTGTTTCGCTTTGTTTTTTGTTTTGTTTTTGTTTTTGTTTTTGGGAGGGAGTAATTGAATGACAATAGATTGACAATAAAGATGGCAAAATCAAGCATACTCATCATCAACCGGAAGTTCTCGGAAACAAATCCTCGCATAACATTTGTGGCCGTGATCTATATAGAAAACAATGCGAAGAAAGTTGAAGTCTATCATCAAGAAAATTTTGAGTAATTTGTCAACAGAGAGTAAGTGGTTGTACCAGCAATAGCGCCACCTACATAACAGCAACACTAAGAAGGAATTAATTGACAATCTCAAATCTGTCATTTCCCCCTTCATGTTTCTGCTGGTGCTAAAAATGATGATATTCCATTCCTGTATTGGATTCCCAAATTACATAAAAATCCATACGAACAGCTCTTCATTGCGGAGTCAAACTTCTTTCAGGTCTGTTAACTTCAATACCCATGGCAATAAAATACGGCCTCCGGAAATAAACACCTAGAAAAAAGTTATTAGCACCCCTATACTATTTGTGCTTTTTGATGATTGAAATTAATTTTTAATTGTCATGGTTTTGGTCAGTTTAAATTCTTCAATATATGAATTAAAGTGTGTGAGCGTTCGGCTAAAAGCATGTTTTTGCCTCGAAAAGCGGGAGATAACTTTTCAGGAAATTAGACACCAAAGTGACAGTATAAAACCATGAATTCCAGCAAAATTCGCGCAAAAGGTAGACACACTACAAATTGACTCTGTGTCGACACAGTATCAATATTTTGATTATGTGTTACATTTTCAGGTTCGATTAATTGACAATTTCATAACTGTTTTGAGCTTCATGCGACCATACTTTTCGAAAACCATGTTTAAGTACAAAATCCATCTTTTTGCCATGTCATGTCATGTTATGTAAATAAAAATGTCTTTGTGTTTTTTACAAGCATGTTCAATTGTGTTTAACAGTGCATATTTTAGTTCCCAATACAAATTTACAAAGACTTTCAGTTAAAAAGTGTTTGATTTTAACTTTTTTTCCAGGTATATAACGATTGTTTTCTTAGAAATGGTGTCAATCATATGTGGATCGTGAACAATTTGAAAGAGCTGATGGAGATGTTAAACACTAACTCACAATCTTACAACAACATTGAACATTCTCAACAATTTACACTTCTTTTCTACATGAACAACTCAAATCACGATTGGCACAGCTGATTTAACGCAGCTTTAAAAGCAATGGAAAAACGCAGGTACAACAGGAAATCTGAAGCCAATGCTCAGTCACTAGTGATACAAAGCTGAAAAGCGGGGGCTTTCAGAACTATACCATGTGTTAGATAATAAGTTTACAGTATACAGGAAGTAAAAATTTTGATGGATCCAAAAAGTATCCCAGGATACATCGTGTCCATATCAAGCTTGTTACCAACAAGTAAAGGCCGTAACAGTGAAGCTGCAACTAAGTCTCCCAAACGAGGTTCCTAATCATGACGCCCATGGAATCCTCTCAGAGCCATCTATGGTACCAAAGGCTTTGTCTCATCATTGGGAGTAATATTATATATGGTTAAAGGGTTCAGATCTCAATTGTGTTCAAGATATTAACTAGTGTGTCATTTGAGGGGGTGGGGCATGACCCCCTTAAGAATACAATACCAAAACAGGTATAAATCAGTAAATTTGGTTATGCTGTATATGCATATTTCAAGAAGTAACCTCTCATCAGCAGCATTTGAATCAAAACATTGGAAGGTCAAAAACCATAAGTATTGAACAAAAAGTACTCAAACCCAAAAATGTTTGAACAAGGAAGCCAATTCCAGCACGTTGGATATCGACCATGTGCAGTTCAAGGAAAGAAACCTGGTGTTTTAAACAATTTTGAATTTAATTATTAAAAATTTCAATGACAAAAATATCAGATTTTATTAGTAAATTCGTGTCAGACAAGTCTGACGACCAGCCTTGTAATTACCCTCGAGGACATCTGGTCCACCAGCAGCGGTTATTGACCCAGTGGTTTCAAAATACAATAACAAAACAGGTATAAAAACAGTAAATTTGGTTATGCTGTATATGCATATTTCAATGAGTAACCTCTCGTCAGCAGCATTTGAATCAAAACATTGGAAGGTCAAAAACCAAAAATATTGGACGAAAAGTACTCATACATAAAAAATCGTACAGGGAAGACAAATCCAGCACCAAGCATATCTGCCATGTGCAGTACAAGGAAAGAAACCTAGTGTTTTAAACAATTTTGAATTTAACATCGGAAACAATGGCAAAAATATTAGATTTTATTGGTAAATTCGTGTCAGACAAATCTGACGACCAGCCTTGTAAATACCCTCGAGGACCTCTGGTCCACCAGCAGCGGTTATTGACCCAGTGGTTTCATAATTCAATACCAAAACAGGTATAAAAACAGTAAATTTCGTTATGCTGTATATGCATATTTCAAGGAGTAACCTCTCATCAGCAGCATTTGAATCAAGACATTGGAAGGTCAAAAGCCAAAAGTATATTGAACAAAAAGTACTCAAACCCATAAATGTTTGAGCAAGGAAGCCAAATCTAGTACTTTGGATATCGACCATGTGCAGTACAAGAATAGAAAACTGGTGATTTAAACAATTTTGAATATAATTATTGAAAACTTCAATGACAAAAATATAAGATTATATTGGTAGATTCGTGTCAGACAAGTCGACCAGCCTTGTAATTACCCTCGGGGACCTCTGGTCCACCAGCAGCGGTTATTGACCCAGTGGTTTCAAAATACAAAAACAAAACAGGTATAAAAACAGTAAATTTCGTTATGCTGTATATTCATGTTTCAATGAGTAACCTCTCATCAGCAGCATTTGAATCAAGACATTGGAAGGTAAAAAACCAAAAGTATTGAACAAAAAGTACTAAAACCCAAAAATGTTTGAACAAGGAAGCAAAATCTAGTATGTTGTATATCGACTATGTGCAGTACAAGGAAAGAAACCTGGTGTTTTAAACAATTTTGAAATTACCATTGGAAAAAATGACAAAAATATCAGATTTTATCGGTAAATTCGTGTCAGACAAGTCTGACGACCAGCCTTGTAATTACCCTCGGGGACCTCTGGTCCACCAGCAGCGGTTATCGACCAAGTGGTTTCAAAATACAATACGAAATAGGGATAAGAAACAGTTCATTTGGTCATGCTTTATATGCATATTATAAGGAGTAACATCTTCTCGTTGGTGTTTAATGGTTTTGTCTTTGCCCTTTCGGAATGTTGACATTCGGATGCTCGCTGCCTCTTTTACGATGGTACCATACTGATTTATATTGAAGTAACGTAAACCTGAAAACAACTTTCATGCCAAAACATTCACATAAATACAAATGACAACAACAACAGACAAACGAAACCAGAACACTATTACTCTATACTTAAAGGTATGTGTATGTATAAGTGTGTGTGTGTGTGTGGGGGGGGGGGGGGCTTAACTCCCTTTTAAATGGTCTCGGGTTATACAGGTAATCAGTTCTAATGAAGTGGGAAACCAGAATACTCTGAGCTAATAACGACAAGTTTTACTTTCGCAAACTGGGCATACAAACATATCAACGAAATGTGTGCAGATAAATACAAGAGGCTCACAGGAGCCTGTATCGCTCACCTGACCTCAATGATTGATACAATTTAAAGATTTGTGGACAGCTGAGGCAGAAATCTCAATAAAGAATCATCATACCACTGCCACTTTGAGAGTTAGGGGCCATAACTTTCCTAAGGGGTTATCTGACAGCTTCAGCCTAATAGATATTTTTGAACCAAATAGAGACTTTTGTAGAGCTTAATAAGTTGAAGGTTTTAGTACGCAATATATTTTCTCTATCTGCAATAGTTTTCATTCTATAGGCCAAAAACACGAAAAATCACTATTTTCACCTTTTAGAGGCTACAACCCCTAACTTTGACCAATGAAGACTTTTTTAAAGCTCAATGATCTGAAGGTTTAAATAAGCAACAACTTTTCTCTAATTGCAATAGTTCTCAATCTATAGGCCAAAAACACGAAAAATCACTTTTTTCACCTTTAAGGGCCGTAATCCCTCTAAGAGGTCATCAGACAACATTGACCCAATGGAGACTTTTGTAGAGCTCAATGAGCTGAAGGTTTTAGCAAGCAACAGCTATTCTCTAGCGGCAATAGTTTTCCATCTATAGACCAAAAACACGAAAAATCACAATTTGTCACCTTTAAAGGGCCGTAACCCCTCTAAGGGGTCATCTGACAACAATGGGGACTTTTGTAGAGCTTAATGAGCTGAAGGTTTAAGCAAGCAACAGGTTAACTCTAACTGCAAAAGCTTTCAATCTATAGGCCAAAAACACAAAAAAATCTTTTTTTTTCACATTTAAAGGGCCGTAATAGGAGTCATCTGACAACTTCGACCCAATGGAGACTTTTGTAGAGGTTTTGATTCGGAACAGCCTTCGATCCTTTAGATTTTTTCTATCTGTTCTAGTTTTCAAGCTATAAGCCTTTGAACAAGATTTTACTCTATGTTTTTTAGTAACAGCGGCCATGATTGTTTACAAATCATAAAGCCGAACACAATTTTTAAACATCATGCCCTGAATAGCACTTTGACCAAGTTTTGAAAATTCCCTTCAGTAGTTTCAGAGAAGAAGATTTTGAGGATAAGACGGACGACGTCAGATGAGCTTAAAATCGTCTTTTAAAAATGGACACACATTTTCAAGATAGCGTTCATTGTCAAAATCTATAAAACAAAACAAAAATATATCTATAGTGATTTATTTACAGTGATCAGCTTTAAATGTTCACAATAAGATAAAATATGAATAATTAAAGAATTGTTATGCACACAATAAAATAAAATATGAATAATTAAAGAAATGTTATGTTCACAATTAAAATGGAATAGCTCTTTTAACACAACTTAATGCTTTGGCTACAACATATACACTTTGTTTATTTTAAAGTGTATCATGATGTTATGCTGACAAGCAAATTGTTAACACAGGGGTACGTTGCTCCCAGGTTGTTGTCATCACTCAAGAAATTTTACGGACGACATCATGTGCTTGTTTACAAATACGGGATTTCTATCTCTCAGATGAGCACAGATGTTGGTTTGACATAGAGTTTTGTAATGTCATTCTTTCCGGATTTGACCAACACTTAATCGATCTTTGGCAACGTGACGGGTGTGCTATAGCTAGCAGGAACTGCTTACTCTTCCGGAGCACCTGAGTTCACTCTCGTTTCGACTTGAGTTCACGTTGCTGAATGCGGTTTTGTTGTCATGTGTGTGTGTTTTATGTTGTTATGTGGTTTGTTTTGTTGTGATGAGTTTTTGTCTGCCGGTTTTGTCTTTGTCTTTACGGTGTTATGATACTGATTACCCCTTTGATACACCTTTGCTTCATTAAAATACTGCAAATATACAGTTTGAATATTAGAATTGATTTTACATTCAAGTAAAAAGTGTGACTCATCATCAAGTGTGTTGCATATGGCACACAGTCTTTGATCTCTTGGGATTTTTCTATATCAACCAAGTTCAATCATAAGTTTGTGATCGCTTAGTCTCATTTTAGATAAAAGGGTTCTCAATGTTTTATTATGATATGATAGATTTACATTTTGTTTAAGAGATTTATACAGACAGTTTTTATTGTCTCGCCTGCGAAGCAGAGCGGGACATAGGTGTTACTTTACCGGCGGCGGCGTTAACTTTTTGGAAAAGTTTAATGAGCACCTCCATATCCCAAGAACTATAAGTCCCAAGGTAATGAAACTTGGTATGCATGTGCCCCAGTAGTAGCTTAGCACAGTTGCATCCCCATCTTTTGACCTTGACCTTGATTTTCCGGTTGAGTGACTTTGACAATTTTCAATACATATAATAGCAATGGAAAAGTTTTGCGAGCACCTCCATATCTCAAGAACTATAGGTCCTCTGTTGATGAAACTTGGTATGCATATGCCCCAGTAGTAGCTTAGCACAGTTGCATCCCCATCGTTTGACCTTGACCTTGATTTTCCGGTTGAGTGACTTTGACAATTTTCAATACATATAATAGCAATGGAAAAGTTTTGCGAGCACCTCCATATCTCAAGAACTATAGGTCCTAGGTTGATGAAACTTGGTATGCATATGCCCCAGTAGTAGCTTAGCCCAGTTGCATTCCCATCTTTTGACGTTGACCTTGATTTTCTGGTTGAGTGACTTTGATTATTTTTATTGTATATATTTGCAATGTATAAGTTCTATAAAGATCTTTTGATCTCAGAAACTGAAAATCCATGTAAATTCAAAATGTTGTGGAAGTAAGAAAGAATAATTGTTCTGATGGTGCCGGCAGGCGAGACATACTTTAGTGTTAACTCATGTTATTTTCATTTAAATTATTTGTTTATTTAATAAACAACATTTTTATCCAATATCTGCCTAAGTTTTCATTTGAATGGCAAAAACCTGAAAAATACGCCATTTGTAATCTTCAAAAGGCCTTAGCCCCTTAAGGGGTCATCTGACTGATTGAAATGTTTTTAAAGCATAATGAGCTGGAGCTTTCAAGAGTAAACAGGTTTTCTCTATCTGCAAAACTTTTATTCTATTTGCCATGAACACGAACTTTTTTTAAACCTTTAAAGGGCCACAACCCCTTTTAGGGAATATCTATCAACTTGGAGACTTTTTGTAGAGATCAATGAACTGAAGGTTTTAACAATCAACTGCTATTATCTATCTTCAGTAGTTTTTATTCCAAATGTCTCAATATGAAACACCATTTTGTTCCCCTGTAAAGAGCCAAAATCCCCAAAAGGGGTCTTCTGACAACTTCAACTCATTGTAGACTTTAGTATAACTTTTCAAGAAGTTTGCATCAAATGTTCTCTATCTATTATACTTTTAGCTAACCTTGACCAAAGTTGTCAGATGTCCCCTTTTAGGGGTTACGGCCACTAAAATAACGTTTTTCATGTTTTTGGCACATAAAATGAAAATTATAGCAGATAGAAAAAAGCTGTTGCTGGCATAAATGTTCAGTTCATTTAGCTCTACAAAAGTCTTCATAGGACCGAAGTTGTCAGATGACCCCTTATAGGGGCTACAGCCCCTCATAAGTGAAAAATAGTGTTTTATGCTTCTAGAATGACAAGAGTTAACATTAAAGTATGTCTTGCCTGCCGGCACCATCAGAAACAATTTATTCTTTCTTACTTCCACTGTATTTTGAATTTACATGGATTTTCAGTTTCTGAGATCAAAAGATTGTTATTGCAAATACATGCAATAAAATAATCAAAGTCACTCAACCGGAAAATCAAGGTCAAGGTCAAAAGATGGGTATGCAACTGTGCTAAGCTACTACTGGGGCATATGTATACCAAGTTTCATCAACCTAAGACCTATAGTTCTTGAGATATGGAGGTGCTCGCAAAACTTTTCTATTGCTATTATATGTATTGAAAATTGTCAAAGTCACTCAACCAACAAATCAAGGTCAAGGTCAAAAAATGGGGATGCAACTGTGGTAAGCTAATACTGGGGCATATGCATACCAAGTTTCATCAACCTAGGACCTATAGTTCTTGAGATATGGAGGTGCTCGCAAAACTTTTCCATTGCTTTTATATGTATTGAAAATTTTCAAAGTCACTCAACCGGAAAATCAAGGTCAAGGTCAAAAGATGGGGATGCAACTGAGCTAAGCTTCTACTGGGGCATATGCATACCAAGTTTCATCAACCTAGGACCTATAGTTCTTGAGATATGGAGGTGGTCGCAAAACTTTTCCATTGCTATTATATGTATTGAAAATTGTCAAAGTCACTCAACCGGAAAATCAAGGTCAAGGTCAAAAGATGGGGATGCAACTGTGCTAAGCTACTACTGGGGCATATGCATACCAAGTTTCATCAACCCAGGACCTATAGTTCTTGAGATATGGAGGTGCTCATAAAACTTTTCCAAAAAGTTAACGCCGCCGTCGCCGCTGCCGTCGCCGCCGCCGCCGGTAAAGTAACACCTATGTTCCGCTCTGCTTCGCAGGCGAGACAAAAACTATTGCAGATAGAGAAAAGCTTTTGCTTACTTAAATGTTCAGCTCATTTAGCTTTGCAAAAGTCTTTATAGGGTCGACATCAAGACCAGGTGAGCGATTCAGGCTCCTGGGAGCCTCTTGTTATAAGACAAAACTGGGGTCAGACCACCTGTTTTTTTAGCAAGGGTGGCCATGTTTGTTTTGGTCAGCAGTCACCATTTGTGTAATCCTGATAGAAGGCATTGATGATGTTTGTAAAGTTTTAAAGAAATACCTTCAGTAGTTTCAGGAATGTTTAAAGAAATGTTAATAACGGCGACGACGGATTCAAAGTGAGGGCAATATATAATATGATCCTTTGGATGAGCTAAAATTCTTTCGGATTATCAGGAAAAATAGCTGAGTTATAAGCCACTATAAGTGAGGTTACCATATGTTCTATTTTAGTCACAGTAGGGAAATTTGTTCAGTGATTTCAAAGAAGAGTATTTTTTTCAAATTGTTTAGGGACAACAACGGACAAAAGACATGGTATATAAGCTCTTGTTATGAATTGATCTCGAGTTGTTAATTTATGTCCGGTTTATTTTGTGCTTTTTTTGTATATTCTCGTGCTGTTCTTGTTCATGTTTATGGTCTGCAGCCAGTTGCGCTTAATTGTTTCTAATATGGAACAATACAAAGAGGTTTTATGGTTATTTGCAAAATAACGAATGTGTCTGAGAGTCACTTATAACGTACAGTTTGACTTACTTAACCATCGTTATGATCCTACCAAGTTTTAAATCATTCTCACTTACGAATTATGAGACGCTTGACGAAAATTTTCCTATATCTAACCAGTCTTAAACAAGAAGAAAAGTCCAACAGGTCTAAAAGTAGCTTAGGACCCACACTTTTACGAATTATGACTGTACATTCAAATTAAAAGGATGTTTGAAGAGTGACAGACAACTCATCATGGAAGCAAAGTACTAGTAATGGCAATAGCCAGGCAATAGTAGAAACATAAAGTCTGGCGATTCAAAAAAAATAAAAGGCAACAGTAGAAAAATAAAGTCAAAATTCAATTTTATTAAGTGAACTATAATTAGGTATAAACTTCAGTTTAAAATAGATATTATTAACAAAGTCAGCACAAACATTTAATGTGTGGTGAAAAGGTTGAACTAATGGTATTGATGAAATAATTCAAACATTTTATTAAATTATGGATCACATCTTTGATTTATCAATTTGAACAAGTAAATAATAAACGAAACATTTAAGCACTAAGCAATGGACACTTTATATTCATTTTTCGGTCTGAGAATAACAATAACATACTTACAAAATATTCTAATGAATACAGGTTTCAATAGAAATTAAATTACACTAATTTCATCATCAAACTATGAAATACAAATGACAACAAAGTTCCAGACAATCAATTTTGCTACGCCTGACGCGCGTTTCGTCTATTCAAGACTCATCAGAGGCGCTCTACCAAAAATATTGAAAATGCCAAACACTTAATGAATATGAAGAGCATAGAACAATAAAACCAAAAATACCAAACTGGGGAACCAAATTATTACTAAGATAATCAACCTATGTCTGGGGTAGGAAGAACCTTAGGGTTTAGACAATTTTGAGATTTAGACGGATAATTTACTTGTATCCAACTCAAAAGTGTTGGTGCCGGAGCGGGCTAACCTCGGGGAATTAAAACTCCACCAGCAGTGCTAACCTTCACGTATGTTCGAAATACAAATGACAACGAAGTTCCAGACAATAAATTTTGCTACGCCTGACGCGCATTTCGTCTATTCAAGACTCATCAGAGGCGCTCTACCAAAAATATTGAAAATGCCAAACACTTGATGAATATGAAGAGCATAGACCAGCAAGAGTTAACACTAAAGTATGTCTCGCCTGCCGGCACCATCAGAAACAATTATTCTTTCTTACTTCCACTATATTTTGAATTTACATGGATTTTCAGTTTCTGAGATCCAAAGATGTTTATAGATCCTAAACATTGCAAAAATATGCAATAAAAATAATCAAAGTCACTCAACCGGAAAATCAAGGTCAAGGTCAAAAGATGAGGATGTAACTGTGCTAAGCTACTACTGGGACATATGCATACCAAGTTTCACCAACCTAGGACTTATAGTTCTTGAGATATGGAGTTGCTCGCAAAACTTTTCGATTGCTATTATATGTATTGAAAATTGTCAAAGTCACTCAACCGGAAAATCAAGGTCAAGGTCAAAAGCTGGGGATGCAAATGTGCTAAGCTACTACTAAGGGCATATGCATACCAAGTTTCATCAACCCAGGACCTATAGTTCTTGAGATATGGAGGTGCTCCTAAAACTTTTCCAAAAAGTTAACGCCGCCGTCGCCGCCGCCGCCGCCGCCGGTAAAGTAACACCTATGTCCCGCTCTGCTTCGCAGGTGAGACAATGAAACCAAAAATACCAAACTGGGGAACCAAATTATTACTAAGATAATCAACCTATGTGTATAACTACATTGTCAGACTAAACATGTACTCTAAAAATATACAGAAAATAATATCATCATGATGAATGTGTTCGATCAACTTGATCAAGAATATTTCCATTAAATAAATAGCTGTCATAAAACAATTCTAATAATACCACAGTGTTAAAACAATATATGTGAACTCGTTTTCTCCCATGTTTTAACAAATACCACAAAAAGTGGACAGACAGACAGACAAGGGTACATGTAAGACCTATATAAAATCACTGTTTTGAAACTTCAAGTTATATGTGTACATGTATATACATTGCTATGATAAAGTCCTTTACTGAATTACTATGTTAGTTACTAGTTAAATTAGAACTTCAAGTTTTATGTGTACATATACATTTCTATGATAAAGTCATTTACAGAATCACGGTGTTTGATACAAGTTAATTAAGAACTTCAAGTTATATGTGTACATATACATTTCTATGATAAAGTCCTTTACAGAATCACTGTGTTTGATACAAGTTAATTAAGAACTTCAAGTTATATGTGTACATATACATTGCTATGATAAAGTCCTTTTCAGAATCACTGTGTTTGATACAAGTTAATTAAGAACTTTAAGTTATATGTGTACATATACATTGCTATGATAAAGTCCTTTATCGAATCATTTTGTTACAAGTTAATTAAGAACTTCAAGTTAGATATGTACATATACATTGCTATGATAAAGTCCTTTACAGAATCACTGTGTTTGATACAAGTTAATTAAGAACTTCAAGTTATATGTGTACATATACATTGCTATGATAAAGTCCTTTATCGAATCATTTTGTTACAAGTTAATTAAGAACTTCAAGTTAGATATGTACATATACATTGCTATGATAAAGTCATTTACAGAATCACTGTGATACAAGTTAATTAAGAACTTCAAGTTATATGTGTACATATACATTGCTATGATGGTGTCCTTTATAGATAAAGTAATAATTAGCAGAAAATAAAGAGATGTGGAATAAGTGTACGCGAAATACACAATACAATTTACAACTGTCAATATTACACAGTATAAAGACTCCATCATATGTTTCAATTAACACAGTAAAAAGACTTCATCATATGTTACAATAAATACAGTACAAAGACTCCATCATATGTTACAATAAAACACTCAATTATATGTACTGTTACAATATTTCAGCAAGACTTTCAGTTTTGAAATAAAAACATGCATACATAAAAAAACACCATGTTTTTTGTGTACAATTTAATATAAAAAAATATTTGTTTGGATATATGCACATATTATTACATGCCAGAACTAAGTGTGTGATATAATAAATCAATAAGAAAGATGTATGAAAACAAAGTGTGAAAAGTGTGCAAGTGTTTGTTATTGTTTAACACTATTCGTGTAATCAAAAGAATTTAAATAATTCTAAGAATCATGATAATCAAAACGGAATTGTGAAATGTAACAATAAGTAAAAAGTTAAAGTGTTTATCCTGTCATTTTTGCAAATAACAAATTTACATCAAAGATATTTTATGATATAAGTATTTAATCGACAGATTGGTATTTTTGTAAAAGTTCTACAATGCCTAAATTTCTGTCTAGTCTTGCTGCATCAAAGATATAAATTGTATTCTCAGTCTAAAATAGCTTTATGCTATAAGTATTTAATCGACAGATTGGTATTTTTGTAAAAGTTCAACAATGTCTAAACGTCTTGGACTCCATAATCGTCTTCCTGCATCAATTGGAGATAAACCGTGATTTACTTTTGCTCCATTCTCAAGTAGGAATCTAACTATGTCATAACGTCCTCTCTCTGAGGCAGCATACAGAGGTGATCCAAAATACTTAGAACAGAGGTTCACATCCCCACCATGTTCAACCAAGAAAGACACAATATCAAGGTGTACTCTCATTGCTGCAGTGTACAGAGGTGATCTGTTATCCTCAGTACAGAGGTTCACATCCCCACCATGGTTAACCAAGAAAGACACAATATCAAGGTGTCCTTCCCATGCTGCAGCAAACAGAGGTGATCTATTATCCTCAGTACAGAGGTTCACATCCCCACCATGGTTAACCAAGTAAGACACAATATCAAGGTGTCCTTCCCTAGCTGCAATGTACAGAGGTGATTCATTATACTTAGTACAGAGGTTCACATCCCCACCATGGTTAACCAGGTGTATTACAATATCAAGGTGTCCCCTCTCTGATGCTGCAGTCAATGGTGTGTAGTAAGGTTTATTTTCAGGGTTAACTATTCCATTCATCTCTAAAAGAATCTTAACAGCAGACATGCTACCAACATTGCACGCTGCTGTTAGTGGTGTATGCTGTCTATGATCATTATCGTAAGGATCCATACCATCACCCACTGCTGATACATTTACAGCATTCCTTTCTGTATACTTCAATAAAACCTGTAAAACATCTTCATTACCCCTGTAGACTGCCAAGGTAAGTAACCGTGATTGTTCTGATAGGTCAGATCCAATAGCAGATGTCACTATATCATGTTCACTGAGGACATAATCTATGATACACTGTAAAAGATAACTGTGGCCGTAGTATATAATGAAGCTGATGATACGTATGAAATAACTGGTACGGTATATGTAGTGAATATATTCATCAAATATCCATTTCAACCCTAACAACAGCCTCTGACGGTTTTCTTCATAATAATCACGAGTACCCTTTTCCTTGATTTCTGCCATCTTTTCACTCTGTTGTGTTATGTGGTCTGTATCACCATCCATTACTGTAAGGAACATTTCTTTGAATTGTTGATATGACAACGTGTTCTTTAGAACGTCCATGAAGACATCAATAAATTGTCTATGTGACAGAGTAGGGTTGGTAAATACATCATACAGCTTGCCATCTTTTATATCTTTCAACAGTCGGTCAGCTAAAATTGGATACATGTCTTCTGTGACTTCAATACTGAGTTGATCAACTGATTCTGTTCCTGATATAGCTAGTTTATTCTGAACAAATGTACTGGGCATGTATTCTATCATGAGTTCTACATGCAGTTTTCCAAAATGGTAGGCAACGATTTCATATATGGAGTCGTGGATAAATGTGTAATGGTCACCAGATTTAGTGAGGTATGTTCCAGATAAATGTTGTAGTGCTTGGTTTATCTGACTGTTGGTTGGGTTTGCACAATCACTGCATGAGTCAAAGATGTCATTTATTAAATCCTTGTTGATGGATGTCAAAGGTTTGTTCATGCATGATATCTTCTTGGAGTTCATCATACACAGGACCAAAACTGCATACTGTGTTCTTTTCATTTCCGCCATTTTGTCGAGTTCATCTTTAACACAATCCACTGGGTGATCAAAAAAAGCTTTGGGATTCTTAAAATGTTTATCTGATGCTACAAAAATTCTACATAACAAGGGAAACATAAAATTACAATTTTCAAATGATAGATTATCAAATTGTTCCTTAACATTTTTGTTTGTACAGTGGTTTTTGAATATATCTATCTTGTCTAATACAGTTAACTGATTTGACTTACTCTCAACATCAATAACATTTTCTAGTACAAAACTGCCAACCTTGTTAGCCTGATTATACACTAAAGTTCTGCAGGTACAAATAAGTCTTGATTGTTTACCTATTGCTGACAAAATACTGGTTTTAATGTTATTGAATTTGTTATATAATGAAACATCAAAAGAAAAAACACCTAACACATCATCAAGTACAAAAACCTGAGACACAGACTTGTCACCAAACTGTATAATGTCCTCTAGTTGACAAATAGGTACCACTTCAAATTTTTGTTTCTGGTATTCCAGGGCTATATGTCTTGCAATGCTTGTCTTCCCAGCTCCAGGACCTCCTACTATTGTCACAATCTGATGTTGGTTGAGTTTGTCTGTAACTTCTTTTACAGCTGCTGTTCCACTATAGAACACCACATCTTCTGCTGCCCATGCATCTAGCTGAGTGGTCTGGCCATCTGAAAAAAAAAATGCAAAATATATAAATGCTTGCTGCCCCACAACTATGCCATGAGTTATCATCTGAGTAGAAATATACTTATTATAGGAACACTTAACTTAACAGACAATGTAAACCACAACATCATACCATAATCCATCTGCAAATATTTTGCTGTTCATGTACGAAAAGTGTGATGGAATTTAAACAATAGTTAGACAGAAAAATTTAGTTAGTAGATGTCTGATAGATCTAAACAAGATCTAAACAAGAGTTACACTAAGGTATGTCGCCCCTGCCAGCACCATCAGAAAGAATCATTCTTTTTTACTTCCACTATATTATGAATTTACATGGATTTTCAGTTGTCCAACTATCAGCAACCTAGGTGTATTAGTTGCTGAATAATACACTATTATTCACTAAGTGAATGAAAAGTGTGACAGATTTTTTTTATATTTTTGGTAAACAAGCAGTATATGTGTAATGGATCCTAAATCATATCTCACTATACATGGTGTACATACCAAGCTTGTTACCAAATATAAGGAAACTAGGAGTTTTAGTTGCAGAGTTATATTCATACAAAAAGTGGGACGGAATTAAACTTTGGCGGAAAAAATTAAGTTTTCATTTAACTGAAAGTAAATATCTGATTGATCTAGAAAGATATCCCACTATGCATCATGTCAATATCAAGCTTGTGACAAAAATTAAATGAGTTATGAGTAAACAAAAAGGGGGAAAGAAAGCAGGCAGAACTATGGAATCACATACAAAATATTACAACTGTCTTGAGTTTGTGTTGCTGATTGTGGTTTGGTAGTTGTGTGTTGTTTGTTTTTCTCTGATGATTTTTGTCTACCAATTTTGTTTATCAGGGTTAGAGTTAAGTACTATTCCATATAAGGATCATCATCAGGCAGGGGGTGGCACATCGATAATTGCATATTTCAGAATTGCGGTAGAGATGCATTCATTTTACCATAAAAACAAACCCAATGCAGTTTCTACATCTTTATATGTATTTGGTGCCTAGATATTTTAGACTGGTTATAGAGGTAAAAAATATGGCAGAAAATTTTCCCATACTTTTCACTATACAATATGTAACTAAATTTTGACTGGTAATATCTCCTAAACCCAAGATAGACTGAAAAATATAGTGGTCAAAACAAAGTTTACTGGGGTTGCTTTACCTAATTCTGTTGAATTTCTTTTGTGTATTTATTATCGATGTGCCACCCTATTAATGGTATCTGCCTGATTCATAGAAAAAGGATTTTACAACAATATTTGATTGCACCTTTGGTACACCTTTACTTCTTGCAATCAGAAACATCAACCCAAATAAATCAACTAGTTTATACAAAAGTGTTAAACTACACAGGCAATTTGTCTTAACGTTAAATTAATGTCAAGCTCGATTTTTTAACGTTAATTCAGTGTTAAACATTAACGTTAATTTAGTGTTAAACATGTTAACGTTATTCCAGATGTTGAGTAATGCGACGTCAAATGTTAAACTTTAACATCAAATTAACAATCTAAGCTCGATTAGCACTAATTTAACGTTTACAAAGTTGCCTGTGTACAGGGCTTTTATGTTTTTTGCAAAATGATGTTGATTTAAAAATATCATTATTCATACCAGAACAAAACTGTTTTCCAGGAAGATGAAACATTTGACTCGCAAACATTAGAACATGTAAATTTCCCATTACAACAAATGGTCATCACTCCTATGGACCAATAATTCTTACCTCTGATATGTTTTGGTATATGTTGTGGAACTGGCCGAGCCTCCAGACTTTCTATTCTTGCTTTTTGGTCTTTCTGACTTTTTATTATGTCTTCAACCTCTTGCTGTAAATCTTTTACATCTTTCCTAAATTGTAGGATATCTTCCACCATTTGACTTCTGATATCTTGATCAAGTCTTTTGTGTTCTAAAGCGTTTACTTCAGTAGTTAAGGATCCTTTGCTCAATCTCTCTATTGCCTGTTGAAGATATTGCAAATCTAAATGCATGAATTATTTGAGGATTTTAAAAAATATGCTTTTTTGAGATTCAAAGGTAAAGAAATGTCTTGGTAATTGACTGAGTGACATTTTCCTATGGACCAAAAAAGTGATTCTTGACTGATTTCTATCTTGCAGATGAGTGCAGATCTTGGTTTTTCATGGAAGTTTGTTCTGTCTTTCTTAACTGAATTGGGAATAAGCAGAGTGACGGTATGCTATAGCAGACAGGAACCACATACTCCTATGGAGCACCTGAGTTCACTCTAGTTATGACTTGGGTTCACTTGTTGATTTCTGTTCCGTTAATTTCTGGTGCTGTTCTTGTTGACTTTTGACACATTGGTGCATCTTTGCTTCTATCATAGTCATTGAGAAACAGACTAACCATAAAAGACTGAACACAATCAATTCAAAATCTGAGGTCAGATAACCCTAGTTTAATTCATCATTTCTTAAGTATCTGATTCCTAGCTATTATACTTTTCAAGTAATTCATATTCCACTAAACTCTTGCAAAACGATCACATCAAGTTTCATCAAAATCCATCAAGCACTTTAAAAGGAGTTGCGCTTATGACGTAGATCGACAGACCTACCTTGGTTGTTATCATCACTCAACCAGTTATGTCTTGGGTTTTTTTGCCAAAATTTATGACATTTTATTGCCCTTTGACATGATTTGTACACTTTTTCTACAACAGCTCTGTCTATTTTGCCCCTTTTGTAAAATGGTTAGGGACAAATAACCAAAATGCATTAGGAAAATCCCTATGGTGATAAGTTATATTACATCAAAATTTCACAATTCACAGCACTATATATTAAGGATTATCACGTCTATTTTTTTACATCTCTTTTATTCTGTCTGACTATGAGCTAAACGTTTTAGGCTTAACACACAGGGTTTTTATACCTTTGTAATAGGGACAGTTTTTGTTAAAATATTATAATGTAATTTAATTCTTTATTTTTCTGATTTTTATAAAATCAAATTTAGATTTTATTTTTACTTGCACTACAGTCAGTGACTTTTTTTACCTTCCCACTCGTCCACGGTGGGCAAGAAGACACTGTCCACCAAGTTTTTACAAATTTTATTTTTCAAATTGTGGAAAACTAAATGAAGCTATCCACTTTAAACTTTTTGTAGATTATTTTAGAATATATTTACTCTGTAAAAATGTTAAAAACAATGGCTTAGTCTTTCTGGTAAATTCTGTATGTCTGTTTTAATTTGATGCCCACCACTGTCCACCCTATGCCCACGTCCACGGTGGGCAAGTGGGCATGTAAAAAAAGTCACTGACTGTAGGGTCAGCTTTTGAGATTTTTGACATTTTTTTTGGAATCCTGGGGTTTTTCAATCAAAATGAGGCAAACATTTTTGCATGGTAACCCATATTTTTATTATGTGTAAGGTCTTCATTGCATCATAAATGTCAGTTTTACAAATTCATTTCAAATTCTCATCACTTTTTCATAGGTTTAAACAGCTGAACAGTCAGACGTTCTGGTTGCTGACAAAGAGTGAGCATCAAACTGAACAAGTGGCCACTTCAGGACATGAACAAGACTGGACCAACCCGCCACCGCAGCAGCATTCAACTCAAATTTATTAGATTTTCGAAACTTTTATTCTTTGGACTTTTAAATATTTCATTTTGACTTTGAATCAAATTTAATTGTGAAATTCTAAACTTTGGACTTTGTGAAATCTTCAACTTTGAATTATTTTTGTTATTGTTTTTAATATTGAATTTTGTTTATATAAATTGTTAAAACTTGTTGTTTTGTCTGATATTAGAATGCCACCCCATGCCCACATTGTCCCGTAGGTCTTTGCACTGCTTAACCTAGCTTCCCCCTAGGGTGGTGACACCTTGAATGCTTCAATTTTTGGGCAAGGGCAGGGAAGCCATATGTAGTCTATAGAGTAATGATGGTTTTCGCTTTTTTTTTCAGTCTCGACGGAGTGATTTTCCTGTATCCAGTCTGGCAAAAAGCTTTATTTTCTATATTACTTTTCAATATTTGTTAACATGAAACACACTTTTATAAATCTCTAGTTTTATTGGCATTTTATATGACCGGCACAAGTTTTATTTATTCCTTTGCATTTTACTTGACGAATTATTTAGTTGGAGGAGATAGAAGATACATTATGTATTCATCTATTACTTCATTGGTTAGTATAAATATCTCTCTTATTTGATTGGTCAATGCAAGGATTCTGTTGGGTTCATTCATACAATTTAATACACAATACACATCAATGGGATGAGTCCATTTTAATCGAAGGGATGTTTCAATCGATTCCATTTTTGTATTGTGTTCATTAACGTTGAGAGCACACCAATTATTTTGCAAATATTTGAACAATAAACTTTAACAGAGAATAAATCTACTTTAGCACTTATATATTTCGCTTGCCTTTAAACGCTTTAGCACTTTGATTTGTACTAGTTACTAACCTGGCTGAGCTCAGTCCACATGATACTAAAGACACCCTGCTCTATTTTGCAATGCTCAATATGAGCTAGGAGATTCCTATACTTTCTGATACGCTCCACATCATCTTCATCTGATATATCACTGGACTGTGGAGGGAATCCCCAACCCCGAGCTGGTAGTGGCACTATCAATGTATTTCTGATCAACTTATAGAGAAGTGAGAAATCAAATGTCGATGACACAGGCAACATTGGTATAGCTACAAAACATAATGATATCAGATATTTCTATTTTCTTTGTGTGTTCAAATTGTAAATCTTCATTTGGCAGAGCAGAAACTTTAAAAGATTTGCTAGTTGACAATTTTGTCATGTAGGTAGATTTGACTTAAGTAAAATTTATGGAAAGGTTTGTGAAGCTTCTGAAGTTGAACATTTTAGCCAGCAATTTTTTTTTCCTTATCTGGAAATTAACAGTTTTACATTTTATGAGCCCAAAACTAAAAGGGGAATCCCTTCGTTCTATTGGACACTTTTGTAAAGCCTCTTAACATGTATTTTTAAGCACAAAAAAGGTTTTCTATGTCTGTAATCTTTTCCATTGTATACGTGTAAAAACCTAAGTATGTGGTAAACAAAGAGTGCTAGACCTAAGAGCATAAAATTGGTATACACCACACGGTACTATAGGATAAAACTACAGTCAAACCTGTTCTAAGAGGCCACCCTTGGGATGAGAAAAAAATGACCACTTAAGACAGGTGGCTGCTTAATCCAGGTTTGTTTTTATTGATTTATTAAAGAAAGGAAAAAAAACATGTGGCTGTCTAAAGCAGGTGATTGCTTAATAGAGGTGGCCGCTAAGGCAGGTTTGACTGTATATGCAAAATATCAGACCTCTGGGTCATGTAGTTGCTGAGAAATCTGTGAAGGAAATTAATCTAGGGACGGACGGATGGATGGACGGACAAAAAGACAGACAGAGTAATTCCTATATACCACCCCCAAATTTTGTTTGCGGCGAATATAAAAATGTTAGATATAAGAAGGCTTCAATTGATCTAAAATTCCACTAACATTTGATTTAATGTATTTACCTGGAAAGAGTAAGTTAAGCTGGTCCTTGTTACATTTCATTGGTTGTGTATATCTTAAGTTGTGTTCATGTGTGCTTAGATGGCCATGCAATGTACCTGGTGGCACATGGCTATCAAAATAATGGCGGACAGAATCTGTGCCAATGTTCAAACACAAAAGATATATCCTTAAATAGTTTGTTTCTTCAGATAAAACGGCGCTTGTTGTATCTAAAATAAAAGTGTAAAGACCTATAAGAACTTTATAATCAAATATGACTTCAACAAAATACAAGAGGCTCCCAGGAGCCTAAATCGCTCACCTGGTCTTGATGTCAACCCAATATTTTGTAGAGCTAAATGCGCAAAACATTAAAGCAAGCAACAGCTTTCCTCTATCTGCTATAGTTTTCATTCTAAAGGCCAACAAGAGGCTCCCAGGAGCCTGAATCGCTCACCTGACAAATGTGCCTGAAGTAAAGGTTATAAGGCAAAATCTATTTAATGTTGAAAGGGTCATAAGATTAATAAGGGGGTCATCTGACAATATGGTGGATCTAAAGGTGCTGATCACTTTTGTTCTCAATCAAAATCTAAAAATCTGTCACAGTTTTTGAGTTATTTGCAAAAAAATGCAGTTTAACCTAATGTTCTATTTTTAGCCACAGCGGCCATGTTTTACAACCAATCAAAAATCCCCACTACTGTTCTATACACCTAATAATAATAAGCAATAATACCAAGTTTGGTTCCATTTGGACTTAAAGTGTCAGAGGAGTTAACATTTTCGATATATGGAAATGCAGTTAAAATGCTCAATTTTGACGTTCCAAGGGCAATAACTCCTCAAAGGAAAGGTCCTACAACATTGACCCTGTTACAAATTTTGTAGATCTTGATGAACTAAACAAAATGCAATTTAAATTTCTCAAATATCTTGTATAGTTTTCAAGATATTGAGCTAAACAGGTGCAAAATTTGCAAAAAATCCACAAAAAGAGCAATAACTCCTACATGGGTCATTGGATTTTCTTCAAAATTCAGAGCTGGTAGATCTTGAGGTGCTGATCACTTTTGTTCCCAATCAAAATTTTGAAATCTGTCACCGTTTTCCAGTTATTTGCAAAAAACTGCCATTTACCCCTATGTTCTATTTTTAGCCACAGCGGCCATGTTTTACAACCAATCAAAAATCCCCACATCAGTTCTACACACCTAATGCTAATAAACAACTATACCAAGTTTGGTTCCATTTGGACTTAAAGTGTCAGAGGAGTTAACGTTTTCAATGTAATGAGGAAATGCTGTTAAAATGCTCAATTTTGACGTTCTAAGGGCAATAACTCCTGAAAGGAAAGGTCCTACAACGTTGACCCTGTTACATATTTTGTAGATCTTGATGTGCTTAACAATATACAATTTAAATTTCTAAAATATCTTGTATAGTTTTCAAGATATTGAGCTAAACAGGTGAAAATTTGCAAAAAATCCACAAAAAGGGCAATAACTCCTACATGGGTTGTTGGATTTTCTTCAAAATTTCAGAGCTGGTAGATCTTGAGGTGCTGATCACTTTTGTTCCCAATCAAAATTTTGAAATCTGTCACCATTTTCGAGTTATTTGCAAAAAACTGCCATTTACCCCTATGTTCTATTTTTAGCCACGGCGGCCATGTTTTACAACAAATCAAAAATCCCCACATCAGTTCTACACACCTAATGCTAATAAACAACTATACCAAGTTTGGTTAAATTTGGACTTAAAGTGTCAGAGGAGTTAACGTTTTCAATGTAATGAGGAAATGCTGTTAAAATGCTCAATTTTGACGTTCTAAGGGCAATAACTCCTAAAAGGAAAGGTCCTACAACGTTGACCATGTTACATATTTTGTAGATCTTGATGTGCTTAACAATATGCAATTTAAATTTCTTAAATATCTAGTATAGTTTTCAAGATATTGAGATAAACAGGTGCAAAATTTGCAAAAAATCCACAAAAAGGGCAATAACTCCTACATGGGTCGTTGGATTTTCTTCAAAATTTCAGGGTAGGTAGATCTTGAGGTGCTGATCACTTTTACCCTATGCCAGAATTTTGATATCTGTAGCCGTTTTTGAGTTATTTGCAAAAAACTGCATTTTACCCCTATGTTCTATTTTTAGCCATGGCGGCCATGTTTTACGACGAATCAAAAATCCCCACATCAGTTCTAAGCACCGAATGCTAATGAACAACCATACCAAGTTTGGTTGCAATTGGACTTATGGTGTCAGAGGAGTTAACGTTTTAAAAAGTTTACGGACGACGGACGACGGACGACGGACGACGGACGGACGACGGACGGACGACGGACGCCAAGTGATGACAATAGCTCACATGACCCTTCGGGTCAGGTGAGCTAAAAACATGAAAAAGGTTATTTTAGGGGCCGTAACCTCTATTAAGGGTCATCTGACAATGTCGATCCTATTGAGACTTTTGTAGAGCTAAATAAACTGAATATTTAAGCAAGCAACAGCTTATCTCTATCTGCTATAGTTTTCATTCTATAGGCCAAAAACATGAAAAAGGTTATTTTAGGGGCCGCAACCGCTATTAATGGTCATCTGACAACTTCGATCCTATTGAGACTTTTGTAGAGCTAAATGAACTAAACATTTAAGCAAGCAACAGCTTTTCTCTATCTGCTATAGTTTTCTTCTATAGGCCAAAAACATGAAAAAACATCATTTTAGGGGCCATAACCCCTATACGAGGTCATCTGACAACTTCCAACCTATGGAGACTTTTGTAGAGCTAAATGAGCTGAACATTTAAGCAAGCAACAGCTTCTCTCTATCTGCAATAGTTTTCATTCCATAGGCCAAAAACATGAAAAAACATTATTTCAGGGGCCGTAACCCCTATAAGGGGTCATCTGACAACTTCGACCCTATGGAGACTTTTGTAGAGCTAAATGAGCTGAACATTTAAGCAAGCAACAGCTTTTTTCTATCTGCAATAGTTATCATACTATAGGGCAAAAACATGAAAAAAAAAATGCTATTTTTTCACCTTAAAGGGGCTGTTACCCCTATAAGGGGTCATCTGACAACTTGGACCAAATGGAGACTTTTGTAGAACTTTTGATGCTGAAGCAGTAGGGTGGCATCAGATTTCATCTATCTCTTATACTTTTTGATTTACAAGCCAAAAACAGTAGTCTGACCCCCCTGGTCTATCTTTAGCAACGGCGGCCATGTTTTTTGACGAATCAAAAATCCCCACATCAGTTCTGTGGGGGATACCCTAAAGTACCACCAGACCAAATTTGGTTTGAATCTGTGCAGCCCTTTCAGAGGAGAAGAAGTTTGAGGAAAAGTTAATGACGACGACTACGACGGACGACGACGAAGAAGATGGACGCCAAGTAATGGCAATAGCTCACATGGCCTTTGGCCAGGTGAGCTAAAAACTCATACTACCACTTTAAATAAAAGAGGGGAATTTATACATATAACGTTTAAAATATCTGCAATTTGACGGATGTTAAATTATTAGCCATATTTTTACAAATCAAAAAATCTAAACGACAGTTTTGTACCACATATGCTAATATTCAACTGTATCATTTTTGTTACTTCTTTGGTATCAGATGATTTTACATTTGAAAAAGTTTATGAACTGAGAGTCGTCAGATGCTGGACACCAAATGATGGCTGATTGGTTTGAACAAAATCAATCTTAATGCTTATAGAAAATAATGACATGAGGAATAGGTATACGCAACACAGCCTGCATAAACAAGTGGAAATCTAAATACTAAAATGAATATGTCCAAAAGACATAAAGCACCATCTTGCTACATTTATTTGGGATGGATGGACAACACTGCAAGTTTCAATGAACTTAATACAAAGTAAACCTACCAACATTGATTGTCAGTGGGTTGCTGGAGACTTGGTCACCTTCAAATGTTAATTTACAGACATACACTCCAGAGTCTTCAGATTTAACACGATGGACAGTCAGAGACAGAGTATCTACAGTACCACCACTATATTTGTCTGGAGTCAGCTGAATGTCCTCCCCAGATTCTCGATATCTGGTCCATAGAACAGCTGAAGGTGTAGACTCTCCATTAAAGTTACTGGTCAGGATCAGTGAGCTTCCCTGTAAGACTGTAGTCTCCTCAGATGATATTGTAACTTTAATTGGTTCTGAAAAAAAAGTAAATAAATGTGATGTAATGGAATAATTGGCTTAAGATGACCCTTCAAACTAAGAAAACTCTAACAAGAGGCTCCCAGGAGCCTAAATCGCTCACCTGGTCTTGATGTCAACCCTATATTTTGTAGAGCTAAATGAGCTGAACATTTACGCAATCAACAGTTTTTTCTTTATCTACTACAGTTTTTATTTTAAAGACCAAAAACACGAAAAACCGTTATTTTAGGGGCCGTAACCCCTATAAGGGATCATCAGACGACTTCGATCCTACGGAGACTTTTGTTAAGCTAAATGAGCTGAACATTTAAGCAAGAAACAGCTTTTCTCTATCTGCTATAGTTTTCTTCCTATTGGCCAAAAACATGAAAAAACATCATTTAGAGGCCGTAACCCCTGTAAGGAGTCATCTGACAACTTCGACCCTATGGAAACTTTTGTACAGCTAATTGAGCTGAACATTTAAGCAAGCAACAGCTTTTCTCTATCTGCTCTAGTTTTCTTCCTACAGGCCAAAAACATGAAAAAAACATCATTTTAGGGGCCATAACCCCTGTAAGGGGTCATCTGACAACTTCGACCCTATGGAGACTTTTGTACAGCTAAATGAGCTGAACATTTAAGCAAGCAACAGCTTCTCTCTATCTGCAAAAGTTTTCATTCCATAGGCCAAAAACATGTAAAAACATTATTTCAGGGGCTGTAACCCCTATAAGGGGTCATCTGACAACAACGACCCTATGGACTTTGCAATAGTTTTCTTTCTATAGGCCAAAAAAAACCCAAAAAAAACATCATTTTAGGGGCCGTAACCCCTATAAGGGGTCATCTGACAACTTCGACCGTATGGAGACTTTTGTAGAGCTTAATGAGCTGAAAATTTAAGCAAGCAACAGCTTTTCTCTATCTGCAATAGTTTTCATACTATAGGGCAAAAACATGAAAAAACGCTATTTTTCACCTTTAAGGGGCTGTAACCCCTATAAGGGGTCATCTGACAACTTTGACCAAATAGAGACTTTTGTAGAGCTTTTAATGCTGAAGCAGCAGGGTGGCATCAGATTTCATCTATCTCTTATACTTTTTGATTTACAAGCCAAAAACAGTAGTCTGACCCCCCTGGTCTAGTTTTAGCAACGGCGGCCATGTTTTTCGACGAATCAAAAATCCCCACATCAGTTCTGTGGGGGATACCCTAAGGTACCATCAGACCAAATTTGGTTTGAATCTGTTCAGTGGTTTCAGAGGAGAAGAAGTTTGACGAAAAGTTAACGACGACGACGACGGACGACGACGGACGACGACGACAAGTGATGGCAATAGCTCACATGGCCTTTGGCCAGGTGAGCTAAAAAGGGCAATAACTCCTACATGGGTTGTTGGATCTTCTTCAAAATTTCAGGGCAGGTAGATCTTGAGCCAGTGCCAATCATTTTTATTTCGCCAGAATTTTTATATCTATAGCAGTCACAGCTGGAAACAGTCAGAGATCCCACTTAAACAAGTAAACATAATTTTACCTCTTAAAGTAAACAAAAATTTACTTGTTAGAGTAAAGTATTTTTCTCTGTGCAAACAATTACCTATACAAGTAAATTTGAAAACTTTGAGCTCATTTTACTTGTTACACAATATTTTTACAATCAAACAGATAATTTTCTTGAAATGTTTACACATCTGCTCCTTGGTCCATTACACATTTCTGATGCACATGGCTATTTTCATGATCCTCATGGCCTTTGAAAATTGCCCCCTTGGAACAATATATTGATTATTTCTCAATTTATTGAAGATAACAGACAATCTCAGTCTGGTAAAGGTTGCTGATACTATTAGTCATATAAATAATCATGAATGAAAGTAAATTTCATGGCTTGATAAAGATAATTAAGAAGAGTAATTTTCTATCATTTTACTTGTACAAGTAAATTAGTGAAAGTAAAAACAAGAGGCCCCCAGGAGCCTGAATCGCTACCCTGACATAATATTATGTGCCTGAAGTAAAGGCTATTAGGCAAAATCCATTTGACATTGAAAGGATTATAAGTTAAATAAGGGGGTCATCTGACAATATGGTGGATCTTAAGTTGCTGATCACTTTTATCTCAATTAAAATTCAAAAATCTGTCACCCTTTTTGAGCTATTAGCAAAAAAATGCAGTTTAACCCAATGTTCTATTTTTAGCCACAGCGGCCATGATTTATAACCAATCAAAAATCCCCACATCAGTTGTATACACCTAATGCTAATAAACAACAATACCAAGTTTGGTTCCAATTTGACTTTAAGTGTCAGAGGACTTAACATTATCAATGTAATGAGGAAATGCTTTTTAAAAGCTCAATTTTGACGTTCTAGGGGCAATAACTCCTCAAAGGAAAGGTCCTACAACGTTGACCCTATTTTGTAGATCTTGATGTGCTTAACAATATGCAATTTAAATTTCTCAAATATCTTGTATAGTTTTCAAGATATTGAGCTAAACAGGTGCAAAATGTGCAAAAAATCCACAAAAAGGGCAATAACTCCTACATGGGTTGTTGGATTTTCTTCAAAATTTCAGGGTAGGTAGATCTTGAGGTGCTGATCACTTATACTGTGCCAGAAATTTGATATCTGTAGCCGTTTTTGAGTTTTTTGCAAAAAACAAACTGCATTTTACCCCTATGTTCTATATTTAGCCACGGCGGCCATGTTTTTCGACGAATCAAAAATTCCCAAACCCGTTCTAAGCACCGAATGTTAATGAACAACCATACCAAGTTTGGTTTCAATTGGACTTATGGTGTCAGAGGAGTTAACGTTTTAAAAAGTTTACGGATGAACGACAGACCCATAGTGATGACAATAGCTCACATGACCCTTAGGGTCAGGTGAGCTAAAAAGGGAGACAATTTTAACTCTTAAAAGTTTACCTTTAAAAGTTAAAATTCTGTTTACTTGTACAAGTGGGATCTCTGACTTACAGTATAAAATGAATTTGAATAAAAATACAAATGTTATAAGTGACTACAGTACTGGCAATTACTCAAGTTACTGATCTGTGTTGATGCAAATGCAACTGCATACCAAATATCAATGGTGCACCATTACTTGTTCACAATTACATGTTAAACAGACTAAGAAAAAACATTAACATTTTGCCAAATTAAATGAGTATACATTCTCAAAGTCAGTAGACCATGACTCACTGCAGGAGCATACAGACAAACTATGCTTAAAATGGATATGCACTGATGCTAATGCAACTGCAAACTAAATATAAATGGTGTACCATAACTGCATGCTTCATGTTAAACAGACTTAAGAAAAATTGTTAACATTGACCAAGTCAGTATAAAATTGCAAAGTCAGTAGACCGTGACTGCAGGAGCATACATATGAAATGCTTTTGAAATTGATCTGTACTGAGGCTAATGCACCTGGATACCAAATATCTATAACGTACCATAACTGCTTTATGTTAAACAGACTTAAGAAAAAAGGTTAACATTGGCCAAATCAGTATATAATTGAAAAGTCAGTAGACCATGACTGCAGGAGCATATAGATGAAATGCTTTTAAAACTGATCTGTACTGATGCTAATGCGCCTGCATACCAAATATCAATGATGTACCATAACTGCTTCATGTTAAATAGACTTAAGATAAAAGGTGTGTGTGCGTTGGTGTTTAACACCCTTTATCGACGCACCTGGGCCATGTAGGGTGGTCAGTTTTTAATGGTGGATAAAACTGGAGTACCCGGAGAAAACCAATGACCTTGGGCAGGTAACTGACAAACCTAATCACATACAGTTGGGGAAGTCCTTTTTTTGTAAATTACAAACAGGACTCGAACACCAACTGAGAGGTGATCACATAGTGATCAATAGTGTGGTATTTAAACCAGCGTCTTAGACCACTCAGCCACCCAGGCCCCTTAAGAAAAAAAATTAAGAAAAAAGGTTGACATAGGCCAAATCTGGATGAGATTGCAAATTCAGTAGACTGTGACTGCAGGTGCATACAGATGAAATGCTTTTAAAACTAATCTGTACTAATGCTAATGCACCTGCATACCAAATATCAATAATGTACCATAAATTGTCATATAAAACAAGCAAAAACTTTAACAATTGTGGTGGACTGCACCTCCGCCGCCACGCCGCCGCTGTCGCCAGAATCACCATCTCTAAGTCTCACTTTTGGGACATTTGTTGCAGGCGAGACAAAAACTACAATCTTCCCCTATGTTATATTTTTAGCCATAATGGAAAAGTTTTTTAACCAATCAAAAATCCCCACATCAGTTCTGTTGGGGCTACCATAAAGTACCACCAGACCAAATATGGTTTGAATCTGTGCAGCCATTTCAGAGGGGGAAAAGTTTGAAGAAAAGTAAAAGAAGACGGACGCCAAGTTTGTACAATTTTGGTTAACCTACCCATCTATAAAAAGCAAAAACTTTAAAATTTTCTCCATCGTCCATTTGTCTACTGTATTGTTTTATGAAATTCATAGGTATTTTTGTAAGCATGTACATGCGTATTCTTGATTTTTTATTATGTAACAAGGAAATGTGTCAAGATGACACTGATGCCCCGCTGGCAAATAAAATAAATGACATTTTGACACATTACCAAAATATGTTGTCAGATTCCTATGATTTAGTGCGGAAAACTTATTTTTACAAAATTTGCCAAGTTCAAGGGCCGTAATTTAGGCCAAAATCAGTGGACCGGAACGTAACTCAAACTTGATCTGTAACTCATCATGGTAGACTCACATACCAAAAATCTTTTGAATATATGGAAGGATGTGGAAAAAAAGTACGGAAAACTTATTTTTACAAAATTTGCCAAGTTCAAGGGCCGTAATTTAGGCCAAAATTAGTGGACCGGAACGAAACTCTAACTTGACCTGTAACTCATCATGGTAGACTAACATACCAAACATCTTTTGAATATATGCAAGGATGTGGAAAAAAAGTGCGGAAAAACTTTTTTTTACAAAATTTGCTAAGTTCAAGGGCCGTAATTTAGGCCAAAATCAGTGGACCGGAACGAAACTCAAACTTGACCTGTAACTCATCATGGTAGACTCACATACCAAAAATCTTTTGAACATATGCAAGGATGTGGAAAAAAAGTGCGGAAAACTTTTTTTTACAAAATTTGCTAAGTTCAAGGGCCGTAATTTAGGCCAAAATCAGTGGACCGGAACGAAACTCGTACTTGACCTGTAACTCATCATGGTAGACTCACATACCAAAAATCTTTTGAATATATGCAAGGATGTGGAAAAAAAGTGCGGAAAACTTTTTTTTACAAAATTTGCTAAGTTCAACGGCCGTAATTTAGGTCAAAATCAGTGGACCGGAACGAAACTCGAACTTGACCTGTAACTCATCATGGTAGACTCACATACCAAAAATCTTTTGGATATATGCAAGGATGTGGAAAAAAAGTGCGGAAAACTTTTTTTTTTACAAAATTTGCTAAGTGCTTTCAACTGTTTTGGATTTTGACCTTCCAATGTTTTGGTTTAAATGCTACTGATGAGAGGTTACTCCTTGAAATATCGATATATAGCATATCCAAATTAACCGTTTATATCTGCGTTTTGGTATTTGTAATTTTGAAACCACTGGGCGATAACCGCTGCTGGTGGACCAGAGGTCCCCGAGGGTAATCACAAGCCTGGTAGTCAGACTTGTCTGACACGAATAACCATAAAATTTCTAATATATTGTCGCTGAAATTTCCGATTGTTAAATTCAAAATTGATGAAAACACCAGGTTTCTTTCCTTGTAATGCACATGGTCGATATCCTCGGTGCTGGATTTGGCTTCTTTGTTCGAACGTTTTGGTTTTGAGTACTTTTCGCTTTCAACTGTTTTGGATTTTGACCTTCCAATGTTTTGGTTTAAATGCTACTGATGAGAGGTTACTCCTTGAAATATCGATATATAGCATATCCAAATTAACCGTTTATATCTGCGTTTTGGTATTTGTAATTTTTCAAGGGCCGTAATTTAGGTCAAAATCAGTGGACCGGAACGAAACTCAAACTTGACCTGTAACTCATCATGGTAGACTCACATACCAAAAATCTTTTGAATATATGGAAGGATGTGGAAAACAAGTGTGGCCACTAAAAGTATGTCTCGCCTGCCGGCATCATCACTAAAATCAACTACCTAAGCTTTCATTTCTTAATATAAACACAAAAAGTGTCTGTATACCCAATATCAGATGCCTAGCTATTATACTATTGAAGCAATCCATTGTCCACACAAGTATTACAAAAAGTTTTCTGCCTGAAAAAAACTACTTTCACAGAGTCACTGGAGCGTAAAAATGGGGTCATGGTCACATGGCATGGTGACAGTTGCGTTGTCCATAACCGCAACTGTCTGTATATCCAATATCAGATGCCTAGCTATTATAATTTTCCGGCAATTCATTGTCCACAAAAGCCTTACAATAAAGTTTTTTGGCCTGAAAAAGACCTAAGTTCACAGAGTCACTAGAGCGTGAAAATGGGGTCAGGGTCAAACAGCATGGTGCCAGTTGCGTAGACCATAACCCCAACTGTCTGTATACCAAATATCAGATGCCTAGCTATTATGCTTTTCTTGTAATTCATTTTCCACAAAAGTCTTACAAAGGGGTCTTTTGGCCTGAAAAAAACATCTAAGTTCACGGAGTCGCTGAACCATGAAATTGGGGTCAGGGTCAAACAGCATGGTGCCAGTTGCGTAGACCATAACCCCAACTGTCTGTATACCAAATATCAGATGCCTAGCTATTATACTTTTCTTGTAAATCATTTTCCACAAAAGTCTTAGAAAGGGGTCTTTTGGCCTGAAAAAAACATCTAAGTTCACAGAGTCACTGAACCATGAAATTGGGGTCAGGGTCAAAAGGCATGGTGCCAGTTGCGTAGACCATAACCCCAACTGTCTGTATACCAAATATCAGATGCCTAGCTATTATACTTTTCTTGTAATTCATTTTCCACAAAAGTCTTACAAAAAAGTTTACGCCGTCGCCGTCGCCGCCGCCGCCGCCGCCGGAAAGTAATACCTATGTCTCGCCTTCAGCGACTAAAGTCGCAGGCGAGACAAAAAGTACGGAAAACTTATTTTTACAAAATTTGCCAAGTTCAAGGGCCGTAATTTAGGCCAAAATTAGTGGACCGGAACGAAACTCTAACTTGACCTGTAACTCATCATGGTAGACTAACATACCAAAAATTTTTTGAATATATGCAAGGATGCGGAAATACTTTTTTTTACAAAATTTGCTAAGTTCAAGGGCCGTTATTTAGGCCAAAATCAGTGGACCGGAACGAAACTCGAACTTGACCTGTAACTCATCATGGTAGACTCACATACCAAAAATCTTTTGAATATATGCAAGGATGTGGAAAAAAAGTGCGGAAAACTTTTTTTTACAAAATTTGCTAAGTTCAAGGGCCGTAATTTAGGCCAAAATCAGTGGACCGGAACGAAACTCGTACTTGACCTGTAACTCATCATGGTAGACTCACATACCAAAAATCTTTTGAATATATGCAAGGATGTGGAAAAAAGTGCGGAAAACTTATTTTTACAAAATTTGCTAAGTTCAAGGGCCGTAATTTAGGTCAAAATCAGTGGACCGGAACGAAACTCGAACTTGACCTGTAACTCATCATGGTAGACTCACATGTCAAAAATCTTTTGAATATATGCAAGGATGTGGAAAAAAAGTGCGGAAAACTTTTTTTTTTACAAAATTTGCTAAGTTCAAGGGCCGTAATTTAGGTCAAAATCAGTGGACCGGAACGAAACTCGAACTTGACCTGTAACTCATCATGGTAGACTCACATACCAAAAATCTTTTGAATATATGCAAGGATGTGGAAAAAAAATGCGGAAAACTTATTTTTACAAAATTTGCTAAGTTCAAGGGCCGTAATTTAGGTCAAAATCAGTGGACCAGAACGAAACTCGAACTTGACCTGTAACTCATCATGGTAGACTCACATACCAAAAATCTTTTGAATATATGCAAGGATGTCGAAAAAAAGTGCGGAAAACTAAAGTGTGACGGACGGACGGACGGACGGACGGACGGACGGACGAACGGACCGAAAAACTATATGCCCCCCAACAAAGTTGGCGGGGCATAAAAATGCTTTAAGGCATATTTTTTGTTAAATATTGATATATCTTGAAATATGGTCACTGTGTAATACAATATATGTGTATTTTAGTGTGTTAGGTTTATGTTTCCAATACACAGATCTATACGTGTCAGATGGATACAAGTACTTTTGCCCTGTGTGACTTGGTAACGTGTTACATACACCTATTTTACATCTTGTTTTCTTCAACTTTTACAGACAACATACTGCTAAAATTATCTATCTTCATATACATGATATATGCATGTTCTATGTGACTTAAAAATAAACAACTTACTCTTTTGTGACTTATTTCTCAATCTCCAATACACAAACACTGCACTAACAACCATCACAAAAATGGAGACAAACACAGCACTATAAATGAAAACAAATGATATAAATATAAAGAAGAACTGACCCTCTACCCATGATTGAGGTTCCAAGACAAAATAGTGAAAAGAATAGAACTTTATGTACAATAAAAAAGAATATGTTCAAAATACATGTTATTTTTAAACTACCATTACTAAACAATGAACATGTCTCATCAGGAAAGAAAGGGTGGTTAAGGTGTTGGGCTGCTAACACATAGATTCGTGGTTTGATCCTCATCCGGGATGAAAATTTCATGGACCGATTTCCCGACTCTCTCTCTTGACACCATTTGCCTGGATGGTCTCAAGAAGCGATGCTAGTCCTTCGGAAGGGACGAAAAAAGGTTGTCCAGTATATTGGGAGAGCAATACCCTGTGTACTTTAAAGACGCCTTTGTAGAGTTTGATAACAGTAGGCTCAATTGGGGCCGCTACAAATGCCACTCTCGCAAGCTGCAAACAGGAGATGGATTTATAGAAGCATTACGCTTGTTTCCAAATCCAGGATAAATACTTACATGTATATGTTAAACTTTCAATATAAAGAATATGTTTAAAAAACATGATATTTTTTTATCTGCAATCACTGAACTACATGTATGATTGAGTATTTTTGTACGATGGTTTCTCTATATGTCAAAGCATCCTTTATATATGTATAAAGATTCATGATGATATCTGGAGCATTTGATTTCACGCTCATTATAACTTGAACTTGTGTTGTATATATTGCTTTTCAGTTGTTGTCATGGTTGTTGTGTGTTTTTATGTCTGCTGTTCTTGTTTTCTGATTTTGTCTTTATCTAGCCATTCGAATCCCCCCTCGTAATTCTGGTATCCTCATCTTTTTTCCTTCATTGAATTGTTACAGGAATATTTTGCAGTCATGTCTTAGTAATACATTTTAAACTTACAACCAATCCATAATAACTTCTTCTGGTGTTCACTAGCATGCTGCTGAAAAACAGATAATGAATATATATATTTAAAACAAACAGTTATGGTAAAGGTGTAATGACTGCACACACACTTTGTTTTTGTTTCTGTGCATTTTATTCATGTTATTTGTTGCAGGAATTTTTTGCAGTCAACAAGAGGCTCCCAGGAGCCTTAATCGCTCACCTGGTCTTGATGTCAAACCTATATTTGTAGAGCTAAATGAGCTGAACATTTAAGCAATCAACAGTTTTTTTCTTTATCTACTACTAGTACATGTAACAGTTTTTATTTTATAGGCCAAAAACACAAAAAAAACCGTTATTTTAGGGGCCGTAACCCCTATAAGGGATCATCTGACAACTTCAATCCTATTGAGACTTTTGTAAAGCTAAATTAACTGAACATATAAGCAAGCAACAGCTTTTCTCTATCTGCTATAGTTTTCATTCTATAAGCCAAAAACATGAAAAAGGTTATTTTAGGGGCCGTTACCCCTATTAAGGGTCATCTGACGACTTCAATCCTATGGAGACTTTTGTAAAGCTAAATGTGCTGAACATTTAAGCAAGCAACAGCTTTTCTCTATCTTCTATAGTTTTTTTTCCTATAGGCCAAAAACATGAAAAAACATCATTTTAGGGGCCATAACCCCTGTAAGGGGTCATCTGACAACTTTGACCCTATGGAGACTTTTGTACAGCTAATTGAGCTGAACATTTAAGCAAGCAACAGCTTTTCTTTATCTGCTATAGTTTTCTTCCTATAGACCAAAAACATGAAAAAACATCATTTAAGGGGCCCTAACCCCTGTAAGGAGTCATCTGACAACTTCGACCCTATGGTGACTTTTGTACAGCTAAATGAGCTAAACATTTAAGCAAGCAACAGCTTCTCTCTATCTGCAATAGTTTTCATTCCATAGGCCAAAAACATGTAAAAACATTATTTCAGGGGCCATAACCCTTATAAGGGGTCATCTGACAACTTTGACCCTATGGAGACTTTTGTAGAGCTTAATGAGCTGAACATTTAAGCAAGAAACAGCTTTTCACTATCTGCAATAGTTTTCTTTCTATAGACCAAAAACATGAAAAAACATCATTTTAGGGGCCATAACCCCTATAAAGGGTCATCTGACAACTGTGACCCTACGGAGACTTTTGTAGAGCTTAATGAGCTGAACATTTAAGCAAGCAACAGCTTTTCTCTATCTGCAATAGTTTTCATACTATAGGGCAAAAACATGAAAAAACGCTATTTTTCACCTTAAAGGGGCTGTAACCCTTATAAGGGATCATCTGACAACTTTGACCAAATAGAGACTTTTGTAGAGCTTTTAATGCTGAAGCAGTAAGGTGGCATCAGATTTCATCTATCTCTTATACTTTTTGATTTACAAGCCAAAAACAGTAGTCTGACCCCCCTGGTCTATTTTTAGTAACGGTGGCCATGTTTTTTGACGGATCAAAAATTGAAACACAAGTTTAGTGCAGGAGACCCTAAGGACCATTCATACTAAGTTTCATTAAATTCTGTTCAGTAGTTTCAGAGGAAAAGATTTTTGAAAAATTGTTAACAGACGGCGATAACAGACAACGACAACATGACAGCATTTGTGTTGATAACAAAATGGACAAAAGAACGGTGTGGGAAATACAAATAAAAAATTGAGAGGGCAAGATATTGTTGTAATGGGATGTACTAACACTACAGATAAGATAGTTTTTTTTTAAATAAAGATTATAAATTGTTCTGTTTTATTTTTTTCAAAAAATAAAGAAGAAATGTGTCCATGGGACACAGATGTCCCCATTAGATACCAAGCAGAAAGTGGAAATCTCACAGGTCTGAAAGTTGTCATACTGAATCATCCTACCAAGTTTCAAATCATTCCTATGTATGGTTTCTGAGAACAGCTTGAAATAATAATTTTCAAGTCAGTTTTCATAGATTTCATATTGTCCCCACCCTTAACAGGAAGTAAAGGCCTGACAGGTCTAAAAGTCGCTAAAGATGCACAGTTTGTTATTCTGAACCATCCTACCAAGTTTCAAATCATTCTCATGTACGGTTTCTGAGAAAAGCTTGACAGAAATTTTCAAGTCAATGTTCATAGATTTTGATATCAGCCCCACCTCAAACAGGAAGTAGAGGTCCCACAGGTCTGAAAATAGCTTAGAACGTACAGTTTGTCATTTTGCGAGTAACAATAAGTTGAGTTATCCTAATTTAATTTGTTATTGTTACCTGTGAGATTCCGACTGAAAAGGAGCCGTTTCTGGAAACCGTCCCCGTTTTAGTCTGGCGAGTAACAATAAAATAATCTTATTGGTACTTGTAGCAAGTAATCATAGTCAGTTCGTTATAGATAAATGGTAAATTATTGATATGAACTTATGCGTCATATTTTTTGTCTTCGATCAGACTGTTTTATAGCATTAGCATGATTAGTTAATAGAACATAAAGGTAATGCCAAAATACTCGGTTTTCACAATAGCGCGGAATCATGGGAATGGCTTGTGAACCCGGAAAAAGTTCTTTTATTATATTTTTTTTTAGGGTATGATGACTTCTGGTGCAAGCATGGCAAGAAAGAGCAATAGATCAAAATAAATACTGCTTTGTTGTTAATTAACGATGGAATCTTCAATTCTGGAAATTTTTCTACACATGTAATAATATTTTTCTAATCAATTGAATTATTTACCATTTATAAAGATATCACTGTTTTCATTAACACACAAAATCTTTTGCATGAGTCTACCCGACAGCAAACCAGGCGTGCTTTCCATTATGCGGTTTGCACCAGTTGAACCTCAGATTGGTGTTCTTTTATCCGGTTCGCCGCAAATGGTTTGCAAGAAAATATAAACCAGACGAACAGGTGACAAAACAAAAATTGTCCGTTTCAACCGGTAGGCATCGCATTATGGAAAGCACCCCAGTTTGACTAAAAAACTGGTGAAGTCATGTGCATTTACTGTGTAATTGAGGGATTTTTCCGGAAAAGCAATGAACTCAAAAATGGACCAAGATAAATTTTTAATGTGCGTCAGACGTACGCGGTTAGAAACGCCATTTTAATATGCCTCAGATGACATGCGTTTAACGTACGCCAGACGCACGTTAAACGCAGTCAACATTTTGCCTGTGTAAACCAGGTTTTAAGGCGCGCCAAACCTCCTTCTTATGGCTTATTCTAAAATGAGTATGCCTGGCTATTTCTATTTTAATAAATGTACCAGGAAATTTTAAATCGAAAACGAAAGTAGATTGTTTTTTGTTGTTGATTACAGTGATGTACTGAAAATAGTGACATTGTCAATGTAAGAAATATGTTCCTTAACACGGATTAAGATTTCACTTGATAAATAATTACCTTTACCTCACTGTTAAAGTGTTAATACCTTTAAATCTTTTCATTCAATTCTGGAAAAAAACGCCCAACAGTAACAAAAATTTAAGGGAGACAAAACCTCATTCAAGTTGTAAACTAAAATTAAAGAATAAAAATCCCGTGCTCGTGCTTAAGTGGCAAATTAATTAGTTAAAGCCAGGAGATATATTCTTTAGGTTCTTCGTCCTGTTATAATAGAATAAGAGGACCGAGGAAGCAAAAACAAATGATTTATTATGTAAAAATTATAATTTTACCCTGAGGTAAAGTATACGTAATTGAGCGCCTCTAGCGGTTGTTACGTAACGTCATAATGTGCTCCATCAAATGGCGCGACGTTCGACGCTTCATATTCGTTTCCGATTTTATTTTATTCAGCATGCCGTGATATTTTACTGATATTTTTTGTCGATGCAGACAAGCGTAGGGAAAATTAATGGAGTAACATAAGGAATACAATTTATTTGGTCGTATTTGCAGGAAGAACTAAATCAAAAAGTTTTACCTCTTTCGAAAAAAAAACATAAAAATCAATACTGCATCCTTTTCTTTTGCTATTTTTTATAAATATTTCGAAAAAAAGAAGTTTGAGGAAAGAAGACTTAATGACTAATAAAGTTACTTTTATATAAAACTTAATGACATTCTGTTTAACTTCTCATGGGAACGAACCAATCCCTTTGTCACGGAAATTTCTACATATAAACATTTGCAAATAACGTCAATTTTGCTAAGCCCGCATAAAGAAAGGTAAAAAAGACTAGTGTACTTGGATGAACGATCTAAAAAAACAAGGAAGACAGACCAGAAAAATTCAAGATCGTGATTGTCCGGACTTAGTACAGGTGTTAGAGAGTGCAATATATGCACATTTAGTGTTAAAATAGTAAAGTACTCCAAGTTCACGATTTCATTTGCAAAACTAGGTTTTTAGGTTAACGTTGTTTTTATGATATTACTTTTTCGGACCTTATGAAAATGGATGGATTTAATTTACATGATTTACGCTATTAAGTCTCTTTGGAATAGGAAATTAATCATCATCGAGCTCCAGGAAAAGAATAATCTCTTTTTTGTTTATCGTCACGATCGGAAAGTTAATGAGGTGTCCTCAGGTTTATTTTAAATCATTACTTTTTATTTACTCGGCAGGTATCTTTTGATGAGTATTGACTCATTATAATAATTGTTCGATAGAAGCTTTATGTTAATGAATGATTAGTTATGTAACGAAAGTTTTGAACTTTTGATTGAAATATTATGAACTTAATTTGGCTTTGCATCTGGACCGTTGCTTGGAGTATATTTTATTTAGGGTAATCGAATTTTGGCTTACCAAATTTTGGGATTTCAATATGAGGAACATAGTGCATTTTATTATTTTGGTTGTTGACCTTGAGGTTAACTTCTTTTCGCTAATGGTTTCATCTCCAAATTTCATTGGTTGTTGGACATCTTGGTTCGACGTCAGCCTAGTCCTACGTGGGCATCGGGGTCCTTTATAAGGAAAGTTTCCAAACGCCCAGGACTAGATTTGGCTGACTCGAACCAGTTGTCTGTTTTCTTTTATAAGCTTTCTTTCCTGAGATCCAACGGCACCTAAGACACACACAAAAATAACACACGAGTAAAAAGACAAAAGTATCCGTTGCGGGCTCCAGTGTTTCCCCCACAAAGGAGCGCTCCAACATAGAGGACTCATTATAATAATTGTTCGATAGAAGCTTTATGTTAATGAATGATTAGTTATGTAACGAAAGTTTTGAACTTTTGATTGAAATATTATGAACTTAATTTGGCTTTGCATCTGGACCGTTGCTTGGAGTATATTTTATTTAGGGTAATCGAATTTTGGCTTACCAAATTTTGGGATTTCAATATGAGGAACATAGTGCATTTTATTATTTTGGTTGTTGACCTTGAGGTTAACTTCTTTTCGCTAATGGTTTCATCTCCAAATTTCATTGGTTGTTGGACATCTTGGTTCGACGTCAGCCTAGTCCTACGTGGGCATCGGGGTCCTTTATAAGGAAAGTTTCCAAACGCCCAGGACTAGATTTGGCTGACTCGAACCAGTTGTCTGTTTTCTTTTATAAGGTATTTATATTTTTAACTTATATTTTCTTGTGTTAAACTTGACACAACTTAGATGTTTTTTTCATTTCTTTTTATTATATAAGAAATAATTTAACTCGTATCGTTCAATTACTGAAAAACAGCTTTGAAGTTAAATGTTTTCTATTTAAATTAATTTTCGATAATGTCCTTTAATTTGTTGTAATGTTAACTTTGTTAATTTGATCTTTGATTTATATTTTCTTTTATAAGTATTCTTATAATAAACTACTAGATTTGGCTGACTCGAACCAGTTGTCTGTTTTCTTTTATAAGCTTTCTTTCCTGAGATCCAACGGCACCTAAGACACACACAAAAATAACACACGAGTAAAAAGACAAAAGTATCCGTTGCGGGCTCCAGTGTTTCCCCCACAAAGGAGCGCTCCAACATATGGTGGAATCAATCCGGGCAGGAAGAAGCAACAAATAGAAGAGCAGACACCCTAGAAGGTCAGTATGTTAATCTGATACTGACAAACATGTTCGATGGGTCCTAAGAAAGTTATAAAGACATTTTTTCGACACAACTATAACACAAGAAGTTCAAAAAACGCATTTCTCAATGACACTAACTACACTAGGAGTTCGAGGAGGCCAAATCTCACTTTCAGTCCGCTAACGCCAGAATCCTCGGGCGATATCGACGACCTGTTACCTACACCTTTACGTCGTCCAAAAACTGACACTTTAAAACGTTTATTAAAACCTGCATCGGAGGACTCATCGAACACAACACCGAACTCAAACTTTCGCAACTTTCAACAACCAGATTTTGACCTAGACATTGAAAATAAAACAGAACAAATTACGTCGACACCTATTGCGAATCAGCAATTAGACGAGGAGAAAACGGACCTACCACCTTACACGCCAGAAGATCGATCATTCCCTCCGACACACTCTATTTACGAACATTCTAAGAGACTTTATCCAAACATTCACATAGAAGGAACATCAGCCCCGGAGGACCAGACGCCAGAAAAAATTTACACTATTGACAAAACAAACATTGATGTTGTAAATCCTAATGTTGATAATTCTGTTGATAATGATGCATTTAAGGTCCCTTCTTCTGAGTCAAAGGGAGTAGTGTTTGACTTACCTCCCGTCAGACCGTTATTAAGCCCCACAGCCCCAAATATAGCTGACTCAGGGTCTCAGACTAATTTTAGTAAATTCCCCTTTGATTTGGAAAAATCCCCTTGTGAGGGCTCTGTTACAATGGCCAGTGCTGTTCACGTCCATCTGGATAAGTTTAACGGGAATATGGTAGGTCATGAGGCTCTCTCATGGTTCTCTGAATTTGAAAAATGGGCAAAATTTTATAATTTTAGGGATGACCAAAAAGTAAATATATTCCCATTTTATCTCCTTAAAAATGCAAAGACTTGGTACGACGCTCTACCAATAGAGACAAAAAATAACTTTTCACAGTTAAGGGAGGCATTTCAAAAGAGGTTCAGAAGGATTTCTGAAACTGTAGATATTTCTATTTTCAATTGTGTGCAGGGTGAAGAGGAATCTATAAGTGATTATCTTGGTAGGTTAAGTATTTTAACGATAAATAACAATATTCCTGAACCCATAGCGTTAGGTATTGCCATGCATGGATTGAAGGGGGAACTCAAAAAATTTGTTATGGGAAAGGAACCCAAAAATATGGACCAATTTCGTCATGCGGCTGAATTAGCTAAGAAATGTTCTTCGGTAAACTCCTCTGATGAAAAGTACAATACCATAATTTCCGAAGTCCAATCGTTAAGGAAAGACCTCAAGTCCACCTCTGGCCAAACAATTGAAGGTAGGGTAAATTCTTTAACATCTCAACCAAGCGCAATAAGAGTATACGATAGAATGAACGATGAAGATATCGATTGTTGCATCGATGCTGGTCCGAACATTGGTCAATCACGACGCGTTTATTCCACAACGGTCGCAAACCGTTGGCCCAGTCAAGTCGTTAACCGCAACTTTAATTTGCAGCGCTCAGAGACGAACGATCCTCAACCTCGTCGTGTTGTTCAATTCGCGGAGCCGCCCCGAAATGATTGGTATGAAGCTAGGCGTAATAATTATTATGATGGATCGTTCAAAGGTCCGCGTTTTGCAAACGACATTCGACGCGTTCAATACAGAGATCCACAACCATCTCGATCATTTGATGCGCCTAGAGGACAAAACCAGACGTTCCAGCGTGACCGGTATCAAGTGCCACAGCAACGAGACCGTTTTGCTGAGGCTAGGCGATCAGGTTTGACGGTGAATTTCGGAAATAACACGAGACAGGTTCGATTTGGACCACCGCAATCGGATCGCGGACGCCAAGCACCTGGATTTTGCATTCGTTGTAACGAGCAGCATGATAATGGCCCGTGCCGTGCCAAGAATTTTCAATGCCATAATTGTGGTAGGTATGGTCATTTCACTACCGCTTGTTTCGCCGCCCGCAGGACGCAAAATAAATAGCAATTTGCGCCTGTTCGGGGGATCACTTCGGACAGGCAATACACTACTTTTGATGATATTACAGTTTCAACGTCCATTCAGGGTTGTTTCTTGCCCATCCGAATTGGTTCTCTAGACCAAAGCGCGCTCCTGGACAGTGGCAGTTCGATATCAGCGATAAATGAAATGTTCTTTAAAAATTCTACTTTAACTGATTTTTGTATTGCTAAGCCTTTCACCAGTTCTATTCAAACTGCTGGGGGTTCAAAACATAAAGTCAAGGGTCAAATAAATGCTGAATTTTACATTTCAAATTTGAGGCTTACTCAAACATTTCTTATTATTCCGGACTTGCAATTTGAAGTCATATTAGGACTTGATTTTCTGACTGACAAGAATGCGTGTTTAGATCTAAAAAATAAAGAATTAATTCTAAATGATAGACGGCTATCTCTGACAATTCAGGATGACTATGAAGGGATTGTCACTCTAACGAAATCTGCTATAATTCCTCCAAACTCATTAATAACTATTCCATGTAGAGTTGAAGGCATACCCTTAGGGAAAACCATCTTTGTTGACCCTGTTGATGCGCTCAAGAGCCAATTGCAAATAGCTAGGTGTGTAATGATCAATGAACCTAACAAAACGTTTTTACAAGTTATTAATGTAGAATCTCGACCTATTAATATCGATAAAGGGTTTGAGTTAGCAAGAGCAGTGCCCATTGATGAATTGACAATATATAACATAAGCCATGAAAGAAAACCAATCGACAAAGCAAATACTAAATTGGTTTCTCCAATAGACGATCATACAATTGAATTTGATCTTTCCAAATCTGATTTAACAGAACATCAAAAAGACAGGCTTAAAGAATTCTTGAATAACAATAGGAAAGTCTTTTCTACAAATATGAATGAACTGGGTCTCATTACAGCCTATGAGCATAAAATAGAATTAAAAGATCCCACACCTGTTCGTTCAAGGCCTTATAGAACCTCACCTTTGGCTAAAAAAGAAATCGATAGTCAGGTTTCAGAAATGTTAGACAATAACATTATAGAGTATTCGAATAGTGAATTTGCTAGTCCTGTGGTTCTTGTTAAGAAACCAAAAGGTTATAGATTTTGTATTGACTTCAGGGCACTTAATGCCAAAACCGTTTTGAGACCCTTTCCACTCCCTAGGCTTGAGGATGTCATTGACACAATAGCCTCAGATACACCTAGATATTTTTCCACTCTCGACCTTAAATCTGGCTTTTGGCAGATAAAATTAAACGATGAAAGCAAGCCTCTTACAGCGTTTGTTACTCATGACAATCTTTATCAATTCAAGAGAATGCCATTTGGTATTTCAAATGCAAGTTTTTCTTTTCAAATGGCGATGAATGAAATTCTAAGAGGATTAGCTTGGAAGCATTGCCTGGTTTACATAGATGATATTGTTATTTGGTCTAGTACCTTTGATCAACATTTGTTACACTTACAACAAGTTTTTGATAGATTGATAAAGGCTAACGCCACATTAAAGCCCGACAAATGCAATTTTGCTAAGACGGAAGTCCTTTATTTAGGTCACATTTTTTCCAAGGAGGGTATTAAAGTCGACAACACAAAGGTTGACGCAGTTAAAACTTTTCCTGTGCCTAAGAATCAGCACGACGTTAAGTCATTTTTAGGTTTGTCAAATTACTATCGTCGTTTTATAAAAGGCTATAGTAACATAATCAGTCCTTTAACTTCTTTATTGAAGAAAGACATACCTTTCAAATGGACATCACAATGTCATGAATCATTTGAGACAGTTAAGAATGCTTTATGCACTGCTCCCATCCTAGCCTTTCCTGATTTTAAAAGAGAGTTTTTCCTCAGTTGTGATGGTTCAACGAGTGCCATAGGTTATATCCTATCTCAAATAAATCCAGAAACAGGCGCGGAACATCCAATTGCTTATGGTGGTAGAAATTTAACAAGTGCTGAAAAGAATTACACTGTCACAGAATTAGAATTGCTAGCACTTATTTCCGCCATAGATCACTTTCATGTGTATCTATCCCATCAAAAATTTACAGTATTTACGGATCATGTAGCACTGAAATGGCTTTTCAACTTTTCTCATAAATCCAGTAGGTTAATTCGCTGGGCATTAAGATTACAAGGCTATAACTTTGAGGTAATTCATCGTCCAGGGGTACAGATCAAACATGTTGACTGTCTGTCACGTAGAGACTATTCTACTGCTCCTAAACCGAGTTTCAAAGGTTCAGAAATTGTCCAATCTAAAGGTTTTCCGGAAAACATCAAGTTATTAGGTGAAACTCCTACAGTTAATGTAAACGTTATTTTAGATTCGCAAAATGACACAGATCTCTCAATCCTATTTAATGAACAAACTAATCCATCATCAGAAACCAATACTGAGTGTTTTTCCAATGAATTGATTGAATTTACCTTTGTTAAAAGGGATGATGATAGTCCATCAATCAATACCATAACCGTAGATTCTTTACTTTCTCCTGTAAATATTAAACAAAAACAATCTTCATGTCCAATATTAGGTCATATTTATAAGTACATGGTCGACGGTATGCTACCAAATGATGCCAAAAAGGCAAAGCAAACAATTTATGAATCTCAACAATATGAAATATTAAATGGTGTTTTATACCATGTACGTGAAACAAGAGGTAAACATAGAAATTTAGATGACTTAATATTACAATTAGCGATTCCTGTAGAATTACAAAACCTAATTCTTTTTCACCTCCATGATAACCTGGGTCATTTGGGCATGGATAAAGTATATGCTACAATAAGAGATAAATATTATTGGCCTGGTATGTATAGTTCAGTTTACAAGTATGTAACTAGTTGTGACAAATGCCAACTTATGAAATCAAGACCTACGTCACAAAAAGCACCCTTACATCCTATGCCAATAGAGGGTCCCTTTGAAAGGCTCCACATGGATATTCTTTGTGGTTTGCCAAAGACAAAAGAGGGATATGATGCTATACTGCTTGTTACGGACTCATTCACCAAATGGCCTGAGAGCTTCCCATTACATGATCAACAAGCCCCGACTATTGCGCGCATCCTATATAGGGAAATTTTTTGTCGGTACGGCTGTCCCAAAAGAATCGTCTCTGATAGAGGTGCTAATTTTATGTCTCGATTGGTTCAGATCCTCTGTGAGATGTTTCAGGTTGCTAGGAGCTACACTAGTGCCTATCATCCTCAGACGAATTCAGCATGCGAACGCGTTAATAGCATAATTGGCCAGTCCTTACGAACTTACTGTTCCGATGAGCCAGAACGATGGAGTGATCACTTGCCAAGCGTCATGATGGCATTACGGGCGACACCAACGGTAAGCTCCGTAAATTTTTCGCCGTTTAAAATGCTCTTTGGCAAAGAAATGTCGTTACCTATAGACAATGTCGTTCTTCCTGAGACAGCACTCAATAAAGCACCGAAAGATTATGTTGACGACATGGTTAAAAAATTAAAAATTATACATGAAGTTGCAAAGAATAATTTGGCCGAAGCTCAAAATAAAAGTAAAGATTATTACGATCGGAATGCCGTAACACCCACATTCAAATTAAAAGATTATGTTTTATTGAAAATTATGCAACATTCCCCTGGTAAGAAAAAGAAGCTGCAGCCCATATGGAAAGGACCTTACTACATTGTCGACTATGGTCCTGGCGATACGTACCAACTACGCGATGTGGAAACTGAGGCCTCCCACAAATCGCTGGTACACGCGAACAGATTACGGCATTATAAAGATCCTCGTGATCATCGGTTAAAGGAGTCCGACATAGACGACCACTCTGACAAGGGTGTAGTATCGTCTCGATCACAGATCTCAGAAATCGGCAAACTTCCAAAATCACCTGACACGACCAGTACTGAGAACAGACGGTTGTCACCAAGTGTGATCAAAGGTCAAAAGCCGGTTCCCGATCAGGACACAAAATCCAGGGATGTAATACCTCCACAGAAGTCTGTGAGAGATGTAAATGCTAGCAACGACCCACAAGATGAATGGTTTGAGGCAACAAGGTTGATAAAGATGAAACGCGTTCGAAATAAGCGTTATTACTTAGTTGAGTGGTCCGACGGCTCAGCGCCCAGTTGGGAACCAACTGAAAATGTTTCTAGTGCTTTAAGACACGAATTTCATTTAAACAACCATCGGCCTAAGAGAGGTAAAAAGAGGTAAAACAGGAAATGACATGAGTCACCCTATTAGTTTAGATCTATCGAATTGCTACCTACTTACTTATTTGCCATATCGACTTGGTTCTTAACAACCGATACATAGATTGTGCACAAGCTACCCTCTATCTTTTCAGGTTGTTAAGATGGGAAGACTGGTGACTGCTTTCCTACTCTTATCGCTGCTTTCCCCTTCTCGTTCTGATGAATACAGACTAAATTACGGGGTCATCTTTGAAAAGGAAGATCCGCTGGTGTTCTCACAGCAAAGTTGGAAGAACGTTTTTGAAATTAATCTTTATCTTAATGAGACTTTTCATACTCCAAACTATACTTGTGCTCATAATGATTCTACCAACAAGTTTTGTTTGCTTCAGGGCCAAGTAATTGGACATATCCTTTCTATTAAGACCAATATCACACATTATGTTGAGCAAACCATCAAACAGCTCGTGCATCTCATTCCTGCATTACCCAAAAACTCAAGAGGGGGACGTAGTCTACTACCTTTCGTGGGTGAAGTCAGCTCCACGCTGTTTGGGGTGGTCACGGAGAGCTCCTTCAATAGACTAGTTGCTCATGTCAATGGCATCACGCGCAATACAAATAAAGTCATCGACGCCCTGGTCCACACTCAGACGGACATGAGTTCATTCATGAGACATACCGATAATGCTATGATGAATGCAGTTATTGGTGTTGGTATGAACAGACATCGTATTAAGCTCCTTCAAAAACAACTTAATAATCTTACTATGAGTTTTACATCTTTAATGGACAGATATTTTGAACTTGTTATTTTTGAAACTCAATCTGCAAGATTGATAGAAAATTATCTGAATGATGTGCGTATAGGTCTTGCTCATCTAGCTGAGGGTAGTCTATCACCATTCATTCTTAAATCACCCCTTCTGAAGTCAACTATTCGAAAACTTAAAACAATGATAGCGAACACATATCCTGCTTTTAAACTAGTCAGTACGGATACCAGATTTTATTATAGAAACGGTAAATTTGCTGTTGCACGAAAGGGCACTATTTTATACCTCTCCCTTGACTTTCCCTTAACCACCTATTTTGGGAGTCAATTTGAAACTTATAAAATTCACACTTACGCAGTCCCTATAAATTACTCATCTCCTGATTCTACAATCTTAAGAGATCTTCCTGATTACTTTTTGATAACTCATGACCGCAAACATTACACATTTTTGGATAGGCATGTCATAGCACAATGTTTGGATAGCAATCCTAGACTATGTAAAGCCAAGCCAACCTTTTTCTCTGTTGACAATTCAAGTCACAATTGTATATTGGGTTTGTTTCTCAATAACTCAACTATGGTCAAAGACAGCTGTGACTTTCGCTTCTCTAAAAACTCAGTAAAACCCCATGCTATACATGTCAGTCCTACTGACATTCTTATTTATAACCTCTACAATATCACCTTTCGGTGTCCGAACGGCTCGTACGTAGACCCTGGATGTGGATTTTGCATAATCAAATCTGATTGCCATTGCAAAATGGAATCTAATACCATATTTCATAGTCCAATAGGTTCACAGTGCATTGCGGGTCAAAATAGGACAAAATCTCATCTTGTTAATCTTGCAGTTCTACAGGAATTTTTTAATCAAACAAAAGTCCAGGCTATACTAGGGAACATGACATTTGAAGATCCCATTAAGGTTAATTTACCAGAAATCGAAATTTATGAACATAAAATGGACGAAATTCTGGCCACGAGCCAGGAAGAACATTTAAGTATGAAGAAAATAGCAAACAGGGCCATGAAAAGGGCAAAAATATACAAGAATCTTGCTCAAACCATCTTAGATGGTGAAACGGAAGTTCCGTTCAGTTGGCCTAGCACGAATGACATCTTGTCTTTAGTGTCTATCTCTATCTCGGGTTTAAACATTATAGCTCTGTTTTATTTAATTTACAAATATAGGATAAATTTGGCCGCCATAACCATGTACTCACCTGTTAAATCACTTGAAAGTTTTGATTTTGAATTCCCCACAACAGAAGCTCCGCAAGATCCTCAGTGGATAATACAATTGAGGGAAAATCTAAAATGGGATCACGTTATTTTTGTCGTTTCCATTTTCACGTTCTCCATATCTTGCTTCATTTTGTGTTCACTTGCGCGCAGAAAAAAATCGCACACGAATCTCTGCCTTGAAATTTCGACTGATAAAATCTGTTACAATATTCCCATTATGCGGATTCCGGTCTGTCCCAAATTTCTAGCCTTTAAGCTTCCGGAGACTATCAGTAATCTATCTGTTAAGGGAACACTACGTCCGCGATTATACATTGACTGGTCCGGTTGCAGTATTTTTAACAAGCATAATAACAGTCTCATCAATGTTCCTTCGAGAATTAATGTTTCACACCTCACGGCTTACAATCTCATGAGACTACTGAAGTTTCCATGCAATCTTTCGTTGATTGTTATTCATAATAACGTCAAATATCCGACTCTAAATCTGCTATCGGACAACCCACTAATCGCTTCAGACATTGTCAAAGCCTAGGTGCGGGAATCGATTCTTCTTCGTTCATTTTTCAATATTGTTTTTCTCTGTCAATCACTCATACCCGAAGTTAATTAGGCACGAGTATTCTCGAAGTTAACGCCTTCAACGGGTTTCTTTTTTTTATATCTCTCCATCTTATCGTTTTTATATAAGTTTACTTTGTCTTTCACACATACTTATATTTATATTTTCTCTATTTCAGATATTCAAATGGAGTCCATATTAATTGTTTTTCGATCAATTGTCTTTACACTAGACCTTATAGAGAAACCGGGGTCATACAGGCTATTCCGTTTTTTCAGGCTGCCCTTCGCTTTAAGCAACATGTGATTAATTTACCTGACTTTGACGCCTATGCTTTTACTTTGATTAGGCGTCACTTAACTATAAATAAACCCTTCTTTACTGATCAGGATACTCTCATCAAAATTATTCGTCTCGCTTCTTTCTTAAATATTCCTGAAGAAATTTTATTCCATCTCATTCCCAAAAACTCTTCGCAAATATCGCAGGCACAATACATTCCCATTTTATATGAACTTTTAAAAGCACAATATAAAATCATTGCTTCTGATACAATTATATTAAATAAACTTCCTTTAGAAATGTGGGGTATGGACGACTGTCCATATTATCAATTCAAAAAATATTATAGAGATTTTCGGAATTTGTATGATTACCAAAAGAACGTTCTGGACGGTTGTTCCTGCGATAAATGCATAACATTTACTAGAAAATCTTTTAGGAACATTTTCCGTAGTGACTCAATTGATGATTTTAATATAGATATATACTTTCCACGGCCAACAATAGCATCTGTTTTTTCTGGTAAAAAGAAAAAGAGGAAACGCCCGGCCTTTTGTCCCCACCGGTCAAGTGGCCTAGTTTTAAATTAAATTTTGCTTCTCACTTCAAGTTTCCTAATTCGTTACCCTTCTTTCGCCATACTGACATAATGAGAATCGTTTGTCTACCATTTGTACATAGTGTACATATATGTTTTATTTTTTTGTGATTAATTAATATGTTTACAATCACTTGAAGAGACTCGTCAATGATTGGCTTACTTAACTTAACACTCTGTCTAATATTAACTTTTTTCCCTTTCAGTGGAACAAACAAAATAGTGAACATTTAATTTGAATAATTTTATTATGCCAAAATCCATAACGAGAATCGTTTGGCTAACGATTGTACATATTACTTATTTTATATTTCACATGATATATTGATTGGAGTTTAGTTATGACGAGATTCGTATGACTCCTCCAAAACAAATTTCTTTATTTTTTAATCTAATCATATGACGACTCTTCGTCAAGATTTTGTATATAATTTGGTTAATAGTGCTTACCGTCTTCTGGACATGTTTTTATCGCGTTACTTTATTCTTTGCTTATATTACTCTTGCTGGGAACGAGGTCCTTTTTATATATTTATACACCTACATAAAAATGTAACTTGTTATAAGCACATCTCTCTATGAGTGGATGGGAAGTGGTAAACTTCGCTAACCGTGTTGAGATTATTTTCCTTCACGCAAAAAACTCACAAATCTCGAGTCGGTTAACGTTTTCTTATTCTTCCTGTCCATGCTCCTTAGATGTGTAAAATTGGTATACAAACAAACAGATAAATAGATGTAATTTTCAATCAAACTTATATATGTAAGATCCCTGATAAAGTGCATACATCTTTTCAAAGTTTATAATCGTTCTCAGCAAGTGTCAAAATTTTAACTACATATGTCGTATTTATAAAAAAAAAAAAAGATACTAAAAGCTTCATGTTTATATTTATTCATTTTGTATTTATCATCATTTCATCAAAAAAAAAAAAAAAAAAAAAAATAATGATAATAATAATAAAAAGATAAATAAAAAAAAAAAAAAAATAAAAAATACATAAATAAATAAAATGAAATAAAATAATAAAAAAAAATAAATCTATGATATCGAAATGGTTATTATAATCATATTTGTATGTATGATGTTTTTTCTTATTGTTGATTATTATTATGGAGATATTTTTATGATCTTATAGTCAACAACTTTTCTATCTTTTATTATGGAATTTATATTCTCTTCTTCCTTTTTTCATCACTTTGAAATGCAATCAAAGGGACTTGATTGTCTTTAAAAGGGGGAGTTATGTTAGAGAGTGCAATATATGCACATTTAGTGTTAAAATAGTAAAGTACTCCAAGTTCACGATTTCATTTGCAAAACTAGGTTTTTAGGTTAACGTTGTTTTTATGATATTACTTTTTCGGACCTTATGAAAATGGATGGATTTAATTTACATGATTTACGCTATTAAGTCTCTTTGGAATAGGAAATTAATCATCATCGAGCTCCAGGAAAAGAATAATCTCTTTTTTGTTTATCGTCACGATCGGAAAGTTAATGAGGTGTCCTCAGGTTTATTTTAAATCATTACTTTTTATTTACTCGGCAGGTATCTTTTGATGAGTATTGACTCATTATAATAATTGTTCGATAGAAGCTTTATGTTAATGAATGATTAGTTATGTAACGAAAGTTTTGAACTTTTGATTGAAATATTATGAACTTAATTTGGCTTTGCATCTGGACCGTTGCTTGGAGTATATTTTATTTAGGGTAATCGAATTTTGGCTTACCAAATTTTGGGATTTCAATATGAGGAACATAGTGCATTTTATTATTTTGGTTGTTGACCTTGAGGTTAACTTCTTTTCGCTAATGGTTTCATCTCCAAATTTCATTGGTTGTTGGACATCTTGGTTCGACGTCAGCCTAGTCCTACGTGGGCATCGGGGTCCTTTATAAGGAAAGTTTCCAAACGCCCAGGACTAGATTTGGCTGACTCGAACCAGTTGTCTGTTTTCTTTTATAAGGTATTTATATTTTTAACTTATATTTTCTTGTGTTAAACTTGACACAACTTAGATGTTTTTTTCATTTCTTTTTATTATATAAGAAATAATTTAACTCGTATCGTTCAATTACTGAAAAACAGCTTTGAAGTTAAATGTTTTCTATTTAAATTAATTTTCGATAATGTCCTTTAATTTATTGTAATGTTAACTTTGTTAATTTGATCTTTGATTTATATTTTCTTTTATAAGTATTCTTATAATAAACTACTAGATTTGGCTGACTCGAACCAGTTGTCTGTTTTCTTTTATAAGCTTTCTTTCCTGAGATCCAACGGCACCTAAGACACACACAAAAATAACACACGAGTAAAAAGACAAAAGTATCCGTTGCGGGCTCCAGTGTTTCCCCCACAAAGGAGCGCTCCAACACAGGCATTTCAAAAGATATTATATATGGGTTAAACCAGGTTTTAGGCAGCCAAACTAACAGATATTTCCAAAAGCTTTAACCCTAAAACTATAAGCACATACATGTATCTTTACTTTACACCTTGATCAAATACCATTTAAGTCTCGTACGGGACCCGGGAGACGAATAGGACCGGCGCAGAGCCTAGCTTGTCATAAAATGCGACTAAGGGTCGTGCGATTCTGACATCGGTGCTATAGTGTCCAGCCCACAGACCGACCAAGGTGTGAACCCTTGATGGCTAAATAGGGTGGCCTTCGTCCCCCGGTGTTGTCAGGTCTATAATACGGAAAACCTGGCCACTGACCATAGTGGGCCAACGTGTGTGGAGAGTGCCACGCTTCATGCACGTAAAAGATCCATATTGTTGACAGCCAATAACTGCGCCACATAGGCTCAATTTTCCGCCTCTACCCATATCTCCCGGCATTTTCCTGTGGTCTTCAAAATTTACTGTTTCTTTGTTTCCCACCTCATCCTATTTTCTCATCATCATATCATGTTCATCGCCTTTAAATAACCTATATAGCGTTGCAAGAGCGTAAAACAACAATTCACTCATTCACTCACTTGACGAAAATATTTTTTTAAGTAAATCCGTAATTATGGTATTTGGACACCTCGGCCACACTTTATTTCGTCAATAGGAAGTCTCGGCCATATGACTCCTCGGCCGTAGACACTTCGGCCATACATGTTTCGGCCATACTATATAAATCTCAGATGTATATAGGGATATAGTCTATATTCTTAGTAACTGATGTTATTATATTAAAAATCTTTCGAATGAAGAAATGAGTATAAAAGGCAGATGTAAAAAGCATCCTCATGATACTGCGGCCTAGGACATATTATTATGATATTTATTTTTATTAATTTGAACAATTATTTATTAAGGAACTTTTACATGATAGATTTTAGACACAATTTTCAGTTTATACTAGATTTGCATCTCCCTTTTTTTCAGCGTAAAATAAAATTGGGAAAATATTCTCTTTAGTATTTTCATGAAACATTATTTTCTATTAAAACATTATCAATGTGGTATGATACTTACCCTGTCTGGTCTGGTTATATTCGCTATTGCATATAATACAGAGAACTGTTTTTTTGGCTTACGATGACCGTTAACATGACCTCTAACTAATATACATGTCTACGCCATCAACCGTCTTTTAGACACCTTTACATGTATTTTTTTATTTCTTTAACTTATAAGTCATAAGACACAAAGAAGGGTCATGTGAGTTCCAAGTAGTTCTCAAATGACACGAGATTTCCAGAAATCAAGCGGAATTTATTCTAGTCTAAGACCCATAAAATCGGCAATTAGAATTCGATGCATAGTGTTTGGCTAATCATTTCTTAATTGAATTATTATATTCGGCTCGACTGTTGTTTTAGATGATTATCGAAGCCATGTTGTTTGTGACACACGCTAACACTTGATTGAATTTCGATTTAAAACAATTAGTATAGGTGCATGGTCATTTACTCGAACTCGACACGGTTATTTAACAAGAATCATTTGATGATCTACATGTGCAGTCATATCCCGAGTCATATTAATGTCAAAGTCCAATACTCAAATCCTGGTCAAATGCATATTGCAAGGAAATTTGGATAAAAATTATCATGCTATACAACAAAGTTATGCGTTAATTGGTTTATATGTCTGTTATGGCTATTAGAATTAAAGAAATCGAGTATGCAGAGCAACTACAAAAACATCTATTTTTCGTGTCATCTTTTCTTTCTTGGTTTTCGTGGAGGCTATTTTGATAAGAGAACAAAGAACTATCCTTTGTCTGAATAAATAAGAATTCTTAAGGAATACCAATGGCCTTTTATTATGGGGGTCGCACAAATAAATTGGAAGTTGAAGAAAAAATAACAGGAACGAACAACAGCAAAAAAAAAAAAAAACAACACACACACACCGAACGAAATAACAAAATTACAATCAGCCACGCCAACTCGAGTCAACGCGAGGGTAAATTCAGGTGGTCCAGAGATGAACCAGCATCGTTTCGAAACTATTTAGAAAAAATCGTTTAACGAAATGGACAAAATGACATAACGTTACCAACAAGAAAATATAAATAAAGAATTTATATAATTATATAGAAATGGATCCATTATTTATGGAGGTTATTTGAACTAAAATAGCTTTCCAGTAAATGAGACAAGGTTGACATTGATTATATATAAAGAGGTAGTATAACTAACTACTTAGTTTTATGATTTTCTCCTGAGAGTTTAATTTTCTCAGTTTTCTCAGAGTATTCCTACTACATGAACGGCGTTCGGAGAGCGTCGAATCTTTTTACTAATATTTGTCTATTTACTTGCTACCATAAAATGAATTTAATTCATTTTATATATTATTTTCCATACTTTTTCATTTTTGGAAGAAGAACTAAGTACGTTTATCCGAAGTTAATACACTTACAAATATCATAGACCTGTAACTAGTAAAATTATCTAATATACAGGTCTAGATGCCAATTTGTCAAAGTATTCATAAAAATAACCCCTAACTGAGAAAATTATAACTCTCAACCCCTAAACATCATGTACGAGTCCCATTTTTAAAACATGGCCGAAGTGTCCTAATACAGTATGGCCGACCTATACTAGGGCCGACGTGTCTATGGACGATGTGTCCGTGGCCGAAGTCATAGTATGGACGAGGTGTCCCTAAAGCATAATTTTTCAGATTTTTTTTTTTGCCGACGAGACCTTCATTGTGTTGTTCGGTGTTGTAGTATTGTAGTATTTTAATGCAAATAGGGTAAACGCAAGCCAATTTCCATCTGCTGTAAGATGAGTTCACATAAAATGGTTTTGGTAAATATGTGTGTTTCAAAATGATACAAAATTCAAAACAGAATCCAAACTTGTTACTTTTTTCTTCGCCGGACAAAACATATTCTATTTAAATGCCTTTACGTGAATCTTAGTACGTTTTGTTATTCTTTCGTGAACTCTTCTAGTTGAGGTTTACCAGGTGTGATTTCTGCGAGACGCCGGAAGCCCTTTCGTGTTATTTTTTTTTTATTTAACCGAAAAAAATACTGTCCATCTTGGAAATATAAAAGAAATCGACCAGTGCGTATTTTTTTATACTAGTAAGAGATAGGGTATGTTAATAAGACAAACTGTATGTAAAACTGATTTGGGACCGACGAGTTGACGAACGGGCGTACGGAACCGAACACTATATATGATCATCTACCTTCGAAATAAAGAAAGAAAAAAACTGACGACGACAAAAGCTATGTACATAAAATATTAAATCAGCGTTTTTACTAAGTTCACGTTGTAGTAAATACTTAAAAAAAACTCAGAAAATTTACGGATTGCAAAGTATCATTCAGCGGACAACACAAATAATAAGTTTATACTGTATTATTTATTACATACAAGTAGCCACATGCTTAGGTAGTATAGTTTGTTATACTTCAAGAATCCTGTCAAAAGGGTTTAAACCCACACAAACAACACAACACAGAATATTGTGCTCCGTGGTGACAGCATTATACTATGTGGTTACAACTTTATACTCAGTCGTTGCATGGATCATTTTACAGTGTCTATTCAACAATATAATCTGGGGTTACACCATTATACTCTGGGGTTACAACATTATACTCTGGGGTTGCATTATTATACACTGTCTTTCCAACATTATAATCTGTGATTACACCATTATACTATGCTGTAACAACATTATACTAAGTTTGTGCAACATTATACTCAGTACTTACAGCATTATACTTTGTGATTACAACATTACACTATGTGGGTACATACTTATACTATGTGATTACAACTTTATACTATGTGATTACAACATTACACTATGTGGGTACATACTTATACTATGTGATTACAACTTTATACTATGTGGTTACAACTTTATACGCTGTCGTTATAGCATAAGGTGCTCTTTTAAGTGGTTGTTACTCGGGGGAAATCGGAAATCAACGACAATTTCCGCACTCGGATAAAGTTCACACTCACCTCCAATCAAAATGGGAAGTATGGAGGCGGTTCTGTTTTGGGAGTGGGCACTCTCGCCGAGCGTTTTCTTGAACAAAAAAAATGATATAAAAATCGCCAAGCAACTATCAGACGAAGAACTTGCCGCTCTTGGTGTCGTTACAATAGGGGACAGGATCCGTTTAAGGGAATCGCTGACGAAGTCACAAGCGGGGCCACAAGACACGTGCACCGTCCCGACAGATGAAGAAGGACCATCTACGAGCAGTGATATTGTATCTGATCTATCAATAAATAAATTTCAATCAATCTACAGGGGGGGGACATTTCAAACTCGCATTTTCATTGTTGTATCAGGAACACAGAACAGATGCGATCTGTTCAAGTATCATTTATTAACCTTTTAATAAAAGTGTTTTCTCTATTTAGTTTTTGTAAATCTATTTGTTTTATATCCAATCGTCTTTTGCTACAGTAACAGCTAGACCAATGAAATGATTCATTACATGTATGGAAGATAGCTAAATACAGTCTTTGTTATCCTGATTTTGAATCAAATTATAAGATGTAAAAGAACTTTATGAATCTGTGAGATTATTAAAACCGAAAGAATATGGAATATTATGCAGACATATGTGTAAATATGTGTAAAAAAATATTCATGTGTAAATACCTCAGTATTTGGTAAACAGGAAGCAGACGATCTAGGAACATCAGATTGCTATCTGCTTTATGGTATACTATAGGATAAACCATATGCAAATATCAGGCCTTTGCATCATGTATTGTAGTTGCTTAGAAAACTTTGACGGAAATTTTGCATATATGTCCATTATGTGTAAAAACCTTAGTATCCGGTAGACAGGAAGTATACAACATAGGCGGGGGCGGACAGGGGGGACGGGGGTACGGAGGTTGAGGGGGCGGTGAGCGAGGGTGAAAGGGGCGGGGAGCGGGGGTAAAGGGGGCGGGGAACGGGGGTGGAAGGGTCGGGGAGCGGGGGTACGGGGGCGGACAGAGGTGACGGGGGTACAGGGGTTGAGAGGACGGGGAGCGGGAATGGAAGGGGCAGGGTGCGGAGGTGGAGGGGGCGGGGAGCGGGGGTGGTGGGGGCGGGGAGCGGGGGAAAAGGACCCACCTGTCCACCCCCTACATAGGGGAATAAAATTATTATATACTCCATATGGTACTATAATTAAGATAAAGCTACATTTATATGCAAAATACCAGGCCTCTGTGTCATGTAGTCGCTTAGAAAACTTCTTTGAAGCGGGGATATAAAAAAACTTACAATTTAAAAAGATAGAAATGTTGATAAAAATAACTTAAAATATCGGGCTTTGGTGTACATAATTTTACAGTACCACCATTCAAGTTACCGAAATTCTTTCTACAGGCCAGTGAGAGACATAGATTTTGTTATTTTCTTTCAAACTTTCCGTCTTATATGCACAAGTACATAGTGTACTTGCTACATACCGAGTTTCATAAATTTCATTGTCATATGTACTTGTAGTTTTTGATGAGCTGAGAGCGGTAACCTGTGATTAAGAAGGGTAATGGAAAAGTCTGAAGATCAATGGGCAATAAATCCCACAAAAAGATTGAGGATAGAAATGTCCTGTTAATTTTGCACAACTACATATTTATAGTGTCCTTGCTGTATATCAACTTTCTTTAAGGAGCTGAGCGGAATAAGTGTGACGGACAGACGACAGGACAATCAGACAGACGGACAGACAGAATAAAAATATGTCTTCCCACCAAAGTGGGAGATTAGCATAACAAAAAAAAATACATTGACTGGAATAATAGGCGCTTGATACTAAGAAATGCTGTATCTGTTAAGAGTAAAAATGTGTCCAAGGATTGTCTTCTGTGTTTAAGTTTTAACAGTACAAAAGTCTGGGTATAGGGATTAAGCATATGGTACAGCTAATAGCGTTTTCGTATACTAGTTCAAGTAAATTCTTCTGACAATATTGGTGAAGCAGAAGGCTCACATTTCGAAGGATAACCTTTAGCAAAAATGTACTACTATGTTGTCTCGAATGAATAATTGTAGGTTATATATAACACAAACATGGGACAAAACAACGAAGCCGAAAAAGATTTGTCAAACTTGCAAAAAATGCAACCAACACTGATGTTAAACAGATGCATATAACCTTGTATAAACCTTCACATCAATAAATACTTCTCAATCTATAACTAACTTTAAAACCCTGTCAGTTGGCATTTTTTATAAAGGGCAGATGGACGAACGAACGAACCTGAACATCAATTTACTTTATTTTTTTAATTCCCGTTTCTTTATGTTGGTTGGGTTGATCGCGTACACTTATTCCACATCTCTTTATCGTCTATATTCAGTATTTCTAGACCAACAGAGTGCTGTGGTTGTCTTTAATCTAACTGGTTTACATTCCTAAGATATTTTTAGTTTTGATACCATAGCTGCCCATGTCTAGCCTCTATGTGAGCTTTAAGTCCGTCTACAGCAGTTTATTGTTCATTGATTTTCAGCCTCAGGCGTCCTTTTCAATCGGGTTTTAATATTTCTAGACCCACAGAATGCTGCGGTTTAATTTAACTAGTTAACGTTCCTAAAACCTTATCATTGGTTTGGATACCCTAGTTGGCCATGTCGAGCCGCTCATTGAGCTTTCAGTCTGTCTACAAACATTGGCTGTCAGCTTCTGATGTTCATTTTAATCGGTTTTAATATTATGGTAACGTACCCAAATTGCACAGGGTCCCAAATTGAAACACTCTATATAAAGAGTTCTAAAACAAGAGGCTTGTTTTGTAATACTAATTTTTCTTTTATATTATTTTGCCTTCTCATGGGGTTTTTGATTACATGATTCCCAGGTCATTTTAAAGGTGATTACTTGATTACAAGAGCAAATATTTAATGATTATTTGATTACTAAGGTTTGGATTTTTGATTACTTGATTCCCATTGGGAAACAGTTTTTGATTACATTTCTAAAAAATATATGATTATTTGATTACTTTGGCAAAAAAATGCTGATTACTTGATTCCTGGTACCCCCCCATGAGGAGCCCCATTATTATCATCTGACTATTTTTAGAAATTATTGAACAAAAATGTTAATCAAAAATCCGTTTCATAATTAGAAAATAAACTTTAGAATTTATATTTTGCTAAATATCATGTGTTACTAATTAATTATTCAGACAACACAATTTATGTGAACACTCCAATAGCTCAACCCGGAACTTTAAAAAAAGTGCTTTCTATCGCTCGAGGATATTTCTTGATCTCAACGATGGCCTGGGGCCACCAATAAAAAATAGAACTTCGGCGTAGGGTTTTCCTACTTTCACTTTTAACAATGAACCATTAGTAATCCCAGGCCACCTAAAGATGTGTGTAAGTAAATTATATTTAAAAAAATATTCGATAACTCTATGCTCCTCAGTCCCCAAAAGACATTTAATATACATTTGGTTACCTTAGACCTTATAACATTATATGTTTATATAAATCTTCGGTTACCTCAGGTCTTATATTTATTTATTTGATTACCTTGGACCCTACATTTATAAATATACGTTCAAATAAGCATTCGATTTTGTCATGCCCCTATATATTGACATTAAGTAGAAGATAATGAGACGTGGAATAAGTGTACAAGGCATTAACGTTAGGCCCCTATAGAAATATACATTGAATCATTGGTTACCCAAGGCCTTCTATAAAAATATAGATTGAAGTTTACACATTGGTTACCCAAGGCCCCCTATAGCAACGACATTTATTTAAACCATTGGTTACATGATGCCAACTATAAGATTGTAAATTGAAGTAAATGATTGGTTACCTAAGGCCCCCTATAGCAGTATACATTGAAGTTTACCATTGGTTACCTGATACTTCCTATAACAATATACATAGAAGTTTACCATTGCTTACCCAAAGCTCCCTATAGCAACGACATTTATGTAAACCATTGGTAGCATGATGCTCACTATAAGATTGTAAATTGAAGTAAATGATTGGTTACCTAAGGCCCCATCTAGCATTATACATTTAAGTTAACCATTGGTTATCCGATGCCCCCTATAACAATATACATTGAAGTTTACCATAAGTTACCCAAGGCCTCCTATAGCAACGACATTTATGTAAACCATTGGTTACATGATGCCCACTGTAAGATTGTAAATTGAATTAAATAATTGGTTACCTAAAGCCCCCTATAGCAGTATACATTGAAGTTAACCATTGGTTACCTGAGGCTTCCTATCACAATATACATTGACGTTAACCATTGGTTACCCATGGCCCCCTACAACAACAACATGTATGTAAACTATTGGTTACATCATGCCCACTATAAAATTGTAAATTGAAGTAAATGATTGGTTACCTAAGGCCCCCTATGGCAGTATACATTGAAGTTAACCATTGGTTACCTGAGGCCCCCTATAACAATATACATTGAAGTTAACCATTGGTTACCGGAGGCCCCCTATACCAATATACATTGAAGTTTACCATTGATTACCTAAGGCCCCCTATAGCAATATACATTTGAAGTTAACCATTGGTTACCTGAGGCCCCCTATACCTACAACATTTATGTTAACCATTGGTTACACCATGCCCAGTATAAAATTGTAAATTGAAGTAAATGATTGGTTACCTCAGGCCCCTTATAGAAGTATACATTGAAGTTAAACATTGTTACCTGCGGCTTCCTATCACAGTATACATTGAAATTTACCATTGGTTACCGGAGGCCCCCTATACCAATATACATTGAAGTTAGCAATTGGTTACCTGAGGCCCCCTATTGCAACAGCATTGATGTTAATTTTTTGCTACCTGAGGCCCACTATATCAATATAAATTGAAATAAACGATACTAGGCTACCCGAGACCCCCTATAGAAATATGCGTTGAAATAAACATTTGCATGTTACCTGAGGCCCCTTGTAGCAATATACATTGAAGTTTACCATTGGTTACCTGAGGCCCCCTATAGCAATATACAATGAAGTTTACCATTGGTTACCTGAGACCCCTTGTAGCAATATACATGAAGTTTACCATTGGTCACCTGAGGCCCCCTATAGTAATATACAATGAAGTTTACCATTGGTTACCCAAGGCCCCCTATAGCCTTGAACATGTTACCTACGGCCCCATACAGCATTGTACATTGAAATAAACAATTGGTTACCTGAAGCCCTCTACAGCAAAAAAAAACAATGTTTGCTCTCGATAGCAATATACATTGGAGTTAACCATTGGTTACCTAAGGTCCCATATAATGCTTTAGCAACGGCATAGATGTAAAGCATGGGATACCTAAGACCACCTATAGCATATTTATTGAAATAAAGAACATTCATAAACTATCAAGCAGACAAAATCAGGAAAAGGAAATACTAGATATAAATAAGATTTATACATGTAGCAACAAACGAGATGTATAACTTGTTTGTTATAATCATTGAAAGCTAATTAATGGTAAAGAATAGCAGATTTTATAAATTAATTATATAATTTAATTAATTCGTGAAGTCTTTTGAGGTAACCTAAAAATGCCTTTATTAAGCGATGTTATGCAGGTTTTGGCATGTTACTACGTACATGTGTGAAAAGTACACCATATCATATATGCAACATCTGATATTTTCACATAATGAAGACCCCAAAAAGTAGACCATTTTTTGTTGCAATATGTCCCTACCTTTATAATAGAGGTTTCCCCCGTGTTTGCTGTACAAATGGTTCATGACATTATAAATACTTCTAGGGAGCCTGAAGTAACCAAACATTACTTTTAATTAAAAAAAACTTTCAACATAGGACCTAGGGTATCCAAAATAGAAATGACAACAAAGTTCCAGACAATAAATTTTGCTACGCCTGACGCGCGTTTCGTCTATTCAGAACTCGACAGAGGCGCTCTACCAAAAATATTAAAAATGCCAAACGCTATTTGATTATGAAGAGCATAGAACAATAAAACCAAAAATACAAAACAAGGGAACCAAATTATTACTAAGATGATCGACCTATGTCTGGGGTATGAAGAACCTTAGGGTTTAGACAATTTTGAAATTCAAACGGATAATTTACAGTTTTGATGTGTTCTCAACACAAAAGTGTTGGTGCCGGAACAGGCTACTACTTTAAATGTATACAAGTATATGGCCTTAGGTAACAAAATGTTATTTGCATGTATTAACTTACATAATAGGTGGCCTGGAGTCACCTATGGTTCATGGTATTATATATACCCTAGGGGCTTGGGGGGAAAATGCAAATAAGAATAAGGCCTAAGGTAACAATATATAGGTTAAACTATATCTATTTATGTCTAGTCCTAGGGAACCTGAGGTAACTTAATGTTTATTTAAATGTATATTTATATAGTGGGCCTTAGGTAACAGTTTACATCAATGTCGTTACAATAGGGACTTTGGGTAACCAACGCTAAACTTCAATGTATATTGTTATAGTGAGCCTCAGGTAACCAATGGTAAACTTCAATGTTTATTACTACAGGGGGCCTCAGGTAACCACATGTTTATTTCAATGCATATTGCTTTAGGGGGCCTCATGTAATCTATCGTTTATTCCAATGTATATTGATAGAGAGGGAATCGGGTAACAGTTTACATCAATACCGTTGCAATAGATGGCCTTGGGTAATCAATGGTAAGTTTCAATGTATATTGTTACAGAGAGCCTTAGGTAACCAATGGTAAACTTCAATTTACAATCTTATAATGGGCATCATGTAACCAATGGTTTACATAAATGTCGTTGCTATAGGAGGCCTTGGGTAACCAATGGTTAACTTCAATGTATATGGTATAGGGGGGCCTCAGGTAACCAATGGTTAACTTCAAATGCATATTGCTATAGGGGGCCTTTTGGTAATCAATGGTTAACTTCAATGTATATTGCTACAGGGGGCCTTGGGTAATCAATGGTTAACTTCAATGCATATTGCTCTAGGGGGCCTTGGGTATCAATGGTTAACTTCAATGTATATTGATATAGGGGTGGAGCTTTGGTAATCAAAGGTTAACTTCAATGTATATTGCTATAGGGGACCTCAGGTAACCAACATTTATATCAATGTCGTTACTATAGTTGCCATGGGTAACTGACGGTCAACTTAAATGTATATTGCTATAGTTATACAAATGGTTTACTCCATTGAATATTGCTATAGTATGCCTCAGGTAACCTTTTGTTCATTACAATTTATTTAGAATAGGTAGGCTCAACGTTATAAATGATTTACACCAATGCAAATTATTACATTATTTTGGGGGCCTAAGGTAACCTTTTGTTTATATCAATGTACATTGTTATTTTTGTGCTTAGACTGCAGATACAATGGAAGTTTAGTCTAATGTTTAAATTATACTATTTATCTAGATAGGATTCATTATTTACTATTCAAAGATTCGTTTTGTTAACAATTAGTAGATTTATACACTATTTTCGTTTTCATACGACTATATTTTGCGCAATAAATAGTCGCAATGAGGCGATGGCCCTGGGCCATCGTTGAGATCAAGAAATATCCTCGAGCCTTTCTATCACTTCCCCAACAGATTACGTCATAGAGACTTAAGATTTTTAAATTAACTTTGTTTTAAAGGTCAGTTATGTTTGTATTTGGTGGTTTTAAATATATAAAAGATGTAAATGCTTCATTTACAATTAACTGTGCATAGTCATGTTGCTGATTTAGCTGTTAACAAGAAAATACATGATCATATAGCTGTTTAGGGGAATGCAGTGCAATTTTTAAAAAATCTGGCCAGCAGTCATAACATGCCCTAAAAGTTTTAAACTAGCTTTTCTTTAGTAGATTTTTAATGAAAATAAATTAAAGTAATTACTTTAAATAATGAAGAACGATTTTTAACGAAAAACTTAAAGAGTAAAATGTTTATCTCATGTGCAATTTGGGTATCGCTATTGAGAAACATTAGGGTAATTCCAGGGTGTCTTTGTCTTTAATTGAAGTCTTTTATTTCTGTAACAAATATCAAAATTCTTTTTGTATGGATAAATATAGTAAACTTTACTCTTAAAACACAACCGACCAAAATAATTAAGAGAAGTGTTTAGGTAAAGATAAGAGACATAACCGTCAAAGTTGTTGCAATTTGATTACCGTCACGTTAGGCAAATAGAATGCCGTGGTTTACTTTGGCAAATTTGGTTTTCATTCCTTAGACCTTATGGTTGGTTTTAATACCCTAGTTGCCCATGCTGAGCCGCTCCCTGAGCTTTTAGTCCGTCTTCAGATGTTAATTGTCATTGTTTTTAAGCAAAATTTTTACTCTATATGCCAAGAAGCAGAGGTACCAATGGGGTATCCAAATGTCAAAAGTCCGAAAGGGCGGAGACAAAACCAGTAAACAACAACAAGACGGGACAAAAACAGACAGCATGTAAAACATTGAAACACAAAATAACTGAATATCAACATGATCAATCAACAACGCGAAATCCAGTCGAAACAAGAGAGAACTCAAGAATATGAAAAAAGATCAATTTTTCACCTTTAGTGGGCCATAACCCCTATAGGGTGGTCATCTATCAACTTCGACCAAATGAAGACTGTTTTAGAACTCAATGATCTGAAGGTTTCAGCAAGCACCTGCTGAAAACCAGAGGTACCAATGGGGTATCCGAATGTCAAAAGTCCGAAAGGGCAGAGACAAAACCAGGTAACACCAACAAGAACGGGACAAAAACAGACAACATGTAAAACATGGAAACACAAAATAACTGAATATCAATCAACAACGCGAACTCCAGTCGAAACAAGAGTGAACTCAGGTGCTCCGGAAGAATAAGCAGTTCCTGCTTGCTAAAGCACACCCGTCGCATTGCCAATAGTCCTTCAGCGTGTCAAATCCGGTAAAGGAAGACAAAACAAAACCCTATGACAAACCAACATCTGCACTCATCTGAGAGATCAAAATCCCATATTTGTCTATAAGTGCATGATGTCTTCCGTAAAATTTCTTGAGTGAAGACAGCAACCGAGGAGCAACATAACCCTGTGTGAGAAATTTTTGCGTCAGATGTGTCGCCCTGCTAAGGAAATCGATGTAAGTCCCGCACGCTCTGGAGTAACGAATCAATTGAGATACGTAAACTCCATAAGCTGGAGCGGACGGAATGTTGCTACATAAGAAGTGAAAGTTGACGATTGGAAAGTTGAAGTCATCACGTTTGTCATAGAGCCTTGTTGAAAGTCTTCCTTGAGAGTCAATTTCGATATGTAGATTTAAATATGAAGCAGACTTCCTGGAATCCGTTGTGTCCTTTATCTCCAGCTCCTGGGGATATCTGATATGGAGTAAGTCACCCAATTGAGATTTGTTTAGTGAAAGGACATCATCAATATAACGGAACGTGAGGTTGAAAGAGAGAGCTAGTCTACGGTCTTTTTTGTCTAGAAGGGATTGTAAGAAGTCTGTTTCATATGAATGAAGAAACAATCAGCAAGGAAAGGTGCACAATTAGTGCCCATTGGAATCCCTATTGTTTGCTGAAAAACACGTCCACGAAACTGAACAAATATGTTGTCAAACGAAAGTTGAAAGTTGAAAGTTGAGCATGTCGATTATTTGGTCTTCTGTAAATTTGTTCTTTTTCTTAGACTCATTGATTACAAAAATAAGTCTTGGTATAATCGACTACAAGATATTTGTACCTGCGTTTTCCATTCTTTTTTAAAAAGCTGCGTTTAATCAGCTGTGCCAATCACGATTTCAGTTGTTCATGTGGAATAGAAGTGTAAAGTGTGGAAAAATCGAATGTTTTGATGTTGTTACAAGATGAAACTGATTTAGAGTTAAGAATCTCCATCAGTTCTTTCGAATCGATCAGGATCCACATTAGATTGACACAATTTCTAGAATAACAACAATTCTATCCGCAATAGTTTCCATTATATTGGCTAAAATCATTTTATTCGCCTGCAAAGGGCCATGATCCATATAAGGGGTCATCATAAAACTTCAACTCATTGTGAATTCTAGTAGAACTTCTCAAGCTTAAGAAGTTTGCATCATATTTTCTCTTTCTATTATAATTTGGATTAATAAGCCAAAAACTGGGGTCTGGCCACCTGTTTTACTTTTAGCAATGGTGGCCATGTTTTTTTCGGTAGGCAGTCACCAATTTTTGTAATCCTATTGATGATGTGTACAAGTTTCAAAGCAATCCCTTTAGTAGTTTCATGGATTTGTATAACATGTTAACAACGACGACAGTTTTGCCAAGTTATGGCAATTGATCACATGAACCTTCGGGTGAGCTCCAAGTTCGTCGTTTTTTTTTCTCAATTCAAATTGCTGAGTTATTAGTCATTATAATTCATTTTACTCTATGTTCTATTCTTAGTGAAAGTTGTCATATTTTGATCGAATCTGTTTTAAAATGAAGATAGTTTGTTGTTTATCATTAAATTTCAGGTAAATCGGTTCAGTGATTTCAAAGAAGGTTTTAAAAACTGTTTAGAGACAACTACTGAAGACTTACGTACAGATGGTAGATCTCACATGGGATTTGACCAGCTGATCACAAAAGTGTCAAATTTGGGGAAAATACAAAGAAGACAATATATCTTTCATAGTTTGTCAAATCTTCTTCAAAATTGTTGCTTATCACTTTAACCCCCAATGCTTTTTTTCTCAAGGTTTCATAGTTAATTGTAAAATAAAGAAGTAATGTGTCCATGTGTCCTACAAGTCTGAAAGTCTCTTAGGACGTACAGTTTTTCATACTAAACAAAGTTTCAAATCATTCTTACTTATAAGGAAAGGTTGAGGGAAATTTTCTTGTAAATCTTTATATTGGCCCAGTCCCATACTTCTGTATTTTGACAGTAGATTCACACAAGAGGATGTTTGAAAAGGGAAACAAAGTGATGGCAATAGCCAGGTGATCTAAAAGTTTATAAGGCAAAAGTAGACAACAAAATCTAAATATAATTTTATTAAGCGAAATATAAATAATAGGTACAAACTACAATCAAACAAAGCCAGTGTAAACATTTAATGTGAATGATGATAAGGCTGGACTTTTTTATTTTTTTAAAATAAAGACTTTTTGTATTTATGAAATAATTCAAACATTTTATAAAATGGGTCAAAGACAAAAATGGACGGATTTCGTTTAAAAAGAAGTAGGTGAGCGACAGACCTGAAATCACATTCCACATTATGGGAGCCCATGTTGATGCTGCATGCCAAATATCAAGAGGCTGTGATTAGTAATTGCTAAGAAAACTGTTATGAAAATTTTCTACTATTGGACATTATTGTCAAAAATTAACTAAAATGGTAAACAGGATGTAGATGTGTGACAGACCTGAAATCGCATCCCACGTTATGGGACTTCACCCTGATACTGTATACCAAATATCAAGTGGCTATGATAAATACATGTAGTTGCTGAGAAAACTGTTAAGAAAATTTTCTACTACTGGACATTATTGTCAAAAATGAACTAAGTCAGTAAACAGGAAGTAGGTGAGCGACAGAATAGAAATCGCATCCCATGTTATGGGACCTCACCCTGATGCTGTATACTAAATATCAAGCGGCGTTGATAAATAGCTGCTGAGAAAACTGTTACGAAAATTTTCTACTATTGGACATTATTGTCAAAAATGAACTTACTAGTCGGTAAACAGGAAGTGGGTGAGCGACAGACATGAATTCACATCCCATGTTATGGGACCCCACCCTGATGCTGTATACCAAATATCAAGTGGCTGTGATAAGTATTTGCTGAGAAAACTGTAACGAAAATTTCTTCCCCTCCCGCACGCTGCCCGCCCAACATTCACCATTTTATAACCCGGATTTTTCAGTCCGTGAAATCCAGCCAAAAATTATGGATTACATCTTTGATTAATCAATTTGAACAAGTAAATAATAAACAATTCATTTTAGCACTAAGCAATGGATACTTTATAATCTTTGTTTGCTCTGAGAATAACAATAACATACTACCAAAAATATGTTTTAAAATACAGGTTTTGAATCAAAATCAAATTACACCAATTTCAACAAGAAACTATAAATGAATGAAAGAACCTTAGTGAGCACGCTCACATACCCCACGCGTCCACATAATGGACAGAGAATATCTATTTCGAGTTAGGAATAAAAAAGTCAGAGTTGTTTTCTTTCCAAGTCAGCTCATTAAACAGGAACAAAATGAGTGACAGACCTGAAAAAGTATCCCACCATAAGGGACTCCTACCTAAAGCTACATACAAAATATCAAAAGCCTAAGATTAATAGTTGCTGAGAAATCTGTGACGAAAATTTTCAACCCTGAAAATTAAGTGAAAAAAATCCAAGTCGGCTTGTTTACCAGGAAGTAGCTCATCGACAGACCTGGAAATGTATCCCACCATATGGGACCCCTACCTGAAGCTACATACCAAATATTAAAAGCCTACAATTAATAGTTGCTGAGAAATCTGTGATGAAAATTTTCAACCCTGAAAATTCAGTGAAAAAGTCTAAGTCAGCTCTTTAAACAGAAAGTAAATGATCAACAGACCTGAAAACGAATCCCACCATATGGGACCCCTACCCAAAGCTATATACCAAATATGAAATACCTACAATTAATAGTTGCTGTGAAATCTGTTACGAAAATTTTCAACCCTGAAAATTTAGTGAAAAAAGTGTAAGTCGGCTCGTTAAACAGGAAGTAGATGATCGACAGACCTGAAAACGTATCCCACCATATGGGACCCCCACCTGAAGCTACATACCAGATATCAAAAGCCTAGGATAAATAATAGCTGAGATATCAGTTACGAAAATTTTGATCACGGACAGACGGACGGACGGACGGACGGACCAGTCAAAAACATTATACCCTTCGCAACTTCGATGCGTGGGGTATAAAAACTACATTGTCAGACTCAACATATACTATTAATATAGAGAAATATACAAGAGGAAGGTATATGATCTAAAACACAATAGGAATCATTTTTTGTTTAAGAATAAGTTCATTTAATGATCTGATTAAATGATGCTTTCAAGTAACAATTTTGAAAATACCACAAAGTGTTAATTTAACTTTGTGGAATATCTTATGTTTAAACAAATACCACAAAGAAGTGTACAAACAGCTATTTTAAAAACAATCCAAAATGGTCATATTGGAATATAACAAACTCAAACATTTATTTCCCCAATCTTTTTTCATACATTAAAATTCTCCATCATTGGAATTCCTTATAACAGGTGATGCTTCAAAAACTTGGTTATTATGCACATATGTAATGTTACAATAAAGTCCTTACTTCAAAACTTTGGTGATAATGTACATATTTATTGTTACAATTAAGTCCTAACTTAATAAAAACCTTGGTAATTATGTACATATGTATTGTTACAGTAAAGTTGTTACTTCAAAACCTTGGTCATTATGTACATATGTATTGTAACAATAAAGTTGTTACTTCAAAACCTTGGTTATTATTTACATATGCATTGTTACAGTAAAGTTCTTACTTCAACACCTTGGTTATTATGTACATATGTATTGTTACAGTAAAGTTGTTACTTCAAAACCTTTGTATTATGTACATATGTATTGTTACGATAAAGTCCTTACTTCAAAACCTTAGTTATTATGTACATATATATTGTTACAATAAAGTACTTACTTCAAAACCTTGGTTATTATGTACATATGTATTGTTACAATAAAGTTCTTACTTCAAAACCTTGGTGATTCTGTACATATGTATAGTTACAAAAAAACTCCTTACTTCAAAACATTGGTTATAATGTACATATGTATTGTTACAAACAACTACTTACTTCAAAACATTGGTTATTATGTACATATGTATTGTTACAAAAAACTCCTTACTTCAAAACCTTGGTTATTATGTACATATGTATTGTAACAATAAAGTCCTTTCTTCAAAACCTTGGTTATTATGTACATATGTATTGTTGCAATAAATTAAAGTCCTTATTTCAAAACCTTGGTTATTATGTACATATTTATTGTAACAATAAAGTCCTAACTTCAAAACCTTTGTATTATGTACATATGTATTGTTATGATAAAGTCCTTACTTTAAAACCTTAGTTATTATGTACATATATATTGTTACAATAAAGTCCTTACTTCAAAACCTTGGTGATTATGTGCATATGTTTGTTACAATAAAGTCCTTACTTGTTACAATAAAGTTCTTACTTATAAACCTTGACATATGTATTGTTAAAATAAAGTCCTAACTTCAAAACCTTTGTATTATGTACATATGTATTGTTACGATAAAGTCCTTACTTCAAAACCTTGGTTATTATGTACATATATATTGTTACAATAAAGTCCTTACTTCAAAACCTTGGTGATTATGTACATATGTATTGTTACAATAAAGTCCTTACTTCAAAACCTTGGTTATTATGTACATATATATTGTTACAATAAAGTTATTATTACTTCAAAACCTTGGTTAGTATGTACATATGTATTGTAACAATAAAGTCCTAACATGAAAACCTTGGTTATTATGTATATATGTATTGTTACAATAAAGTAAACTTCAATTAAGTTTTATCATCTGGATTTCACCAAAAACGCTTTTCCTTTAAGTGATTGAAATTAAGCAGCTTAAATTTTGGGTGCTTTTTCATTTTTTGTGTAGAAAAAATATCAGAAACTGAAAATTGAAAAGTTTCAGATTAAAATGATCTGTCTCTTCCACTTGACATTCAATAAAAAAAATTAACTCGATTGTTGTATTTTTGAACATTTTCTGATTAAAAGAAATGTGGGTACAATTAATTTCCCATAAGCATGCAGTTTCCTTTTTCCATGAGTATATTGTTACAATGAATACAGTACAAAGACTATCAAAGGTCACAATAGGTAACAATATATGTGTACATATGTATTGTTACAAAAACAACCTCCTTTCTTCAAAACCTATGCTATTATGTACATATGTGTTGTTACAAAAAACTCCTTACTTCAAAACCTTGGTAAGTATGTACATATGTATTGTTACAAAAAAGTCCTTACTTCAAAACCTTGGTTATTAATTTATTATGTCCATATATATTGAAACAATAAAGTCCTAACTTCAAAACCTTGGTGATTATGTACATTTGTATTGTAACAATAAATTCCTTAATTCAAAACCTTGGTTATCATGTACATATGTTTTGTTACAATAAAGTCCTTACTTCAAAATATTGGTTATTATGTACATTTGTATTGATACAATAAAGTTCTGACTTCAAAACCTTGGTGATGATGTACATATGTATTGTTACAATAAAGTCCTTGGTGATTATGTACATATGTTCTGTAACAATAAAGTCCTTACTTTAAAACCTCTCTTAATATGTAAATATGAATTGTTACAATAATGTTCTTACTTCAAAACCTTGGTTGTTATGTACATATGTATTGTTACAATAAAGTCCTTAATAAAAGCTTATCAAAAAAACATGTGTACATGAACAGTGCTATGATACAGAATATCTTGAAATTAGGTAGTGTCAATCTTGAAACCACAAAATCACACTATAAAATCAACATCAATTTGTTTTATCATCATGTTATAAGTGGGTGAAATTAAAAAACTGAAATTTTTGGGTGCTTTTTCATTTTTGATGTAAAAAAAATATCAGAAACTGAAAATTGAATAGTTTCAGATTGTAACCCAAAATTATCTTCATCACCCACTTCACATTCAGTAAAAAATTCAATTTGATTGTTGTATTTTTAAAGATTTCCTGATTAATAGAAATGTGGATAAAATTAATTTCCCATTAGCATGCAGTTTCTTTTTTCCATGAGTATATTGTTACAATAAATACAGCACACAGACTATCACAGGTCACAATAGGTAACAAAGTATAGGTACAAGTAAGTGTGATATGTGTACATCATATGTATACAATTACTATAACTGTATGCATACATTCATGACATTGTTAGAATAATGACATTTTTAAGGCAGAACTTAGTGCTTGATATATGTTCACCATATGAATAACAATAACATTTTCCTTAAAGTACAAAATATGTATTCGAAAAAAATATAGAAAAGTGTATAAGTGTCTGTCATTGATCAGTCAGAGATCTAACTCTATAGAGTTATTTTTGAAAATAACTAGCACATGTTATTAAAGGAAACTCTGTGGGTATGACACGAGTTGTCTGCTCCTAGCATATCTTAATTTGATAACACATGCCTGTTATTTTAATTCTGTAATAACATACATGTGTTATTTCAAGTACTTTTTCAATGAAAAATATGATTTTTCAATGTTTCGACTTACATAATTTGATTAAAGTTCAAATTGCATGAAGGATAAGAAATAGACCCACATTTTCCTGCATAGCTTATCTGTTTTGTTTCATTAAGTAATGAATGGCAGGCATTTTTCTGACCAAAAATGTCTTTTTTTCACCAAGTTCAAGTTAATTTTTCATCCCATGCGCACAGGATTTGGTTCCTGTGCACACTAGAATTAGATAGATACACCTTTATAGAATGTAGATCAGTTAAAATACTGTCTGAGCAAGCATGGGAAATCTCTGCGCAAAGCCTCTGAAGTAGAGATGGTGTTAGTCTGTAATAACAGCATATTGTTATTACAGAACAACATCTTGATGTCATAACACACACTTGTTATGCCTTATAATATGGTTGTTAGCAATGCAAATTATATATACTTCATTAAATAAATAATGTAACTGATATAAGAAATTTTAAGACATGTATGAAACAAAATCTCAACTATTTGTGTTACACAAAACAAAAATAACAACCAAATGTTAAAAAACTTTTATTGTGATTTCTTCTGTAATAACATATGATAGTTATTTTCAAAAATAACTCTATAGAGTTAGATCCTTGACTGTTGATTAACACCATTCATATAATCAAAACATATTAATAATTCAAATATTCAAAATGTGACCAATAATTCCAGTTTATGCTTAATGAGAAACATGTGACAATAAATCTGTTTGATTTGGTGTGTAGTTTCTTTACATCTTGTAAGTGAAACATGAAAGTATTAAAGGTTTGTAACAATCAGAAACAGATTCATGTTCCAATACCTTACACAGTTTTTATCCTGTCATTTTTTTGCAATAAACAACTTAAACATCAAGACATATATTGTATATTCAGTCTAAAATATTTTTATGCTATAAGTATTTAATCGACAGATTGGTATTTTTGTAAAAGTTCTACTATGTCTTCATGTCTTGATTCTATTGCTACATCAATTGGAGATATCCCGTGATTTACTTTTCCTCCATTCTTAAGCAGGAATTTTACAACATCATAATGTCCATTCCATGAGGCAGCCCACAGAGGTGATACATTATACATAGAACAGAGGTTCACATCCCCACCATGGTTAGCCAAGCAAGAAACAATATCAAGATGGCCTTCCCATGCTGCAGCAAACAGAGGTGATTCATTATACTTAGTACAGAGGTTCACATCCCCACCATGGTTAACCAAGTAAGAAACAATATCAAGGTGTCCTCCCTCTGCTGCAGCAAACAGAGGTGATTCATTATCATTAGTACAGAGGTTCACATCCCCACCATGTTTGACCAAGAAAGTAACAACATCAAGGTGTCCTCTCCTTGCTGCAGTGTACAGAGGTGATTCAATTCTATTAGAACAGAGGTTCACATCCCCACCATGTTCAACCAGGTAAGACACCACATCAAGGTGTCCTCCCTCTGATGCTGCAGTCAATGGTGTGTAATAAGGTTTATTTTCAGGGTTAACTATTCCATTCATCTCTAAAAGAATCTTAACAGCAGACATGCTACCAACATTGCACGCTGCTGTAAGTGGTGTATGATGTCTATGATAATTAAAGTAAGGAAGCATACCATCACCCACTGCTGATACATTTACATCATTACTTTCTGTATACTTCAATAAAACCTGTAAAACATCTTCATTACCACTGTAGACTGCTAAGGTGAGTAACCGTGAATGTTCTGATAGGTCAGATCCAATTACAGATGTCTTTATATCATGTTCACCGAGGACATAATCTATGATACACTGTAAAAGATGACTGTGGCCGTAGTATATAATGAAGCTGATTATACGTATGGAATAATCCTCATCATCCTCATCATCATCATCTTTAATGTTTAATGTTAACCCTAACAACAGATTCTGGCGTGTTTGTTCATCATAATTACAAGTACCCTCTTCCTTGATTTCTGCCATCTTTTCACTCTGTTGTGTTATGTGGTCTAAATCACCTTCCATTACTGTAAGGAACATTTCTTTGAATTGTTGATATGACAACGTGTTCTTTAGAACGTCCATGAAGACATTAACAAATTGTCTATGTGACAGAGTAGGGTTGGTAAATACATCATACAGCTTTCCATCTTCTATATCTTTCAACAGTCGGTCAGCTAAAATTGGATACATGTCTTCTGTGACTTCAATACTAAGTTGATCAACGGATTCTCCTCCTGATATAACAAGTTTGTTCCGAACAAAGGTACTGGACATGTATTCTATCATGAGATCTACATGTTGTTTTCCAAAATGGTACGCAACAATTTCATATATGGAGTCATGGATAAATGTGAAGTGTGTAGGTGTGTCAGGGTTTAATTTCGTTGGTAATATTATGTTAGGGTTTGACATGAATGTGAAGATATCGATAACTTCATATATGGAGTCGTGGTCAACAGATTCAGTGAGGTATGTTCCAGATAAATGTTGTAGTGCTTGGTTTATCTGACTGTTGGTTGGGTTGGCAGAATCACTGCATAAGTCAAAGACTTGGTGTGTCAAATCCTTATTGATGGATTTCAAAGGTTTGTCCATTCTTAGTATTTTCTTGGAGTTCATCATACAGAGGACCAAAACTGCATATTGTGTTTTCTCCATTTTTGCCATTTTTTCCAGTTCATCTTTAACACACTCCACTGGGTGATGAAAAAATGCTTTGGGGTTCTTAAAATATTTATCTGTTGCTGCAAAAAGTCTACATGACAATGGAAACATAAAATGGCAAGTCTCAAATGATAAATTATTGAATTTTTCCTTAACATCTTTGTTTTTACAGTGGTTTTGAAATATGTTCATTTTGTCAAAGTCAGATAACTGAATTGACTCATTATCTATATTAACAAAATTTTCTAAAACAAAACACCCCATGTCATTAGCTTGATTATAAACCAATGTTCGGCTAGTACAAATTAGTTTTGATTGTTTACCTATTGCTGACAAAATACTGGTTTTTGTGTTATTCAATTTGTTATATAATGATACATCAAAAGAAAAAACGCCTAAAACATCGTCAAGTACAAAAACCTGAGACACAGACTTGTTACCAAACTGAACAATGTCCTCTGGTTGACAAATAGGTATCACTTCAAATTTCAGTTTCTGGTATTCCAGGGCAATGTGTCTTGCAATGCTTGTCTTCCCAGCTCCAGGACCTCCTACTATTGTCACAATCTGATGATCCTTGACTTTGTCTGTAACTTCTATTACAGCTGCTGTTCTACTGTAGAACACCAAATCTTCTGCTGCCCATGCATCTAGCTGAATGATCTGGCCATCTGAAAAAAAATAATGCAAAATATATAAATGCTTGCTGCCCCACAACTATGCCATGAGTTAAATATAAAGTTGATAGCAATCACCTGACTAGAAATATGATTATTATAGGAACACTAAAGTTAACAGACAATGTAGACAACAACACCATATCATAATTCATCTGCAAATATTTTGCTGTTCATGTATGAAAAGTGTGATGGAATTTAAACAATAGTTCGACAGAAAAATTTAGTTAATGGTTAACAGGAAGTAGATGTCTGATAGATCTAAACAAGAGTTAACACTAAAGTATATCTCGCCTGTCGGCACCATCAGAAAGAATTAATCTTTTTTACTTCCACTATATTATGAATTAACATGGATTTTCAGTTGTCCAACTATCAGCAACCTAGGCGTATTAGTTGCTGAATAATACACTAAGTGAATGAAAAGTGTGACAGATTTTTTTTATTTTTGGTAAACAAGCAGTATATGTGTAATGGATCCTAAATCATATCTCACTATACATTGTGTACATACCAAGCTTGTAACTAAATATAAGCAAAGTAGAAATAATAGTTACCAAGTTATAATCATACAAATAGTGGGACGGAAGTAAACTTTGGCAGACAAAAATTAGGTTTTCATTTAACTTGAAGTAGATATCTGATTGATCTAGAAATATATCCCACTATGTATTATGTCAATATCAAGCTTGTGACAAAAATTAGATCAGTAATGAGTAAACAAAAAGGGGAAAAGAAAGCAGACAGAACTATGGAATCACAGAACTACAGACAGACAAAGGTAAAACAGTATATCCTCCTCTTCTTTGAAGCGGGGTACACAAAATATTATAACCAAATCGTGTCTTTGGTTTGTGTTGATGATTATAGTTTTGTAGTTGTGTGTGTTGTTTGTTTTTTTCTGATGATTTTATGTGTACCAAGTTTGTTTTTCAGGATTAGAGTTAACAACAATATTTGATTGCACCTTTGGTACAACTTTGGTACACCTTTGCTTCTTGCAATTAGAAACATCAACTCAAGTAAAGCAACTAGTTTATACAATAATGTTAAACTACAGGGCTTTTATGGTTTTTGCAAAGTGACGTTGATTTAAAATTCAATAATCATACCAGAAAAAAAACTGTTTTCCAGGAAGATGAAACATTTGACTCTCAAACATTAGAACATGTAAATTTCCCATTACAACAAATCGTCATCACTCCTATGGACCAATAATTCTTACCTCTGATATGTTTTGGTATGTGTTGTGGAACTGGCCGAGTCTCCAGATCTTCTATTCTTGCTTGTTGGTCTTTCTGAATTTTTATTATGTCTTCAACCTCTTTCTGTAAATCTTTTACATCTTTCCTAAATTGTAGGATATCTTCCACCATTTGGCTTCTGATATCTTGGTCCAGTCTTTTGTGTTCTAAATCGTTTACTTCAGTAGTAAAGGATCCTTTGCTCAATCTCTGTATTGCCTGTAGAAGATATTGCAATTCTAAATGCATGAATTATTTGAGGATTTTTAAAGATATGCTTTTGAGATTCAAAGGTAAAGAAATGTCAAGGTCATTTGGTAATTGACTGAGCGCATTTTCCTATGGACCAACCAAAGTGATTTTTGATTGATTTCTATCTCGCAGATAAGTGCAGATCTTGGTTTGTCATGGAGTTTTGTTCGGTCTGCCTTTACTGGATTTGACACACTGAATTGAGAATATGCAAAGCGACGATATGCTATAGCAGACAGGAACTGCTTACTCCTACGGCGCACCTGAGTTCACTCTAGTTATGACTTGAGTTCACTTGTTGATTTCTGTTCAGTTGATTTCTGGTGCTGTTCTTGTTGACTTTTGACACCTTGGTGCCTCTTTGCTTCTAACATAGTCATTGAGAAACAGACTAACCATAAAAGACTGAACACAAATCAATTTTGTCAGTCATCGAGTGTAAAATGAGGTCAAGGTCAGATATCAAGTGACGGATGCAATAACCCTAATTTAATTCATCATTTCTTAAATATCTGATGCAGAGCTATTATAATTTTCAAGTAACTCATATTCCACTAAACTCTTACAAAAAAGATCACATCAAGTTTCATCAAACTCCATCAAGCGCTTTAAGATTAGTTGCCCTTATGACCTAGATAGACAGACCTACCTTGGTTGTTATCATCACTCAACCAGTGATGTCTTGGGGGTTTTTCCCCCAAATTTATGACATTTTATTGCCCTTTGACATGATTTGTACACTTTTTCTACAACAGCTCTGTCCATTTTGCCCCTTTTGTAAAATGGTTAGGGACAAATAACCAAAATGCATTAGGAAAATCCCTATGGTGATTAGTTATATTACATCAAAATTTCAAAATTCACAGCACTGTTAAGGATTATCACGTCTATTTTTTTTACATCTCTTTTATTCTGTCTGACCATGCGATAAATGTTTTAGGCTTAACACATAGGGTTTGTATACCTTTGTAATAGGGACAGATTTTGTTAAAATATTATTATGTAAATGAATTCTTTATTTTTCTGATTTTTATAAAATCAAATTTAGATTTTATTTTTACTTAGTTAAACTAATTATATTAAGTGTCAAAATAAGCTGAGTAAAATTACTTATTAATAATTGCTTCTATCTAATTAGGGTTTTAAAGAATAGATTTTTGTTAATTAATTTTTCTTGTAATTTGACATTGAGCTGAGTATTAATTTCAAACTTTTATGAAACTTTGTAAATTAGGGTAAATATTTCAAAATGAGTTCTTTTCAGTCCATCATATAAATTCATGACCCAATCAAAGAAACAGCAGTAAGTTCGTACACATGACACCGTGAGGATTCCACAGGTGCTATAAGGGGCAGCGGTGACAGTCAAACATTCTGGCTGCTGACAAAGAGTGAGCATCAAACTGAAAAAAGTCGCCACTTCAGGACATGAACAAGACTGGACCAAACCGCCTACACAGCAGCATTCAACTCAAATTTATTGGACTTTCGAAACTGTGCTAACTTTTATTCTTTGGACTTTTAAATATTTCATTTGGACTTTGAATCAAATTTAATTGTGAAATTCTAAACTTTGGACTTTGTGAAATCTTCAACTTTGAATCATTTTTGTTATTGATTTTAATATTGAATTTTGTTTATATAAATTGTTAAAACTTGTTGTTTTGTCTGATATTAGAATGCCACGCCACACCCGCATTGTCCCGTGGGTCTTTGCACTGCCAAACCTAGTTTCCCCCTAGGGTGGTGCGTGGACTATGCGATGACACCTTGAATGCTTCAATTTTGGGGCAAGCCTAGCAAAGCCTTATGTAGTCTATAAAGTAGTGAAGATTTTCGCGTTTTTTTTTCAGTCTAGACGGAGTGATTTTCCTGCATCCAGTCAGGCAAAAAGCGTTATTTTCTATATTACTTTTCAATATTTGTTAACATGAAACACACTTTTATAAATTTCTAGTTTTTTGGCATTTTATATGACTGGCACAAGTTTTGTTTATTCCTTTGCATTTTACTTGATGAATTATTTAGTTAGAGGAGATAGAATATACATTATGTATTCAACTATTACTTCATCGGTTATTTCTCTTATTTGATTGGTCGATGCAAGGATTTTGTTGGGTTCATTCATAAAATTTAATAAAAAATACACATCAATGGGAGGAGTCCATTTTAATCGAAGGGATGTTTCAATCGATTCCATTTTTGTATTGTGTTCATTTATGTGAGAGCATCTGCATTTGACCATCCCTACTTCGCTCACCAATTATTTTGCAAATATTTGAACAATAAACTTTAACAGAGAATAAATCTACTATAGCACTTATATATATTTCGCTTGCCACTAAAGGCTTTAGCACTTTGATTTGTACTAGTTACTTACCTGGCTGAGCTCAGTCCACATGATACTAAAGACACCCTGCTCTATTTTGCAATGCTCAATATGAGCTAGGAGATTCCTATACTTTCTGATACGCTCCACATCATCTTCATCTGATATATCACTGGCCTGTGGAGGGAATCCCCAACCTCGAGCTGGTTGGGTGACATTTAATGTATTTCTGGTCAACTTATAGAGGAGCGAGAAATCAAATGTTGATGATGCAGGCAACATTGGTATCGCTACAAAACATAATGATATCAGATATTTCTATTTTCTTTGTGTGTTTAAATTGTAAATCTTCATTTGGCAGAGCAGAAACTTTAAAAGATTTGCTAGTTGACAATTTTGTTATGTAGGTAGAAAGTCTATTAGACTCGAGTAAAATGAAGGGAGAGGTTTGTGAAGCTTCTGAAGTTGAACATTTTAGCCAGCATTTTTTTTTTCGTTATCTGGAAATTAATAGTTTTACATTTTATGAGCCCAAAACTAAAAGGGGGAATCCCTTCGTTCTATTGGACACTTTTGTAAAGTCTCTTAACATGTATTTTTAAGCACAAAAAAGGTTTTCTATATCTGTAATCTTTTCCATTGTATATGTGTAAACACCTAAGTATGTGGTAAACATAGAGTCTGAGACCTAGGAGCATAAAATTGGTATGCACCACACGGTACTATAGGATAAAACTATATGCAAAATATCAGACCTTTGGGTCATGTAGTTGCTGAGAAATCTGTGAAGGAAATTAATCTAGGGACGGACAGATGGACATGATGGATGGACGGACAAAAGACAGACAGAGTAATTCCTATATACCACCCCCAGATTTTGTTTGCGGGGAATATAAAAATGTTAGATATAAGGAGGCTTCAATTGATCTAAAATTCCACTCATATTTGATTTAATGTATTTACCTGGGAAGAGTAAGTTAAGCTGGTCCTTGTTACATTTCATTGGTTGTGTATATCTTAAGTTGTGTTCATGTGTGCTTAGATGGCCATGTAATGAACCTGGTGGCACATGGCTATCAAAATAATGGCGGACAGAATCTGTGCCAATGTTCAAACACAAAAGATATATCCTTAAATAGTTTGTTTCTTCAGATAAAACAGCGCTTGTTGTATCTAAAATAAAAGTGTAAAACTATAAGAACTTCATATAATCAAATATGACTTCGACAAAATAAAACTCATACATGTACTACCACTTTAAATAAAAGAGGGGAATTTATACATATAATGTTTTAAAACATCTGCAATTTGTCGGATGTTAAAATTTTAGCAATATTTTGACAATTCAAAAAATCTAAACGACAGTTTTATACCACATATGCTCATATTCAACTATACCATTTTTGTTACTTCTTTGGTGTCAGATGATTTTACATTTGAAAAAGTTTATGAACTGAGGGTCGTCAGATGCTGGACACCAAATGATGGCTGATTGGTTTGAACAAAATTAATCTAAATACTATAAAAAATAATGACATGAGGAATAGGTGTACCCAACACAGCCTGCATAAACAAGTGGAAATCTTAATACTAAAATGAATATGCCCAAAAGACATAAAACCCCATCTTGCTACATTTATTTGGGATGGATGGACAACACTGCAAGTTTCAATGAACTTAATACAGAGTAAACCTACCAACATTGATTGTCAGTGGGTTGCTGGAGACTTGGTCACCCTCAAATGTTAATTTACAGACATACACTCCAGAGTCTTCAGATTTAACATGATGGACAGTCAGTGATGGAGTATCTACAGTACCACCACTATATTTGTCTGGAGTCAGCTGAATGTCCTCCCCAGATTCTCGATATCTGGTCCATAGAACAGCTGAAGGTGTAGACTCTCCATTAAAAGTACAGGTCAGGATCAGTGAACTTCCCTGTACGACTGTGGTCTCCTCAGATGATATTGTAACTTTTTTTGGCTCTGAAAATGTGGAAACATGTGGAAAGATAGAATAATTAATATTAGATGACCAATGAAGTTGTACAAATTGAGAACACTCCATACCAATTTGGACTCAATATTTAGGAAAGGTATTAAGTCCTGATATAAAATTACAAATAACAAAACGCAGGTATAAACGGTTAATTTGGATATGCTATGTATCAATATTTCAAGGAGTAACCTCTCATCATTAGCATTTTAACCAAAGCATTGGAAGGTCTAATTCCAAAACAGTTGAAAACGAAAAGTACTCAAAACCAAAACGTTCGAACAAGGAAGCCAAATCCAGCACCGAGGATACCGACCATGTGCAGACAAGTTAGGGTTAGTTAAGACAAGTTAATCTTTGAAATTCAGGAAAAAGTAATGAAAAATGGTAAATTTTGAATTTTTTAGGGCAATAACTTCTAAAAGGAATGGTCCTACAGCTTTGACCTAATTACATGAAATGTAGATCTTGATGTGCTTAATTATATGCAATTTGAATTTTTGAAATATCTTTTATAGTTTACAAGATATAGGGCTAAATAATTGCAAATTTTTGAAAAAATCCAGAAAAAGGGCAATAACTCCTACATCCGTTGTTGGATCTTTTTGAAAACTTCTGGGCAGGTAGATCTCTAGGTGCTGATCACTTTTACTACATGCCAGAATTTTGATATCTGTGACTGTTTTTGAGTTATTTGCAAAAAACTATATTTGACCCCCCTGTTCTTTTTTTAGTAACAGCGGCCATGTTTTTTGACATATCAAAAATCCCAACGCAAACTTTTTGTACAATACCCTAAAGAACAACCATATCAAGTTTCGCTGCATTTGGCCAAGCAGTTTCAGAGAAGAAGGTGTTTGAAAAAAACTAAAGTACGACTGACTGCGGACGGACAACGGACGCCAAGTGATGGCAATAGATCACATGACCCTTCGGGTCAGGTGAGCTAACAAAAAGGACAGGATTATCTGGGTTACAGACTTGCGAGAGACATCAGTTTCCTTGGCAGACTATCACATCAAAAATTGCTAACACAAGGTTAGGTTCATCAAAGCAATTTTTTGGGAGACTTCATGCGCTCATAAACAAATATTGGATTTCTATTTCTCAGATGAGTGCAGATGTTGGTTTGTCATACATTCTATCTTGTCTTCATTTACCAGATTTGACACATCTAAGTGACCATTGGCAGTTTGACAGGTGCACTAGAGCAAGCAAGAACTGCTTACTCTTCTGGAGCATCTGAGTAAACTCTCGTTACGACTTGAGTTCACATTGTTGATTTGTCAATGTTTGTGTTTTTAAATGGTTTGTGGTTTTCGTTTATCTTTACTGGTTTTATCATTGTCCTTTTGGACACTCAAATAACCCATCGGTACCTCTTTGCTTCATGTAATTTCCATAAAAGTCTTACAAAAAGTTTTAAACAACAGCCAATAAGTAAGAATACCATGTTTCAATGAACTTAATACAAAGTTTTTTTTATCTGTGAAGGATTTTGAGTTATTTGCAAATAAGGAAATGTGTCAAGATGACACTCATGCCCCGCTGGCAGATAAAATAAATGACATTTTGACCCGAACGAAACTCAAACATGACCTGTAACTCATCATGGTTGACTCACATACTAAGAATCTTTTGAATATATATGTATCTGGATACATATATGCAAGGATGTTGAAAAAAGTGTGGAAAAATAAAGTGTGACGGACGGAAGGACGGACGAACAGACAAAGTTGGCAGGGCATAAAAACAGATTTTACCCCTATGTTCTATTTTCAACCATGGCAGCCATGTTTTTTAACCAATCGAAAATCCAAATAACAGTTTTGTAACAGTTTTATTGGTTTAAATCCTGAATTCCCTGGCTGGGCCATAAAATTTCTTACCAATACTTAACACTAAATACTTGTAAATTTAAGTTGAAACAAAAATATGTCCGGAAGACATCATGGACATAATGATGCCTCATCTTGCAACATTTGGGATGGACGGTGGAACATAACCCTTCATACTTTCATAGATATATATGGGGCATAAAAATCATATGCCAGTTGAACATTTTGATCCAAACTCTATATAATATAAAATGAAATAGTATACATTATTTACCTGAGGTATTTGTACCAACACTCATGACACTGAGGACTCTGGATTGTTTTGATGGAGGACTATCGTCATTTTCTGCAGATGATTTCCTTTTATGATCTGTTGCCATGATAACAGGAATATTCCTGCAATGAAGATTTGATTTAATTAATTAAAATGCATTCAAATAGTAAATGGTTTTTTGCTTCTTGGTAAAATTCATTAAACATAAATAAAAGTAAAACCTATGTCTATTGTCCTGACTAGCTTCTTTCATGACACATGTAACAAATAAAAAGCTTCACAGGCAAGACAAAAATTATAATAAATTATTTAAAAAGCATAGCACTTACTCTTATGGAGCACCCAAGTTCACTCTTCTATTTGGTTAGTTTTGTGTTTAAATTTGTGTTTGCTCATGTTGTTCTTGTTCATGTTTACCGGTTTTGACACTCAAATGCCCCATATATGACTGCAACATGTTGAATCATGTACATTTTGGGCCCAATATTGATAGGCAATTGCTCTGGAAACATGCAGCCCATGGTGGACTGACAAAGTTGTTCTGACACATGCAGCCCATGGTGGACTAACAAAGTTTTTTTGACACATGACAAAGTAAAATTTGTGATATCTTATTTTTAAGAATTTCTATCAATTAGATTAATTTGATTTATGATTTATAAACGGCAGGCCATTATAAACATGTTAATGCAACGAGTAAATTTCAAATTAAAATCCTACTTTATTTCTTGCAAATGATAACATAGACCAAAGAAAAATTATTATCAAATAATAATTAATGCAAGCAACCATTCTTTCTTTTTTTCAAATACAACTTTCATACAGAAGAGAAAAAATGTAACAAATAAAAACATCTTCCTTGCAAAAATTTTTTTCATGCATTTTTTCTAATTAGGTGCGAACATAAAAATTAAGGTTTTTTTTATACTACAAGTAACATTTTATACAGTTCTATATTTATTATAAACTTTATTTTTAATTTTAAGATTATTAAATTTTTCAAAAGGTAAAATTTTAAAATTCAAATATTAAATACTCAGTAAATGTTATCACAAGAACAGGTGAAAATACACCTAGTTTTCAATGTGGACCTTAAAATCAATTTCCTGCTAATTAACCCTGACCAGTGGCCCATGATTTTATGACCCCTATAAAACATCAGCAGTGACCATCAGCCCATGATTTATTACCCCAAATAAAACCTCAGCTTTCAGTGCATTGGAGATGCTCAGCATGGGTAGTTGTATGCTGAAAGTTGTACTGTACAACATTATTAAATGCATACAGTAACGTTACACTAAAATGAGTGGGTTGCCAAATTAAAACAAGTGTTAACACTAACGTATGTCTCGCCTGTCTGCACCATTGGAATACCTAGTTATTCATCTATTCAATTATTAATTCTCCCATGTGACCGTTGCCTAGACATATACCCCAACTGTCTGTATACCAAATATCAAATGTCTTTCTATGATACTTTTCAAGAAATTCATTTTCCAAAAAAAAATTACAGTAAAGCATGGTCTGAAAAAGAACTAAGTTCACAGAGTCACCGGAGGGTAAAAATGGAGTCAAAGTCACACAGCATGGTGACAGTTGCCTAAACCAGACCCTCAACTGTCTGCATACCAAATATCAGATGCCTAGCTATTATACTTTTCAAGCAATTTATCGTCCACAAAAGTCTTACAAAAAGAATTACACCCAGAGGTGCAGCAGAAAGAAGGACGAACGGACGGACACCCCTACCTCTATATCCCCACTTTTCAAGCGGGGGTATAATTATGCCTCGTCTTCTAGTGTGAAAATAGCATTTGTAATTGGGTTTGTTTGCCCGTCCGTAGGTATACGTTTGTTCGTCCCATATAAAATTAACTTTCAGGTTTAAGTGACTTTCAATTAAGGGTTACATTATAGGTTACATACGGGCGAAGAACATGAAATGGTTAATAAAATGATCATGAAATAAAGAGAAATATAAAAGTTCATTAATATCGTTAAATTAAGGTTAGTTTTTGCCCGCAAAAACGATGCCTTCTCCCGTTTTCCCTAAAGTTCTAAGTTCAAAGGTCAATAACTCCCACAAAAAATGAGGATCAAAATTTCCTTGCATAATATGCACAACTACAGATGATGTCCTTCCTATATACCAAGTTTCATTTAATTCGGTTTAGTAGTTTTAGAGGAGTTTCAACAGTGACATGCAGGACAATAAATGTGGACTGTAGAAAATTTCTTACAAATGTGTGTAGTTCAAAGGGCCATAACTTCCACAAAATTTGAGGATAAAAATTTCCCGGTTATATGCGCAACTTCATAGGGTGTTCTTCAGTAGTGTTCTTCTTATATACAACTTTTCGCTGATATTCAGTTCAGTAGTTTCAGAGGAGTTGCGCTGAAAATTAACTTTGTTACGGACAGACGGACGAACAGGACGAGACAAAATCAATATGTCTCCACACAAAAGTGAGGGGAGACATTATAAAGGTAACACAAAATAATCAAAGCTTCATGTCAAATATAAACAGGTGGTTTGTGGCGTGTAGTAGCTTATTTTCTTTGTAAATATGCTACAGGGCAAATTGGAATCCTGTGCGATCCGGAATCCTCCTGAGGACAAATTGAATTAAAACCAGTGCAAATCAGAATTCCAATTAGTCCTAGGAGAAATTGGGATATCCTAATTTGTCCTTGGTGAACTCCTGATCCATCTGAAATTCTAGTAGGATCTGGAATCACACTAGAAACTTAAGTCAGGACGATTCTGGATAATACTAAAATATTTGTTATAGAAAAATGTAAATTTAATGATTTTATTTGACAAATAGCAAATTAAATACAAATAAAACACATTAATAAAAACCAACAACTATCTATGTAATATTTTAAGAAATAAAAAAGTAGCGATTACGTGAATTCTAATCAACAATTATCATTTCTCTGGTATTATTTGATTCAACATTTTTTATAGAACCTTAGCATTACAGCAGGAACATCTGAGTGTGTTGCATTTTCCATTACAGTCTTCATTAATTAAGCGATTTTTTTGTTTGCAAACCTTGATATGGGAAATTTGAGACAATGGATGTTTATGACATTTAAACATGAAAACAAAATGGCCTTAATGCTATAAGGTCATTTTTCAATATGCTATCTTTTGATAAAAATTTAAACACTGATTTTGAATCACTTACAACTTTGTTTAAAGATCTGTTAGAATCTGTAATTGTTTGATCAAGCCTGTGAATTTTAATTCAAGCTGTTTCCCCAAGTTTATAATGATTCCTTCAAAATGTTTTGGCTGACTCATGACGAGAGCGACGGTGTTTTGTTTAGTGCATATATTTATTCATTGGATTATCAGGAATAACATTACGTCTTAACTGTTTTCATAGCATCTTGTAGTGCCCAAGCAACAAATTGATCAGAACATAGAAAATCATTTAACTTAATTCAGGAATAAGCGTTATTTGATTGAAAAGTGAAAAGATTAAAGATCAATACATGTAATATAAATTAATATAAATTGATTTTTTCTGCTCCGACAACAAAGTTGGGGGGGCGGCAAATAGTTTTTCGGTCCGTTTGTCATTCTGTCCGTCACAATTTAGTTTTCCGCACTATCATGGAAATCATAGTCTGCTGTTTATTTTATCGATGAATAGTTTCATTAATGAATATATAAGGTTACAACATGTACAATCGGGTTTAACAAAACTTTTTATTAAAGTTTGATGCTCTAATCAAGTCTGTCGCTCGTCAAATCAGTTTGTTTGATCTTTTCTTTTATTACCTTTTATTAAATGCCTCGTGTAGATTGGAAAATCTCTGTCAAATAAAATGCCCCATTCAGATTGGAAAATCAATATTTTAGTTTTTCATTTCATTGGATGTTCCACAATTGAAATTAACTTTAGGGGTGGAACTAATCAGGTAAGTAGGTGTGAATGACAGGTAAATTGTATGAAGGCGGCGCTTGTGTATTAAAAGTTACCAACTCTTAAAATGCTGACACTTGTGGTTTTATTATCTCCAGCCTGACCAGAGATCATTAATTTGTACATGAACCTTATCATCAACCTAATTACTGTTACCTGTCAGCTTTATTCTAACTGATTGAAATATTTCAAGAGATGTAAATTTGAAAAGTTTTTTAATAATTATGATATATAATTATTGAGAAAGACACGTAAAATCGGTCAAGCAATGATCGATGTCAAAATTCGTAAAGTGTATATAATATAAATTTTAAACTTAGACTTTTTTTTTTTGACCCGTAAAAGCGGTCATCATCGATGTTATAGAATTTAAAAACGAAAGAATATGTGCCAGAAAGAAACGACCATATATCGAAAAATCTTCATTGCCGTCAGTTAATAGTATACATCTAAAAATCTAATTTGAAAGGCTATGTTGTATTCAATTTGAAGCATATTTTATATAAGAATTAGATTTAAAATAAAATAGAAAGAAAAAGAGACTGATCAAGATTTAGGATCAAGAAAGAACCGTTGAGTTCGGACTTTCATGTAGTTTTATTTCAAAAATCATTTTGAAATCGGCGATGTATAAGTTTTACATTTTGAAATTAAAAGATTTTACAACTGTATTAACTGGAAAAGAAAAAGAATTAAGTCATATATAGACCTAGACGAAATTTCACTTTCTTTTAGCGCAAGCGTCTTGCAGTTTCAGCAAGTCTATCGGTCCTGTGTAATGCGAGCAAGATTTACTCATGAAGTTTATAAGTATAACTTTTCCACTTTGACTTATTCATATATACGTGTGAATCACAAATCGGAGATACAAAAATACCATTTTACGTGAAAATTGTAATTTTTTCTGAATTCTTATAATCACCAATCCGAAAATGCAGATGTTATATTTTACGCGATACGTTTGATTGTATCAAAATTGTTTTAGACTAGTTACGCTTTTGTAACGAAATTGAATACAAGTGAACTTATTGCAGCAATTATTTTTTGTTATCTTATAAATAGGACAATTCTTTATAATTTTTCAATTTGTAAAGGACTGTAGTGAAAGACTTGCGACAAAGTGAACTGCAGCGCATTTTCATTCTTTTAAAAAATGACAACGACCTTGGCTGAAATGAGATCTTTATGATTAAGATTTCAAGAAAGTTTTAAAAAGTTTTATGTAATAAACTTATATGAAAGAAAAAAATATTTCAAACTGATTAAAAATCGAAAAAGACAGGAGCCAAAATTAACTTCAGCACGGCATTTTCATTCTTTTTAAAATGACAGCAATCTGGGCTGAAATGAGAATATGGACGATCTTTAATTATGATGAAAATTTAAGAAGTTTTTATCTAATAATCTTATATGAAAGGAAAATTCATTTCAAACTGATTTGAAATGGAACAAGACAGAACCCAAAGTCCGGGACTTGCACCAAATTTAACTTCAGTTCCTAATCAGCCTTTTAAGAATTATGATGATTTGAATTGAAGACAATGTGTTTAAAGATGAAAATTTGACCTTGCATGACACTTTGATGCTCGGACCAACAGCAGTGCACAACAGGGGTTTACCTACCGTTTCCTGTGTATAATTGCTAATTATTATCTGGATTATGTAATTGTAAGGTGGTCTCCCGTAGTGTAAGCAATGGCGTGGCCAGGTATAATTCACATCTGCTAATTAATTGTAATGAATTTTGTTTGTTTATTCTATGAATTGTGCCAGTGGAATTTTCCATTCGAGCTGTTGTGGGTGTGTCTAAATTTTAATCATGGAAATCTTTGATTGGAGCATCCTTCAGTTGATTTACCTGTCATCGTCTGCAACAATAACTTCTACTCCAGGTGCGTGAGAATATTTTAATCTCACCGGTCAGTCACCTTTCATCTTTAAATATCTTAAGGAATGATTGACAGGTGACAATTACAAAGGAATGTGGTTCCAGATAAAACAACTGAGGCTCTTAATGGGGAATGAAAACTTTTTAAAATCATTGACCATTTTTAAACAAATGCTTTCATTAAAAGTAACAACATAACTTAGCTGTATAAATGTTTTTTTACAAATAAATCAGTATATATGAAAGCAACCTATTTAAACATCTAAAAATACTTTTAATTAGAAAAACCCCAAGTGTCTATCAAACGAACATTTGTTTCTGCATTAATATATCGCATATCCATTTTCAACGTGGATTTCTTCGCGGACATCGTTTTACAATCCACGATGATTTTATCGATAGCCGTCAAGGACAGTCCATTATGAGTTAATGGTCGCCTTCACGGCTTTGATTAATCCGTGCTAGCTGGAGTGTAATAGGGATGTCAGTCCGTGTGTCCGGACTGTTAACTCTTATCCACTACTCTTAAAAATTTCCGCAATGATCTTTCATGGAATTTTCTGCTGGACAAATAGGCAGGTCCAGCACATTTCAAAATGTCTGTTTCATATGAAGTGTACCAGGAAATTTTAAATCGAAAACGAAAGTAGATTGTTTTTTGTTATTACAGTGATATACAGAAAAAGTGGCATTGTCAGTGTAAGAAATATGTTTCTTAAAACGGATTAAGATTTCACTTGATAAATATTTACTTGTAACTCATTGTTGAAGTGTTAATACCTTTAAATCTTGTCATTCAATTCTGGAAAAACGCTCAACAGCAACAAAAATTAAAGGGAGACAAAACTGCAGTGAAGTTGTGGTAATCTAAAATTAAAGAATAAAAATTCCGTACTCGTGCCCAGGTGGCAAACAAATTAGTCAACGCCAGGAGATGGGACGTTTTCAAAAAAAATGCCCACTTTTATTATGGCTTATTAAAAAATGCGATGTTGATAAACTGACCTTTCAATTTTAACAACATTTTCTTAAACATTTATATTGACAGAATACAAAATATGCCACCTTAAATCAGGGCCTTCTATAATTAACGTATTAGAAGGCCCTGCTTAAATCATCCCTGCTTAAATCAAAGTGTATTATGGATAAAAAATATACGACTTGGAACATGGGTAAGAAAAAAGTCCACTTCGCAACAACATTTTAAGACTTGTTAAATGTAGTGTAAAAATATACAAAAACAACTATTCAAAGGTGTGATTTCTGAAACATTAAGAAAAACGTACATTTAGACTTATAACAATTCGAGGCATATGGATTTAATATAGTTCTAATATAGTTCAATGATTCTTCAAATAAAACGCCAATGAAAAAGATTTGCTTTTAAGTACCACTTTTTATGAGAACCATGCAAAACGTGATGGGTGGAAAGCCTACACCACTGTATTTTTTATATGTTACTCCTACTAGCACCCTGATTCGATATTTTGTACTCTTTTTCCAAACAAGCGTTGGTCCTGAGAGAAAAAAAAAATTATAGAATGCATTGGAAAATTGTAAGAAAGGGAGATAACTCTTAAAACTGTCAATAATTTCAATAGAAACCATTGTAACAAAATGGCAAGATTTCTCCCAGGACCAGACAGTTATGAGCAAATTGTTATTTATTTCTTATTTTGTATACTTTGAACTATCTTTTGTTAAAAATAAACCACTGTAGCCTTTTTATCGATGAATCCCTTTTCTTCAATTTTGCATGATTCTTAGGTGGAGTACTACTTAACATGTTTAAATCATTTTAATCCTGATAATTTGAAAATTGAGGCATGTTGCATAGTGGACATTTTTCACAAATTTCTGTTTTTTTAGGCTTTGAGACGCGTGATTAATTGTTGGTCTCTTTTTAATGATTTTAATATTGTTAAAATAGGTCGTGAAACACATTCTTATTTGCTGTTAATGATCTTTTTATGTGAAATTAAAGTTTTCGCATAAATTGTCTACTATGCAACATAATTTCCCCTATGCAACGAAATGTGTCCATTATGCAACGATATCAGTCCACTTCGAAACGAAATGTTTCACAGTGGACCGTTGCAAAGTGGACATATTTACACATAAGCCGACTTTTTGTTTTCTTTCAATGTCTTTAAATTATATTTGTTTTTAATTTGGTCAGATCTTTTGTTTTATTTTATAAAAGTAAAAAAATTTAGTGCCTTTCTGCTTAAATTCTTTAAAAAAATACACGTTACTTAGTGGACAGTAACAAAAGTATTATAGTGAAAGGTCATACCAACTGCCTTCATGCATGCACAAAACAGCATCCTCAACTATGTTTTTCCCGCCACATAAACATAAGTAGTGTTATGTACAATATACAAGGAAGGACATTTAAATCAAGGTATATGAAGATTGGATTTACATTCAATCATTGTTGTTGTTGCGAAGTGGACATGTCTTTCACGGACACATACTAAATTCACGGTGTACAACGGTTTCGGATGCTTTGTGATCAAAGTACGTTGCATGATAACTTTATGATTTTGCAACGGATACTTCGATATGAAACGGACAACGAAAACTGTCCAACGTTGGACATTTCATTAATATCAGAAAACATAAAATGAATATATTATTGTTTCTAATACCACGGAAGATTGCAATGTATTTCCTACATAACATCACTTACTTAAGACCAGATTCATGCCATGGTTTTTTGTTTCAAGCAAATAAAATCGGTAGATACAAGCTGTTTGAATACAATATGTCCGAAATTAGACAAAATAACATGTAATTTCCATAGATTAATATACTTTTAGTACTCGTACGTTATTTGTGTTATATTTCGAGTGTACAAAACACCCGAACCCCCATTTAATCAGCGACATATGTGCTAAATCTCTGCTAAAATAAAAACAAAATGCAACGGATACCTATGATTTAATTGTTTCAATGTACAAAAATCGCGACACAGGATAACTTATGATTGATAGTCAACGGATAACTTTTGATAGCCTGTTTTTAGCTCACCTGACCCGAAGGGTCATGTGAGCTATTGTCATCGTTAAGCGTCCGTCGTCCGTCCGTCCGTCGTCCGTCGTCCGTCGTCCGTCCGTCCGTTAACTTTTCTTCAAAGATCTTCTTCTCTGAAACCACTGAAGGGATTGTATTGAAACTTGGTATACTTGATCTTTAGGATGTCCTCTACCAAGTTTGTGAATTATATGTATGTCGACAAACCAACATGGCCGCCGTTGCTAAAAATTGAATAGGGGGGTCAGACCATTGTTTTTGGCTTATAACTCGAAAAGTATAAGAGATAGAGAAAATCTGAAGCAACCCTCCTTGTTCAGCATCAAAAGCTCTACAAATCTCTTCATTGAGTCGAAGTTGTGAAACCACTCCTTATAGGAGTTATTGCCCTTTAATCATCAAAATTCACCATTTTTGCAGTTTTTGGACTATATCTTGAAAACCGTTAGAGCTAGAGGAAAAGTTAGCATTGCAGAATTGTTTAGCTCATTGAGATCTACAAAAATGATTTCAGGGTCAAAATTGTCAGATCAGCCGTTTAAGAGTTATTCCCCTTTAACTGTTTTTTCATTAATTTTAACTGATTTTTAAAAATCTTCTTCTCTGAAACCACTGAAGGGATTGCATTGATACTTGGTATACATGATCTTTAGGATGTCCTCTACCAAGTTTGTGAATTATATACACGTCGACCAACCAACATGGCCGCCGTTGCTAAAAATAGAACAGGGGGGTCAGACCATTGTTTTTGGCTTATAACTCAAAAAGTATAAAAGATAGAGAAAATCTGAAGCAACCTTCCTTGTTCAGCATCAAAAGCTCTACAAATCTCTCCATTGAGACGAAGTTGTGAAACGACTCCTTATAGGAGTTATTGCCCTTTAATCGTCAAAATTGACCATTTTTGCAGTTTTTGGACTATATCTTGAACACCGTTAGAGCTAGAGGAAAAGTTAGCATTGCAGAATTGTTCAGCTCATTGAGATCTACAAAAATGATTTCAGGGTCAAAATTGTCAGATCAGCCGTTTAAGAGTTATTCCCCTTTAACTGTTTTTTTCCATTAATTTTAACTGATTTTCAAAAATCTTCTTCTCTGAAACCACTGAAGGGATTGCTTTGAAACTTGGTACACTTGATCTTTAGGATGTCCTCTACCAAGTTTGTGAATTATATACACGTCAACCAACCAACATGGCCGCCATTGCTATAAATAGAACAGGGGGGGGGGTCAGACCATTGTTTTTGGCTTATAACTCAAAAAGTATAAGAGATAGAGAAAATCCGAAGCAACTTTTTTGTTTAGCATCAAAAGGTCCTTATAGGAGTTATTGCCCTTTAACTGTTTTTTTCTATTAATTTAAACTGATTTCCAAAAATCTTCTCTGAAACTACTGAAGGGATTATTTGCAACTTTGTATAGTTGAAAGTTTGTGAAATTTATTCAAACTTTGGCATAAGAGATCAGGTGAGCGATTCAGGCTCCTGGGAGCCTCTAGTTATATATTGTATACTTCTACAATACAAATGACACCAAAGTTCCAGACAATAAATTTTGCTATACGCCTGACGCGCGTTTCGTCTATTCAAGACTCATCAGAGGCGCTCTACCAAAATATTGAAAATGCCAAACACTATATAAATATGAAGAGCATAGATCAGTAAAACCAAAAATACCAAACTGGGTAACCAAATTATTACTAAGATAATCAACCTTTGTCTGGGGTAGAAAGAACCTTAGGGTTTAGACAATTTTGAAATTTAGACGGATAATCTAAAGCTTTGATGGTTTCTCCAACTCAAAAGTGTTGGTGCCGGAGCGGGTTAACCTCGCTAATGACAATTAATTTTGAAAGTCTAACTAAGCCGGCAAACAGGAAATAGGTGATAGACAGACCTGAAACATCTCCTACGTAATGGAACCCCACCATCCATGATGCTGTATTCCAAATATCAACTGGCTGTGATTTGTAGTTTCTGAGAAAATTGTTACATAAATTTCCTTCCCGCCCGCCGCCCGTTCACCAACTTACAGCCCGGATTTTCACAAATGAAATCCGGCAAAAAAAAATACATGTCAACTATAGATATGGGTGAGTGAGTGAGTTGGTATTTTACGCCCGTGCAACGCTATATAGGTTATTTACAGGCGATGAACATGAAAAGGATGATAAAATGAACATGAAATGATGATGATAAATGAAATATGGGAATGGAGTGGGACACAAATGAAGACCTATAGTAAATCAAGCCTTTGAAGTAAGTGTAGAAGAATTTTAATACACATTTGTTCAACCATGAAAAAGTCATAATTGTTGAACAGCACAGACCAGACATAAGCCTGCTATTTTAACAAAGCCATACACTCGAAACCTAGCCTGAAGAAACAAACACATCAGAAGTTTATGGTTGAAATCTATTTCAAGATATCTGTTCGCCATCTATTAAAGCTGCATACCAATGATTATTGTCCCCGCCCATCTTTGCATCAGTCTGTCCATTGGTCACACTTTTCTCATAAACTGTTAATGAAAGGCTACAATTTTGTATTCAGTCTAAAGCAGGGGTCTCAGAAGATGTAAGCCATTTTCAGATTTTCCTGTTACTTACCTTGTAGTTGTGTTCATCGGACGAAGAGGGGGTGAAATCTGTTCTTGTACGGATGCGATTAATAGTAGCTGAGGAATCTGATACAACATTTCAGATCCCGAATTAGCTCCGATTCGGACCCGATAAACAGGAAGTAGATAACAAAAGGTCTAAAATCAGAATTTTCTATAATTACGTCTCGGCTAAATTGCATTCTACATTTTTCGATCCCTACCTGAAGTCCATCCATATATGGATAGCTTGTTATTAATACGGAAATATGAACATACTTTTCCTTCCACCCACCATTCACCGTAAGAAGTCATCAAAGTTCGCTAATTTATTAAGGACTAAAAACTACATTGATATATAAAACGATTTTGCGTCATATATTAAACCAAAAGTCTGGTCAGAGGAGGCTATAAATTTCTAGAGAATATAAGTTACAACAAAGTTTAAGACAACAAATTTTGCTACGCTTGACGCGCGTTTCGTTTAATAACCAAATAAGGACTAAGATCAACCTATGTCTGGGGTAGGATGAACCATAGGGTTTTGACAAATTATAGTTTATTCGAAATTCTCTGAAATGAGATTTTGAAGGACTTTTGCATTGGATCGGCATAAATACTCATCAATAAGGGTTTGGGGTACTAGTACATATATAGAAATGCACAATGTCTATAAATTCTGATTTAGTTCTGAATACGTTTATAATGTTGAATTATGTTCATAAAATAAACTTCTTGAATAAACTTCTTGAGTTTTGGAAACTATGCTATTCCAAAGTAATGAAAACGTTTTGACGATACCTGCCTTGTAGCAATTTGATTCTATTAAGTTCGTTCATGAAGAATTTCAAAAGCTTGAAAGGTGTGTGTGTGTGCACGTGTGGTTTTGTTCTTATGCCCTTCTTGTTATTGTACATTTTTCTCTGTACCAACGCATATTAGTTTTATGAGAATAAAGATGCACACGTATATAAACAAGAGGCTCCAAGGAGCCTGAATCGCTCACCTGGTCTTGATGTCGACCCTATAAAGACTTTTTTAGAGGTTAATAAGCTGACATTTTAAGCAAACAACAGTTTTTTTCTATCTACTATATTTTTCCTTCTGTAGGCTACGCAGGGATGTTTAGGTACTTTTCAAGATTTTTAGATAAGGGGGAGTTAACTCTTTCAGACGTAGTTTTGCTCCGCCCACCTGTCGACGTCAGCCAATCAGAAGCGTTCTTTTATCGATCGACGTGAATTTCCTGCTTGCAGTAGGAAGGAAAAATATGGAATCAAAACAAGCACTTGTTTTCCTCAACGGTTTGGAACTAGATGCCTATTGTTCAACATTTACAGTCTGCATTCGCTTAAGGTAAGGTAAACAAATGTTGTCAACAAAGTTTACCCGTAGATTCACACAAAGTATATATTTTTGTAATGTAAAAATATTCTTTTGTAATGTAAAAATATTCTTTGTAATGTAAAAATATTCTTATGTGCAACGATTGCACGACAAAAGGTGATTTTTTTTTTATAATTGAACTCACTTGACTTATTTGAAGTTAATATCGTCATCGTTTGAAACTTTTGCCGTGGCTATTATTTGATAAAAGTTTATAGAATGGATTTAAGGGATCGGAAGGATCTTGATTATAAAAAGTTGCATGAAGGAGACTTTAAGGATTTTGATGCTACAACGGAGTTGACGCCGATCAAAACTAAAAAATTGAAGGATCGTAAGCTGAAGGAGAATGGAACAGGAGCAGCTAAGGATGTTGGAGATAAGTCGGAGAATCGAAGGAAGGAAGTACAGTTGGTGGATAAGCAGAATGGAGAGCTGTCTGAGTTAGCTGGTATGGATTCTGATGATTCAGATATGGATGGTGAGGATTCAGATGGAGAGTTGTTGGAGCTTCAACGGAAACTACAGGATGTAAAGAGGCAGAGGAAGGAGGTGAGAAAGCTGAGAGAGAATGAGAGGCTACGGAAAGCGATTCAAGAGCAGGAGAGACAGCTGAAGAAGGAAAAAGACAAGAGAGAAGGTGATTTAAAACTTACAGATAAAACGATAACTTTAGATAGATGAATTAAGAAAAAACAAATCTGTTAAAGAAAGAGCTAAAAAACAAGTTTGCAAGATTTTTAATTATTCTAGCTCTGAAGTATCAGAAAGTTCCTCAGACGGGGAATTAGAACATGTGAAACATAAAAATAGTAAAAGCAAATCTGGCATTTATGATAAACCTTCTGATGAAGTGGTCAAAAAACAGCTTTGGCCACAATCTAAATTACAATTTGAATATGCTGGTTCCAAAGTTTCTTTTGATGATTTAGAATTCAATATGTTTGTAGCTGGTGAATTAGAAATCATTTCTAGTAAAAATATTGATGACATTGAAAAGAAAGGAATAATTCTGTTGCTTAAAAAAATAGCTTATTATTTTGAGTTATATGAATGGCAAGGTGTGAAAAAGCTTTACGCTCATATTATTAGACAAATTGAAAATGGTGCTGCAAATTGGTCTGATGATTTTAGTGCCATTGAGACACCTTTGTTGATCAAATATGTTAAAACGGAAAAAAATGACACTAGAAACAAAGGGTTTGACAAGAAAATTGTAAAGAAAGATGAGTTTTATTGTTCTTTTTTTCAAAGAAATAAGTGTTCGCAAAATGCATCTCATTATGGTAGAATTCCTAAGATTAAACGAAAACTTACCTTGGTTGAAGTTTGAAGTTTGATCAGGATTCTATGAGTCATAAGACTCATTGGAGGTGTAAAATGAGATTGTGCTGCGCATCCACGACCATCAGATTTCAAATCTAGATTTTTTGTTGAATTTTAAAGAAAACCCAACTTGTATATCTATACATGTATGTAAGAAACCCAGTATGAAAATGTGATTGGTTTTAACTTACATGTTTATGTACTGAATTGAAAAAAAAACAAAGGGAGGGTAATTAAAAAGTAGTTACAAATTAAAGAGGAGGGCATTTTACACCTCCAATGAGTCTTATGACTCATAGAATCCTGATCAAACTTCAAACTTCAACCAAGGTAAGTTTTCGTTTAATCTTAGGAATTCTATTACGTCATACTCATTTCCGGTACAAAATGAGACTTCAAAGCAATTCAATAAAAAATCTCCATATCACAACATAACTAAAGTACACAAGTTAAAGTTACAAATACTTACTTAAGTGCAGTTAGTTTAATACAGCTTCTGCATAATTATCTGTTACAACTTTTTTGTCATAAAATTTTGCGAAGGTTCTCACATTAGACCATCCAGCTTTCTCCAGAATCTTTTCTATCGGAACACAGTTAAGTTTTGCTTTAGTTGTCGAGGCAGACCGCACACTGTGAGAGGTAAAACGGGAAGTGTCAATTCCAGACCTAGCTAAAACCACTTTGATCCATCTTGAAATTGTACTTTTAGTCACTTCTTTATGTGGTGCTACATAACTTATCAACAGTTTCTTTGTATTACCCCGCAGTACTTTCGTACGCAAAAAATATTCTTTTAAAACAGTAAAAACACACAGCCTTCTATCTGGAGGATATGCATTACAAGTTAAAACCGGGTCCTTATATCCCGGACGACTTTGTTTAATTAAACTATCCAATTGAAAAATAAACCCACTTTTTAACTTTTTACAACTATCTACATTAATCAAATGAAGTGTTTGAACACGCGTTGCATTCGTCAGAGCCATCAACATCACCAACTTCAAAGTTAAGTCCTTCAATGTTATATATTTAACAGGTGATAATTTACGCAAGTAGTTCAGAACATGTTCAACATCCCAAATACATGTATATCTTGGCTTAGAAGGTCTCAAGTTAAAAACTCCTTTTAAGAACCTAATAACCAAAGGGTGCTTTCCCACTACAATATTGTCAAAAATTAAGCCTAATGACGACAATGCACTTCTTGCTGCATTAATAGCACTATATCCTAATCCTTTGTTAAACAAATATGACAGAAATTCTATTACATCTTCCACAGACGCTTGAACTGAATCAATTTTCCTCTCTGTACAATACTTAAACCATTTTTTGATATAAATTTGATACTGTTTTTTGGTTGACATTTTCCAGGATGACATGAGTATTGTGGTAGATGTTTCTGAAAGTCCTCTATTTTTGAAGATTTGCCGGACACATGACATGCAATTAGAGTCAGTTTCCTTCCGAGAGGGTGGACACTGTCTGTATGTGGAAGAGTCAACAGATTTGTCTTTCTTTGAATTTGAATTGGATTGTCTATGAGTATCTCTAATAAGGCTGGAAACCAGATTTGTGTAGGCCAATATGGCGCGACCACAATCCCTGTGGCTTTGTCTGTTTGAATCTTTCGAATGCAACGGTTCAACATACTGAAAGGAGGAAACAAATATATACAAATATAATTACGTCTCGGCTAAATTGCATTCTACATTTTTCGATCCCTACCTGAAGTCCATCCATATATGGATAGCTTGTTATTAATACGGAAATATGAACATACTTTTCCTTCCACCCACCATTCACCGTAAGAAGTCATCAAAGTTCGCTAATTTATTAAGGACTAAAAACTACATTGATATATAAAACGATTTTGCGTCATATATTAAACCAAAAGTCTGGTCAGAGGAGGCTATAAATTTCTAGAGAATATAAGTTACAACAAAGTTTAAGACAACAAATTTTGCTACGCTTGACGCGCGTTTCGTTTAATAACCAAATAAGGACTAAGATCAACCTATGTCTGGGGTAGGATGAACCATAGGGTTTTGACAAATTATAGTTTATTCGAAATTCTCTGAAATGAGATTTTGAAGGACTTTTGCATTGGATCGGCATAAATACTCATCAATAAGGGTTTGGGGTACTAGTACATATATAGAAATGCACAATGTCTATAAATTCTGATTTAGTTCTGAATACGTTTATAATGTTGAATTATGTTCATAAAATAAACTTCTTGAATAAACTTCTTGAGTTTTGGAAACTATGCTATTCCAAAGTAATGAAAACGTTTTGACGATACCTGCCTTGTAGCAATTTGATTCTATTAAGTTCGTTCATGAAGAATTTCAAAAGCTTGAAAGGTGTGTGTGTGTGCACGTGTGGTTTTGTTCTTATGCCCTTCTTGTTATTGTACATTTTTCTCTGTACCAACGCATATTAGTTTTATGAGAATAAAGATGCACACGTATATAAACAAGAGGCTCCAAGGAGCCTGAATCGCTCACCTGGTCTTGATGTCGACCCTATAAAGACTTTTTTAGAGGTTAATAAGCTGACATTTTAAGCAAACAACAGTTTTTTTCTATCTACTATATTTTTCCTTCTGTAGGCTACGCAGGGATGTTTAGGTACTTTTCAAGATTTTTAGATAAGGGGGAGTTAACTCTTTCAGACGTAGTTTTGCTCCGCCCACCTGTCGACGTCAGCCAATCAGAAGCGTTCTTTTATCGATCGACGTGAATTTCCTGCTTGCAGTAGGAAGGAAAAATATGGAATCAAAACAAGCACTTGTTTTCCTCAACGGTTTGGAACTAGATGCCTATTGTTCAACATTTACAGTCTGCATTCGCTTAAGGTAAGGTAAACAAATGTTGTCAACAAAGTTTACCCGTAGATTCACACAAAGTATATATTTTTGTAATGTAAAAATATTCTTTTGTAATGTAAAAATATTCTTTGTAATGTAAAAATATTCTTATGTGCAACGATTGCACGACAAAAGGTGATTTTTTTTTTATAATTGAACTCACTTGACTTATTTGAAGTTAATATCGTCATCGTTTGAAACTTTTGCCGTGGCTATTATTTGATAAAAGTTTATAGAATGGATTTAAGGGATCGGAAGGATCTTGATTATAAAAAGTTGCATGAAGGAGACTTTAAGGATTTTGATGCTACAACGGAGTTGACGCCGATCAAAACTAAAAAATTGAAGGATCGTAAGCTGAAGGAGAATGGAACAGGAGCAGCTAAGGATGTTGGAGATAAGTCGGAGAATCGAAGGAAGGAAGTACAGTTGGTGGATAAGCAGAATGGAGAGCTGTCTGAGTTAGCTGGTATGGATTCTGATGATTCAGATATGGATGGTGAGGATTCAGATGGAGAGTTGTTGGAGCTTCAACGGAAACTACAGGATGTAAAGAGGCAGAGGAAGGAGGTGAGAAAGCTGAGAGAGAATGAGAGGCTACGGAAAGCGATTCAAGAGCAGGAGAGACAGCTGAAGAAGGAAAAAGACAAGAGAGAAGGTGATTTAAAACTTACAGATAAAACGATAACTTTAGATAGATGAATTAAGAAAAAACAAATCTGTTAAAGAAAGAGCTAAAAAACAAGTTTGCAAGATTTTTAATTATTCTAGCTCTGAAGTATCAGAAAGTTCCTCAGACGGGGAATTAGAACATGTGAAACATAAAAATAGTAAAAGCAAATCTGGCATTTATGATAAACCTTCTGATGAAGTGGTCAAAAAACAGCTTTGGCCACAATCTAAATTACAATTTGAATATGCTGGTTCCAAAGTTTCTTTTGATGATTTAGAATTCAATATGTTTGTAGCTGGTGAATTAGAAATCATTTCTAGTAAAAATATTGATGACATTGAAAAGAAAGGAATAATTCTGTTGCTTAAAAAAATAGCTTATTATTTTGAGTTATATGAATGGCAAGGTGTGAAAAAGCTTTACGCTCATATTATTAGACAAATTGAAAATGGTGCTGCAAATTGGTCTGATGATTTTAGTGCCATTGAGACACCTTTGTTGATCAAATATGTTAAAACGGAAAAAAATGACACTAGAAACAAAGGGTTTGACAAGAAAATTGTAAAGAAAGATGAGTTTTATTGTTCTTTTTTTCAAAGAAATAAGTGTTCGCAAAATGCATCTCATTATGGTAGAATTCCTAAGATTAAACGAAAACTTACCTTGGTTGAAGTTTGAAGTTTGATCAGGATTCTATGAGTCATAAGACTCATTGGAGGTGTAAAATGAGATTGTGCTGCGCATCCACGACCATCAGATTTCAAATCTAGATTTTTTGTTGAATTTTAAAGAAAACCCAACTTGTATATCTATACATGTATGTAAGAAACCCAGTATGAAAATGTGATTGGTTTTAACTTACATGTTTATGTACTGAATTGAAAAAAAAACAAAGGGAGGGTAATTAAAAAGTAGTTACAAATTAAAGAGGAGGGCATTTTACACCTCCAATGAGTCTTATGACTCATAGAATCCTGATCAAACTTCAAACTTCAACCAAGGTAAGTTTTCGTTTAATCTTAGGAATTCTATTACGTCATACTCATTTCCGGTACAAAATGAGACTTCAAAGCAATTCAATAAAAAATCTCCATATCACAACATAACTAAAGTACACAAGTTAAAGTTACAAATACTTACTTAAGTGCAGTTAGTTTAATACAGCTTCTGCATAATTATCTGTTACAACTTTTTTGTCATAAAATTTTGCGAAGGTTCTCACATTAGACCATCCAGCTTTCTCCAGAATCTTTTCTATCGGAACACAGTTAAGTTTTGCTTTAGTTGTCGAGGCAGACCGCACACTGTGAGAGGTAAAACGGGAAGTGTCAATTCCAGACCTAGCTAAAACCACTTTGATCCATCTTGAAATTGTACTTTTAGTCACTTCTTTATGTGGTGCTACATAACTTATCAACAGTTTCTTTGTATTACCCCGCAGTACTTTCGTACGCAAAAAATATTCTTTTAAAACAGTAAAAACACACAGCCTTCTATCTGGAGGATATGCATTACAAGTTAAAACCGGGTCCTTATATCCCGGACGACTTTGTTTAATTAAACTATCCAATTGAAAAATAAACCCACTTTTTAACTTTTTACAACTATCTACATTAATCAAATGAAGTGTTTGAACACGCGTTGCATTCGTCAGAGCCATCAACATCACCAACTTCAAAGTTAAGTCCTTCAATGTTATATATTTAACAGGTGATAATTTACGCAAGTAGTTCAGAACATGTTCAACATCCCAAATACATGTATATCTTGGCTTAGAAGGTCTCAAGTTAAAAACTCCTTTTAAGAACCTAATAACCAAAGGGTGCTTTCCCACTACAATATTGTCAAAAATTAAGCCTAATGACGACAATGCACTTCTTGCTGCATTAATAGCACTATATCCTAATCCTTTGTTAAACAAATATGACAGAAATTCTATTACATCTTCCACAGACGCTTGAACTGAATCAATTTTCCTCTCTGTACAATACTTAAACCATTTTTTGATATAAATTTGATACTGTTTTTTGGTTGACATTTTCCAGGATGACATGAGTATTGTGGTAGATGTTTCTGAAAGTCCTCTATTTTTGAAGATTTGCCGGACACATGACATGCAATTAGAGTCAGTTTCCTTCCGAGAGGGTGGACACTGTCTGTATGTGGAAGAGTCAACAGATTTGTCTTTCTTTGAATTTGAATTGGATTGTCTATGAGTATCTCTAATAAGGCTGGAAACCAGATTTGTGTAGGCCAATATGGCGCGACCACAATCCCTGTGGCTTTGTCTGTTTGAATCTTTCGAATGCAACGGTTCAACATACTGAAAGGAGGAAACAAATATATACAATTAAAATCTGCCCAACTGATTGAAAATGCATTTGTTTATCTAGCAAGAGGGTTAGGTTCCCATGATTAAAAATTTTCAATCTGAAAATTCAACCTTGATGCGAACAAATCAATGTCTGGCTTTTGCATAACACTACATAGTTTATTAAACACCTTTGTATCTAACATCCATTCCAACTGATCATTAAACTTTCTAGATTTTCTATCAGCTTCAACATTTTTCTTGCCTTGTATGAATGATGCAGTTAACCAGATATTATTTTCTTTACAAAACAGCCATATATCTTTACTGACTTTGTTACAATCTTTTGATTTTATGCCTCCCATATTATTAATATAACTTACAGCTGTTGTATTGTCACTCATAATTAGAATGTGTTTTTCTTTAATCTGAGAGACAAAGGCTTTAATTGCAAAGTATATAGCTAATAGTTCTAAAACATTTATATGATAGTTTTGTTCATGCAAAGACCATCGGCCTCCAGCTGTTTCTGATTCTAAAACTGAACCCCAACCTTGACGAGAAGCGTCAGTCTTGATGGTAATTGTTGGAGTTTCATGTCTGATTTTTCTACATTGTTTGAAAATATTTGAGACCCACCATTCTAGTTCTTTTTTGATCTGAGGAGAAATGATCATGAAAGCCTCAAAGTCACCACATGATCTTTTTAAAGCTATACTTTTTTGCCATTCAGTATCTCTATAAAAAAGCTTACCAAAGTCAACAGATGAAAAACTAGAAACAATAAGGCCCAAAATTCTGGCAACCTCTCTTATTTTTGCTTTATCTTTGTTCATTAATATTTGACACTCACTAGCAATAATTTCTTTTTTCTCTTGTGGTAGTGATACTGTCATTTCTTCAGAATCAATAATATTGCCTAAAAATACTATTCTTTTAGTAGGTTTAAAAATTGACTTTTCTTTATGAACAATAAAGCCAAGAGAAGAAAAAAGTGAATTCGTGGTCTCAACATTTTCTGTACAATCTTGTTCTGATTTACCACATAGTAAACTATCATCTATATACCCAGCATTTTTAAAGCCTTGCTCTCTTAATGAGGCATAAACTGGTTTAAGGATTTTAGTAAACAACCTAGGTGCAAAAGCTACTCCATTAGGTAAGCAGGTATATTGATAAAATATGCCATTCCAGCAAAAAGCTAAATATTTTTGATCTTCTTTAGCAATTGGTACACTGTAGTATGCATGCCTTAAATCTATAGATGCCATATATGTATCTTTGGATATAAGAAAAAGAGCAGACTCAAAAGTATCCATTTTAAAATGTTTATATGGAATATGCTCATTTAACTTTTTCAAATTCAAAATCATTCTGAATTCCCCGTTTTTCTTTGGTCTTACAAAAATTGTAGACAAAAATAACTGGTCTATATTGTTTTCAACGATTTTTATAACCCCTTGATTTAAAAGTTTCTGAATTTCTTTATCAATTACTTCATTTTCTGTTTTATTATAAGTAGGTTGATATGGCAGCTTGTTTTGAGAAGGAGTAATATTATCTATAAATTCAACTGGACAATGCTGTACAATATTCAAAATATATTTATCTGATGTTATTTTTTGCCATTCATGAACATATTTTTTCAATCTACCTGCTTGAAATTGTTCACATACCTCATTTGTCTCTTCATTTAGTCTTTGCTCATAACACCCACCCTCTTCTGTGGGTTTTTTGGAGCTTCAGCATTGGGGCGACTTCCATAACCTCTGTATGAACCTCTGCCGCCTCGTCTACTGGTGCCGCGTGCACCGCGTCTACTGCCTCGTCCTCTACTAAAACGAGAATACCCTCTTCTAGGTAATCTACTATAATTGCTAGAGTAGGATCCATGGCCAATTTTGTAGCTGATTTTACTGACATCTTCTATCTCCTTGGCTCGTTTGGAAACATCATCTCCAAATAGTGAAGCCGTGTACTCTACTGATTGAGAACACAGATGTGAGTATTCACTTGACAACTCAGGTTTCATTAATTCTCTTCTAGTCAAGTTCAATTTTCTGTTAGCATGACCAAGTATTGCCAAGACATCACTGCAACCCTCAATATGCTCGTCGTGATTGGACAACGCCATTTTATCAACCACTTTCACCAGCAAGGTAGAAGCTTTCACGATTGCCTTCTGAACAACCTGCAATTTTCTTTCATTGGTTTGAGTAAAGGGTGATAAAATATCCCAAATTAGTTGATTTGTAGTAACCTTAGTTAACCCTTCACAATTAATAGGTCTAGGGTTATTTTCATCTTTGGTAATTTCAAGGAACTGTTCTTCATTCATTCCATTACGGAAGAGATCAGTTATATTTTGGGCTAACACCTCATCAATTTTCTCACCAGTAATTTCTTTGGTTTTAAACCGTTTAGACATCGAGGCAAACTTACTACCAGTCTCATTATCTTTCCTTTTGGCAGTTTCATTCTCTTGATTCTCATTACTTTCATGAACCTCTGACATATCATCATCATTGTCATACTGGCTAACATTTTCATAATCATTGTCATAATCATGATATTGATAATCATAATTTTCTAAGTCATTAATTCTAGATGTCAAATCATCGATTTTCTTATTCTGTTCATTTTGACCCGACTGAATAGCATGAAGCACTGACAAAATTTGGTCACTTGACGAATTACTAGGACCAGGCCTAGGACTACTAGATGGGGTATCGGCTTCTCTGGGTTTGCTCGATGTTTTTGGAGCCGAAGACGACTGGTTTTAGCGGTAGACGACCTTCTACTCATGGGCTTTTTACCCTTGTCAACCTTTTTGTTAGAATTTTCATCAAGTATGTCTTCAGCCAGCGGCTGTTTGTCTGATTTATTATCAGTACGTATCATCTGCTCCGCCATCTTTTCTCGTGCGACAACAATATTACTACGCACAGTTTCGTATTTTTATTTTCGTATTTTAAATCAGATACGAATAAAAGTCAATAAAATGACTAATTTATTGTTTTAAGTCAACAACGTTGACATATATTTCAATCTTTATATTTTAAAGCCAACGGCGTTGACATACAAAATATTTTATTTAAATAATAAAATGGTCGCTTCTTGGTCAGACAACGTCCGACTTCTTCAAGCGACGCAAGCACACTGATGGTCGTGGATGCGCAGCACAATCTCATTTTGTACCGGAAATGAGTATGACGTAATAGAATTAAAGGTGTTGAAATATTTTTACAACATTTTTGTGATTCTTGTTATAGAAAAGACGGTAGGAAGTTAATGCATCCTGAGTGTTCAAATGCTTGTCCGCATCTGCGGGATTGACTAGGCTATGAAAAAGTAGCGTCGCTCAAAAAGTCTTCAGATGTTCGTTTGGATCCTCTAGCGGATGTTTTCCTACCCTCTTTTCTTAAAAGCAAATCATCAGCCTTGGTTGATCAGAGTACTGATTGTATTGAAATTGTCAAAGATAAGAATAAAAGTTTTTGTAAAAGGTTTAAAGGATCAGTATGTGATGATTTAAATGTAAATACAAGTCATCAAGTTGATAAAGAATTTGATATGTCAGAGATTTGGGATTTAAGTGTTGAGAAGCTTGGTATAGATGTCATACAAAAAATCATTGAAACACATGATTCTGTAATTGCTTCTAAATTACCAAATTTTATGGGTTGTAGGATTCCAGTTAGATCTGGTTTAAATGTTCAATTTTTTAGAGAACATCTTTTTGATTATCATGATAATATCATTTGTGAATTTATAGAATTTGGAGCTCCCATTGGTTATGAAGGGGAGTTAGATTGAGAAAGTATATTTGTTGATAATCATAAAGGTGCAGTAGAGTTTGCAGAAGATATTCTTAAGTACTTAAAGAAAGAAGCGAGATATGGTTCAATTTTGGGTCCCTTTCAGGAGATTCCTTTCTCAGTAGATATTATTTTTTCGCCTTTAAATTCTGTGTCAAAAATGGATTCTCTTGAACGTAGGGTTATCTTAGATCTTAGTTTTCCCCCGGGAAGGTCTGTGAATGATGGGATTTCAAAAGGTTTTTATCTTTGCAATAGGATTTGTTTAACTTACCTAAATATTGATGATTTGTTTGAAATTTTGAAGATGAAAGGACGTGGTTGTTTAATGTTTAAGAAAGATTTGAAACGTGCTTACAGGCAGTTTCCAATTTGTCCGGGTGACATTTCTAAAGTAGGTTATCATTGGAATGGTCTCACATTTGTTGATTTGGTTTTACCAATAGGACTTAGGTCTAGCGCTCAGATTTGTCAGAGGATTACTTCATCTATTACTTTTATGTATGAGAAATTGGGGTTTTCTATTGTTAATTATTTGGATGATTTGGAGGGGCGGAAGTTAAGGAACGTGCACATGAGGCTTATGAATCTTTGGGTATTTTATTGAAAAAATTTTGGCGTTGAAGAATCTGTTGAAAAAGCAGTTCTGCCTACTACTAGAATGAATTTTTTAGGTGTCACTTTTGACTCAGAGTCTTTTACGCTGGAGGTTACGGAAGATAGGATTCTAGAAATTTCATTACTTGTAGAGAGTTGGTTAAGAAAAAAGAAAGCCTCATTGCGTGATTTACAGTCTATTTTAGGAAAGTTGCATTTCATTTCAGGATGTGTTCGTCCAGGTCGGATTTTTGTTAGCAGACTTTTGAATTGGCTGAGATCTGCTTTTCCTATTGGTGTTTCTGGTCAAGGTCACAAGATCTTAAGATATATTCCTATTGAGGTTAAAAAGGACTTAGAGTGGTGGAAAAGATTTTTAGTTAAATGCAATGGAGTTTCCATGATGTTTATGGAAGAGTGGACGAGTCCTGATTCTGTGTTTTCTTGTGACGCTTGTTTATCTGGATTAGGTGGAATTAATGAGGATTCAGGTCTTTACTTTTACGGAGTTTTCCCTGAATTTATTAATTCTTTGGGTCTACATATAAATTCTTTAGAGTTATTAGTTATAGTTATCTCTCTTAGGTTGTGGTCTCACACTTTTTCAGGGAAACGCATAGTTGTACTTTGCGATAACGAGTCTTCTGTTCAGGTTTTAAATTCTGGTTCGACTAAGGATATTTTTATGCAAAAATGTCTGAGAGAGATTTGTTATCTGGCAGCTATTTTTCAGTTTGAGGTTAAAGCTCGACATATTTCAGGGGAGAATAATAGATTGTCTGATTTTTTGTCTCGATGGTACAGGATTTGTTTGAACAGACAGTATAGGTTTATCTGAAGTTATTCTTTTAGATGATTTGTTTAGATTTATTCATGATTGGTAATTCTGTTTCAGAGCTAATGATTTTGAAGAATAACATGAAAAGTTCTACTCGATATGCATATGCAGAGAGCACGAATAGGAATCTAAGAGTACAATGGGAAGCGTATTTCATGTTTTGTTTTTATTTTGAATTTATTCCTTTACCTACTATTATTTATATTTTGTCTTTATTTGCGCAATTTTTAAGCAGATCATTCATGACTGTTGATTCTATTAGAAATTACATAAGTGGTGTAAGGACTTTACATTTATATACTAATAATTCATTTCCGGATGTTGATAAATTTCATTTGAACTTAGTTTTAAAGGGACTTTCGCGTTTAAATCCGCATTGTCCTAGACAGGCACAGCCTATTACACCCGACATATTATTAAATATGCGGAATCATTTAGATTTATCAAATCCATTTGAAGCTACGATGTGGTGTTTGTTCTTACATGCTTTCTTTCTTATGTTTAGGAAATCTAACTTGGTACCTGATTCGAAAGACTCTTTTGATTCTAACAAGCAGTTATGTAGGGATAATATTACGGTAGATAGTGCTAAGGGTATGCTTATAGTTACAGTTTCTTGGTCTAAAACGATTCAGTATGGTGAAAGAATTTTATCAATTCCTTTAGTTGAAATTCCTGGATCTTTTCTTTGTCCGGTTAAAGCTTATGTAAATATGACTTCTTTAGTGCCAGTTGCTAATTCTAAACCAGCATATTGTATTATAAAGAAAGGAAAGGTGTGTGCTGTTACATATAGACAATTTCACTCTGTTTTGAGGTTTCTGATTGAGAAAATTGGATTTTTCTTCACATAGTTGTAGAAGGGGTGGGGCTTCTTTTGCCTTTTCAGCCAATGTTCCTAGTGAGTTAATACAAGTTTATGGTGATTGGAAAAGTGACGCTTATAAAAGATATCTTAAATCAACTTTAAATGATAAAATTTTAGCGGCTGAAAAAGTTAGAAATCACATTTTATGTTCATAATAAAGTTATTTTTCAGGGAGATTTTTTAGAAGAAAAACAACTATTATTTCTGCTTCAATACCTAAGTACGTCAGTGGAATTCTTGATTGCACTGTTCAGGCTTTTCCAGGGTCTACTATTGGTAGATTAACGGATTTGATAAACAGGGGAGTAGTTAATTTAAATGATTTAGACATAGTTCTTGTTCATGTTGGTACTAATAATATTTGTTCACATAGTGTTAGTAAAATTTTGTCTTATTATGGTGATTTACTACATGCCATTAAAAGTAAAACTGCTGCTGTTATAGTGGTTACTTCTATTTTACCTCGTTTAGTAGATTTTGCTGTCACTGATAAAACTGTGCGTGCTGTTAATTCAGAATTGAAGAAGTTATGTGCTAGACGAAAAGTTTTATTTTCTAATCTTTATACAAGTTTTTTACATGAAAATAGACCGGATGCCTCTTTATTTGCCCCAAATGATGGTTTGCATTTAAATAATGCGGGTACAGCAAGGCTAAGACTCAAGTTTATTAATATTATTAGACATGTTCAACTTTAATGTTTTAATAGTAGATTGGATGTATTTTGTGTTTTTGTATATTCAGTTATAAAATTTTACTTTTCTAATCTTGTTTTCTGTTTCTCTTTTCAGGAAGAAGTTGCCCAGAATATGGTGCCTTTTCCCTGTTAGTCCATTTTAAGCCTTTATGTGCTTTGAGTGGATTGCACTTACTTCATTACCTTTATGCGTTTTGAAGTGTTGTGCTCTAGGACTATTTTATTTTTAAGAGAAAGAGAAAGCAATAAGTAGAAAAGTTTTATATATTTGGTATTTTTGGCGGCCTTTGGCTTGGCGGACTTTTGTGCCAAAAATATTGTTGTTTTATTATAATTTATTGATAATTTATGATATTGATGTGATTTATATTTATTTTTGTAATTTGTATATTGACTTTCGTTTAATAATACACAATATAATATTGCCAAATTCTATGTGTCTGTTTGATTTCTTTGCCTCGACTTTACCTAAGCTATACAAGGAACAATTTATATATTTTTGTAATGTAAAAATATATAATTGTGAATTGAGAAGCGGGTTAGCATTTTTTCACATTAATTATCTTCGGTTCATCTATTTCTAGAGTTCATCTTCTTCGCGTGACTGATTAATTTGTTCATTTCATTGGTTTATTTCATTTCTTTGTTAAGATCGATATATAGTTTCCTATCTGAGTAAATTTTATCATTCTTATGTGCAACGATTGCACGACAAAACGTGATTTTTTTTTATAACCCGCCTCTCCCACCCTTTTTCTATTTTTGTGTTAATGTATTATGAGCGGACTTTTGTGCCAAAAATATTGTTGTTTTATTATAATTTATTGATAATTTATGATATTGATGTGATTTATATTTATTTTTGTAATTTGTATATTGACTTTCGTTTAATAATACTGCCAAATTCTATGTGTCTGTTTGATTTCTTTGCCTCGACTTTACCTAAGCTATAGAAGGAACAATTAACGGAGAAAATTTGGCTAAAAATGAGAACCTCTTACTAAGACATGGCATGTGCGACGTTTTGTCATAGGATAATATAAAATTAAAACCTAGTTATGTTATTCCCAGTTTTAGCATGTCATCAAACAGTATTCCTTAATCCAACCAGTCGCCTGAACAGTAATTATACATGTTAAAGCAAATAATAAGTTGCGGGGGTGGGGGGTACTGGTAGTGTGCTTAAACTACCCTAGCCCTTTCTTTATAAATACAATTTGGTATTTTCGTGGTAGATTTTCTCTAAAAAAACCTAAACTTACTATTCAAATTGTGAGAAGGATTTAACCCCTTTCAAACTTAAACATTTTTGACATTTTGGGCATGCATGCATAAACTGCAAATTGCAATGAAGCATTTACATGTATATAATTAGCTCATTAAAATATACATGTACATGCTATGCTTTGAGTGGTGTACAAACATTTAAATGAACCCCAATTGGCCCACACTCCTGTAACCACTGGGTACATTATATTAAAGTTGTAGACCCCCCAATGTAAGCTTATCTTTGTCCATTTCCATGGCTTTATGAATACATGTGCATGTAAATGCACTTCATTATGTTTACTTTGCCACCCATACACCTAGATTTGCATTAACATTGATCTATTTACTTTTTTACTTGAATCACAAGTTTTTACAAAATTAATCTGACCCGTACGAAATGTTAAGGCGTAAACCAGCTGGTTTTGACACGGAAACCAGTTGGTTTTCAGGCGTAAACCAAGATTACGCCTCAACATGAGGCGTAAATGAGCAGGACACGTAAACCAGGTCTGTCAGTAGCAGGATTACGTGTCGAAAAAACAGGCGTAAAATGCTTGGCCAGCTGGTTTTAGTCCTGTCCATTTTTATAAAATTAGCAATTTGAACAACCAGCTGGTTTTTTGACCAACTGGTTGTATAGCACTCTTTGCTCTCCCATGATGCATTAAACAGGAAATTGTTTTAATCCAATCAAATTCATTTTGTTACACATTTTGAACATTGTAAACTTACAAGAAGATGCTGAGGAGCTTTGATTTTTTTTTATCTTATATTCAGAATTGAAATTTATTATTATTGAAAACTTGTAAATTCAAGTTTTATTCTTTCAGCATCCTCGGAAACCCAGGGGTTCTTCTCTCGCTTACTCATTCATCACCCCTGGGACACTTGGTATGAAGTTGTTCGTTTCGAGTTCAGGATCTGATCTTGAACTTGATATTATTTCTATATAGAAACAAGTTAAAATCGCATTTGAAAAATCTAAAGCGACCAATCAGGAAGCTCGTTACAAAACTATCAAAAACGAAATATTTCATGCGTAATGTCCCAGGGGTGATGAATGAGTAGGCGAGAGAAGAACCCCTGGGTTTCCGAGGATGTTCTTTCAGTTGAAAAAAGAAAAGTTATTTTATCATTTTCATAATAAAGGTAATAACAAAACTACCGAACTTGAATGATCAATCTCATAGTCCAGAGAAAATGACAAAAACGAATCAGTCATACCGGAGAACTGGTGGATCGCAATGGTCCTGACTTGGTACAGGCGTTTCAAACGAAATGGTGGGTTAAACCAGGTTTTATGGCGCCAAACCTCCCTCTTCCATTGCGATCTTCAAGTCCATAATATATATAGTTACATAAAATAGTGTGATACTGTAAAATTTGCTTAACCCATAATATATAGTTACGTAAAATAGTGTGACACTGTAAAATGTTCTTGGAATTAGGTTTTAAAAATCGAACATAATATGACATATAGGATATGAAAATTATCATGAACAAAATACAGAAGATTTTGTCTGGAACTTTGTTGTAATTTTTATTTGAGAGAAACACAAAACCAGAAGAATTAAAGACCGCAATGGTCCTGACTTGGTACAGGCACTTCCAAAGAAGTGGTGGGTTAAACCAGGTTTTATGGCGCCAAACCTCCCTCTTCCATTGCGATCTTAGGATCCGGAAATGACCATATAACACAACATAGTTGTGAGACACAATAGGGATATTGAGGTGATCATCTCAGTACAGCACATCAGTCAAACACTAATTAAAACAATTAACTATCATATCTTTGAACTAAATTTTGAACTTTTCTACTAGTGGCTGATAACGAAGAAAGAATTTTTTTAGTGATCGTATGAGACGTATTTTCTTATACCCCTGCTTCAAAAGTCGGTCACGAAGAAACCGGTGTCTGATAAAAAAATCTGTGAAATGTGTGCAAGCTCTGGCATATCGAATAAGTTGAGAAATATAAACACCGTAAGCAGGAGAAGTAGGTATATTGCTCTGTCGATTAGGAAAATTAATAATTTGAAAATTAAAATCGTCTCGTTTATCGTAAATTTTTGTACTGAGATGACCACCTGGGTCAAATTCGAGGTGCAAATCCAAGAAAGACGTGAAGCAATTAGATTCGGTGGTCTCTTTAATCTCCAATTCTGGAGGATATATTGAAGGAATCCAACTACCAAATGAAGTGTTATTGACAGAAAGGACATCGTCAATATATCTGAATGTAAGATTAAATGACCTTGCCTCTTTCATCTTCTTGTTCTTTACGAGTCCCTGAAGAAATTCAGTCTCGTAAGAGTATAAAAACAAATCAGCGAGAAGAGGAGCACAGTTTGTGCCCATTGGAATGCCGATTTGTTGTTGAAAAATCTCTCCTCCGAAGGTGACAAATATGTTGTCAATGAGGAAATCAAGCATACTGCAAACTTGTTCCAGTGTGTAACAAATTTTATCTTTGAAAGATGTTTTGGAAAAGAATGTAGAATTATAACCCAAAACAACAAAATTCCTTGAGTTTGAAAAGGCTTTTTCGAGAAGGTTTTTCAGGCGACATTTTAGTTTTTCGTGTGGCAAGGTAGTGTATAAAGTTGAAAAATCGAACGTTTTCAAAGAGTGAACCTCAGAAAATGATCTAGATTTAAAATGATCTAACAAATCTTTTGAGTTTTTCAAAATCCACATATGGTTAATTCCACTACGATTATAAATAGTGTCGCAGTATGCTTGTTGACCTTCTTTGACAGCAGACAAGATTTTAGTTAAATGAACGGACAGCTCTTAGTTGAACATGATGAAGATCCAGCTATATACCTTCCTTTGTACGGATTTTTGTGAAGTTTAGGTATCCAGTACAAATATGGTAACTCTTTATGTTCCTCTTTCATTGGAATATTGAAAGAGGACATAAAAGAGCTATGGTTGGCTATGATTTCATCTTTGTTAAATGTAGTCCGTGTGTATGTAGCACTAGCGGAAGTATTACCATCAATGCCTAGTTCTTTTATTAGACAATTGTAATAATGTGTTTTACATACAAAAACTATATTATTATATTATCTGCTGGCGTAACAACATACCTGTCATGTAAGGAAGAGAGACAATTGAGAGCTTCACGATCTCTAAATACCGAAGAAGGCCGGGGGTTCACACAATTGCGAAGTTTGTCTATTCGGCTTCGTACAAGAGATCGGATAGTCCTTACCCAGTCCGACAGTGATTCAAGTTCTGGTTCTTGGTCCTTTTCCCTCTTTATCCAGGCTCTAGCATAGTCCTCCACAGCGTCCATGATGATCTTAAAGTTATGATTCCAATTTATACGTTGTGGTTCCCTGAATTTAGGTCCATGGGAAACCACATTACGTAATAAATCATTTTCAACTATCTTAAGATCACCCGTGATGACATGACCAGATGGACCATAGACAAAGGGAGAAGCATACAATCACATGTCAGAGGGGACTTTAGATATTCTTCAATGTTTAGGTCCTGCAATGCCTTTTTGTGGTTGAAAATTTTACTACTTATGGTTTTAGTGTAGCGGTAGGAAACAATTGGTGTTGACTGATTTTTGAAATATTGAGGAATTTGAGATGTAACTTCCTTACGATTTAAAATATTGCTAATGTTTATAGCATCTATCCCTTTGTTCTTAAATGGAATATGGAGAAATTTCCTATCCTCATTAGTAAGAGGCTCACTTCTTACAGGCTTAAAAAGACGGAAAAGACCAACGTCGCAAATAATGCTAGTAAGCCTGTAAGAAGGAGTAAATGGATCAGTACCTGCTTTTTCTAACCCAAGATCACGTAAGTCTTTAAGTTTCGTGACTCGTAGTGAATAGAGAATGGTACGAACATGATGGACTCCCAATGGTTGTTGTAGACTTGTTACCAGATCATCAAACGTGTCTGAAAGAGATCTGTTGTCAGTTTGACTGGCACCAGATCTTGGTTTGTATCGTTTGTGACCATGACTACGTTTGTGTCTACCATTAGGGTCAAACAGTTTCATAACATTCACCTCACTACATTGAGGGCTAGAAAGATTTCCTACTCCTTTGATGTTATCATTACATCCATAAGGCATTGCAGTACCTAAAGTTTTTATCCAGTGAAGCTCTCGTTTTTTACGGTGAGGTGTACTAAGATTTGGACTGTTGGTGTCGTGGTAAATCTTAAATTAAAGTAATATTCTTTTCTTTAAATTACTTGAAATATTGTGATGGTCATATTGGGTTGTATAAGTTTCATATAAACAATTAATTAAAAAGCATATATCTTATTTTTTTGAATTATCAAAGTGATTAAAACATAATTGCATTACATTATCTATGAATTTAAATGAATACACATGGCACATTTTTTGTAACCAAATTTTACATATGGCCGATCGTCTTTGCATTTGGTATGTTTTGGCAGAAATATTGATAGCTTGATAGTAACTTTAAAACGTTAAATTTTCACTTTGTATCCACTGTATTATTTATAAGCACCACAGCGATCAAGTATGTCGGTTCTGTATGGTGATACAACTCTTAATCATTCATTGTTTTGACGTGGGGTGTCGGATTTAGAACTGATGTATTTGATTCTTTTACATCAATCGATAAATGTTTCTTAGCTAGTTGTCAGTAACTTCGAGTGTTCTCAAGAGAGTTCCTCCTTGTTTTGTTGTTTTCGTACAGTATTTTGTCTTAGGTTCTTCTCTTGTTGAATTGAACTTTTGTCGATTGAGTTTTACAGTGTGTTTTATATGAAGCTTTGTGCAAGCTTATCAATAGGGGGAAGGTTGGATCCAAAAAACTAGTTTAACCCCGCCACATTTTATATGTGCCTGTCCTAAGCCAGGAAACTTTGCCAAAGCCTTTGTTTGTCCTTGTCATTCTATGTTAACTGTTTTATGTCAAGAATTGAGTCTTTCGTTGATGATTTAGGGATTGGTTTTGATACTTTTGTATTGTATTATTAGTCTTGGGCCAATGCAAGACGATAAGCAGTGACCTATGGTCATGTTGAAGACTGCTTGCTGTTTTCCGTTGTGATTTTTTGAATTGCTGTTTGTTTATGTTTGTTGTGTCGCGTACACTTATTCCACATCTCAATATCGTATATTGTTCGAGTTGAAAAACATTCTATATTATAGTTAAGTTTAAATCCTATCTAGGGTTAATGATTTCAAATGGTCCTTACACAAAAAAGCTATTGAACACTATTTAAAGGGATGTGAATCAGTACGTTTTGTTACACTTAACATTTGATCTTCTTTTCATTGTTCGTTTTATTTGCAAGGATGATTTGGACGTTATTCTTTATACAAACTTTTACTTACACTTATTTTAGTTTTGATAAAGGTTACTTGTACAGTGTTCTCCTTTTTTTCAAAAAGGTAAGGTGGGTGTTTTGAAAAACCACTTACCAACCGGGTTTTTTCTACTGCTTAATCCTTATCAATTTGGACCCCCCCCATTGTTCTAAGGACCCCCCTTTTTTCAAATTTCTGGATCTGCCCCTGAACCCCTTTTAAATTATCAGAAAGAGTGATTGTTTTAATAAAACCATAAAATACACATTATACATGATATACAAACAAAGGTACAGTAAAAATAGCCTTAATTAAATCTAGGCTATTTTAAGAATTGTCTTTTCTATTTTCTTTAGGCTAGAGTTATCTTTCTTTTCCTATTAGTTAGCCAATATGTTAGTTTTCCCGCCAAAAAGTCACATGATCACAGCTCAAATGTAAACAAACACACTTGATCCTTCATTTGCATTGCAGAAGTTATGTCAGCAAAAATTCAAACTTTATTGTATGTTTTATGTTCTTTTTGTGGATAAAACTATTTCTAAGTTGAAGGTAAATATCAATATTCTTTTTCTTTCAATAAAACCTTTGAATAAACCACATGGATGCATGTCGTACTGGACACGTGCCAGCCATTTTTTATTTACATTTTCTCCATTTTTGATTGGATGATAAGAAATTTACATACAATAAATTATTCTTAGCACCTCCTGTTTTACCTTGTCGGCAAATTTCTTTTATGTTTGCTGGTCACCTATCGATCTGTGGTTTTAATTGGCTTGGGTTATAAAAGTGTCACTCAATGTCTTCATTTAATTAGTAACAAAAGACCTAATTCAACATTAATTTTTTTGAAAATTGCCGACCACCTTACCAAAAGGAAAGGTGGTCGGCTCTGGAAAAAAGGTGGTCGGCACACCCGGCTTAAATGGCGAATGGAGAACACTGTTGTAATTCACCAGAACTAAGGGATATCGTGACGTAACGATCAACGATATTTTTTAAATATTTCACGAAGTAACTCCAGTTCTCTATTTTGAGTGCACTAATTTTCACCGTTTTCAATTATAAAACTTAAATTTACATAATATTTAAATAGTAATTCCATATATGTGTGTTCTATTTTTTGTGAATTTTCATTGACCGATAATATAGCAAATAAAAGTATACCATATCACTTACAACTTTCCAAGTACTTTCACTTTACCGTTCAAGAATGTCGTTATATGCAACAGACTATAATTACATTCTAATTTATAACGACAATTTCGATTGTTCAATAATGCAGCTTTATTTTTCGATAAAACTCAATAGCACGTCCTACCTTAACAACGATTTGCGCGGGGTAATTCTATTAAAGTTAATCATGCATTTCGTGCAATTTTCTGTGAAAACATTTAATAAATTTTAATTATATGCATTGAATTCAAAATTTGTTCAGCTTTATTGGTGTGTAAAAGCGTGGACCTTTGCGCACATTTGCAACAAGAAGCGCTACCGCGCTTCATTACAAATTTGCTTAGGTCAATGCTTTTACAAATGTCAATACATATTAAAAGTTACACTCGTATAAAGAACCGAAAATACCAAAAGGTAAAGGCGATAATCAATGATTGAACTGACGAACTTCAAAGGTAATTTCAAATATTTCATATAGGTTACGTTACCGTAAACTATAAGATGGATCATTCAAGTTCGGTAGCTTTGTTATTACCTTCATTTACATCATCTCAGGATTGAACAGATTTCACAGGCCAAAACCTGCCAGACTGGAGCTTAAGGAATTTGATAAAATAATAAAATTCAAAAATTTTCAAAATCGAATGAATAATAAACATTCTACAGCAAAAAAAACCGTTTTAGCCCCAAGTAAAAATCAGGCAAATTTTCACTGCTGTAATGAATTATTAAAAGTATATGTCAAAGTGTTGAAATAAAGAAATAAATAGTTTAGTAACAACATAAATATTCATCTACTTCATGTCAACAAAATTTCATAACGTATTGTTTAATTACCGATTTACAAAATACTTGAATATTTTTGGGGGCATTTTAAATAAAGACATATCACTAAAACAAACAAAACAGCTCGGTTATTTGGTTAGAATTAACTGTTACTTGATCTTACTTATTATTATTATATTGTCAAAATAACTTTAACAGTATGTACCATTTTAAAACCAAAATTATAATCATTAAGCCAAACATTTCAACAAAACAAAACATTTTCTAATTAAATCTTTTAAAGGTATTGTTCAATGAAATGCTCACCAGGTGTAACTATAATTGTCTGGAACTTTGTTGTAGTTTATATTTCTTTGAAAGGCTGAATGACCACTAAGGCAACATTCATTATCAGAAACGCAGATTTAAATTTGCAAAACCATTGTCCACCTCACATGACAAGTATGTTATTGTACCTGCAGATAATTCTTTGAAAGGCTGAATGACCACTAAGGCAACATTCATTATCAGAAAGGCGGATTTAAATTTGCAAAACCATTGTCCACCTTACATGACAAGTATGTTATTGTACCTGCAGATAAAGCACCAAATAACATCATATGTGTGTGCAAGAATCACTATATTGACTGTTTGACAGCTGAATCAGGGGGTTGGTTGTACTAGCAGTAGCAACGTCTACACATTTACAACACTCTCTAAGGAGGAAATTATTGACAATCACAAATCCGTCATTTCCTCTATCGGCCTTTTTGTTTGTGCCAACAATTATGACATTCCATTCCTGTATTGGATTCATAAATTATATAAAAATCCACACAAACAGCGCTTCATTGCAAGGTCATCCAAATGTACCGCTAAACCTCTTTCAGTTCTGTTGACTTCAATACCTATGACAATTAAATCCGGGTTCCAGAAATATTGCGATTGTTGTTATTCTAGAAATGATGTCAATTAAATGTGGATCCTAAAGAACTCAAAACAACTCATTGAGATGTTTAGCTCTTAATTAATTTCATCTTGTAACAGCATCAAAACTTTCGATGTGTCCACACTTTACATTTCTATTCCACTTGAACAACTGATATCACGATTGGCACAACTAATTAAACACAGTTTTTTTTCAAAAAGGATAGAAAACGCAGGTACAAATATCTACCACATCAGCAACCAGTAATTTTCATAACTTATTGGATATCAAGGGCTTGTTTTACCCGACGTCCGGCTTATAAACCAAGGTTATGGGAAAATACGTTTAATATGGTCTCTTAACAAGTCGATAACATCTGACCGACACTTTCTTTCTTGGTGATTTGATCTTTAGTGTGTTATCTTTGTGATTAACAATAGGTGAAAGGTTTGGCCCAAAAATCTAGTATAACCCCTTCACATTCTATATGTACCTGTCCGAAGCCAGAAATCCTTGTTAAAGCTTTTGTTTGTCCCTATCTATTTATTGTTCTATGTCCAGAATGGGTCTTTCGTTGATAAATCATCATGTTCAACTACAGAGCTGTCCGTTCATTTAACTAAAATCTTGTCTGCTGTCAAAGAAGGTCAACAAGCATACTGCGACACTATTTATAATCGTAGTGGAATTAACCATATGTGGATTTTGAAAAACTCAAAAGATCTGTTAGATCATTTTAAATCTAAATCATTTTCTGAGGTTCACTCTTTGAAAACGTTCGATTTTTCAACTTTATACACTACCTTGCCACACGAAAAACTAAAATGTCGCCTGAAAAAACTTCTCGAAAAAGCCTTTTCAAACTCAAGGAATTTTGTTGTTTTGGGTTATAATTCTACATTCTTTTCCAAAACATCTTTAAAAGATAAAATTTGTTACACACTGGAACAAGTTTGCAGTATGCTTGATTTCCTCATTGACAACATATTTGTCACCTTCGGAGGAGAGATTTTTCAACAACAAATCGGCATTCCAATGGGCACAAACTGTGTCTTCTTCTCGCCGATTTGTTTTTATACTCTTACGAGACTGAATTCCTTCAGGGACTCGTAAAGAACAAGAAGACGAAAGAGGCAAGGTCATTTAATCTTACATTCAGATATATTGACGATGTCCTTTCTGTCAATAACACTCCATTTGGTAGTTGGATTCCTTCAATATATCCTCCAGAATTGGAGATTAAAGAGACCACCGAATCTAATTGCTTCACGTCTTTCTTGGATTTGCACCTCGAATTTGACCCAGGTGGTCTTCTCAGTACAAAAATTTACGATAAACGAGACGATTTTAATTTTCAAATTATTAATTTTCCTAATCTACAGAGCAATATACCTACTTATTCTGCTTACGGTGTTTATATTTCTCAACTTATTCGATATGCCAGAGCTTGCACACATTTCACAGATTTTTTAATCAGACACCGGTTTCTTCGTGACCGACTTTTGAAGCAGGGCTATAAGAAAATACGTCTCATACGATCACTAAAAAAATTCTTTCTTCGTTATCAGCCACTAGTAGAAAAGTTCAAAATTGAGTTAAAAGATATGATAGTTAATTGTTTTAATTAGTGTTTGACTGGTGTGCTGTACTGAGATGATCACCTCAATATCCCTATTGTGTCTCACAACTATGTTGTGTTATATGGTCATTACCGGATCCTAAGATCGCAATGGAAGAGGGAGGTTTGGCGCCATAAAACCTGGTTTAACCCACCATTTCGTTTGAAATGCCTGTACCAAGTCAGGACCATTGCGATCAACCAGTTCTCCGGTATGACTGATTCGTTTTTGTCATTTTCTCTGGACTATGAGATTGATCATTCAAGTTCGGTAGTTTTGTTATTACCTTTAATTAGGGCTTTGTTTAAATCTTTTGCATTGTATTCTTAGTCTTGGGTCAACGCAAGACTGCGAGCAGCGACCTCTGGTCATGATAAAGACGACTGGCAGTCTTTCCCTGTGATTTTTTTACTTTTTTTAACAAATATACAAAAGACCACAACATCGACATCCTCAATTTTCTTATCGACAACATATTTGTTTAGTTTGGTGAATGTGTTTTTTCAGCAAACAAGAGGAATTCAAATGGGCACTAATTGTTCACCTTTGCTTGTTGATGTGTTTCCTCATTCATATGAAGCGGAATTCTTACAATCTGTTCTAGACAAAAAAGATCGTAGACTGGCTCTCTCTTTTAACCTCACTTTTCGTTATATAGATGATATCCTTTCAGAGCGTCACGTTTGACACAAAATATTGGTATCACAAGGTTATGTCGCTCCTCGATTGCCGTCGTCATTTTACTGTATACATCATTAACGCATAGACAAATATGGGATTTTCATTTCTCAGGTGAGTGCGGATGTTGGTTTGTCATAAAGTTAGGTTTTGTCTTCCTTTACCGGCTTTGACACACTGAATTGAAAATTGGCAGAACGACGGGTGTGCTGTAGCAGGCAGGAAACGCTTACTGCTCCAGAGCACCTCTCATTACGACTAGAGTTAGCGTGCTTAATTGATCTTCAGTAGTCTTTGTGTATCCGTGATTTAAGTTGTCTTTTTTTTGTCCTGTCCTTGCTTGTGTTGACTGAATTTGTCTCTGCCTTTTCGACATATGACATTTGGATGTTCGTTTAGTACCTCTGCTTCTTTCAGAAGGCAACTGTTATTCTCTATTTGCAATAGTGTCCATATATTTAGGCAAACATAAAAATATAAAAAGCTTCGCCGAGCGCAGCATGATACGACCGCAACATGTTGAACCCTGTACGTTTCAGGCCTAATATGGATAGTCTATTGTTCTGGACACATGCAGCCCATGGTGGACTGACAAAGGTTTTTGACACATGCTTCTCTGATGGACTTTCAACCCAGGGGCTAAAAATATAAATTTTGAATGTTGTATTCTACTCTTTAAAAGAATAATGTTTGGGGAAAAAATTAAAAATCGAACCAGAATTTTTTAAAAATTATGATTACAGCCCAAAAAATTTATTCTTAAATTTAGAATCGCTACCTGACAAGAATAAATTTGCAAAAAAAATTTTCAAAATCGGACCACAAATAAAAAAGCCTCATTTGGCCCCTAATTACGTAATAGGGGAAAAAAAGGGGGGGTCGCAAAAATTAATTCTTAATTTTGTATTCGCTATTTGACAAGAACATACATGCAAAAAAAATTTTCAAAATCGGACCAGAAATAAAAAAGTTTCAATTTCGTCCCCATTTGGCCCCTAATTACGTAATAAGGGGAAAAAAGGGGGGTCGCAAAAATTAATTCTTAATTTTGTATCCGCTATTTGACAAGAACAAACATGCAAAAAAAATTTCAAAATCGGACCACAAATAAAAAAGTTTCAATTTCGGCCCCTTTTGGCCCCTTATTACGTAACAGGTGAAAAAGGGGTGTGGGTCGCAAAAATAAATTCTCAAATTTGGATTCGCTACTTGACAAAAATAAACTTGCAAAAAAAATTTCAAAATCGGACCACAAATAAAAAAGTTTCGATTTTGGCCCCATTTGGCCCCTAATTACGTATTAGGGGGAAAAAGGGGGGTCGCAAAAATTAATTCTTAATTTTGTATCCGCTATTTGACAAGAACAAACATGTAAAAAAAAATTTCAAAATCGGACCACAAATAAAAAAAGTTTTTATTTTGGCCCCTAATTACACAACGGAGAAAACGGGGGGCGCAAAAATTCATCAGGTTCATTCTTTTATTGTAAGAAACAATCTTGACAAATTTCACAGCAATAGGCCAACTAGGACCAAATTTATGGTGGAAACAAGTAAAATATTTGAATTTTTTCCCCTTTTGGGCCCCTAATTTCGAAACAAAAAAAGGGGGGACCCCCAAAATCAATCCCATTCATACTTGTATGGTAAGGAACATCACTGTCAAATTTCATAGCAATTGGATAACTAGAACTAAAGTTATTGTGGAAAAAAACAAAAAAGTAGTACTTTTGGCCCTTTTTTGGCCCCTTATTTCGAAACGAAAAATGGGGGGACCCCCAAAATCAATCCCATGCATCCTTTTATGGTAAGGAACATCATTGTAAAGTTCCATAGCAATCGGATAACTGGAACTAAAGTTATTGTGGTAACACTAAAAAGTTAACAGACACCGACAACGACGACGACGACGACGACGACGACAACGACAACGACGACGACGACAACGACGACGACGACAGCATCATACCATAATACGTCCGCAAATTTTTTGCGGTCGTATAAAAACTAAAAAAACCTATTAGTTTGCACATGTAAAGGGCAATCACCCCTATAAGGGGTTATCTGAAAAGTACAACCCATAGTAGATTTTTGTAAAAACTTTTTCAAGCTGAAGTGGAAATTTACTTTTCAATTAATAAACCAAAAATTGGGATCTGACCCTCTTGTTCTATTTTTAGCAACGGTGGCCATGTTTTTTTTTTTGGTCGGTATACGTAGTCACCATTTTTGTAATCTTGATGGAATGCGTCCTATTCATGATGTGTGCAGTAGTTTCAGAGATTTCTTCAGAAATGTTATCGACGAAGACAGACGATGACAGATGCAAAAGGATGGCAATAGATCTAATGGCCCTTTGGGTCAGGTTAGCTAACAAAAGGCTCCCACGCGCCTAATTCATCCACATTTTCTTTAAGCTATAGGGGAATCACTTATTAGTTAAAATTCAATTAAGAGGTCGTCTGACTTTGACTCAGTAGAGACTTTGTAGAGCTTATTGAGCTGAAGCTTTAAGCAAGGTTAGACTTTTCTTTAACAGCAACACATTTCATTTTATGAGCAAACAATATGAAATAACACTATTTAAAGAGCCTTGACTTGTATACTTCAATGAGCTGATGGTTTAAGCAGGCAACATTCTGTATCTGCAATGGTTTTCATTCTCTGGGCCAAAATATGAAAAAATGCCTTTTTCACTGAAAAGCAGCATAACCCTTCGAAGAGGTCATCTGACAACTACAACCCAATGAATATTTTTGTAAAGCTAAATGAGCCGATGGTTTGAGTTAGCAACAGCTCTTCTCTTAGTAGGGCAAAAACATGAATAAAACAGCAAAGTGATGGCTAAAAAAATTACGAGGCAAAAGTAAACAAAATAAGATTTTATTAAGTGAAATATTATTAAGTACAAAATAGAAATTATAAACAATTTAATATGTGTGACGAAGCAGCTGGAATTGTTGTCATTGAAAAAAAAATCAAACATTTAATAAAATTACGGTATACATCTTTGATGTATCAATTTGAACAAATAAATAATAAACAATACATTTTAGCATTAAGCAATGGACACTTGATAAATTCATTTTTCGCTATGAGAATAACAATAGTATACTACTAAAATATTTTAAAAAATACAGGTCTTAAATGAAAACTAAATAACATCATTTCAACATGAAACTTCGAAAAGTATAACTACATTTTCAGACTTAAAATGTACTTTGAATATATGAATAGCAAGAGGCTCCAAGGAGCCTGAATCGCTCACGTGGTGTTGATGTCAACCCTATGAAGACTTTTGTATAGCTAAATGGGCTAAATGTTTAAGCAAGAAAAAGCTTTTTTTCTGTCTGCAAAAGTTTTCATTCTAAATAAGCAAAAACACTAATATTCAACTTTTAAGGTGTTGTTACCCCTATAAGGGCTTCTCTGACAACTTCGACCCTATGGAGATTTTTGTAGAGCTAAATGAGCTGAACATTTAAGCAACCAACAACTGTTCTCTATCTGCCTTAGTTTTCATTCTATGGGCCAAAAATACAATTTTTTGCCTTTAATGAGCTGTAACCCCTATAAGGGGTCATTTGACAACTTCAACCCCATGACGAAATTTGAAGAGGTAAATGAGCTGAACATTTAAGCAAGCAACAGCTTTTCTCTCTCTGCAATAATTTTCATTCTAGAGGCCAAAAACACTATGTTTCGCTTTTAAGGAGCTGGACACTTATTCACAAAAGTTCGTACTAAACAAAACTTTAGTCGTACCTCCCCTTGTTGTCCATGTTAGTTACCCCTGACTATACGTCTACGAACTTTTGTTAATATGGCTGCTGTACCCCTATAAGGGGTCGTCTGACAACTTTAAACTTATGGAGACTTTGTAGAACATTTAAGCAAGAAACAGCTTTTCTTTATCTGCAATCTTTTTTTATTCTTTAGGGCAAAAACATTAAAAAACGCTTTTTTTTTAACTTTAAAGGGCCATAACAACTATCAAGGGTCATCTGACAACTTCGACCCAATGGCGACTTTTGTAGAGCGTTTGATTCTGAAGAGTTCAAGGTCCTTCGGATTTTTTCTATCTGTTATGGTTGCTGAGTTATTAGTCATTTTAAGTGATTTTACCCTATGTTCTATTATTAGAAACAGTGGAAATGTTTTTTTTCAATCATCTAAAAATGAGGATCGTTTGTTGCCAACATGTCATAAATCATTCCTGCAAAGTCTCAGTTAAATTGGTACAGAGGTTCGAAGAATAAGATTTTTGAAATTGTTAACAGACAAGGGACGATAACAACTGACGCATAGTGATGGCATAAGCTCACCTGGCCAGGTGAAAAAATAAAAATGATGAATGTATTGGATCAAAACACAATTTGTTTAAGAATATTACCATCTATTCAATTTATCATAATTGGCATGTTGGAATATAACAAACTCAAATATTTATTTCCAAAAACACTTCTTTATATATTAGAATTCTCCATCATTGGAATTCTATATAACAGCTGATTCTTCAAAACCTTGGTTATTATGTACATATGTATTGTAAAAAAACTCCTTACTTCAAAACCTTGGTTATTATGTACATATGTACTGTTACAAAAAAACTCCATACTTCCAAACCTTGGTTATTTTGTACATATGTATTTTTACAATATATTCCTTATTTAAAAACCTTGATTAGTATGTACATATGTATACTATAATAAAGTTCTCACTTCAAAACCTTGGTGATTATGTACATATGTTTTGTTACAAAAAACTCCTTTCTTCCAAACATTGGTTATAATGTACATATGTATTGTTACAAAAAACTCTTTACTTCAAAACCTTGGTTATTATGTACATATGTATTGTTACCAAAAAATCCTTACTTCCAAACACTGGTTATAATGTACATATGTATTGTTACAAAAAACTCCTTTCTTCCAAACATTGGTTATAATGTACATATGTATTGTTACAAAAAACTCTTTACTTCAAAACCTTGGTTATTATGTACATATGTATTGTTACCAAAAAATCCTTACTTCCAAACACTGGTTATAATGTACATATGTATTGTTACAAAAAAACTCCTTACTTCAAAACCTTGGTTATTATGTACATATGTATTGTTACAATATATTCCTTATTTAAAAACCTTGATTAGTATGTACATATGTATACTATAATAAAGTTCTCACTTCAAAACCTTGGTGATTATGTACATATGTTTTGTAACAATAAAGTCCTTACTTCAAAACCTTGGTGATTATGTACATATGTATTGTTACAATAACATCCTTACTTTAACATTAAAGCATTGGTGATTTTGTACATATGTATTGTTACAATAAAGTTGTTACTTTATAACCTTTGTTGTTATGTACATATGTATTGTTTCAATAAAGTCATTTCTTAAAAACTTTAGTTATAATGTATATATGTGTTGTTACAATAAAGTTCTTACTTCAAAACCTTGGTTATTATGCACATTTATTTTGTAACAATAAAGTTGTTACTTTAAAACCTTTGTTATAGTGTACATAATTGTTGTTACAATAAAGTCCTTTCTTTTAAACCTTGGTTATTATGTACATATATATTGTTTCAATAAAGTCCTTACTTTCAAATCATTGGTTATAATGTACATATGTATTGTTACAAAAAACTCCTTACTTCAAAACCTTGGTTATTATGTACATATGTATTGTTACAATAAAGTCCTTACTTCCAAACCTTGGTTATTATGTACATATGTATTGTTAAAAAAAAGTCCTTACTTCCAAACATTGGTTATAATGTACATATGTATCGTTAAAAAAAACTCCTTACTTCCAAACCTTGGTTATTTTGTACATATGTATTGTTACACAAAAAACTCCTTACTTCCAAACATTGGTTAAAATGTACATATGTATTGTTACAATAAAGTCCTTACTTCAAAACATTGGTTATAATGTACATATGTACTGTTACAATAAAGTCCTTACTTTAAATCCTTGGTGATTATGTACACATGTATTGTTACAATAAAGTCCTTACTTCAAAACCTTGATTATTATGTACATATGTATCGTTACAATAAAGTCCTGACTTCAAAACCTTGGTTATTACGTACATATATATTGTTACAATAAAGTCCTTACTTCAAAACCTTGTTATAAATGTACATATGAATTGTTACAATATAGTCCTTACTTCAAAACCTTGGTGATTATGTACAAATGTATTGTTACAATTAAGTCCTTACTTCAAAATCTTGGTTATTATGTACATATATATTGTTACAAAAACTCCTTACTTCCAAACATTGGTTATAATAAAATATGTATTGTTACAAAAAACTCCTTACTTCAAAACCTTGGCTATTATGTACATATGTATTGTTACAATAAAGTCCTTACTTCCAAACAATGGTTATAATGTACATATGTACTGTTACAAAAAACTCCTTACTTCCAAACCTTTGTTATTATGTACATATGTATTGTTACAAAAAACTCCTTACTTCCAAACACCGGTTATAATATACATATGTATTGTTACAAAAAACTCCTTACTTCAAAACCTTGGTTATTATGTACATATGTATTGTTACAATATATTCCTTATTTAAAAACCTTGATTAGCATGTACATATGTATTGTTACAATAAAGTCCTTACTTCAAAACATTGGTTATAATATACATATGTATTGTTACAAAAAACTCCTTACTTCAAAACCTTGGTTATTATGTACATATGTATTGTCACAATAAAGTCCTTACTTCCAAACCTTGGTTATTATGAACATATGTATTGTTACAAAAACTCCTTATGTATACTATAAATAACAATAAATTACAATAAAGTTCTTACTTCAAAACCTTGGTTATTATGCACATTTATTTTCAACAATAAAGTTGTTACTTTAAAACCTTTATTATTATGTACATAATTGTTGTTACAATAAAGTCCTTTCTTCAAAACCTTGATTATTATGTACATATGCATCGTTATAATATAGTCCTTACTTTAAATGTATATGTACTGTTACAAAAAACTCCTTACTTCCAAACCTTTGTTATTATGTACATATGTATTGTTACAATAAAGTCCTTACTTCAAAACCTCGGTGATTATGTACAAATGTATTGTTATAATAAAGTCCTTTTTAATAAAACTTATCAAAAAACATGTGTACTTGAACATTGCAATGGTAAAGTCTTTTACAGAATATCTTAACTCGATTGTTGTATTTTTAAAGATTTCCTGATTAATAGAAATGTGGGTACAATTAATTTCCCATAAGCATGCAGTTTCCTTTTTCCATGAGTATATTGTTACAATAAATATAGCACACAGACTATCACAGGTCACAATAGGTAACAATAGATAGGTACAAGTAAGTGTGATATGTGTACATCATATGTATACAATTACTATAACTTTATGCATACATTCATGACATTGTTAGAATAATTACAATAACTTTTTCCTTAAAGTACAAAATATGTATTTGAAAAAAATATAGAAAAGTGTATAAGTGTCTGTCATTGATTAACACCATTCATATAATCAAAAAATATTAATAATTCAAATAATCAAAATGTGACCAATAATTCCAGTTTATGCTGAATGAGAAACATGTGACAATAAATCTGTTTGATTTGGTGTGTAGTTTCTTTACATCTTGTAAGTTAAACATGAAACTATTAAAGGTTTGTAACAATCAGAAACAGATTCATGTTCCAATACCTTACACAGTTTTTTTTTATCCTGTCATTTTTTTGCAATAAACAACTTAAACATCAAGACATATATTGTATATTCAGTCTAAAATATTTTTATGTTATGAATATTCAATTGACAGATTGGTATTTTTGTAAAAGTTCTACTATGTCTCCACGGCTTGGTCTCAATGGTCGTCTTGCTGCATCAATTGGAGATTTCCCGTGATTTACTTTTCCTCCATTCTCTAGCAGGAACCTAACAATATCATAATGTCCCCACAATGATGCAGCATGCAGAGGTGATTCATTATACTTATTACAGAGGTTCACATCCCCACCATGGTTAACCAAGAAAGACACAATATGAAGGTGTCCTCCCCATGCTGCAATAAACAGAGGTGATTCATTATACTTAGTACAGAGATTCACATCCCCACCATGGTTAACCAGGTGTATTACAATATCAAGGTGTCCTCCCCTGGCTGCAGTGTACAGAGGTGATTCATTATACTCAGTACAGAGATTCACATCCCCACCATGGTTAACCAAGAAAGAAACAATATCAAGGTGTCCTTCCCCTGCTGCAGTGTACAGAGGTGATTCATTATCATACTTAGTACAGAGGTTCACATCCCCACCATGGTTAACCAGGTGTATTACAATATCAAGGTGTCCTCCCTCTGATGCTGCAGTCAATGGTGTGTAATAAGGTTTATTTTCAGGGTTAACTATTCCATTCATCTCTAAAAGAATCTTAACAGCAGACATGCTACCAACATTGCACGCTGCTGTTAGTGGTGTATGTTTCCTATGATAATGTAAGAAAGGATCCATACCATCACCCATTGCTGATACATTTACAGCATTACTTTCTGTATACTTTAATAAAACCTGTACAACATCTTCATTACCACTGTAGACTGCCAAAGTAAGTAACCGTGATTGTTCTGATAAGTCTGATCCAATAACAGATGTCACTGTACCATGTTCACTGAGGACATAATCTATGATACACTGTAAAAGATGACTGTGGCCATAGTATATAATGAAGCTGATAATACGTAAGGAATATTTAGACCGGTTATATTGCCCTAACAACAGCCTCTGACGTTGTTCTTCACCATAATTACGTGTACCCTCTTCCTTGTTTGCTGTCATCTTTTCGCTCTGTTGTGTTATGTGGTATGTATCACCTTTTATTACGGTAAGGAACCTTTCTTTGAATTGTTGATATGACAACTTTTTCTTTAGAACGTCCATGAAGACATCAATAAGTTGTCTATGTGACAGAGTAGGGTTGGTAAATACATCATACAGCTTTCCATCTTTTATATCTTTCAACAATCGGTCAGCTAAAATTCGATACATGTCTTCTGTGACTTCAATACTGAGTTGATCAACTGATTCTGTTCCTGATATAACAAGTTTGTTCCGAACAAATGTACTGGACATGTATTCTATCATAAGGTCTACATGCTGTTTTCCAAAATGGTAGGCAACAATTTCATATATGGAGTCGTGGATGAATGTGTAGTGGTCACCAGATATAGTGAGGTATGTTCCAGATAAATGTTGTAGTGCTTGGTTTATCTGACTGTTGGTTGGGTTTGCACAATCACTGCATGAGTCAAAGATGTCATTTTTTAAATCCTTGTTGATGGATGTCAAAGGTTTGTCCATGCTTGATATCTTCTTGGAGTTCATCATACAGAGGACCAAAACTGCATATTGTGTTTTCTGGAATTCAGCCATTTTGTCCAGTTCATCTTTAACACATTCCAGTGGGTGATCAAAAAAAGCTTTTGGATTCTTTAAATATTGATCTGATGCTGCAAAAATTCTACATAACAATGGAAACATAAAATGACAATTCTCAAATGATAGATTATCAAACTTTTCCCTAACATCTTTGTTTGTACAATGGTTTTTAAATATATTTATCTTATCAGATACAGTTAACTGGTTTGTCTTACTCTCAACATCAATAACATTTTCTAGTACAAAACTACCAACTTTGTTAGCCTGATTATACACTTATGTTCTGCTAGTACAAATAACTTTTGATTGTTTACCTATTGCTGACAAAATACTGGTTTTAATGTTATTCAATTTGTTATATAATGATACATCAAAAGAAAAAACGCCTAAAACATCGTCAAGTACAAAAACCTGAGATACAGACTTGTCACCAAACTGAACAATGTCCTCTAGTTGACAAATAGGTACCACTTCAAATGTTTGTTTCTGGTATTCCAGAGCTATATGTCTTGCGATGCTTGTCTTTCCAGCTCCAGGACCTCCTACCATTGTCACAATCTGATGTTGGTTAAGTTTGTCTGTAAGTTCTTTTACAGCTGCTGTTCCACTGTAGAACACCACATCTTCTGCTGCCCATGCATCTAGCTGAGTGATCTGGCCATCTGAAAAAAAAGATGCAAAATATATAAATGCTTGCTGTCCCACAACTATGCCATGAGTTATCATCGGAGTAGAAATATACTTATTATAGGAACACTTAAGTTAATGGACAATGTAAACAACAACACCATATCATAATTCATCTGCAAATATTTTGCTGTTCATGTATGAAAAGTGTGATGGAATTTAAACAATAGTTCGACAGAAAAATTTCGTTAATGGTTTACAGGAAGTAGATGTCTGATAGATCTAAACAAGAGTTAACACTAAAGTATATCTTGCCTGCTGGCACCATCAGAAAGAATTATTTTTTTTTACTTCCACTATATTATGAATTTACATTGATTTTCAGTTGTCCAAATATCAGCAACCCAGGCGTATTAGTTGCTGAATAATACACTAAGTGAATGAAAAGTGTGACAGATTCTCTATTATATTTTTGGTAAACAAGCAGTATATGTGTAATGGATCCTAAATCATATCTTACTATACATGGTATACATACCAAGCTTGTTACCATATATAAGCAAACTAGGAGTAATAGTTGCAGAGTTATAATCATACAAAAAGTGGGACGGAATTAAACTTTGGCGGAAAAATTTTAAGTTTTCATTTAACTTGAAGTAGAAATCTGATTGATCTAAAATATATCCCACTATGTATTATGTCAATATCAAGCTTGTGACAAAAAATAGATGAGTTATGAGTAAACAAAAAGGGGAAAAGAAAGCAGGCAGAACTATGGAATCACAGAACTACAGACAGACACAGGTAAAACTATGGAATCACAGAACTACAGACATACACAGGTAAAACTATGGAATCACATAACTACAGACGGACACAGGTAAAACTATGGAATCACAAAACTACAGACGGACACAGGTAAAACTATGGAATCACAGAACTACAGACGGACACATGTAAAACTATGGAATCACAGAACTACAGACGGACACAGGTAAAACTATGGAATCACATAACTACAGACTGACACAGGTAAAACTATGGAATCACAGAACTACAGATGGACACAGGTAAAACTTTGGAATCACAGAACTACAGATGGACACAGGTAAAACTATGGAATCACAGAACTACAGAAAGACACAGGTAAAACTATGGAATCACAGAACTACAGACAGACACAGGTAAAACTATGGAATCACAGAACTACAGACGGACACAGGTAAAACTATGGAATCACAAAACTACAGACGGACACAGGTAAAACTATGGAATCACAGAACTACAGACGGACACAGGTAAAACTATGGAATCACAAAACTACAGACGGACACAGGTAAAACTATGGAATCACAGAACTACAGACAGACACAGGTAAAACTATGGAATCACAGAACTACAGACGGACACAGGTAAAACTATGGAATCACATAACTACAGACGGACACAGGTAAAACTATGGAATCACAGAACTACAGACGGACACAGGTAAAACTATGGAATCACAGAACTACAGACGGACACAGGTAAAACTATGGAATCACATAACTACAGACGGACACAGGTAAAACTATGGAATCACAGAACTACAGACGGACACAGGTAAAACTATGGAATCACAGAACTACAGACAGACACAGGTAAAACTATGGAATCACAGAACTACAGACGGACACAGGTAAAACTATGGAATCACAGAACTACAGACGGACACAGGTAAAACTATGGAATCACATAACTACAGACAGACACAGGTAAAACTATGGAATCACAGAACTACAGACTGACACAGGTAAAACTATGGAATCACAGAACTACAGACGGACACAGGTAAAACAGTATATCAATCTCTACTTTAAAGAGGGGGATACAAAATATTACAACTGTCTTGGGTTTGTGTTGCTGATTGTGGTTTGGTAGTTGTGTGTTGTTTGTTTTTTTTTCTGATGATTTTTGTCTACCAATTTTGTTTATCGTACTATTCCATATAAGGATCATCATCAGGCAGGGGGTGGCACATCGATAATTTCACATTTCAGATTTTGCGGTAGAGATGCATTCATTTTACCATAAAAACAAACCCAATGCAGTTTTTACATTTTTATATGTATTTGGTGCCTAGATATTTTGAGACTGGTTATATAGGCAAAAAATATGGCAGAAAATTTTCCTGTACTTTTCACTATACAATATGTAACTAAATTTTGACTGGTAATATCTCCTAAACCCAAGATAGACTGAAAAATTTTAGTGGTCAAAACAAAGTTTACTGGGGTTGCTTTACCTAATTCTGTTGAAATTATTTTGTGTATTTATTATCGATGTGCCACCCTATTAATGGTATCTGCCTGATTCATAGAAAAAGGATTAACAACAATATTTGATTGCACCTTTGGTACACCTTTACTTCTTGCAATCAGAAACATCAACTCAAATAAAGCAACTAGTTTATACAAAAGTGTTAAACTACACAGGCAATTTGTCTTAACGTTAAATTAATGTTAAGCTCGATTAACACTCATCTAACGTTAATGTAACACTAATTTAATGTTAAATTATTGTTAGTCTAACATTAAATTTTTTAACGTTAATTTAGTGTTAAACATTAACATTATTTTAATGTTTAACTTTTTAACGTTAATCCAGATGTTGAGTAATGCGACGTCAAATGTTAAACTTGAACATCAAATTAACAATCGAAGCTCGATTAACAATAATTTAACGTTAACAAAACTGCCTGTGTACAGGGCTTTTATGTTTTTTGCAAAATGACGTCGATTTAAAATTCAATATTCATACCAGAAAAAAAACTGTTTTCCAGGAAGATGAAACATTTGACTCCCACACATTACAACATGTAAATTTCCCATTACAACAAATCGTCATCACTCCTATGGACCAATAATTCTTACCTCTGATATTGTTTGGTATGTGTTGTGGAACTGGCCGAGCCTCCAGACTTTCTATTCTTGCTTGTTGGTCTTTCTGACTCTTTATTATGTCTTCAACCTCTTGTTGTAAATCGTTTACATCTTTCCTAAATTGTAGGATATCTTCCACCATTTGGCTTCTGATATCTTGGTCCAGTCTTTTGTGTTCTAAATCGTTTACTTCAGTAGTTAAGGATCCTTTGCTCAATCTCTCTACTGCCTGTTGAAGATATTGCAAATCTAGATGCATGAATTATTTGAGGATCTTAAAAGATATGCTTTTGAGATTCAAAGGTAAAGAAATGTCAAGGTCATTTGGTAATTGACTAAGTGACATTTTCCTATGGACCAACCGAAGTGATTCTTTATTGATTTCTATCTCACAGATAAGTGCAGATCTTGGTTTGTCATGGAGTTTTGTTTGGTCTTCCTTTAATGGATTTGACACATTGAATTGAGAATATGCAGAGCGGCTGTATGCTATAGCAGACAGGAACTGCTTACTCCTACGGCGCACCTGAGTTCACTCTAGTTATGACTAGAGTTCACTTGTTGATTTCTGTTCAGTTAATTTTCTGGTTCTGTTCTTTTTAACTTTTGACACATTGGTGCCTCTTTGCTTCTATCATAGTCATTGAGAAACAGACTAACCATAAAAGACTGAACACAAATCAATTTTGTCAGTCATCTAGTGTAAAATGAGGTCAAGGTCAGATATCAAGTGACGGATGCAATAACTCTATTTTAATTCATCATTTCTTAAATATCTGATGCAGAGCTATTATAATTTTCAAGTAACTCATATTCCACTAAACTCTTACAAAAAAGATCACATCAAGTTTCATCAAACTCCATCAAGCGCTTTAAGATTAGTTGCCCTTATGACCTAGATAGACAGACCTACCTTGGTTGTTATCATAACTCAACAAGTGATGTCTTGGGGTTTTTTTTGCCCAAATTTATGACATTTTATTGCCCTTTGACATGATTTGTACACTTTTTCTACAACCGCTCTGTCCATTCTGTCCCTTTTTTAAAATGGTTAGGGACAAATAACCAAAATGCATTTGGAAAATCCCTATGGTGATAAGTTATATTACATCAAAATTTCACAATTCACAGCACTGTTACAGTACTTGAACCGATCAATGCAACAGTTTTTGCGATCCGTCACGCGTCATCAATCAGTCACCAATCAGTCATCGATCCGGTCTCAATCATTCACCGATCTGTCATCAATCAGTCACCAATCCGTCATCGATCAGTCACCAATCCGTCCGAGCCTATACGTCAAATGCATCCCATGATGCAATTTACCAATCCGTCACGCGTCAATTCAATCTAAAATACGGAATCTTTAAATTCGTTTCGCTTATTGTATCACGTGACTTCTTGATCGAATGCATAAAAATAAATGTAATTTTTAAGTGGGACATTAGACGTGTTTTATACCAATAATTAAACATAGAATATTACAAAGCACATCCGAATTGTGCTTAAATAAATATTAAAGTCTTACTTTAATGTAAAGACATAACACATTTCTGTTTTAAAATGCGAAAATTCATACGATTTTTTATGTCAAATATATTATATTTTAAAATGCCTCATTTAAAATCTTGTGATAAAATTATTTTGAAAACATTTTTTTTTGTGATTGTTATAAAACCATCATATAATATTAGGCTCAAACATCAGATTTTTAATTTCTTATACATTTGTAAGCTTGCATAAGAAATGTTTGGTCTTAACAATTCTGTTTCTGTTTAGGTACTGGAAAGTTCTATATAAATTCTATAATGGAAATAAATTTTCCTGATAATCTCTTCAAAATGGTTAAATATTCACCTTATTTTTAAAGTTAAAGATATGAAGTTATTCAAGTTTTCAAAATATTATAGCATTTATGTGTCAAATCTGATGAAAATAGTTGTTTCGCAAACAATTTCATGTCAACTTTATTCAACCGTCATATAATTTTATGCTCAAATATAAGATTTTACTAAAGTTTCATATATTTTACATAAGAAATTTGTAAATGTGATCTATATTCCTTTGTGAACAAATTTTCTTTATTGTCTCTTTACTATATGAACCTTATTTTTTAATCAGCAATATGTAGTTATGCAACTTTTCAAGTTGTCTTAGCATAAATGTGTCAAACTTGATGAAAATAGTTGTTTCGCAAACAATTTCATGTCAACTTTATTCAACCGTCATATAATTTTATGCTCAAATATAAGATTTTACTAAAGTTTCATATATTTTACATAAGAAATTTGTAAATATGATCTATATTCCTTTGTGAACAAATGTTCTTTATTGTCTCTTTACTATATGAACCTTAATTTTTAAGTCAGCAATATGTAGTTATGCAAATTTTCAACTTATCTTAGCATTAATGTGTCAAACCTGATGAAAAAAATTGATTCGCAAACATTTTCTTGGCAATTTTATTAACCCGTCATATAATTTTATGCTCAAATATAAGATTTTACTATAGTTTCATATATTTTACATAAGAAATTTGCAAATATGATCTATATTCCTTTGCGAACAAATTTTCTTCATAATCTCTTAACATTATGAGCCTTATTTTTTAAGTCAGCAATATGTAGTTATGCAACTTTTCAAGTTGTCTTAGCATAAATGTGTCAAACCTGATGTAAAAAGTTGTTTCACAAACATTTTCTTGGCAATTTGATTAACCCGTCAAATATTTTATGCTAAAATAGAAGATTTTACTATAGTTACATATATTTTACATAAGAAATTTGTAAATGTGATCTATATTCCTTTTCGAACAAATTTTCTTTATTGTCTCTTTAATATATGAACCTTATTTTTTAAGTCAGCAATATGTAGTTATGCAACTTTTCAACTTAATATCTTAGCATTAATGTGTCAAACCTATGAGAAAAGTTGTTTCGCAAACATTTTCTTGGCAATTTTATTAAACTGTCATATAATTTAATGCTCATATAGAAGATTTTACTATAGTTTCATATATTTTACATAAGAAATTTGCAAATGTGATCTATATTCCTTTGCGAACAAATTTTCTTCATAATCTCTTAACTTTATGAACCTTATCTTTTAAGTCAGCAATATGTAGTTATGCAACTTTTCAACTTATCTTAGCATTAATGTGTCAAACCTGATGAAAAAAGTTGATTCGCAAACATTTTCTTGGCAATTTTATTAAACCGTCATATAATTTTATGCTCATATAGAAGATTTTACTATAGTTTCATATATTTTACATAAGAAATTTGCAAATGTGATCTATATTCGTTTGCGAACAAATTTTCTTCATAATCTCTTAACTTTAAGAACCTTATTTTTTAAGTCAACAATATGTAGTTATGCAACTTTTCAACTTATCTTAGCATTAATGTGTCAAACCTGTTGAAAAAAAGTTGTTTTGCAAACATTTTCTTGGCAATTTTATTAAACCGTCATATAATTTTATGCTAAAATAGAAGATTTTACTATAGTTTCATAAATTTTACATAAGAAATTTGTAAATGTGATCTATCTTCCTTTGCGAACAAATTTTCTTAATTGTCTTTTACTATATGAACCTTATTTTTTAAGTCAGCAATATGAAGTTATGCAACTTTTCAAGTTGTCTTAGCATAAATGTGTCAAACCTGATGTAAAAAGTTGTTTCGCAAACATTTTCTTGGCAATTTTATTAACCTGTCATATAATTTTATGCTCAAATATAAGATTTTACTATAGTTTCATATATTTTACATAAGAAATTTGCAAATATGATCTATATTCCTTTGCGAACAAATTTTCTTCATAATCTCTTAACATTATGAACCTTATTTTTTAAGTCAGCAATATGTAGTTATGCAACTTTTCAACTTATCTTAGCATTAATGTGTCAAACCTGATGAAAAAAGTTGTTTTGCAAACATTTTCTTGGCAATTTTATTAAACCGTCATATAATTTTATGCTCATATAGAAGATTTTACTATAGTTTCATATATTTTACATAAGAAATTTGCAAATGTGATCTATATTCCTTTGCGAACAAATTTTCTTCATAATCTCTTAAGTTTATGAACCTTATTTTTTAAGTCAGCAATATGTAGTTATGCTATTTTTCAACTTAATATACCATGTATGTGTCAAATCTGATGTAAAAAGTTGTTTCGCAAACAATTTCTTGTCAATTTTATCAAACCATCATATAATTTTATGCTCAAATATAAGATTTTACTAAAATTTCATATATATTACATAAGAAATATGCAAACGTGATCTATATTCCTATGTGAACAAATTAAACACAGTGAATTAAAAAAAAATAAAATAAAATTTACTAGATTATTGATATCTCCTGAATTATTTATTCTTAATTATATGTTACAAATTTTTGAAATAATTGTTCTAAGCAGAACCCTTTTACATTTTAAAGATTTTTTCATCACAGTTTCTGTTTTTGTATTTAAAAATCAGAACAAATAAAATAAAGGCAGTGTCTGCGCGTCCACGCCGCGTGGATGAATAGACCACAGGCTGCGCGTCCACGCTTCCGATATAACGAGTAATTAAGGATTTTTTCCGGACAATTTCCGTTATTTCGTAATTTTTATAAACTTCCCAATGCGTAGAGCAATAAAGTAATTGATATTTAAACATAGAAATGTATTTTAATATTCACTGATATACAATTTAAGTATCAAATAAGTGAAAATTAGCGAAAACTGCTAGAATTTCGTAATTGTTTTTATTAATTTTTATAAATCATCAAAGGGAATGCAGTGTAAACAATAATTCTTTGGGAATTCCAAAAAAAAATATAAAGAATGATATAAAAACGTAATTATGGTCTAAAAGAAACCAGAAAACTCTTACTGAACCGCTTTAATGCAGACTGCATAAAATAATTGCAGTGAAGATATATTAAAATCGTATACATGTAACAGTTATGCTATCAGTCGGACACGGAAAGAATCTTTCCACAGGAATTTTAAGCTTACGGCATACACTACTACATATACTTATGATAGAACGAGGACTTGCTCACATCTATCAATATTATGCCAGGATTCAAATGATAAAAGTTGGTACTAAAAATCTATAGCTTGAACAATCAGTCTCTATCAATAATTGAATTCTTTGTCATTATTTGTACCTGGAAATGTCAAAGTTCCGTGACATTAGATGCGAAATGTGCATGCCGAAATGCAAATACCGGAAGCGTGGACGCGCAGCCTGTAGTCTATTCGTCCACGCGGCGTGGACGCGCAGACACTTCCTAAAATAAAATTATATTAGTATTATTTTTATAGAAGAAAAGAACACGAACTTTGCCTATTTAGTTTAAAGGAAGTACTATGTAAACAATTATTAAATTCATTAGATTAATAATATTAACATATTTAAATAGAAAATGTATGTTTTATTTAACATTATAGCATAATTTATTTAAAACAAATTAAATTAACGCCATGACTGGTTTGTGTTGCGATATATGTTATAAACGTATAAGTATAAATGATAACTTCGTTTCACAGAAGAGTTTTCTAATTATACCGATCGATCGTATCAGTCAAAATAACGGATCGATAGCCCGGTTACCTATGGTATCCGTCATCCGTCCAATCCGTCCGATCCGTCATCAATCAGTCAACAACGCGTCACCAATCATTCACCAATCCGTCATCAATCAGTCATCAATTCGGTCCGAACGCGTCATCAATCCGTCACCGATCAGTCAACGATCCGTCAAAGTGTTGCATTGATCGGTTCAAGTACTGTAAGGATCATCACGTCTAAGTGTTTTTACATCTTTTTTATTCTGTCTGACTATGAGCTAAATGTTTTAGGCTTAACACACAGGGTTTTTATACCTTTGTAATAGGAACAGTTTTTGTTAAAATATTATTATGTAATTTAATTCTTTATTTTTCTGATTTTTTATAAAATCAAATTTAGATTTTATTTTTACTTAGTTAAGGATGCTGGAGGGTCAGCTTTTGAGATTTTTGACATTTTTTTTGGAATCCTCGGGTTTTTCCATCACAATGAGGCGAACATTTTTGCATGGTAACCCATATTTTTATTATGTGTAAGGTCTTCATTGCATCATAAATGTCAGTTTTACAAATTCATTTCAAATTTTCATCACTTTTTCATAGGTTTAAACAGCTGAACAGTCAGACGTTCTGGCTGCTGACAAAGAGTTAGCATCAAACTGAACAAGTCGCCACTTCAGGACATGAACAAGACTGGACCAACCCGCCACCACAGCAGCATTCAACTCAAATTCATTGGATTTTCGAAAATGTGCTAACTTTTATTCTTTGGACTTTAAAATATTTCATTTTCACTTTGAATCAAATTTAATTGTGAAATTCTAAACTTTGGACTTTGTGAAATCTTCAACTTTGAATTATTTTTGTTACTGTTTTTAAAACTGAATTTTGTTTATATAAATTGTTAAAACTTGTTTGTTTTGTCTGATATAAGCATGCAACGCCACGCCCACATTGCCCTACGGGTCTTTGCACTGCTAAACCTAGCTTCCCCTAAGGTGGTGCACGGACTATGCGGTGACACCTTGAATGCTTCAATTTTTGGGCAAGCGCAGGGAAGCCTTATGTAGTCTATAGAGTAGTGATGATTTTCGCGTTTTTTTTCAGTCTAGACGGAGTGATTTTCCTGCATCCAGTCTGGCAAAAAGCTTTATTTTCTATATTACTTTTCAATATTTGTTAACATGAAACACACTTTTATAAATCTCTAGTTTTATTGGCATTTTATATGACCAGCACAAGTTTTATGTATTCCTTTGCATTCTATTTGATGAATTATTTAGCTAGACAGTCAGGGGTGTAACTTTAATAAGTTATTACAGAAAAATAACAGTCATGTGTTATTAGAGTTGGTTTTTTGAGTTGTTTTTTCTTGATTATGTATAATTTTCTTAATCTCTAATAACATGTGGCTGTTATTTTTTAAAGCAACCATTTCATGTCCTGTTTTGATTAACTCTGCAGATCTCTAAACCTCTTTGCGCAGTGACTTAATTGATAGAATTTACTAATTATAATGGCTTATCAATGAAGTATTTGTTTGTTATTATGTGTTTTCTAATAACTATGGCCTGTTATTACAGATAACAGTGAACACCTCAAACCCCATATCATTCATTTGGTATGATTCATTGTAAATGTGGTTATTAAATTGAGAAAGAATTGGTTAATTCTATCAATTAAGTCACTGCGCAAAGATGTAGAGAGACCCTAAGAGGCAAATTCAAGCATAAAATGGAATGATTGCTTAAAATATTAACAACCATATGTTATTACAGATTCAGAAAGTTATACATAATCAAGAGTAGACAACTCAAAAAACCACCTGTAATAACACATGACTTTTATTTTCTGTAATAACTTATTTAAGTTACTCCCCTGACTGCTAGAGGAGATAGAATATACATTATGTATTCATCTATTACTTCATTGGTTAGTATAAATATTTCTCTTATTTGATTGGTCAATGCAAGGATTCTGTTGGGTTCATTCATAAAATTTAATACACAATACACATCAATAGGACAAGTCCATTTTAATCGAAGGGATGTTTCAATCGATTCAATTTTTGTATTGTGTTCATTTACGTTGAGAGCATCTGCATTTGACCATCCCTTCTTTGCTCACCAATTATTTTGCAAATATTTGAACAATAAACTTTAACAGAGAATAAATCTACTATAGTACTTATATATATTGCTTGCCTTTAAACGCTTTAGCACTTTGATTTGTACTAGTTACTTACCTGGCTAAGCTCAGTCCACATGGTACTGAAGACACTCTGCTCTATTTTGCAATGCTCAATATGAGCTAGGAGATTCCTATACTTTCTGATATGCTCCACATCATCTTCGTCTGATATATCATTGGCATGAGGAGGGAATCCCCAACCCCGAGCTGGTAGCGGCACTATCAATGTATTTCTGATCAACTTATAGAGGAGCGAGAAATCAAATGTTGATGACGCAGGCAACATTGGTATAGCTACAAAACATAATGATATCGGATATTTCTATTTTCTTTGTGTGTTCAAATTGTAAATCTTCATTTAGCAGAGCAGAAACTTTAAAAGATTTGCTAGTTGACAATTTTGTCATGTAGGTAGAAAGTCTATTAGACTCGAATAAAATGAAGGGAGAGGGTTGTGAAGCTTCTGAAGTTGAACATTTTAGCCAGCATTTTTTTTTTCGTTATCTGGAAATTAATAGTTTTACATTTTATGAGCCCAAAACTAAAAGGGGGAATCCCTTCGTTCTATTGGACACTTTTGCAAAGCCTCTTAACATGTATTTTTAAGCACAAAAAAGGTATTCTATATCTGTAATCTTTTCCATTGTATATGTGTAAACACCTAAGTATGTGGTAAACATAGAGTCTTAGACCTAGGAGCATAAAATTGGTATACACCACACGGTACTATAGGATAAAACTATATGCAAAATATCAAACCTCTGGGTCATGTAGTTGCTGAGAAATCTGTGAAGGAAATTAATCTAGGGACGGACGGATGGATGGACGGACAAAAAGACACACAGAGTAATTCCTATATACCACCCCCAAATTTTGTTTGCGGGGAATATAAAAATGTTAGATATAAGGAGGCTTCAATTGATCTAAAATTCCACTAACATTTGATTTAATGTATTTACCTGGGAAGAGTAAGTTAAGCTGGTCCTTGTTACATTTCATTGAATGTGTATATCTTAAGTTGTGTTCATGTGTGCTTAGATGGCCATGTAATGAACCTGGTGGCACATGGCTATCAAAATAATGGCGGACAGAATCTGTGCCAATGTTCAAACACAAAAGGTATATCCTTAAATAGTTTGTTTCTTCAGATAAAACAGCACTTGTTGTATCTAAAATAAAAGTGTAAAGACCTATAAGAACTTCATATAATCAAATATGACTTCGACAAAATAAAACTCATACATGTACTACCACTTTAAATAAAAGAGGGGAATTGATACATATAACGTTTTAAAACATCTGCAATTTGTCGGATGTTCAAATTTTAGCCATATTTTGACAATTCAAAAAATCTAAACGACAGTTTTATACCACATATGATAATATTCAACTGTACCATTTTTGTTACTTCTTTGGTGTCAGATGATTTTACATTTGAAAAAGTTTATGAACCTAGGGTCGTCAGATGCTGGACACCAAATGATGGATGATTGGTTTGAACAAAATTAATCTTAATACTTACAGAAAATAATGACATGAAGAATAGGTATACGTAACACAGCCTGCATAAACAAGTGGAAATCTAAATACTAAAATGAATATGCCCAAAAGACATAAAACCCCATCTTGCTACATTTATTTGGGATGGATGGACAACACTGCAAGTTTCAATGTACTTCATACAAAGTAAACCTACCAACATTGATTGTCAGTGGGTTGCTGGAGACTTGGTCACCCTCAAATGTTAATTTACAGACATACACTCCAGAGTCTTCAGCTTTAACATGACGGACAGTCAGAGACGGAGTATCTACAGTACCACCACTATATTTGTCTGGAGTCAGCTGAATGTCCTCCCCAGATCCTCGATATCTGGTCCATAGAACAGCTGAAGGTGTAGACTCTCCATTAAAAGTACAGGTCAGGATCAGTGAACTTCCCTGTAAGACTGTGGTCTTCTCAGATGATATTGTAACTTTTTTTGGCTCTGAAAATGTGGAAACATGTGGTAAGATGGAATCATTAATATTAGATGACCAATGAAGTTGTACAAATTGAGAACACTCCATACCAATTTGGACTCTTTATTTGGGAAAGGTATTAAGGCCTGATATAAAATTACAAATAACAAAACGCGGGTATAAACGGTTAATTTGGATATGCTATGTATCGATATTTCAAGGAGTAACCGCTCATCATTAGCATTTTAACCAAAACATTGGAAGGTCAAATTCCAAAACAGTTGAAAACGAAAAGTACTCAAAACCAAAACGTTCGAACAAGGAAGCCAAATCCAGCACCGAGGATATCGACCATGTGCAGACAAGTAAGGGTTAGTTAAGACAGGTTAATCTTTGAAATTCAGGAAAAAGTAATGAAAAATGGTAAATTTTGAATTTTTTAGGGCAATAACTCCTAAAAGGAATGGTCCTACAGCTTTGACCTAATTACATGAAATGTAGATCTTGATGTGCATAATTATATGCAATTTGATTTTTTGAAATATCTTTTATAGTTTTCAAGATATAGGGCTAAATAACTGCAAAATTTTGAAAAAAATCCAGAAAAAGGGCAATAACTCCTACATTTGTTGTTGGATCTATTTGAAAACTTCTGGGCAGGTTGATCTTGGGGTGCTGATCACTTTTACTACATGCCATAATTTTGATATCTGTGACTGGTTTTGAGTTATTTGCAAAAAACTATATTTGACCCCCTTGTTCTTTTTTTAGTAACAGCCGCCATATTTTTTGACGTATCAAAAATCCCAACGCAAACTTTTTGTACAATACCCTAAAGAACAACCATATCAAGTTTCGCTGCATTTGGCCAAGCAGTTTCAGACAGATTTCGGATCAGGTGAGCTAACAAAAAGGACAGGATTATCTGGGTTACGGACTTGCCAGAGACATCAGTTTCCTTGGCAGAGCATCACATTAAAAATTGCTAACACTAGGTTAGGTTCATCAAAGAAATGTTTTGGGAGACTTCATGCGCTCATAAACAAATATTGGATTTCTATTTCTCAGATGAGTGCAGATGTTGTTTTGTCATTCATTTTATCTTGTCTTCATTTACAAGATTTGACACATCTAAGTGACCATTGGCAGTTTGACAGGTGTACTAGAGCAAGCAATAACTCCTTACTCTTCCGGAGCATCTGAGTAAACTCTCGTTACGACTTGAGTTCACATTGTTGATTTGTGTTTTTAAATGGTTTGCGTTTTTTTTGTGCTGCTATCGTTTATCTTTACAGGTTTTATCATTGCCCTTTCGGACACTCAAATAACCCATCCTCTTTGCTTCCTGTAATTTCCACAAAAGTCTAACAAAAAGTTTTACACAACAGCCAATAAGTAAGAATACCATGTTTCAATGAACTTAATACAAAGTTTTAAACCTACCAACATTGATTGTCAGTGGGTTGCTGGAGACTTGGTCACCATCAAATGTTAATTTACAGACATACACTCCAGAGTCTTCAGCTTTAACATGATGGACAGTCAGAGATGGAGTATCTACAGTACCACCACTATATTTGTCTGGAGACAGCTCAATGCCATCCCCAGATTCTCGATATCTGGTCCATAGAACAGCTGAAGGTTTAGACTCTCCATTAAAAGTACAGGTCAGGATCAGTGAGCTTCCCTGTAAGACTGTGGTCTCCTCAGATGATATTGTTACTTTTATTGGTTCTAAAAATAAAGAAAAACATGTGATTAGATGAATTAAATAATAAACATTTGTTTTTGCCTGCAATAACAATGTCTCCACCCTTCCCCATTTTTTTTCTAAGTTCCAAAAGTTAATTAACTCCACAAAAATGTAAGGATCAAAATGACCTGGTCATATGCACGGTGACAATTACATGTGGTGTCCTTCCGAAATACCAAATTTAGTTGAAATCGGTTCAGTAGTTTCAGACGAGTTGTACTGACAAGATGATAAATGAAGATTTTCAGTAAATTTCTTAGCTCAAGGGGCCATAACTCCGACAAAAATTGGAGGAAAAAAGTTTCAGTGGAGTTGCCCTGACAAGATTTTCACCAAATTTCCAAGTTCAGAGGGCCATAACTCCCACAAAAATTGGAGTATAAAAATTTCCTGATCAAATGCATGGCACCTTATGGTGTCCTTCCTACATACCAAGTTTTGTTGAAATCAGTTCAGTAGTTTCAGAGGAGTTGTGCTAACAAACTTATGACAGACAGATGGACAGACAGGACAAAAACAATATGTCTCCCATCAAACTACCTAGTCAATATTGTAATTAAAACTTTTTATCTATCTTTTACGGTTTGCAATTCAATTAGGAAAAAAGGGACGGTCCTACAACATTTATCCTGTAACATTTTTGTAGATCTCTATGTGCTTAACAATATGCAATTTAAATTTCTCAAATAGTAATTAAGCTGAAAAAATGTAAAATTTGGAAAAAATGAGGAAAAAAGGCAATAACTCCTACATGGGTAGTTGGATCTTCTTCAAAATTGCATGGCAGACAGATCTTGAGGTGCTCATCACTTTTATTTTTATGCCAGATTTTTTCTATTTGTGATGGATTTTGAGTTATACATGTATGCAAGGATGTCAAAAAAAGTGCAGAAAAATAAAGTGTGACGGATGGAATAAAAAACAGATTTAATCCCTTTGTTCTATTTTCAACCATGGCAGCCATGTTTTTGTGTCAATCGAAAATCCAAATTACAGTTTTAACACTAAATACTTGCAAATTTAAATATGTCCGGAAGACATCATGGACATAATGATGCCTCATCTTGCAACATTTGGGATAAACGGTGGAACATAACCCTTCATACTTTCGTAGACATGGGGCATAAAAATCATATGCCAGTTGAACATTTTGATCTAAACTCTATAGAATATAAAATGAAATAGTATTATTTACCTGAGGTATTTGTACCAACACTGAGGACTCTGGATTGTTTTGATGAAAGACTATCGTCATTTTCTGCCGATGATTTCCTTTTATGATCTGTTGCCATTATAACAGGAAAATTCCTACAATAAAGATTTGATCTAATTAAAATGCAACAAATAATAAATGTGTTTGCTTCTTGGTTAAATTCATTCAACATAAACATGATAAATGAAAGTTATACCTATGTCTATTGCCCTGACTAGCTTCTTTCATAACAAATAAAAATCTTCCCAGGCAAGACAAAGATTAAAAAAATAATAAATTATAATCTAATATTAATAGCAGGCAGGAACCGTTTACTCTTCTGGAGCACACGAGTTCACTCTTGTTACGACTTGAGTTCATGTTGTTGATTTCTATTTGGTTGATTTTGTGTTTTGTGCTTCCTCGTGCTCTTCTTGTTCATGTTTACCGGTTTTGTCGTCTCCCATGCAGAATTTTGACACACGAATGCCCCATATGACTGCAACATGTCTAACCATGACGTACATTTAAGGCCCAATATTGATAGTCAATTGCTATAGACACATGCAGCCCATGGTGGACATACAATTTTTTTTTTACACATGCAGCCCATGGTGGACAAAGTTTTTTTGACATATGTAGCCCATGGTGACCTGACAATTTTTTTTTTACACATGCAGCCCATGGTGGACAAAGTTTTTTTGACACATGCAGCCTTTGGTGGACAAAGTTTTTTTGACACATGCAGCCTTTGGTGGACTGACAAAGTTTTTGACGCATGCAGCCCATGGTGGATTGACAAAGTTTTTTTTGACACATGCAGCCAATGATGGACTGACAAAGTTTTTTTGACATATGTAGCCCATGGTGACCTGACAAAGTTTTTTGACACATGCAGCCCATGGTGGATTGACAAAGTTTTTTTTGACACATGCAGCCAATGATGGACTGACAAAGTTTTTTTGACATATGTAGCCCATGGTGACCTGACAAAGTTTTTTTGACACATGCAGCCCATGGTGGACTAACAAAGTTTTTTTTTGACACGTGCAGCCCCTGGTGGACTGACATAGTTTTTTTGACACATGCAGCCCATGGTGGACTAACAAAGTTTTTTTTTGACACGTGCAGCCCCTGGTGGACTGACATAGTTTTTTTGACACATGCAGCCGATGGCAGACTAACAAAGTTTTTTTTGACACATGCAGCCCATGGTGGACTAACAAAGTTTTTTGACACGTGCAGCCCCTGGTGGACTGACAAAGTTTGTTTGACACATGCAGGTGCTGGTGGACAAAGTTTTTTTTTACACATGCAGCCAATTGTTGGACTTACCACATGTACCACCCACATTTCACTCTGTCACAAGGAATTCATTTTTTTAAAGCAGATCAAAAATAAATTACAGATCAACAAAAATATTACCCCTGGTGACCCCTAACTAAATGATATCTGCTGCCTTTCATTTTTAGCCCCTTTCGGCCCCTAACGGCAATAAGTGTGTCACAACATTAAATCTAAAGTTTAATGCCAAGCACAGCATGATACAACTGCAACATGTTGAACCCTGTACATTGGAGGCCCAATATTGATTATCAAATGCTTTGGACACATGTATGCAGCCCATGCTCATGATGCTGGACTCACAAAGCTTTTGATACATAAGCATTCTCTGGTGGACTGTATGTTAATTTTAAAACTTTAATAATAATGCTAAAAATATGTTTTGAACACCAGAAGAAAGATCATATGACTTCAATTTATTGTTATTCAGTAACATAAACAGTTCATTATTAGCTGCTTATTTTAGTGATTAACTATTTATTTCCCGCCAAAACCAGACCCGTTAAGGTTAAGAATTTTCTGATACTTGCTATAATCATGATAATCAACCATCTTCTTGTAACATTACAGTTAATAGTTTAAAAAGTAGGGGTTACCCATCAAATAAAAAAGAAAACTGGCATTAAATACACAATATTATTGTATTTGTAATTGGATGTACATCATGATTCAATGCATACAATAATGTTTCGCTAAAATGAGTGTTTTTTTTTAACATTGAGCGTTGCCAAATAAAAAAAAATCACAATGTTTTTTTAATTTTTGCCTAGATCCACATTTATGATTATGCCATTTCCTATATGTTCGAAGACTTTAAATAAACAGACATATTCTAAAATTGTAACTGTAAACTCGCAGGACATTTCCGATACAAAAAACTCTTGAGACAATATTTCTGGATAAAATGACAGCGCTTTGGCAAATGGATTTAACAAGCATGACAAGTAAACCTGATTTATTTTTCGAAACCGAATCTAACTCTTATACCCTCGCTCCACTTGAAAAGTTGGTGATATACATTGTATGAATTTATTTAAATCTATATAGCATAAAATTTTACACTTATATAGTAATCATGGTAATAGGGATGTCATGATCAGTCTGTGTGTCCAGACCGTTAACTCTTCATGTCTTAGGCCAAACAAAAAAGTATGTGTGTTTACTGTCACATGCTGAAAAAAATTAGGGTCGGTAGGTAGGAAAATAATTTTTTTATAATCTTTTTTAACTTGAGTCTATGGGGGCAGCTTTATGACTTTAACAGTGCTTAATGGAAAATGCTAAAAAAAAACTTTTGGGTAGGGGTTATAAATAAGGTTAGGTCGGGTGACAGTAAACTCGTCTACTTTTTTTTCTGCCTTATCCGCCACTCCTCAAAATTTCAGCAATGATCTTTCATAGAATTTTCAAACAATTTTTGTGATATAATATTAGATACATTCATGTATGTCCATCTTCGTTTGATTTTTTTAGGGGGGGGGCATGGGGGAGGGTAGCTACAATAATGTAGCTCCTTTGACATCTTTGATTGGGCGGAGCTACAATTAGGGCCCATTACTCGTAATGGAGCAAATCGAATTTCTTTCTCCAAACCAAACAAAGCTTCAAGATGGTTCGAAAATACCAATAACACTCTGAATAACATTGAGTTAATAAAAAAAATCGTCGAAAGTCACAGGTAAATATTAATTTTTTAGAAAACCAACGTTTTCAAAATTCTGATTCTGAACTTCATTATGAAGTTCAGGATCAAGATCCTTCAATAAATGATATATGGTGTATTTTTATGAATTTCTTTTAAACTGCGCTAAATGTCCGAAAATTTAAACTGAATTCGTCATAAATATACTATAAGCGATATTTGAATACCAAGTTTGACGTCAAATTGATTGAATTGCACCAGGTGTGATTTCGCTTTCGGCGTTGCTCCGTTATGAGCAATGGGTCCGCATTGTAGCTCCGCCCAATAAAAGATGTCAAAGGAGCTACATTATTGTAGCTAGGGGGGAGGATTTGTCGTACTTACATGTATTTGTTATGTTTGTTAGCTACGAGTCAAAGTTTTTCTAGTTTAGTGAAATATGTTTGATTATGATTACAACGAAGTGCACTGAGGGTTACTTTCAGTTATCGTATTAATTAAACCCAATGACAATCAGTGACAATAAACATTTTTATTCCAAAAAATGGATATGACATTAACTTTCTCTTGAATAACACTTGATATACAAGACTAAAAATAACTTCCTTTTTCATATCTGATGGATTAAATATGAGAAAAAACTAAGTTTATAATCTTTCTGTTTTATTCATATTATTATAATATAACTGTTATAAAGGTTATTGCAAACACAATGCTTATAAAATCAACAAATATGATGTTATCATATAAATATTACATATATATACAATAAGTATACACATGCCATGACATACATATTAATTGTCAGGTTAAACATGTATTGTATTCTTTATATGTCACTTTATATAGGCCTTAACCATCTATTGTAGTTGAGTTTGAGATAATAAAATTATTCTTATTCTTATTCTATACAGTCAACATGGTCAAGGGCATAACTTAAATAAGTTATTACAGAAAATAATAGTCATGTGCTATTAGAGGTGGTTTTTTGAGTTGTCTTCTCTTGATTATGTATGATTTTCTTATTCTGTTATTACATATGGTTGTTAATTTTTGAACCAATCATTCCATTTTATGCCTGAATTAGCCTCTTAGAATCTCTCTACATCTTTGCGCAGTGACTTAATTGATAGAATTAACCAATTGTTTCTCAATTTATTAACCACATTTACAATGGATCATACCAAATCAAGGACATAGGTTTGAAGTGTTCACTGTTATCTGTAATAACTCGTTTTAATAAAGATAATAAGAGTTCGAATTATAGCGGTCAAGATTTTCTCTGTTCCTTTTCAAAGCTTTAATATTAGGGACGGACCATTTTACTTGAAAGGGGGTTTTGGTAAAAAAAAAATATTTATTTTTTCGAAGGTGTCGCGACAGAATATTTTTTCATTATTTTATATGGCAGAAATCCTTCTTCATAATACCTTTTTTTCTTACCCTTTGCTGCCAAATATTGTTTTCATCAAAAATAATAAATAAATAAATAAATAAATAAATAAAATAAATAGGTCTGAATATTTTTTTAGGAAAAAACCAAGCCCCCCTCAAGTTAAATGGTCGGTCCTTTAGCATAGTTATGTGAAAAGATGATTATTATTTGTAAAAGAGATATTTATGATGTAATGGAGACGTTTTACAAAAGACAACTTGGAGTAACCGTGCAATTTTTTTGCCACATTTTGATGGTAAAAACCCAATGATTCCGATTTTTTTCAACCTTACATGTAGCATTATCTTGCTTGAATTACACTTGACTTTTAACCTTATTTCTGCTATTATTAGGTTACTTATTGTTGTACCTGCAGACAAAGCACCAAATAACATCATTTTTGTGTGCAAGAGACACTATATTGACTTTTTGACAGCTGAATTGGGGGTTGGTTGTACCAGCAACAGCACCACATACAAGGCTACAACACTGTCTAAGGAAGAAATCATTGACAATCACAAATCTGTCATTTCCTCCTTCGGCCTTACTGTTGGTGGCAGTAATGATGACATTCCATCCCTGTATTGGATTCCCAAATTACATAAAAATCCATACAAACAGTGCTTTATTGCAGGGTCATCCAAATGTACAACTAAACCTCTTTCAGTTTTGTTGACTTCAATACTTACGGCAGTAAAATCCGGCCTCCAGAAATATTACGATTGTTGTTATTATAGAAATGGTGTCAATCAAATGTGGATCCTGAAGAATTCGAAAGAACTCATGGAGATTCTTAACTCTAAATCAGTTTCATCTTGTAACAGCATCAAAACATTCGATTTCTCTACACTTTACACTTCTATTCCACATGAACAACTGAAATCGCGATTGGCACAGCTGATTAAACGCAGCTTTTTCAAAAAGAATGGAAAACGCAGGTACAAATTTCTTGTAGTCGATTATACCAAGACTTACTTTGTCATTAATGAGTCTAAGAAAAAGAACAAATTTACAGAATACCATATAATCGACATGCTCAACTTTCTTATTGACAACATATTTGTTCAGTTTGGTGGACGTGTTTTTTCAGCAAACAATAGGGATTCCAATGTGCACTAATTGTGCACCTTTGCTTGCTGATTTGTTTCTTCATTCATATGAAGCAGACTTCTTGCAATCTCTTCTAGACAAAAAAGACCGTAGACTAGCTCTCTCTTTCAACCTCACGTTCCGTTATATTGATGATGTCCTTTCACTAAACAATTCTCGATTTGGTGACATTCTCCATCTCATATATCCACAGGAGCTTGAGATAAAGGACACAACGGATTCTAGGAAGTCTGCTTCATATTTAGATCTACATCTCGAAATTGACTCTCAAGGAAGACTTTCAACAAGGCTCTATGACAAACGTGATGACTTCAACTTTCCTTAGCAGAGCGACACGTCTGACACAAAAATTGCTCACTCAGGATTATGTTGCTCCTCGATTGCTGTCTTCACTCAAGAAATTTTACGGAAGACATCATGCACTTGTAGACAAATATGGGATTTCGATCTCTCAGATGAGTGCAGATGTTGGTTTGTCATAGGGTGTTGATTTGTCTTCCTTTACATGATTTGACACGCTGCATGGACTATTGGCAACGCGACGGGTGTGCTATAGCAAGCAGGAACTGCTTACTCTTCCGGAGCACCTGAGTTCACTCTTGTTTCGACTGGAGTTCGCGTTGTTGATTGATATTCAGTTGTTTTGTGTTTCCATGTTTACATGTTGTCTGTGTTTGTCCTGTTCTTGTTGGTGTTTACTGGTTTTGTCTCTGCTCTTTCGGACTTTTGACATTCGGATACCCCATTGGTACCTCTGCTTCTTTTACTCCTTGAAATATCGATATATAGCATATCCAAATTAACCGTTTATACCCGCGTTTTGGTATTTGTAATTTTGAAACCACTGGGCGATAACCGCTGCTGGTGGACCAGAGGTCCCCGAGGGTAATCACAAGCCTGGTCGTCAGACTTGTCTGACACGATTTACCATAAAATTTCTAATATTTTTGTTGCTGAAATTTCCGATTTTTAAATTCTAAATTGTTTAAAACACCAGGTTTCTTTCCTTGTAATGCACATGGTCGATATTCTCGGTGCTGGATTTGGCTTTCTTGTTCGAACGTTTTGGTTTTGAGTACTTTTCGTTTTCAACAGTTTGGATTTGACCTTCCAATCACTATGAACCAAAACCATTACTGTCTATACCAGACACAGTCATTTTTTTACTGCCTTACACTGCTATTTACTGTGAAACTACTGCCAAACAACAGTGAATTACCATTATCACCCTATACAATCAAGGACAGTTTGTGACAGTGATTACCTTCCGCCTATAATGCACTGTCCTGCATTGGCCTGCACTGTCCGACATTGGTACAGTTTCTCATAGATCGTGACATACTTTACCTGGATTGTTAATCACTGTCCTAAATTGTTACAATTTTGGGCAGTAGTTAACAATTTTACTTGTATTGTTTATCACTGTCCTGATCCGTAACAATTTTGCACAGCAGTTGACAATTTTTCTTGACCTATTATGCACTGTCCACCATTGCCATAGTAAAAGGCAGTACTTGACAAGATATCCACTAACTGTAATGCACTGTTGTGAATTGCTGCAGGAAATATTAGGTCATGACAGATTTGTGTTTTCTGACTTGAACTGTCAAGAACTTAAGCAGGAAATAATAGATGGTAACAATTTATAACGGTCTCTCATTTACTGTCCTTCATTTTGTGAGTTTTTGGCGAAGACGAGATTATTTTTATTTTCATTTAATTATTATGCTTTAAATGCTTTGTACATAGAATCTTTTATAACCTAGCCCGCCACACCGAATGCGCGAGTTCTATGGGGTTTTTATTTTTATTTTCACATATTTTTCTATCAGAATCATAACCACAAATTTATAACTGTCACATGCATTCGTAAAGCCATCTGGAAAAATCTTCTTTTTAAAAAGTGAAAGAAACTTTTCTGACACAAGCTCTTAAAATCGCTGATATTTGTTGTTCAAAATAAAGATTAATAATTTTTTTGTTCAAACATCGTCATGCATAAGATATAATATGCCTTTCTTACACTTATGTTTTCAATGTCAATTTTAAAACTCGGAAATAATTATTTTTATAAGTTTCATGTCAGTAATAATAATTGGAGAAGAAAAAACCCACTACAAATAACAAAAGAAACTAGAAGGAAAATGTGTTTATGAGAGATGGGTGAACCGCCCGTACTTGAAATATCGCCACCACCCCTCAAACATGAAGTTCTTAGTGACCTAAATTTACTTGGGCGGTAGCAGTACATACTATAGTGTTTAAATATTATTGTCTCCAAACATGCATCGAACATTAAGTAAACAAAGAAATAACCCATAGTCGTTCATGTGTAAAATATAGGACGCAGTGACCTATTTTCAAGTGGATGGTAAGTTTCTATTCAAATCAAATATAGTATTGAAATATCATCAATGATCATTGGCATCCACTAGTATTCAAGATCACCAAAGTGTTACAGATACACCGATGATTGGATGCACGGACGCACATGCGTAAAAATATAGGTCTAGCCAACATACATAACTATTAAAGCAATGAAAAAACTTCTTTTCTGTGTTAAATGTATCTTTCAATATGATAAATAGTTTTATTAATAGCCTTTGTTTCTAATTGTAAAATTACAAGTCTATGGTTCTAAAGGTAAAAATTAAAACGGGTCTATCATGTAATTCCCAAGACTTACTCAATAGTTAAATACATCCTTACCACACTTGCACATACGCCTTTTACGCTTTTACTATTTTCCAGCGGATCGCTATATTCTCCGCTTTGTATACTTATTTATTTCTGGGAAATAAATTTATCTTGAAAAAATATTTTGGCAGCAGAGGTTATTTCTGCAATATAATATTATGCTAATAAAGAATAAATAATAATTTATTTTGTCTCTTTCCCTTTAAAAATAAATATTTTTCCGACCAAAACATAAAATAACCCCCCTTTTTTAAATGAAGTTAAATGGTCCGCCCCTGATCTCGGTCTACATTATTTAAACATTATTAAGATGCATTTGTAAATTAACAAATTAACAAATTACGCAATACTGCCGTGAAAATGTGTTGATGAGTATCTTGCTGTGTGTGACCAGGCAGTAGACAGGATGTTTATTGGGAACGACATGTACATGTATATTACTTAATACCTGCATGTCTGTCTAGGTAGCAGGTTAATTAGCCAAACGCTTACCTGAGGCAGTTTACACTCAGAGGAGAGAGTTCACAGTTTTAGAAAATCACCAGTTTTACTTTAAACATTTAACGCAGGAAAATGCATGCACTTGACATTTTATGCATGTACACATACTTCTTATTCGTTCCGTTTTGTATAACAATAATTTAAAAAGTTAATACAATCAAACATCACATTATTTTATATGGATGCATTGACTAAGAACTTGTCATGAAAGATCGACCTATCTTCGTGTTCTATATATATAGCTACTATAAGACCCCTTCCAATCTAATCATACCAAATCTTAGTAGACATAAGCTAATCAAAATTATTATTTCTCGAGAGAGGTGAGCACATACGTATTATTAAAAAGACTTTTAAAGAAGAATATTAAGTAATATAATAAGTATGTGCTCACCTCTCTCGAGAAATAATAATTTTGATTAAAAAAAGACTTTTATTACTTAATATTCTTCTTTAAAAGTCTTTTTTTTTACTCTCAGACTCCTCCATATGCACTTCATTATTGCAAGTTTTATGAAAATTAATTGTGTTATATAGATCTATAAGGAGGTGTGAATGAATGTTACAGATTGTAGCGCACACACGGTTAATAAACCTTTTTATTTTTCTGGGCTCCATATTTTGTACATGTTGCGAAAAACAGATACGTGTTGCATTATGCATCATCAGTGACCTAAATAATACATTATCATTTAAAGCGTGTATGTTGCAATTATTAATAAATCCCACTTCCTGTTTTGAAAACATCAGTGATGCTATTCGAGGCATAAAATCAGGACGCTAGCCTACCAATAGTTAATCGTTCTATGAGTGTTCTTGTTTTTTAGTCTAACAAACTTATCTTTAAAGATCTTCAAAATTCATTACTTTTCTATACAAGAACTTCCAAGAATTTCTTAAGGGCTTCTGTGGAAAAAAAAAACTTTCCCGCAAAGACAGGTGGTGAGAAAACATCTGTATCCCGACTACTGAGGCTTTCATGGTAAATCAAGATTAAGAAACATTATAATGGATGTTGTTTAATTCAATAAATGTGTTATGTTGATCAAAAATCTGTTGATTTAGTAGTGACAAAGGGGCAAATGCAAATGCAACATTGGGTCCATTCAGCATAGAATTGAAAGAAATGCCGCAAAATGTGTCACCTTAAAACTATTTCTGGGGGAAAAGGGTTACCGGTTATGCTTTACCGCTGGTAAACTAAAGACGTACATTTCATTAAACAAATTAATGGTGTACTATGATTTTGACAAGAAGTGGATAATATGAAATAATAGCTAGACAAATACTAGGATATATTAGACTGCTGCTTACTGCTTAGACCTATTGTTCTTTTCTACAAGTCATGATCAGGTGTATTGTTTTAGACTATCTTCTTTGTAGTCGGTGACAAGTCGTTTGACATATTAAAGTACATCTCACCTTTCCAGCTAACGATAGACATTCCAGTGTTATTGAATGTGTATTGCAGATCAATGGACCGGCCTGAACCAGATTCCAAAATAAACATGAAAAGTATAAGGTGGCAATGTGTTTATAGAATTGCAATTTTTTTTATTTACAAAAAAATCTAAAAAGTTTTTACCCGATATCAAACAAATCATTTAAATAAATATTGATTTTATGAATACGTAATGCATTGTACAAGTTAGTAATTGATCCTATATGTAAAGGGAAACAATGATAACAAAAAGTCCACTTCAACTTGAAATGGTGGAAGAAATAGAACATTTGTGCTTTGAATTGTTACCTATATTTTGACAAGCATTGGTTATTTAGATTTTTTGTGCGGGTAAATTTTGATTTATTATCGTTTACAAGGATTTTTTGGGGGTAAATTTTGATGCAGACAGCTACATTCAACATTGTTCAAAGTACTTACAAATCACGGGGGGGGGAGTGTTACTCTTAGTAATTTAGGTTACAAATTTTATACCCACCCCTTCATATGTAGGCCTGCTTAAATACCAGAGGAAATTTTAAGCCATCCTCTGAAGAGCTGTCAAAAAAGGTATCAACGTTTTATTTCTGTTAAGGAGCTATATGTCAAATTTTAATTATGTACCTACTACTATATCATGTAAACTTTTCGATACACTCATTAGACCAATCTTGACATATAATTCTGAAATTTGGTATATGGATATTTTTAACTCAATCTACAATTCTGAAAAAAGAGCAGTTAAAAACAACAATTATTGTGATTTCTTATCACCTGTTGAAAAATTCCCTTTCGAAAAAGTTCACACAAAATTCTGTAAGGCAGTATTAGGGCTAAAAAGGACAGCTTCAAATATAGGCGCAAGATCAGAGCTTGGTAGGTTTACTTTAGATTCATTTATAAAAATTCAAACCCTTATGTACTACTACAGATTAAATTCAAATAATGTAAATCCTTTAGTCTATGAATCATTTACAGTTAATAAATCTTTACATAGTAAGGGAGTCTATTCATGGTATACATTTGCAGATACTATTTTAAAAGATTTGGATATAAATGCTGACCAATTTAACTTGACTAAAGAAAAGTTCAAAGATACAGCCAAAAAAAGCAGTTTTTGAAAAACATGAAAAATTAACATTGGAAAAAATTTCCAAATTTGATACATCTTCAAAACTATATTGGTATGGAAAAATTAAAAAAGACTGTAATTTAGAAAAGTATCTTGAACATAAAAAATGTAATTTTAGACAGTTAATAACCAAATTTAGATTAAGTGACCATTCTCTTGGCACTGAAGTTGGTCGCTACACAAAAATTCCAAGGGAACAAAGATTATGCAGAAAATGCCAAGTCGTAGATGATGAAAAACATTTCTTTTTTGATTGTGAAATAAATGCCTCTTTACGAAAGGATTTTTTGAATGAACTAAAATACTCATAACCTCTTTCGAAGGACTGGACACTCAAACTAAATTAATTAAAATATTGTGCCCCTTTAATACAGATCTTGTTTGTCACACTGAAGTCTTTATTAAACAGTCTTTAGAACTGAGGGCTTCAGACCCTGGTCGGACAGGTTCCTAATTTGTATAATTTTTAATTTCTTTTTTTATATTCGTACATGCTTATATAAATCATTTGTTTTTATTCATGTGACTTTTATTTTAGCTTGTGCGTTATGTGTTATTTGTATGTTGCTTTGGTCCTAATGGACGTAATTATGCTAATAAAGACTTAAAAAATAAACCCATTCATATATTTTAATGCATTTGAAATTCCACAGAATATACTTAAACTTGACATATTTTATAGATATTCGATTTAAATCAAACAGTTTGAATGCTCAAAGTTATCGAATGCATGTACAGTAAGGGTTACATGGAGGCAAATTGTGAATACGAATTGCATATTTTAAAATTGTATGTCGCACATACAAAATATAATTAGATAAAACATAAACAAAAAACAGGAACTGAAATATGTGAATGTTTATTATTTATTAAACCAGTGAATGAAAAAAAAATGGTTCATTTAATATACGTGCGCGCAGTCTTGAGCGTTTGATTAGTCTAATGTTTGAATAAGTAAAAAAACTTTTTTTTAATTAAGGTCATTTAGTTGTAAAAATAGTCCTGTTGTTTAAAAGGGATAAATATCAATTAAAACTGATGGTACATTGTTTATCTGTGAAATATTCCTCTGAATTGGTTTAATGAGTTTAAATGTTTATTGTGCAAGAAGTTTTGACATGTTTATTGTAACTACCAAAATCAACAAGTCGTACGTGTATTCTGATACTTTAATGCACCCAAGGACGCAAATCATATTTATAATTCTGAATTAAAAAAAAAACTCGTAATTAATAAATAAACAAACTAATACTGGTGCATGTACATATAATATGATAATCCTTTTTATTCTGTCATTCCAAATTTACTATTTTAGTTATAAATTTTAATTCTAATTCTTTATCTAGCCTTTATTTGTATCATTGAACAATATCATAATCATTTATCAGATATCTTTCATTAAACATTGTATGACCTTACCCAAGTCCGTCTAAAGACCTAAGTTGAGTCATGTTTTCGAAGGTCTCTCAATTTGGGATAATCCGTAATTTTTCTCCTAACTTTAGGACACATGACGTTCCATATGTATTTCAATCCTATTAATGATTTTAATTATTAATTCTTAAAAACTAATCTAGTCATACTCGTGCAAGAAACACCAATATTTTGGCAGGAAAAGATTTTGAAGGATTTATATTATTAAATCAAATTACATTAGAAATGTTTCAAATAGAAGTATATCTATGTGCATGGTCGGAAAATATATTATATTATTTTCTGTAAGTATTTCTTTTTTTACTTCATTTTTCTTCATATGTTCGGGTCCGGTAGCTGAATTGGCCTGCAGCAGAGTCTAGTTTGCCGTAAGAGGTGACTAAAGGTCTTGAAATTCTGATTCTGCCAGTGCGACAAAGTGTGTACCCTTGGTGGGTGAATATGATGACCCTCGTCCACGGGTGTCGAATCGAATCCCCGGTTATGGGACCCCACCTTGATGCTGTATACCAAATATCAAGTGGCTGTGATGAGTAGTTGCTGAGAAAACTGTTGCGAAAAATATTTCCCCGCCTGCACGCCGCCCGACATTCACCATTTTATAACCCGGATTTTTCACTCCGTGAAATCCGGCCAATTATAGTTAGGATTGCCTGAGTTAAGAAGTTACTAGGAATACTTCGAAAACACCCCTAAGTATTTCTTAAGTCATTCCTAGAGGTTTCCATAAGTCTGTCTAAGAACCTTTCTTATGGCTTTTCTTAGGAAAGCATCGGGAACACCACCCCAGATTAATACTGCAAAGGATCAAAACGGAAAATTCATATTATTTAAAGGGTGATCTAGCCTCGGATCTAGCAAAACGTACAAAGGTGAGATTTATTTGTGACTCCCTGCATTTGTAGGGTTTTTTGAAAATTTCTAAACAATGAATCATATTTTAACATGTCCTTCAAATGAGCCATGATTTATGATATAATAAAATATAGAACTGCTTTTTCAAGGAAAAGTAGCGAAAACATATCATGAATGTAGGTTTGGTCGCGAATCTCATTTTTTATGATTGATAGGCCGGCACATGATAGGCAAAGTGTTTTTCCGAATCTAGGTGCTTTCGTCGAGGTCCGCTATCGCCTGACCAAGAATGCATTTTCTGAAAATCTAGATGCTTTCTTCGAGGTCCGCCATCGTTTTTCCGAGAAAAACAAATCGGCCTCACGAATTATCCATTTTATGGCTTGAAACTTTGTTGACGTGTTGATTTTATTAAAAAAACATAGTGTTTTATTTGGTTATTTTAACTTATTGTTTAATTTGGTTATTTTGTGTGGTCTCAAGCGTATACATTCAGCATTATTGTCAAAATGAGGTATTGTTCAAAATCTATGAAGACTACCAAGAAAGTTTTTTTTCTATTTTCTTAAATGAATGGCGATTAATTCTACAAAAGACCTAGTGCAAAAGGCAAAAAAAAATTGTTTCAAACCCGTCTTCACTCGATAAATTAAGTTCAGTGTGAAAAGCCGGATTGGAAGGTTATTTTACAAGGTACGGTAAGGACTGTATTTGGCCCCTTCTTAAACTGAAAAATAGAAAACTGATCTACAGAAAAGTCCTTTTGTTATTTATTAAGTCAAATGAATGAAAAAGATAAAACAACTAAATGTATCAGAATTTTTCATGTTTATTATTTGAAATTGCTTGTCAAAACATGGTGAATATGTATGATTTCTTTCAAATTCGCGGAAAATGGACAATATTTGGGTAATATTTTCAATTTTTAGATGCCAGCGACTACTTAGACCACAGTTATTGTTTATGAACTTTAATTTGCACTATAAAATGGTTATAAATCAGTTGAGAAATCCATGGTCTACGTTGTCGCTGGTCATTAAAAATAACAAAATAATCATGAAAAATGACATATTTCGACGATTTTGATACTTTTGGACTACTTTGAGCCTCTATAAAATTGAAATTAAGGGTAGATGATGGAAAATGTTTACCATTGTCAAAAAGTTTAATCATCTTACTTGAAACCTTAATGATATTTAAATCATTCACTTTGGATTTGATTTTCTTTGAATAGGGGGGCCAAATATGGCCCTTACTGTACCTTGTCCTTTCTCTGGCAAAAGAACACGTGCAACTATCCCGGGGCCACTGTCCTCTATCAAGCAGGAGTACCAGAGCAAGATATCTGGCCAAGAACAGACAATTGCTCAGTAGAAAGCGTTAGAAAATATAAACGTCCGTCTGTTCTGTTTACTGGAATGCCATCACTTAGCATCCGTTGTTCATTTTCTACTTTCGGGTACAAGCGTCTCTTACGAGTCTTATATTGGTGAAACTGTAGCACTTAGTTGTGTGTTTACGTGATTGTTGGTTGGTAAACTAAGGCAACGACCATTTAATTTTCGGGGGGCTGGGATTTTCACCCGAGCCGAGAATCTTTTTCGACCGCTGCGCGGGCCAGCTTATTTTTTCCCATACACTCAATGCTAGAAAATTTTGTTCATAAACCTCTTTATTTCTAATGCGCAAAATGAGGGCCGGTTTATTTTTTTCGCCCTATAAGCTGGCCAGACTATTTTTAGGCCAAAAATCAGAGCCAGAATATATTTTTTTTAAATTCCAGCCCTCCTCCCCCGAAAATCAAATGGTCGGTGCCTAATCAAGTGTGTCGAAATTCTTTCATGGGTGATGTACACATTTGTATAAAATTTTAATTCATATATGATATATGGACACCACCTTGAAATAGGGGATCTTTTTTTGTCAGCTGTTAACGTTAATATGATGTTTGACATAAGGATAAGAGGTTACATGTGTGCTCTATAAAGTTGTGTTAGAGGAGTTCCTTTAGTTTTTTTTAAATATAGGAGTATTTCCGGGTTGCTTATAAACTTGTGGTTTTGATTCCGATTCTGATGCAAAAATATGTGCAAATAAAACACATAGAACTTCGAGCATGCGTTGTATCAGGCTAGGCTATTATTAATATAAATATTCTTGTCGCCGCCAAAAACTAACAAAATGAAGGTCAGTAAATTATAAACCATTATAAACTGTTACAATCTATTGTTTCCTGCTTAAGTTCATGACAGTTCAAGACAGAAAATACAAATCTGTCATGACCTATTATTTCCTGCAGCAATTCACAACAGTGCATAACAGTTAGTGGATATCTTGTCAAGAACTTCCTTTTACTATGGCAATGGTGGACAGTGCATCATAGGTCAAGAAAAATTGTCGACTGCTGTGCAAAATTGTTACGGATCAGGACAGTGATAAACCATACAGGTAAAATTGTCAACTACTGCCCAAAATTGTAACAATTTAGGACAGTGATTAACAATCCAGGTAAAGTCTGTCACGATCTATGAGAAACTGTGCCAATGTCGGACAGTGCAGGCCAATGTAGGACAGTGCATTATAGGCGGAAGGTAATCACTGTCACAAACTGTCCTTGATTGTATAGGGTGATAATGGTAATTCACTGTTGTTTGGCAGTAGTTTCACAGTAATTAGCAGTGTAAGGCAGTAAAAAAATGACTGTGTCTGGTATAGACAGTAATTTTTTTGGTTCATAGTGAATGTTTTGATTTAAATGCTACTGATGAGAGGTTACTCCTTGAAATATCGATATATAGCATATCCAAATTAACCGTTTATACCCGCGTTTTGGTATTTGTATTTTGAAACCACTGGGCGATAACCGCTGCTGGTGGACCAGAGGTCCCCGAGGGTAATCACAAGCCTGGTCGTCAGACTTGTCTGACACGATTTACCATAAAATTTCTAATATTTTTGTTGCTGAAATTTCCGATTTTTTAATTCTAAATTGTTTAAAACACCAGGTTTATTTCCTTGTAATGCACATGGTCGATATCCTCGGTGCTGGATTTGGCTTCCTTGTTCGAACGTTTTGGTTTTGAGTACTTTTCGTTTTCAACAGTTTGGATTTGACCTTCCAATGTTTTGATTTAAATGCTACTGATGAGGGTTACTCCTTGAAATATCGATATATAGCATATCCAAATTAACCGTTTATACCCGCGTTTTGGTATTTGTAATTTTGAAACCACTGGGCGATAACCGCTGCTGGTGGACCAGAGGTCCCCGGGGGTAATCACAAGCCTGGTCGTCAGACTTGTCTGACACGATTTACCATAAAATTTCTAATATTTTTGTTGCTGAAATTTCCGATTTTCAAATTATAAATTGTTTAAAACACCAGGTTTCTTTCCTTGTAATGCACATGGTCGATACCCTCGGTGCTGGATTTGGCTTCCTTGTTCGAACGTTTTGGTTTTGAGTACTTTTCGTTTCCAACAGTTTGGATTTGACCTTCCAATGTTTTGATTTAAATGCTACTGATGAGAGGTTACACCTTGAAATATCGATATATAGCATATCCAAATTAACTGTTTATACCTGCGTTTTGGTATTTGTAATTTTGAAACCACTGGGCGATAACCGCTGCTGGTTGACCAGAGGTCCCCGAGGGTAATCACAAGCCTGGTCGTCAGACTTGTCTGACACGATTTACCATAAAATTTCTAATATTTTTGTTGCTGAAATTTCCGATTTTTAAATTCTAAATTGTTTAAAACACCAGGTTTCTTTCCTTGTAATGTACATGGTCGATATCCTTGGTGCTGGATTGGCTTCCTTGTTCGAACGTTTTGGTTTTGAGTACTTTTCGTTTTCAACAGTTTGGATTTGAGCTTCCAATGTTTTGATTTAAATGCTACTGATGAGAGGTTACTCCTTGAAATATCGATATATAGCATATCCAAATTAACCATTTATACCCGCGTTTTGGTATTTGTAATTTTGAAACCACTGGGCGATAACCGCTGCTGGTGGACCAGAGGTCCCCGAGGGTAATCACAAGCCTGGTCATCAGACTTGTCTCTAATATTTTTGTTGCAGAAATTTCCGATTTTTTAATTCTAAATTGTTTAAAACACCAGGTTTCTTTCCTTGTAATGCACATGGTCGATATCCTCGGTGCTGGATTTGGCTTCCTTCTTCGAACGTTTTGGTTTTGAGTACTTTTCGTTTTCAACAGTTAGGATTTGACCTTCCAATGTTTTGATTTAAATGCTACTGATGAGAGGTTACTCCTTGAAATATCGATATATAGCATATCCAAATTAACCGTTTATACCCGCGTTTTGGTATTTGTAATTTTGAAACCACTGGGCGTGGCCGCTGCTGGTGGACCAGAGGTCTCAGAGGGTAATCACAAGCCTGGTCGTCAGACTTGTCTGACACGATTTACCATAAAATTTCTAATATTTTTGTTGCTGAAATTTCCGATTTTTAAATTCTAAATTGTTTAAAACACCAGGTTTCTTTCCTTGTAATGCACATGGTCGATATCATCGGTGCTGGATTTGGCTTCCTTGTTCGAACGTTTTGATTTTGAGTACTTTTCGTTTTCAACAGTTTGGATTTGACCTTCCAATGTTTTGATTTAAATGCTACTCATGAGAGGTTACTCCTTGAAATATCGATATATAGCATATCCAAATTAACCGTTTATACCCGCGTTTTGGTATTTGTAATTTTGAAACCACTGGGCGATAACCGCTGCTGGTGGACCAGAGGTCCCCGACGGTAATCACAAGCCTGGTCGTCAGACTTGTCTGACACGATTTACCATAAAATTTCTAATATTTTTGTTGCTGAAATTTCCGATTTTTAAATTCTAAATTGTTTAAAACACCAGGTTTCTTTCCTTGTAATGCACATGGTCGATATCCTCGGTGCTGGATTTGGCTTCCTTGTTCGAACGTTTTGGTTTTGAGTACTTTTCGTTTTCAACAGTTTGGATTTGACCTTCCAATGTTTTGATTTAAATGCTACTGATGAGAGGTTACTCCTTGAAATATCGATATATAGCATATCCAAATTAACCGTTTATACCCGCGTTTTGGTATTTGTAATTTTGAAACCACTGGGCGATAACCGCTGCTGGTAGACCAGAGGTCCCCGAGGGTAATCACAAGCCTGGTCGTCAGACTTGTGTGACACGATTTACCATAAAATTTCTAATATTTTTGTTGCTGAAATTTCCTATTTTTAAATTCTAAATTGTTTAAAACACCAGGTTTCTTTCCTTGTAATGCACATGGTCGATATCCTCGGTGCTGGATTTGGCTTCCTTGTTCGAACGTTTTGGTTTTGAGTACTTTTCGTTTTCAACAGTTTGGATTTGACCTTCCAATGTTTTGATTCAAATGCTACTGATGAGAGGTTACTCCTTGAAATATCGATATATAGCATATCCAAATTAACCGTTTATACCCGCGTTTTGGTATTTGTAATTTTGAAACCACTGGGCGATAACCGCTGCTGGTGGACCAGAGGTCCCCGAGGGTAATCACAAGCCTGGTTGTCAGACTTGTCTGACACGCTTTACCATAAAAGTTCTAATATTTTTGTTGCTGAAATTTCCGATTTTTAAATTCTAAATTGTTTAAAACACCAGGTTTCTTTCCTTGTAATGCACATGGTCAATATCATCGGTGCTAGATTTGGCTTCCTTGTTCGAACGTTTTGGTTTTGAGTACTTTTCGTTTTCAACAGTTTGGATTTGACCTTTCAATGTTTTGATTTAAATGCTACTGATGAGGGTTACTCCTTGAAATATCGATATATAGCATATCCAAATAAACCGTTTATACCCGCGTTTTGGTATTTGTAATTTTGAAACCACTGGGCGATAACCGCTGCTGGTGGACCAGAGGTCCCCGAGGGTAATCACAAACCTGGTCGTCAGACTTGTCTGACACGATTTACCATAAAATTTCTAATATTTTTGTTGCTGAAATTTCCGATTTTTAAATTCTAAATTCTTTAAAACACCAGGTGTCTTTCCTTGTAATGCACACGGTGGATATCCTCGGTGCTTGATTTGGCTTCCTTGTTCGAACGTTTTGGTTTTGAGTACTTTTCGTTTTCAACAGTTTGGATTTGACCTTCCAATGTTTTGATTTAAATGCTACTGATGAGAGGTTACTCCTTGAAATATCGATATATAGCATATCCAAATAAACCGTTTATACCCGCGTTTTGGTATTTGTAATTTTGAAACCACTGGGCGATAACCGCTGCTGGTGGACCAGAGGTCCCCGAGGGTAATCACAAGCCTGGTCGTCAGACTTGTCTGACACGATTTACCATAAAATTTCTAATATTTTTGTTGCTGAAATTTCCTATTTTTAAATTCTAAATTGTTTAAAACACCAGGTTTCTTTCCTTGTAATGCACATGGTCGATATCCTCGGTGCTGGATTTGGCTTCCTTGTTCGAACGTTTTGGTTTTGAGTACTTTTCGTTTTCAACAGTTTGGATTTGACCTTCCAATGTTTTGATTTATATGCTACTGATGAGAGGTTACTCCTTGAAATATCGATATATAGCATATCCAAATTAACAGTTTATACCCGCGTTTTGGTATTTGTAATTTTGAAACCACTGGGCGATAACCGCTGCTGGTGGACCAGAGGTCCCCGAGGGTAATCACAAGCCTGGTCGTCAGACTTGTCTGACACGATTTACCATAAAATTTCTAATATTTTTGTTGCTGAAATTTCCGATTTTTAAATTCTAAATTGTTTAAAACACCAGGTTTCTTTCCTTGTAATGCACATGGTCAAGATCATCGGTGCTTGATTTGGCTTCCTTGTTCGAACGTTTTGGTTTTGAGTACTTTTCGTTTTCAACAGTTTGGATTTGACCTTTCAATGTTTTGATTTAAATGCTACTGATGAGGGTTACTCCTTGAAATATCGATATATAGCATATCCAAATTAACCGTTTATACCCGCGTTTTGGTATTTGTAATTTTGAAACCACTGGGCGATAACCGCTGCTGGTGGACCAGAGGTCCCCGAGGGTAATCACAAGCCTGGTCGTCAGACTTGTCTGACACGATTTACCATAAAATTTCTAATATTTTTGTTGCTGAAATTTCCGATTTTTAAATTCTAAATTGTTTAAAACACCAGGTTTCTTTCCTTGTAATGCACATGGTCAAGATCATCGGTGCTTGATTTGGCTTCCTTGTTCGAACGTTTTGGTTTTGAGTACTTTTCGTTTTCAACAGTTTGGATTTGACCTTTCAATGTTTTGATTTAAATGCTACTGATGAGGGTTACTCCTTGAAATATCGATATATAGCATATCCAAATTAACCGTTTATACCCGCGTTTTGGTATTTGTAATTTTGAAACCACTGGGCGATAACCGCTGCTGGTGGACCAGAGGTCCCCGAGGGTAATCACAAGCCTGGTCGTCAGACTTGTCTGACACGATTTACCATAAAATTTCTAATATTTTTGTTGCTGAAATTTCCGATTTTTAAATTCTAAATTGTTTAAAACACCAGGTGTCTTTCCTTGTAATGCACATGGTCGATATCCTCGGTGCTTGTTTTGGCTTCCTTGTTCGAACGTTTTGGTTTTGAGTACTTTTCGTTTTCAACAGTTTGGATTTGACCTTCCAATGTTTTGATTTAAATGCTACTGATGAGAGGTTACTCCTTGAAATATCGATATATAGCATATCCAAATTAACCGTTTATACCCGCGTTTTGGTATTTGTAATTTTGAAACCACTGGGCGATAACCGCTGCTGGTGTACCAGAGGTCCCCGAGGGTAATCACAAGCCTGGTCGTCAGACTTGTCTGACACGATTTACCATAAAATTTCTAATAGTTTTGTTGCTGAAATTTCCGATTTTCAAATTCTGAATTGTTTAAAACACCAGGTTTCTTTCCTTGTAATGCACATGGTCGATATCATCGGTGCTGGATTTGGCTTCCTTGTTCGAACGTTTTGGTTTTGAGTACTTTTCGTTTTCAACAGATTGGATTTGACATTCCAATGTTTTGATTTAAATGCTACTGATGATGGTTACTCCTTGAAATATCGATATATAGCATATCCAAATTAACCGTTTATACCCGCGTTTTGGTATTTGTAATTTTGAAACCACTGGGCGATAACCGCTGCTGGTGGACCAGAGGTCCCATAGGGTAATCACAAGCCTGGTCGTCAGACTTGTCTGACACGATTTACCATAAAATTTCTAATATTTTTGTTGCTGAAATTTCCGATTTTTAAATTCTAAATTGTTTAAAACACCAGGTTTCTTTCCTTGTAATGCACATGGTCGATATCCTCGGTGCTGGATTTGGCTTCCTTGTTCGAACGTTTTGGTTTTGAATACTTTTCGTTTTCAACAATTTGGATTTGACCTTCCAATGTTTTGATTTAAATGCTACTGATGAGAGGTTATTCCTTGAAATATCGATATATAGCATATCCAAATTAACCGTTTATACCTGCGTTTTGGTATTTGTAATTTTGAAACCACTGGGCGATTACCGCTGCTGGTTGACCAGAGGTCCCCGAGGGTAATCACAAGCCTGGTCGTCAGACTTGTCTGACACGATTTGCCATAAAAGCTCTAATATTTTTGTTGCTGAAATTTCCGATTTTTAAATTCTAAATTGTTTAAAACACCAGGTTTCTTTCCTTGTAATGCACATGGTCGATATCCTCGGTGCTGGATTTGGCTTCCTTGTTCGAACGTTTTGGTTTTGAATACTTTTCGTTTTCAACAATTTGGATTTGACCTTCCAATGTTTTGATTTAAATGCTACTGATGAGAGGTTACTCTTTGAAATATCGATATATAGCATATCCAAATTAACCGTTTATACCTGCGTTTTGGTATTTGTAATTTTGAAACCACTGGGCGATTACCGCTGCTGGTTGACCAGAGGTCCCCGAGGGTAATCACAAGCCTGGTCGTCAGACTTGTCTAACACGATTTGCCATAAAAGCTCTAATATTTTTGTTGCTGAAATTTCCGATTTTTAAATTCTAAATTGTTTAAAACACCAGGTTTCTTTCCTTGTAATGCACATGGTCGATATCCTCGGTGCCGGATTTGGCTTCCTTGTTCGAACGTTTTGGTTTTGAGTACTTTTCGTTTTCAACAGTTTGGATTTGACCTTCCAATGTTTTGATTTAAATGCTACTGATGAGGGTTACTCCTTGAAATATCGATATATAGCATATCCAAATTAAACGTTTATACCCGCGTTTTGGTATTTGTAATTTTGAAACCACTGGGCGATAACCGCTGCTGGTGGGCCAGAGGTCCCCGAGGGTAATCACAAGCCTGGTCGTCAGACTTGTCTGACACGATTTACCATAAAATTTCTAATATTTTTGTTGTTGAAATTTCCTATTTTAAAATTCTAAATTGTTTAAAACACCAGGTGTCTTTCCTTGTAATGCACATGGTCGATATCCTCGTTGCTTGATTTTGCTTCCTTGTTCGAACGTTTTGGTTTTGAGTACTTTTCGTTTTCAACAGTTTGGATTTTACCTTCCAATGTTTTGATTCAAATGCTACTGATGAGAGGTTACTCCTTGAAATATCGATATATAGCATATCCAAATTAACCGTTTATACCCGCGTTTTGGTATTTGTAATTTTGAAACCACTGGGCGATAACCGCTACTGGTGGACCAGAGGTACCCGAGGGTAATCACAAGCCTGGTCGTCAGACTTGTCTGACACGATTTACCATAAAATTTCTAATAGTTTTGTTCCTGAAATTTCCGATTTTCAAATTCTAAATTATTTAAAACACCAGGTTTCTTTCCTTGTAATGCACATGGTCGATATCCTCGGTGCTGGATTTGGCTTCCTTATTCGAACGTTTTGGTTTTGAGTACTTTTCGTTTTCAACAGTTTGGATTTGACCTTCCAATGTTTTGATTTAATTGCTACTGATGAGAAGTTACTCCTTGAAATATCGATATATAGCATATCCAAATTAACCGTTTATACCCGCGTTTTAATATTTGTAATTTTGAAACCACTGAGCGATAACCGCTGCTGGTGGACCAGAGGTCCCCGAGGGTAATCACAAGCCTGGTCGTCAGACTTGTCTGACACGATTTACCATAAAATTTCTAATATTTTTGTTGCTGAAATTTCCGATTTTTTAATTCTAAATTGTTTAAAATACCAGGTTTCTTTCCTTGTAATGCACATGGTCGATATCCTCGGTGCTGGATTTGGCTTCCTTGTTCGAACGTTTTGGTTTTGAGAACTTTTCGTTTTCAACAGTTTGGATTTGACCTTCCAATGTTTTGATTTAAATGCTACTGATGAGAGGTTACTCCTTGAAATATCGATATATAGCATATTCAAATTAACCATTTATACCCGCGTCATGGTATTTGTAATTTTGAAACCACTGGGCGATAACCGCTGCTGGTGGACCAGAGGTTCCCGAGGGTAATCACAAGCCTGGTCATCAGACTTGTTTCTAATATTTTTGTTGCTGAAATTTCCGATTTTTAAATTCTAAATTGTTTAAAACACCAGGTTTCTTTCCTTGTAATGCACATGGTCAATATCATCGGTGCTGGATTTGGCTTCCTTGTTCGAACGTTTTGGTTTTGAGTACTTTTCGTTTTCAACAGTTTGGATTTGACCTTCCAATGTTTTGATTTAAATGCTACTGATGAGAGGTTACTCCTTGAAATATCGATAAATAGCATATCCAAATTAACCGTTTATACCCGCGTTTTGGTATTTGTAATTTTGAAACCACTGGGCGATAACCGCTGCTGGTTGACCAGAGGTCCCCGAGGGTAATCACAAGCCTGGTCGTCAGACTTGTCTGACACGATTTACCATAAAAGTTCTAATATTTTTGTTGCTGAAATTTCCGATTTTTAAATTCTAAATTGTTTAAAACACCAGGTTTCTTTCCTTGTAATGTACATAGTCGATATCCTCGGTGCTGGATTTGGCTTCCTTGTTCGAACGTTTTGGTTTTGAGTACTTTTCGTTTTCAACAGTTTGGATTTGACCTTCCAATGTTTTGATTTAAATGCTACCGATGAGAGGTTACTCCTTGAAATATCGATATATAGCATATCCAAATTAACCGTTTATACCTGCGTTTTGGTATTTGTAATTTTGAAACCATTGGGCGATAACCGCTGCTGGTGGACCAGAGGTCCCCGAGGGTAATCACAAGCCTGGTCGTCAGACTTGTCTGACACGATTTACCATAAAATTTCTAATATTTTTGTTGCTGAAATTTCCGATTTTTAAATTCTAAATTGTTTAAAACACCAGGTTTCTTTCCTTGTAATGCACATGGTCGATATCCTCGGTGCTGGATTTGGCTTCCTTGTTCGAACGTTTTGGTTTTGAGTACTTTTCGCTTTCAACAGTTTGGATTTGACCTTCCAATGTTTTGATTTAAATGCTACTGATGAGAGGTTACTCCTTGAAATATCGATATATAGCATATCCAAATTAACCGTTTATACCCGCGTTTTGGTATTTTTATTTTGAAACCACTGGGCGATAACCGCTGCTGGTGGACCAGAGGTCCCCGAGGGTAATCACAAGCCTGGTCGTCAGACTTGTCTGACACGATTTACCATAAAATTTCTAATATTTTTGTTGCTGAAATTTCCGATTTTTAAATTCTAAATTGTTTAAAACACCAGGTTTCTTTCCTTGTAATGCACATGGTCGATATCATCGGTGCTGGATTTGGCTTCCTTGTTCGAACGTTTTGGTTTTGAGTACTTTTCGTTTTCAACAGTTAGGATTTGACCTTCCAATGATTTGATTTAAATGCTACTGATGAGGGTTACTCCTTGAAATATCGATATATAGCATATCCAAATTAACCGTTTATACTCGCGTTTTGGTATTTGTGATTTTCAAGAAAATTTGTAACAGAACAATAATCATCTTTTCCTCTTTTCTTTGAAATATTTTTAAAAAAAACATATAAAGCAGATAAAATTAGTATCAACTAAAAAAGTGTTGTTTTTTAATTGAATTGTTGATAGGTTACTTGTTCCAATGATTTACAATATAATTTATATATAAAACATTCTAAAATCAGGTTGTTCTTCCATTTACGGCAATAATTTACGGCACTAATTTTTATAAATTAGAATTGCTAAGGATTCGCGTTGTTGATTGAAAATCAGTTATTTTGTGCTTCCATGCTTTACATATTGTCTGTTTTTGTCCCGTTCTTGTAGGTGTTTACTGGTTTTGTCTCTGCCCTTTCGGTCTTTGGACATTCGGATACCCCATCGGTACCTCTTCTTCTTTTATTTAATGGTTATTTCAAAACAAACTTAAGAATTTCTTCTGATTTAAATTTAAGTGAGTAAATGTTGGAATTTATTGGAAAAAAATAACTTGTCACTTTTTACACGTTATCTAATTTTGGGATTGATGCTTCATTCCATTTACACATTATCTAATTTTGGGATTGATGCTTCATTCCATTTACACGTTATCTAATTTTGGGATTGATGATTCATTCCATTTACACATTATCTAATTTTAGGATTGATGCTTCATTCCATTTACACGTTATCTAATTTTGGGATTGATGCTTCATTCCATTTACACGTTATCTAATTTTGGGAAAGATGCTTCATTCCATTTACACGTTATCTAATTTTGGGATTGATGTTTCATTCCATTTACACATTATCTAATTTTGGGATTGATGCTTCATTCCATTTACACGTTATCTAATTTTGGGAAAGATGCTTCATTCCATTTACACGTTATCTAATTTTGGGAAAGATGTTTCATTCCATTTACACAATATCTAATTTTGGGAAAGATGCTTCATTCCATTTACACGTTATCTAATTTTGGGATTGATGCTTCATTCCATTTACACGTTATCTAATTTTGGGAAAGATGCTTCATTCCATTTACACGTTATCTAATTTTGGGAAAGATGTTTCATTCCATTTACACAATATCTAATTTTGGGATTGATGTTTCATTCCATTTACACATTATCTAATTTTGGGATTGATGTTTCATTCCATTTACACAATATCTAATTTTGGGAAAGATGCTTCATTCCATTTACACGTTATCTAATTTTGGGATTGATGTTTCATTCCATTTACACAATATCTAATTTTGGGAAAGATGCTTCATTCCATTAACAGACAGTGAAATCATAAAACCGCAAAAAATAAGTTTGATTACAGTAAAAAAAATAGGGTGGGAATAGAAAATAATGAGATGTGGAATAAGTGTACGCGACACAGCCCACAATTAAACGGCAATTTAGAAAAAACCACACTGGACAACCGCCAGCAGTCTTCAACGAGGCCATTTGGCACTGCTCGCGGTTCTGCAATTGGCCCATGGTCTAAATAAAATGCAAATATTTCAAATCCAGCACTGAAATAGTCACGGATAGACCCCCTTCTTAAACAAGTAACAGAAAACATCAAAAAGACAAGTACGAACGAAAGCTTTGTCAAAGATTCCTGGCTAAGGACAGGCACATGTAATATATGGCGGGGTTTAACTAGTTGTTTGGGCCCAACCGTTTATGGAAGCATTTAAAGTGGTTAAAATATCTCATTATGATTTCAAAAATATTTCTTTTTTATTAGTGATTTCTTTATGATTTTTTTATGATTTCTGTGTGATTTTTTAATGATTTCATGCAGATGAAGTTCAAATTTATTATGCTCCTCAAGAGACGATAATCTTCAAAGTACTGTGGTTTTTTTATCATTTGTGATCACTCAATGATAAACAAACCACAAAAATATCAAACAACCAAATACAAATACTTGAATCTACAGAAGGTATTGGACTCCTGAGGTACAGTATACACATGGACCATGGTGAGGTTAATCTAGCATTGCAACATGGACTTTGGACTAGTGTTATTGTTGTCTTTTAAGGAACAGTATAGGCGTGGACCTTGATATGTGTGTGTGTGTGTGTGTGTGTGTGTGTGTGTTTATGTATAATAGTGTTCAACGCCAATTTCTCGACGCACCTGGGCCATTGAGGGCGGCCCGTGTCAGTTTTAATGGTGGAGGAAACTAATGACCTTGGGCAGGTAACTGACAAACCTATTCACATACTGTTGATAAATCCCTTTTTGACCCTGGCCAAGTGTTATATTGGATCCCTGAGATAAAGTAAATACATTGACTTTGGACAAGTGTTATTTTGGATCCCTGAGATAGAGTAAAGACATTGACCTTGGCCAAGTGATATCTTGGACCCTGAGATAGAGTAAAGACATTAACCTTGGCCATGTGTTATATTGGATCCCTGAGATAGAGTAAAGACATTGACCTTGGACAAGTGTTATATTGGATCCCTGAGATAGAGTATAGACATTGACCTAGGCCAAGTGTTATATTGGATCTCTGAAATAGAGTTAAGACGTTAACCTTGGCAAAGTGTTATATTGGATCCCTGAGATAGAGTAGACATTGACCTTGGTCAAGTGTTATATTGGATCCCTGAAATAGAGTAAAGACATTGACCTTGGCCAAGTGATATTTTGGACCCTGATCATGAGGTAAAGACATTGACCATAGACCAATGATATTTTGGACCCATGAGGTACAGTATAAACATGGACATTGAACCGGTCTCATTTTGGACGCATGAGGTTCAGTAAAGACATGGACATTGAACCAGTCTCATTTTGGACGTCTGAGGTACAGAAAAGACATTGAATTTGGACCAGTGTTATTTTGTTCTCTTGAGGGACATTATAGACACTGGGGTACTGTATAGAAATGAACCTTGGTCCAGTATTATGTTGGACACCCCTGATGTACGGTAGATAGATAGATAGATAGTTTATTTCTCTAAAACCAATAAAAAAAGGTACAGAGAAAGAATATTAAAAACAAGAATAATAAACAATAATAATGATTTAGGTGGTTAAATACACAACAGCAGAGAACACTATAAATACATCAATTTGAAATTTGTCTGAAATAAAAAAAACAAAAGTACATGTCACCCTAGAGGACTGACAGTTTGGTTTATTATTCTTATAAATTTGCACAGTCCTTTTAGTATAGATATTCTTTTTGTATTAAATAGTGAATGAAATGTCATGGTGTTATGACTACGACATAGAGACATAGACATTGGACCAGTGTTGTTTTGTTCTCTAGAGGAACATTGTAGAAATGGTCCATGAAGCATTGTTATTTGTACTCCTGGGGTACAGTTTAGACAAAGACCTTGGACTTATGTTATTTTGAACCCATGAGGTACAGTAGATACATAACATTGGACCAGTGATATTTTGTTCTCTTGAGGAACATTAAAGACATAGACCATGCAGTGTTATTTTGAACTCCTGAGGTACTATATTGACAAATACCTTGGGCCAATGTTATTTTGGATCCCTGATGTACAGTATAGCCTTGAGACATGGGCTTAGAACCGGTGTTATTGAATACCCTCGAGGTAAAATAGAGACATGGACTTCATATCCTTTCATAAATTTTAGACATTGGACCAGTGTTATTTTTTACTCCTGAGGCACAGTTGAGACATGGACCTTGGACCAGAGAAATCACGAATCATTTCAAATGGCATAATTTTGAATTTTACTTCCAATGACTGATACCAAAAGAAAAACTGTTTGAGAGACCATATGAGACGTATTTTCCTACATGTATCATCCTGTCTAAAAATCAGACGTCAAGTAAAATAAATCTGAAAAATTAAAACAAGCCCTGGAATACCAAATAAGTGAAATATACAGCCCATATTCTGGTGAGGTTGGAATGTTTCTTTCAAGAAAAAAAATACATTTGAAATTATATATATGTCGTATCAGCTTTTCTATAGCATTCGTTCAATAGGATTAAGCAAATAGAATATTTTTCACCTTTGTGGATGTTCGCTGGTCAATTTTTGAGATTTCTGTCAGATTTTCGGAATCCTCTAGATTTTACCGTCAAAGAAGTGATAACTGTATTTGCCCAGCAACTCCCTAATTTCTTTTCATACTACTGTTCATTGTGTCAATAAGAGCTAATAAACATTTTTTTATACATTTGTTGTAATTATTTCATATGTTTATATATTAAAACAAGCCCAATGCTAATCCAATAAAAAAGAGAAAGCCTTTTCCGCCAAATTTTGAACGCTTATTATCTCGAAAACGAGTTCGACAACCTATGATTTTTTTAGGCTTATTTTGTACCTTTACCTATGTTCTATTCATCAAATATATAAATCTAGATATCTTGTTGTAATATGACCAGCCAACATCCTTAAATGACCATAACACCTTTGTAGAATTTAATGAGTTAAATGAGTCTGTATCTGAATTCTGTAGGACGACACGAACAAAACGCTTTTTGTACCTTGACATCTTCAACCAGAATGCTCCTGAATCTCTAACCTGACTTTTATAACTGATGGAATCAAAACAATCTGGATCGCTCATCTGACTTCAATACATAATGGAATGAAAACATCCTGAATCGCTCACTTTACCTCAATGACTGGTGAAATAAAAACATTCTAAATCATTCATCTGACTTTATGACTGATGAAACGAAAAAAGTTCTGAATCACTCATCTGACTTTATTGACTGATGAAATGAAAACATTCTGAATCACTCATCTGACTTTATTGCGTGATGGAATGAAAACATTCTGAATCACGAATCTGACTTTATTGAGTGATGGAATGAAAACATTGTGAATCACTCATCTGACTTTATTGAGTGATGAAATGAAAACATTCTGAATCACTCATCTGACTTTATTGAGTGATGGAATGAAAACATTGTGAATCACTCATCTGACTTTATTGAGTGATGAAATGAAAACATTCTGAATCACTCATCTGACTTTATTGACTGATGAAATGAAAACATTCTGAATCACTCATCTGACTTTATTGAGTGATGGAATGAAAACATTCTGAATCACTCATCTGACTTTATTGAGTGATGGAATGAAAACATTGTGAATCACTTATCTGACTTTATTGAGTGATGAAATGAAAACATTCTGAATCACTCATCTGACTTTATTGACTGATGAAATGAAAACATTCTGAATCACTCATCTGACTTTATTGAGTGATGAAATGAAAACATTCTGAATCACTCATCTGACTTTATTGAGTGATGGATTGAAAACATTCTGAATCACTCATCTGACTTTATTGAGTGATGGAATGAAAACATTGTGAATCACTCATCTGACTTAATTGGCTGATGAAATGAAAACATTCTGAATCACTCATCTGACTTTATTGAGTAATGGAATGAAAACATTCTGAATCACTCATCTGACTTTATTGAGTGATGGAATGAAAACATTGTGAATCACTCATCTGACTTTATTGACTGATGAAATGAAAACATTGTGAATCACTCATCTGACTTTATTGACTGATGAAATGAAAACATTCTGAATCACTCATCTGACTTTATTGACTGATGGAATGAAAACATTCTGAATCACTCATCTGACTTTATTGAGTGATGGAATGAAAACATTCTGAATCACTCATCTGACTTTATTGAGTGATGGAATGAAAACATTGTGAATCACTTATCTGACTTTATTGATTGATGAAATGAAAACATTCTGAATCACTCATCTGACTTTATTGACTGATGAAATGAAAACATTCTGAATCACTCATCTGACTTTATTGAGTGATGGAATGAAAACATTGTGAATCACTCATCTGACTTTATTGAGTGATGAAATGAAAACATTGTGAATCACTCATCTGACTTTATTGACTGATGAAATGAAAACATTCTGAATCGGTCACCTGACTTACTATCTGATTGAATAAAAACATTCTGAATTGCCCACCTTACTTCAATGACTGATGAAATGAAAACGTTCTGAATCGCCCACCTTACTTCAATGACTGATGAAATGAAAACATCTGACTTCATTGACTGATGAAATGAAAACATTGTGAATCACTCATCTGACTTTATTGACTGATGAAATGAAAACATTCTGAATCACTCATCTGACTTTATTGACTGATGGAATGAAAACATTCTGAATCACTCATCTGACTTTATTGAGTGATGAAATGAAAACATCCTGAATCACTCATCTGACTTTATTGAGTGATGGATTGAAAACATTCTGAATCACTCATCTGACTGTATTGAGTGATGGAATGAAAACATTCTGAATCACTCATCTGACTTTATTGAGTGATGAAATGAAAACATCCTGAATCACTAATCTGACTTTATTGAGTGATGGATTGAAAACATTCTGAATCACTCATCTGACTGTATTGAGTGATGGAATGAAAACATTGTGAATCACTCATCTGACTTTATTGACTGATGAAATGAAAACATTCTGAATCACTCATCTGACTTTATTGAGTGATGGAATGAAAAAATTCTGAATCACTCATCTGACTTTATTGAGTGATGAAATGAAAACATTGTGAATCACTCATCTGACTTTATTGACTGATGAAATGAAAACATTGTGAATCACTCATCTGACTTTATTGACTGATGAAATGAAAACATTCTGAATCGGTCACCTGACTTCAATATCTGATTGAATGAAAACATTCTGAATCGCCCACCTTACTTCAATGACTGATGAAATGAAAACGTTCTGAATCGCCCACCTTACTTCAATGACTGATGAAATGAAAACATCTGACTTCATTGACTGATGAAATGAAAACATTCTGAATCGCTCACCTGACTTCAATGAAAAATCTCCGATCAAGTATTATCACAAAGCCAAACATGTAAGCAAACACAAACTGTTCTTATTAAATATGTTGTACATATTGTTAAATGTGCAAGGCAAAACCCCAAAAACGTGAAGATTATGTACTAAAACTTTAATATTTGTTCATCTTTCTGTTTCGGCATATTGCATATTTTGGAGAGATAAATGATCTGAACAAGCAACAGCTTTTCTCACTTGCAATTATTTTCGCTTTAAAGGACACACACGTTGAAAGAAGCAAAGAAGCACCAATGGTCATTCGAGTGTCAAAAGTCCGTAAGGGCAACGACAAAACATGAACAAGAACAGCACAAGGAAACACAAAATCAACTGCACAGAAATCAACAACGAATACGCAGGTCGTAACAAAAGTGAGCTCGGGTGTTCCGGAAGAAAAAGCAGTTTCTGCCTGCTACAGCACACCGTCGCGCTTCAAATTCACTGGGGCAAATTTGCTACAGGAAGACAAAACAAGATCCTATCACAAACCAACATCTGCACTCATCTGAGATAGAAATCACATACATGTATTTATCTACGAGTGAATGTTGTCTACCGTAGAATTTCTTGAGTGAAGACAGCAACCGAGGAGCAAAATAACCCTGGATAAGCAATTTCTATGTCAAACGTGAAAAATAACTTCTATAAGGGATCAACTTACAAATTCTACCCTATTAAGTCTTTTGTAGACCTCATTGAGCTGTAGTAGATAGAAGGAAACAACAGTTTTTTTCTATATCTGCATTAGTTTTCATTTGAATGGCAAAAACCTAAAAAAACGCCTTTTTTATCTTCAAAATGTCTTAACCTCTTAAGGGGTCATCTGACTGATTGATAGACATGGACCATGAAGCAGTGTTATTTTGTATTTCTGAGGTACAGTAGAGACATAGACATTGAACCAGTGTTATTTTGGACCCATGATGTTCAGTAGAGACATAGACATAGGGACAGTGTTATTTTGTTCTCCCAAGGAACATTATAGACATTCACCATGGACCAGTGTTATTTTGTACTCTTGAGGAACATTATAGACATGGACCATGGACCAGTGTTATTTTGTATTCCTGAGGTACAGTAGAGACATAGACATTGGACCAGTGTTATTTTGTTCTCCCAAAGAACATTATAGACTTGGACCATGGACCAGTGTTATGTTGTACTCTTGAGGAACATTATAAACATGGACCATGAAGCAGTGTTATTTTGTACTCCTGGGGTACAGTATAGACAAAGACCTTGAACAATGCTATTTCGGATCCCCGAGGTACAGTAGAGACATAGACATTGGACCAGTGTTATTTTGTTCTCTTGAGGAACATTATAAACATGGACCATGAAGCAGTGTTATTTTGTACTCCTGAGGTACTGTATAGACAAATACCTTGGGTCAATGTTATTTTGGACCCTGATGTACAGTAAAGACATGAATCATGGTCCGGTATTATGTTGGACAGCCCTGAGGTACAGTAGAGACATAGACATTGGACCAGTGTTATTTTGTTCTCCCAAAGAACATTACAGACATGGACCATGGACCAGTGTTACTTTGTATTCCTGAGGTACAGTAGAGACATAGACATTGGACCAGTGTTATTTTGGACCCATGATGTACAGTAGAGACATACACATAGGAACAGTGTTATTTTGTTCTCCCAATGAACATTAAGACATTGACCATGGACCAGTGTTACAAGGACAAAGACTTATAATAAAACAATACTCACAATTACAGCCGATAATTCAAATTATACACAAGATAAAGTTTAACGCAATTTGATAGTACACACACGTGCACATGACTTCTTATCAGCACCCCTGGATCACATTAGCCTACGATTTTGATACTAGACACGCGTATTGTCGAGTAATTATTAAAATAGTACACGCAGTGTACTAAATAAAAAAAAATAAAAAATATATATAATACATAGAAACATGAAGTATAACATGTAAAATTAATTCATTCCGAGATTCATACTTTAAATAATACATGTAATATTATTATGTCTTTTATCTTATGTTTTAATTATTGTATTTAACTAAAAACACTATTATATTTAATTAAATATGTTAACGTATGTCATTTAGCTAAGATAAAATTAAAAGTAAATATAATTAGTATATTTAATATAATAGTGTTTAGTTACCTAAGAACATTTTACGACCCTTTCCAAATATTATAATCATTGTAGAATATATAAAAAACGACAATATTGGGCTAAACTCGGGCCGATGTTAGCCATAAAAGGTATTGGCTACCAATAATCGGAATATGAAAAACCACTTTGTTCACCTGTAAAGGGTCATAATCCCTACAAGGGGTCATCTGACAACTTCAACTCATTGTAGTACTTTAGTACAATCAAATTTTCTCTATATACTATACTTTTTATAAGACAAAACTGGGGTAAGACCACCTGTTCTTTTCTTTAGCAAGGGTGGTAATGTTTGTTTTTAGTCAGCAGTCACCATTTGTGTAGTCCTGATAGAAAGCATCATATTGATGATGTGTGCAAAGTTTAAAAGCAATCCCTTCAGTAGTTTTAGGGATGTTTAAAGAAATGTTTTTGATGACGACAACGGATTCAAAGTGAGGGCAATATATCATATAACCCTTTGGGTGAGCTAAAAATCTTTCGGATTATCAGGAAAAATAGCTGAGTTATAAGCCATTATAAGTGAGGCTACCATATGTGATACTTTAGTCACAGTGGGCAAATTGGTTCAGTGATTTCAAAGAAGAATATCTTTCTTCAAATTGTTTAGGGACAACAATGGACGAAAGACATGGTATAAGCTCTTGTTACGACTTGAGCTCGCGTTGTTAATTTCTGTTCGTTTTATTTTGTGTTTTTTATTTTTTGTACATGTATATCCTCATGCTGTTCTTGTTCATGTTTATGGTCTTCAGCCAGTTGAGCTAAATAGTTTCAAATATGGCAAAATACAAAGAGGTTTTATAGTTATTTGCAAAGTCTGAGAATCACTTAGGACGTACAGTTTGATTTACTTAACCATCTTTATGATCCTACCAAGTTTCAGATCAGTCTCACTTACGAATTATGAGAAAAGCTTGATGGAAATTTTATTGTATTGATTTATATCTATCAAGTCTTAAACAAGAAGGAAAAGTCCAACAGGTCTTAAAGTAGCTTAGGACCCACATTTTCAAGTATATTGACTGTACATTCACATAAAAGGATGCTTGAAGAGCGACAGACAGCTCATTATGGAAGCAAAGTACTAGTAATGGCAATAGCCAGGCCATTAAAAAAAAAGAAGAACGCAACAGTAGAAAAATAAAGTCAAAATACAATTTTATTAAGTGAATAAATTAGGTACAAACTACAGTTCAAAATAGATATTATAAACAAAGTCAGCACAAACATTTAATGTGTGGTGAAAACATGGACGTATGGTATTTTTGAAATAATTTAAACATTTTATAAAATTATGGATCACATCTTTGATGTATCAATTTAAACAAGTAAATGATAAACAAAACATTTTAGCATTAAGCAATGGCCACTTTATATTCATTTTTCGTTCTGAGAAGAACAATAATATATTCCGAAATATTCGAATAAATACAGGTTTTAAATAGAAATTTAATTACACCAATTTCATCATCAAATTTTGAAAAAATAGCTACATTGTCACACTAAACATGTACTCTAAACCTATAAAGAACAAAATCGATTATTAAATATCATCATGATGAATGTGTTGGACCTATTTGATCAAAATATTTCCATCAAATAAATAGCTGTCATAAAACAATTCTAATAATACCACAGTGTTAAAACAAAATATGTGAACTCGTTTTTCTCTCATGTTTTAACAAATACCACAAAAAGTGGACAGACAGACAGACATTGGTACAGGTATTTGTCCACACCATCAAAAATAGCTGTTTTTGAATAAAACAAACACAAACATATATTTTCAACAAAACACATTTTATCCTCTATCTTTGAAATTCCTACTTTGTATTGTAACAATAAAGTCCTTAGCAGAATCACTGTTTGATACAAGTTAAGTAGAAACTTTTAGTTATATGTGTACATATACATTGCTATGATAAAGTCCTTTACAGAACCACTGTGTTTGATACAAGTTAATTAAGAACTTCAAGTTATATGTGAACATATACATTGCTATGATAAAGTCATTTACAGAATTACTGTGTTTGATACAAATTAATTAAGAACTTCAAGTTATATGTGTACATATACATTGCTATGATAAAGTCCTTTAAAGAATCACTTTGTTTGATACAAGTTAATTAAGAACTTCAAGTTACATGTATACATTTACATTGCTTTTATAAAGTCCTTTATAGAATCACTTTGTTTGATACAAGTTAATTAAGAACTTCAAGTTACATGTGTACATACACATTGCTATGATAAAGTCCTCTACAGAATCACTGTGTTTGATACAAGTTAATTAAGAACTTCAAGTTACATGTGTACATGTACATTGCTATCATAAAGTCTTTTACAGAATCACTGTGTTTGATGCAAGTTAATTAAAACTTCATGTTATATGTGTACATATACATTGCTATGATAGTGTCCTTTACATAATCACTTTGTTTGATACAAGTAAATTAAGAACGTCAAGTTTTATGTGTACATATAAATTGCTATGATAAAGTCCTTTACAGAATCACTGTGTTTGATACAAGTTAATTAAGACTTCAAGTTATATGTGTACATATACATTGCTATGATAAAGTCCTTTACATAATCACTTTGTTTGATACAAGTAAATTAAGAACGTCAAGTTTTATGTGTACATATACATTGCTATGCTAGTGTCCTGTATAGATAAAGTAATAAATACACAATACAATATACAACTGTCAATATTACACAGTATAAAGACGCTACATATATTTCAATTAACACAGTAAAAATACTTCATCACAAAATAAATAAATGCAGTACAAAGACTAAAATAGAACTTCAAGTTACATGTGTACATTTACATTGCGATGATAAAGTCCTTTACAGAATCAATGTGTTTGATACAAGTTAATTAAGAACTCCAAGTTATAGGTGCACATATACATTGCTATTATAAGTCCTTTACAGAATCACTGTGTTTGATACAAGTAAATTATGAACTTCAAGTTATATGTGTACATATACATTGCTATGATAAAGTCCTTTACAGAATCACTGTGTTTGATACAAGTTAATTAAGAACTGCAAGTTATATGTGTACATATACATTGCTATGATAAAGTCCTTTACAGAATCACTGTGTTTGATACAAGTTAATTAAGAACTTCAATTTATATGTGTCATTTACATTGCGATGATAAAGTCCTTTACAGAATCAATGTGTTTGATACAAGTTAATTAAGAACTTCAAGTTATATGTGCACATATGCATTACTATTATAAAGTCCTTTACAGAATCATTTTGTTTGATACAAGTTAATTAAGAACTTCAAGTTATATGTGTACAAATACATTGCTATGGTAAAGACCTTTACATAATCACTGTGTTTGATACAAGTTAATTTAGAACTTCAAGTTATATGTGTACATATACATTGCTATGATAAAGTCCTTTACAGAATCACTATGTTTGATACAAGTTAATTAAGAACTTCAATTTATATGTGTCATTTACATTGCGATGATAAAGTCCTTTACAGAATCAATGTGTTTGATACAAGTTAATTAAGAACTTCAAGTTATATGTGTACATATACATTGCTATGATAAAGTCCTTTATAGAATCACTGTGTTTGATACAAGTTAACTAAGACCTCCAAGTTATATGTGCACATATACATTGCTATGATAAAGTCCTTTACAGAATCATTTTGTTTGATACAAGTTAATTAAGAACTCCAAGTTATATGTGCACATATACATTGCTATGATAAAGTCTTTTACGGAATCATTTTGTTTGATACAAGTTAATTAAGAACTTCAAGTTATATGTGCACATATACATTGCTATGATAAAATCCTTTACAGAATCACTGTGTTTGATACAAGTTAATTAAGAACTTCAAGTTATATGTGTACATATACATTGCTATGATAAAGTCCTTTACAGAATCACTGTGTTTGATACAAGTAAATTTAGAACTTCAAGTTATATGTGTACATATACATTGCCATGATAAAGTCCTTTACAGAATCACTATGTTTGATACAAGTTAATTAAGAACTTCAATTTATATGTGTCATTTACATTGCGATAATAAAGTCCTTTACAGAATCAATGTGTTTGATACAAGTTAATTAAGAACTTCAAGTTATATGTGCACATATACATTGCTATTATAAAGTCCTTTACAGAATCACTGTGTTTGATACAAGTAAGTTAAGAACTTCAAGTTATATGTGTACATATACATTGCTATGATAAAGTCCTTGATAGAATCACTGTGTTTGATACAAGTTAATTAAGACCTCCAAGTTATATGTGCACATATACATTGCTATGATAAAGTCCTTTACGGAATCATTTTGTTTGATACAAGTTAATTTAGAACTTCAAGTTATATGTGCACATATACATTGCTATGATAAAATCCTTTACAGAATCACTATGTTTGATACAAGTTAATTAAGAACTGCAAGTTATATGTGTACATATACATTGCTATGATAAAGTCCTTTACAGAATCACTGTGTCTGATACAAATTAATTAAGAACTTCAATTTATATGTGTCATTAACATTGCGATGATAAAGTCCTTTACAGAATCAATGTGTTTGATACAAGTTAATTAAGAACTTCAAGCTATATGTGCACATATACATTGCTATTATAAAGTCCTTTACAGAATTACTGTGTTTGATACAAGTTAATTAAGAACTTCAAGTTATATGTGTACATATACATTGCTATGATAAAATCCTTTACAGAATCACTGTGTTTGATACAAGTTAATTAAGAACTTCAAGTTATATGTGTACATATACATTGCTATGATAAAGTCCTTTACAGAATCACTGTGTTTGATACAAGTAGATTAAGAACTTCAAGTAATATGAGCACATATACATTGCTATGATAAAGTCCTTTATAGAATCACTGTGTTTGATACAAGTTAATTAAGAACTTCAAGTTATATGTGTACATATACATTGCTATGCTAGTGTCCTTTATAGATAAAGTAATAAATACACAATACAATATACAACTGTCAATATTACACAGTATAAAGACGCTACATATGTTTCAATTAACACAGTAAAAATACTTCATCACATAATAAATAAATACAATACAAAGACTAAAATAGAACTTCAAGTTACATGTGTACATATACATTGCTATGATAAAGTCCTTTACAGAATCACTTTGTTTGATACAAGTTAATTAAGAACTCCAAGTTATATGTGCACATATACATTGCTATGATAAAGTCCTTTACAGAATCACTTTGTTTGATACAAGTTAATTAAGAACTTCAAGTTATATGTGCACATATACATTGCTATGATAAAATCCTTTACAGAATCACTGTGTTTGATACAAGTTAATTAAGAACTTCAAGTTATATGTGTACATATACATTGATATGATAAAGTCCTTTACAGAATCACTGTGTTTGATACAAGTTAATTAAGAACTCCAAGTTATATGTGCACATATACATTGCTATGATAAAGTCCTTTACAGAATCACTGTGTTTGATACAAGTAAATTTAGAACTTCAATTTATATGTGTACATATACATTGCTATGATAAAGTCCTTTACAGAATCACTATGTTTGAAACAAGTTAATTAAGAACTTCAATTTATATCTGTCATTTACATTGCGATGATAAAGTCCTTTACAGAATCAATGTGTTTGATACAAGTTAATTAAGAACTTCAAGTTATATGTGCACATATATATTGCTATTATAAAGTCCTTTACAGAATCACTTTGTTTGATACAAGTTAATTAAGAACTCCAAGTTATATGTGCACATATACATTGCTATGATAAAGTCCTTTACGGAATCATTTTGTTTGATACAAGTTAATTAAGAACTTCAAGTTATATGTGTACATATACATTGCTATGATAAAATCCTTTACAGAATCACTGTGTTTGATACAAGTTAATTAAGAACTTCAAGTTATATGTGTACATATACATTGCTATGATAAAATCCTTTACAGAATCACTGTGTTTGATACAAGTTAATTAAGAACTTCAAGTTATATGTGTACATATACATTGCTATGATAAAATCCTTTACAGAATCACTGTGTTTGATACAAGTTAATTAAGAACTTCAAGTTATATGTGTACATATACATTGATATGATAAAGTCCTTTACAGAATCACTGTGTTTGATACAAGTTAATTAAGAACTTCAAGTTATATGTGTACATATACATTGCTATGATAAAATCCTTTACAGAATCACTGTGTTTGATACAAGTTAATTAAGAACTTCAAGTTATATGTGTACATATACATTGCTATGATAAAATCCTTTACAGAATCACTGTGTTTGATACAAGTTAATTAAGAACTGCAAGTTATATGTGCATATATACATTGCTATGATAAAGTCCTTTACAGAATCACTGTGTTTGATACAAGTAAATTTAGAACTTCAATTTATATGTGTACATATACATTGCTATGATAAAGTCCTTTACAGAATCACTATGTTTGATACAAGTTAATTAAGAACTTCAATTTATATGTGTCATTAACATTGCGATGATAAAGTCCTTTACAGAATCAATGTGTTTGATACAAGTAAATTTAGAACTTCAAGTTATATGTGTACATATACATTGCTATGATAAAGTCCTTTATAGAATCACTGTGTTTGATACAAGTTAATTAAGAACTCCAAGTTATATGTGCACATATACATTGCTATGATAAAGTCCTTTACAGAATCATTTTGTTTGATACAAGTTAATTAAGAACTCCAAGTTATATGTGCACATATACATTGCTATGATAAAGTCCTTTACGGAATCATTTTGTTTGATACAAGTTAATTAAGTACTTCAAGTTATATGTGCACATATACATTGCTATGATAAAATCCTTTACAGAATCACTGTGTTTGATACAAGTTAATTAAGAACTTCAAGTTATATGTGTACATATACATTGCTATGATAAAGTCCTTTACAGAATCACTGTGTTTGATACAAGTAAATTAAGAACTTCAAGTAATATGAGCACATATACATTGCTATGATAAAGTCCTTTATAGAATCACTGTGTTTGATACAAGTTAATTAAGAACTTCAAGTTATATGTGTACATATACATTGCTATGATAAAGTCCTTTACAGAATCGCTGTGTTTGATACAAGTTAATTAAGAACTTCAAGTTATATGTGCACATATACATTGCTATGATAAAGTCCTTTACAGAATCATTTTGTTTGATACAAGTTAATTAAGAACTCCAAGTTATATGTGCACATATACATTGCTATGATAAAGTCCTTTACGGAATCATTTTGTTTGATACAAGTTAATTAAGTACTTCAAGTTATATGTGCACATATACATTGCTATGATAAAATCCTTTACAGAATCACTGTGTTTGATACAAGTTAATTAAGAACTTCAAGTTATATGTGTACATATACATTGCTATGATAAAGTCCTTTACAGAATCACTGTGTTTGATACAAGTTAATTAAGAACTTCAAGTTATATGTGTACATATACATTGCTATGATAAAGTCCTTTACAGAATCACTGTGTTTGATACAAGTTAATTAAGAACTGCAAGTTATATGTGTACATATACATTGCTATGATAAAGTCCTTTACAGAATCACTGTGTCTGATACAAGTTAATTAACAACTTCAATTTATATGTGTCATTAACATTGCGATGATAAAGTCCTTTACAGAATCAATGTGTTTGATACAAGTTAATTAAGAACTTCAAGTTATATGTGCACATATACATTGCTATGATAAAGTCCTTTACAGAATTACTGTGTTTGATACAAGTTAATTAAGAACTTCAAGTTATATGTGTACATATACATTGATATTATAAAATCCTTTACAGAATCACTGTGTTTGATACAAGTTTATTAAGAACTTCAAGTTATATGTTTACATATACATTGCTATGCTAGTGTCCTTTATAGATAAAGTAATAAATACACAATACAATATACAACTGTCAATATTACACAGTATAAAGACGCTACATATGTTTCAATTAACACAGTAAAAATACTTCATCACATAATAAATAAATACAATACAAAGACTAAAATAGAACTTCAAGTTACATGTGTACATATACATTGCTATGATAAAGTCCTTTACAGAATCACTTTGTTTGATACAAGTTAATTAAGAACTCCAAGTTATATGTGCACATATACATTGCTATGATAAAGTCCTTTACAGAATCATTTTGTTTGATACAAGTTAATTAAGAACTTCAAGTTATATGTGTACATATACATTGCTATGATAAAGTCCTTTATAGAATCACTGTGTTTGATACAAGTTAATTAAGAACTCCAAGTTATATGTGCACATATACATTGCTATGATAAAGTCCTTTCCAGAATCACTGTGTTTGATACAAGTTAATTAAGAACTTCAAGTTATATGTGTACATATACATTGCTATGATAAAGTCCTTTACAGAATCACTGTGTTTGATACAAGTTAATTAAGAACTGCAAGTTATATGTGTACATATACATTGCTATGATAAAGTCCTTTACAGAATCACTGTGTCTGATACAAGTTAATTAAGAACTTCAATTTATATGTGTCATTAACATTGCGATGATAAAGTCCTTTACAGAATCAATGTGTTTGATACAAGTTAATTAAGAACTTCAAGCTATATGTGCACATATACATTGCTATTATAAAGTCCTTTACAGAATTACTGTGTTTGATACAAGTTAATTAAGAACTTCAAGTTATATGTGTACATATACATTGCTATGATAAAATCCTTTACAGAATCACTGTGTTTGATACAAGTTAATTAAGAACTTCAAGTTATATGTGTACATATACATTGCTATGATAAAGTCCTTTACAGAATCACTGTGTTTGATACAAGTAAATTAAGAACTTCAAGTAATATGAGCACATATACATTGCTATGATAAAGTCCTTTATAGAATCACTGTGTTTGATACAAGTTAATTAAGAACTTCAAGTTATATGTGTACATATACATTGCTATGCTAGTGTCCTTTATAGATAAAGTAATTAATACACAATACAATATACAACTGTCAATATTACACAGTATAAAGACGCTACATATGTTTCAATTAACACAGTAAAAATACTTCATCACATAATAAATAAATACAATACAAAGACTAAAATAGAACTTCAAGTTACATGTGTACATATACATTGCTATGATAAAGTCCTTTACAGAATCACTTTGTTTGATACAAGTTAATTAAGAACTCCAAGTTATATGTGCACATATACATTGCTATGATAAAGTCCTTTATGGAATCATTTTGTTTGATACAAGTTAATTAAGAACTTCAAGTTATATGTGCACATATACATTGCAATGATAAAATCCTTTACAGAATCACTGTGTTTGATACAAGTTAATTAAAAACTTCAAGTTATATGTGTATATATACATTGCTATGATAAAGTCCTTTACAGAATCACTGTGTTTGATACAAGTAAATTTAGAACTTCAATTTATATGTGTACATATACATTGCTATGATAAAGTCCTTTACAGAATCACTATGTTTGATACAAGTTAATTAAGAACTTCAATTTATATCTGTCATTTACATTGCAATGATAAAGTCCTTTACAGAATCAATGTGTTTGATACAAGTTAATTAAGACCTCCAAGTTATATGTGCACATATACATTGCTATGATAAAGTCCTTTACAGAATCATTTTGTTTGATACAAGTTAATTAAGAACTCCAAGTTATATGTGCACATATACATTGCTATGATAAAGTCCTTTACGGAATCATTTTGTTTGATACAAGTTAATTAAGAACTGCAAGTTATATGTGCACATATACATTGCTATGATAAAATCCTTTACAGAATCACTGTGTTTGATACAAGTTAATTAAGAACTTCAAGTTATATGTGTACATATACATTGCTATGATAAAGTCCTTTACAGAATCACTGTGTTTGATACAAGTTAATTAAGAACTGCAAGTTATATGTGTACATATACATTGCTATGATAAAGTCCTTTACAGAATCACTGTGTTTGATACAAGTTAATTAAGAACTTCAAGTTATATGTGTACATATACATTGCTATGCTAGTGTCCTTTATAGATAAAGTAATAAATACACAATACAATATACAACTGTCAATATTACACAGTATAAAGACGCTACATATGTTTCAATTAACACAGTAAAAATACTTCATCACATAATAAATAAATACAATACAAAGACTAAAATAGAACTTCAAGTTACATGTGTACATATACATTGCTATGATAAAGTCCTTTACAGAATCACTTTGTTTGATACAAGTTAATTAAGAACTCCAAGTTATATGTGCACATATACATTGCTATGATAAAGTCCTTTACGGAATCATTTTGTTTGATACAAGTTAATTAAGAACTTCAAGTTATATGTGTACATATACATTGATATGATAAAGTCCTTTACAGAATCACTGTGTTTGATACAAGTTAATTAAGAACTGCAAGTTATATGTGTATATATACATTGCTATGATAAAGTCCTTTACAGAATCACTGTGTTTGATACAAGTTAATTAAGACCTCCAAGTTATATGTGCACATATACATTGCTATTATAAAGTCCTTTACAGAATCACTGTGTTTGATACAAGTAAATTAAAAACTACAAGTTATATGTGTACATATACATTGCTATGATAAAGTCCTTTATAGAATCACTGTGTTTGATACAAGTTAATTAAGAACTTGAAGTTATATGTGTACATATACATTGCTATGATAAAGTCCTTTATAGAATCACTGTGTTTGATACAAGTTAATTAAGACCTCCAAGTTATATGTGCACATATACATTGCTATGATAAAGTCCTTTACAGAATCATTTTGTTTGATACAAGTTAATTAAGAACTCCAAGTTATATGTGCACATATACATTCCTATGATAAAGTCCTTTACGGAATCATTTTGTTTGATAAAAGTTAATTAAGAACTGCAAGTTATATGTGCACATATACATTGCTATGATAAAATCCTTTACAGAATCACTGTGTTTGATACAAGTTAATTAAGAACTTCAAGTTATATGTGTACATATACATTGCTATGATAAAGTCCTTTACAGAATCACTGTGTTTGATACAAGTTAATTAAGAACTGCAAGTTATATGTGTACATATACATTGCTATGATAAAGTCCTTTACAGAATCACTGTGTTTGATACAAGTTAATTAAGAACTTCAAGTTATATGTGTACATATACATTGCTATGCTAGTGTCCTTTATAGATAAAGTAATAAATACACAATACAATATACAACTGTCAATATTACACAGTATAAAGACGCTACATATGTTTCAATTAACACAGTAAAAATACTTCATCACATAATAAATAAATACAATACAAAGACTAAAATAGAACTTCAAGTTACATGTGTACATATACATTGCTATGATAAAGTCCTTTACAGAATCTTTTTGTTTGATACAAGTTAATTAAGAACTTCAAGTTATATGTGCACATATACATTGCTATGATAAAATCCTTTACAGAATCACTGTGTTTGATACAAGTTAATTAAAAACTTCAAGTTATATGTGTACATATACATTGATATGATAAAGTCCTTTACAGAATCACTGTGTTTGATACAAGTTAATTAGGAACTTCAAGTTATATGTGTACATATACATTGCTATGATAAAGTCCTTTACAGAATCACTGTGTTTGATACAAGTAAATTAAGAACTTCAAGTTATATTTGTACATATACATTACTATGATAAAGTCATGTACAGTTTAACTTTGTTTGATACAGGTTAATTAGAAACTTCAAGTTATATGTGTACATATACATTGCTATGATAAAATCCTTTACAGAATCACTGTGTTTGATACAAGTTAATTAAGAACTTCAAGTTATATGTGTACATATACATTGCTATGATAAAATCCTTTAAACAATCACTGTGTTTGATACAAATTAATTAAGTACTTCAAGTTATATATGTACATACACATTGCTATGACAAAATCCTTTAAACAATCACTGTGTTTGATACAAATTAATTAAGTACTTCAAGTAATTTGTGCACATATACATTGATATGATAAAGTCCTTTATAAAATCACTGAGTTTGATACAAGTAAATTAAGAACTTCAAGTTATATGTGCACATATACATTGCTATGATAAAGTCCTTTACAGAATCATTTTGTTTGATACAAATTAATTAAGAACTTCAAGTAATTTGTGCACATATACATTGATATGATAAAGTCCTTCACAGAATCATTTTGTTTGATACAAGTTAATTATATGTGTACATTTACATTGCTATGATAAAGTCCTTTACGGAATCACTTTGTTACAAGTTAATTAAGAACTTCAAGTGATATGTTTACATATACATTGCTATGATAAAGTCCTTTATATAATCACTGTGTTTGATACAAGTTAATTAAGAACTTCAAGTAATATGTGCACATATACATTGCTATGATAAAGTCCTTTACAGAATGACTGTATTTGAGGCAAGTTATTTAAGAACTTTTAGATATATGTGTACATATACATTGCTAAGATAAAGTCCTGTACAGAATCACTGTTATTAATACAAGTTAATTAAGAACTTTAAGTAATATGTGTACATATACATTGCTATGATAAAGTCCTTTACATAATCACAATGTTGATACAAGTTATTTAGGAACTTAAAGTAATATGTGTACATATACATTGCTATGATAAAGTCCTTTACAGAATCAAGGTGTTTGATACAAGTTAATTAAGAATTTCAAGTTATATGTATATATATTCATTGTTATGATAAAGTCCTTTACAATATCACTGTGTTTGATACAAGTAAATTAAGAACTTCAAGTTATATGTGTACATATACATTGCTATGATAAAGTCCTTTACATAATCACTGTGTTTGATACAAGTTAATTAAGAACGTCAAGTTATATGTGTACATATACATTGCTGTGATAAAGTCCTTTACAGAATCTCTATGTTTGATACAAGTAAATTAAGAACTTCAAGTTATATGTGTACATATACATTGCTATGATAAAGTCCTTTACAGAATCACTGTGTTGTATACAAGTTAATTAAGAACGTCAATTTATATGTGTACATATACATTGCTGTGATAAAGTCCTTTACAGAATCACTGTGTTTGATACAAGTTAATTAAGAACTTCAAGTTATATTTGAACATATACATCGCTATGATAAAGTCCTTTACAGAATCACTGTGTTTGATACAAGTTAATTAAGAACTTCAAGTTATATGTGTACAAATACATTGCTGTGATAAAGTACTTTACAGAATCACTGTGTTTGATACAAGTTAATTAAGAACTTCAAGTTATATGTGTACAAATACATTGCTGTGATAAAGTACTTTACAGAATCACTGTGTTTGATACAAGTTAATGAAGAACTTCAAGTTATATGTGTACAAATACATTGCTGTGATAAAGTCCTTTACAGAATCACTGTGTTTGATACAAGTTAATTAAGACCTTCAAGTTATATGTGCACAAATACATTGCTATGATAAAGTCCTTTACATAATCACTGTGTTTGATACAAGTAAATTAAGAACTTCAAATTATTTGTGTACATATACGTCGCTATGATAAAGTCCTATACAGAATCAATGTGTTTGATACAAGTTAATTAAGACCTTCAAGTTATATGTGCACAAATACATTGCTATGATAAAGTCCTTTACAGATTTCATCATTATACCTAGTAACAATGCAGTCCTTCACAAAATCTTTTTGCTTGAGAACTTTATGTTACATATGTACATATGCATTGTAACAATAAAGTACTTTACAGAACCACTTTGTTTAATATATGTTAATCAAACTAAATACAGAAGAGAATAAAAATCTGATTATGAGACCGTTCAATGTTGTAGGCAAACTAAAGCATGTGTCAAAGTACAAAAACTTCATATTATGTTACATCAAGAATAAATACACGTCAATGACACTTAGAAAGCCAAAACTCTCGCATACATGTCATTAGTAACAAAAAGTTCATCAAATAGATGCCCTCATAATAAATACAGCATATGTTACAATAAATACAGTTCAGAGACTCTGACATATGTAACAATAAATACAGTACAAAGACTCCATCATATGTTTCAATAAATACAGTACAAAGACTCAATCATATGTTTCAATAAATACAGTACAAAGACTCCATCATATGTACTGTTACAAAAAATGCAGTAGGAGAGCACTATGACTTTAACTTTTCGAAAAATAAATACATGCATCTAAAATCACCATGTGTGTATGTATACCATAGAAATATTTCATGTGACATATGTATAAAGTACTATAACATGATATTGTTAGAACTGAAGTGTTTGATATGTATAAAACATATGAATAAAAATACAAGTACAAAGATATGTATGAAAACAAAATGTGAAAAGAATATACATGTAAATAATTCAAATAATCAAAATGAAATTGTGACAATATCTGTGTTTAATAATTTTCATTTGATTCTTTATTTACATCATTTGTACCTCTTAAAAACATATAAATTATTAAACAAGGTTTGTTACAATACATTTAATGTCAAATATCTTACACAGTTTTTGTCCTGTCATTTTAGCAATAACCAACTTAACATCATAATATGAATTGTATTCTCAGCCTAAAATATATATTCAATTGACAGATTGATATTTTTGTAGAAGTTCTACAATGTCGAAATGTCTTCCTTCTCTTGCTGCAACAATTGGAGAATCACCGTGATTTACTTTCCCTCCATTCTCAAGCAGGAATCCAGATCATAATGTCCATTTATTGATGCTGCATACAGAGGTGAGTTATAATACTCAGAACAGAGGTTCACATCCGCACCATGGTTAACCAGGTACGATACCACATCAAGGTGTCCTCCCTCTGTTGCAACATACAGAGGTGATCCATCATACTCAGAACAGAGGTTCACATCCCCACCATGGTTAACCAGGTACGATACCACATCAAGGTATCCTCCCTCTGCTGCAGCATAAAGAGGTGATTGATTAAGTATAGTACAGAGGTTCACATCCCCACCATGGTCTACCAGGTAAGATACCACATTAAGGTATCCTTCCCCTGCTGCAGCAAACAGAGGTGAATTATTAAAGTTAGTACAGAGGTTCACATCCCCACCATGGTCTACCAAATAAGATATCACATCAAGGTGTCCTCCACATGCTGCAACATACAGAGGTGATATTCTATCCTCAGAGCAGAGGTTCACATCCCCACCATGGTTAACCAGATGTATTACAATATCAAGATGTCCTTTCTCTGATGCTGCTGTCAAAGGTGTGTGGTAAGGTTTATTTTCAGGGTTAACTATTCCATTCATCTCTAAAAGAATCTTAACAACAGACATGTTACCCACATAACACGCTGCTGTTAGTGGTGTATGCTTTCTATGATAATTACTGCAGAAATGATCCATACCATCACCCACTGCTGATACATTTACAGCATTACTTTTTGTATACTTCAATAAAACCTGTAAAACATCTACATTACCGCTGTAAACTGCCAAGGTAAGTAATCGTGCTTGTTCTGATAGGTCTGATCCAATAACAGATGTCACTGTATCATGTTGACTGAGGACATAATCTATGATACACTGCAACAGGTGACTGTGGCCATAGTATATAATAAAGCTGATGATACGTATGAAATAAATGTTACTATAACCATCATCATCATCATCTATCCATAACCCTAACAACAGCTTCTGACGTTCTACTTCATCATAATTACGAGTACCCTCTTCCTTGTTTACTGCCATCTTTTCACTCTGTTGTGTTATGTGGTCTGTATTTCCTTTCATTCTTGTAAGGAACATTTCTTTGAACTGTTGATATGATAACTGATTCTTTAGAAAGTCCATGAGGACATCGACAAAATTTCTATGTGACAGAGTAGGGTTAGTAAACACATCATACAGCTTTCCATCTTTTATATCTTTCAACAGTCGGTCAGCTAATAATGGATGCATGTCTTCTGTGACTTCAATACTGAGCTGATCAACTGATTCTGTTCCTGATATAACAAGTTTGTTTCGAACAAATGTACTGGACATGTATTCTATCATGAGTTCTACATGTTGTTTTCCAAAATGGTAGGCAACAATTTCATATATGGAGTCATGGATAAATGAGTGGTTGTCACCAGATTTAGTGAGGTATGTTCCAGATAAATGTTGTAGTGCTTGGTTTATCTGACTGTTGGTTGGGTTGGCACAATCACTGCATAAATCAAAGACTTTGTGTGTTAAATCCTTTTTGATGGATGTCAAAGGTTTGTCCATGCTTAGTATTTTCTTGGTGTTCATCATACAGAGGACCAAAACTGCATATTGAGTTTTCTCAATTTTTGCCATTTTGTCAAGTTCATTTTTGACACAGTCTACTGGGTGATCAAAAAATGCTTTGGGATTCTTTAAATATTTGTCTGAAGCTGCAAAAATTCTACATAACAAAGGAAACATAAAATGGCAATTCTCAAATGATAAATTATTGAATTTTTCCTTAACATCTTTGTTTTTACAGTGGTTTTGAAATATGTTCATTTTGTCAGAGTCAGATAACTGAATTAACTCATTATCTATATCAACAAAATTTTCTAAAACAAAACACCCCATGTCATTAGCTTGATTATAAACCAATGTCCGGCTAGTACTAATTAGTTTTGATTCTTTACCTATTGCTGACAAAATACTGGTTTTTGTGTTATTCAATTTGTAATATAATGAAACATCAAAAGAAAAAACACCTAACACATCGTCAAGAACAAAAACCTGGGACACAGAATTGTCACCAAATTGAATAATGTCCTCTGGTTGACAAATCGGTACCACTTCATATTTGTGTTTCTGGTATTCCAGGGCTATGTGTCTTGCAATGCTTGTCTTCCCAGCTCCGGGACCTCCTATTATTGTCACAATCTGATGTTGGTTGACTTTGTCTGTAACTTCTTTTACAGCTGCTGTTCCACTGTAGAACACCAAATCTTCTGCTGCCCATGTGTCTAGCTGAGTAATCTGGCCATCTAACATAAAAAAAATGCAAAATATCTAAATAAATGTTGCCTCACAAATATTCCATGAGTTAAATATATTATTTATAACAATCACGTATCTAATAAGCAGAGGCACCAAAGGGGCATTCGAGTGTCAAAAGTCCGAAAAGGCAACGACAAAACCGGTAAACATGAACAAGAACAGCACAAGGAAACACAAAACATAAAAACAACCGAACAGAAATCAACAACGCGAACTCAAGTCGTAACAAGAGTGAACTCGGGTGCTCCGGAAGAGTAAGCGGTTCCTGCCTGCTATAGCACACCCGCCGCGCTGCCAATTTCCAATTCAGTGTGTCAAATCCGGTAAAGGAAGACAAAACAAAACCCTATGACAAACGGACGTCTGCACTCATCTGAGAGATAGAAATCCCATTTTTATCTATGAGAACATGGTGTCTACCGTAAAATTTTTTGAGTGAAGACAGCAACCGAGGAGCAACATAACCCTGTGTTAGCAATTTCTGTGTCAAACGTGACGCTCTGCCAAGGAAATCGATGTATCTCCCACAAGCTCTGGAGTAACGAATCAATTGTGATACGTAAACTCCATAAGCTGGAGCGGACGGAATGTTGCTACACACGAAGGGAAAGTTGACGATTGGGAAGTTGAAGTCATCACGTTTGTCATAGAGCTTTGTTGATAGTTTTCCTTGAGAGTCTATTTCGAGATGTAAAACTAGTGATTGTGGGAAACTGAAGTTAACAGACAACGTCAACAACAGCATCATACCATAATGGAGTTTAAATAATAGTGTGACAGAAAAAAATAATTTTCAGTAAACAGGACATGCAGGAAGTAGATGTCTGACAGATCTTAACAAAGTATCCCGCAATGCATCATGTTTATCAAGCAAGTTGCTGATATTTGTTCCAAATACATGCATCAGCACCCTAGCACTAATAGTTGATAAGTTATACACCATGTGAATGAAAAGTATGACAGTTTTCTAACCACATTTTTTGGTAAACAGGCAATAGATGTCCAATGGATCTAAAATCTAAGTTCACGTTGTTGATTTCTATTCGGCTGATTTTGTGTCATCTCATGCTGTTCTTCTTCGTGTTTAACGGTTTTGTAGTTGCCCTTTTTGGACTTTGACACTCATTGCTTCTTTCATAACTCAGTTTACATCGTGTCCATGTTAAGCTTGTTACCAAATAAAAGCAAACTAGGAATACTAGTTGCCAATGTATGAGCAAATAAATGGAATTAAAAGTGTGGCGGAAAAACTTTAAGTTTTCAGTTAAGAGGAAGTAAATATCTGATTGACCTAAATTCACATCCAAACATGTCCTATATGCATCATGCCCATATCTAGCTTGTCACAAAATTAAAATAGTAAACAAAAAGCGGGACAGAAAGCAGGACAGAACTACGGGGCAACGGAACTACAGACGGACAAAGGTAAAACAGTTTACCCTCCTCTTCAAAACGAGGGCATAGAAATCTTACAACTAAATTTTGACTTGGGTATGTGTTGCTAGTTGCGGTTTAGTTGTGTGTGTTGTTTGTTTGGTTCTGATGATTTTATGTCTACTGATTTTGTCTTTGCAGATTAACAATATTTAATTGCAGTTTTGGTACACCTTTGATGATTGTGGATTGGTAGTTGTGTGTGTTTTTTGTGGTTTGTTTTGTTCTAATGGTTTTTTTATGTCTACTGATTTTGTCTTTGCAGATTAACAATATTTGACTGTGCCTAATGTTTAATTAAAGGGATAAATATGTTTTTGCAAAAATACTTCGATTTTTTAAATTGCTGCTTCTTTATGTTGGTTGTGTCACGTACACCTATTCTACATCTCATTATTGTCTATTTTATTTTTAATTCAATAATCATACCACAAAAAAATTGCTTTTTCCAGGTAGATGAAACATTTGCTTCACAAATATAAGTACATGTAAATTTTCCATAACAACAAATCGTCATCATTCCAGCTCCATATTAAGTGCTGTTTATACATCTCATGTGTTTTGATATTTTCTATGGAAAAGGCCTCAAGACCAATAGTTTTTACCTCTGATATGTTTTGGTATATGTTGTGCTTCCAGACTTTCTATACGTGCTTGTTGATCTTTCTGATTTTTTATTATGTCTTCAACCTCTTGTTGTAAATCTTTCACATCCTTCCTAAATTGTAGGATGTCATTCACCATTTGACTTCTGATATCTTGATCCAGTTTTTTGTGTTCTAAATCATTAACTTCAGTAGTTAAGGATCCTTTACTCAATCTCTGTATTGCCTGTAAAAGATATTGCAAATCTAAATGCAGGAATTATTCCAGGATTTTAAAAGATATGTGTTTTATGTGGCTGCTGACACCATCACAATACCTAGTTATTCAACTATTCATTCAGTAAATTCTTGCCTGTTGGCACAATCACAAAACATGTTAAAGGTTTACCTAGGCCTTGAGTTCTTGAGATTCAGAGGTTAAAAAATGTCAAGGTCATTTGGTAATTGACTGAGTGATATTTTCCTGTGGACCTACCAAAGGATTCTTGAATGATTTCTATCTCGCAGATGAGTGCAGCTTGTCATGGAGTTTTGTTTGTCTTCCTTTACTGGATTTAACACTGAATTGGAAATTAGCAATGTGACAGGTGTGCTATAGCAGACAGAAACCGCTTACTCCTACAGAGCACCTGAGTTCACTCTTGTTATGACTTGAGTTCGCTTGTTGATTTCTGTTCGGTTTATGTTGTGCTTTTAGTGTTTTGTGTTTTCTTGTGCTGTTCTTGTTCGTGTTTTACAAAAAAGTTCATGTCAAAATCCATCAAGCGCTTTAAGAGGAGCTTCACTTTCGAGGTAAATGGACAGACCTACAGACAGAATAATTTGTTTGCAGGGGTACAATAAACATTCATTCTACAGCAGTTCTGTTATGTTATACTGCTTTTTGGTTGTCAAAACCAGTTATGTCTTGTTTTTTTAGATATGACTTTTGATTGACATGATTTGTACACATGTACTTTTTCTACAACAGCTCTGTCCCTTTTGCACCTTTTGTAAAAATAGTCGGGGGCCCATACCCAAAATCCATTACAGGGGTTGAAAATTCCGTAATGTCCGACGCCCGGGGCTTAAAAAACTGAAACCTCGGACTTGCCGATTTTTTATCAAAAATCTTTAAAAAATTAAATGTTGTTTTTATTTTTAATGTTTCTTGAAGTGTATATCATCAAAATTGTCCAATAAATACTAATAGATCTATTTTTAAATCCTATAACAAATTGATATTCACATGATTTATGACAGATCTAAATCTTCTCAGCACTTTAACAATTTATGTTTGTTTCATTTCCCTTTACAAAATATCCCCAATTAATTTTAGTTACAAATACGAGAAATGTTGTTGATAACATGTTAAACTTTAACTCTACGGTTAATAAAATGAAAATAAAAGGTGCGTGATAAGTCGAAATCTAAACTAAAGGACTTCAACTCAATGGATACTGTCAATCATTGGATGAGAACTGGAGGAAGAAAGGATGTCAAGGGTTGGTCACAAACTGTCAAGGTTACAATTGCGCATTAGCAAATCCCGGTCACCGGTAAGTTTTTGAACCCAATGTAAAGCGTAGGAGAAAATACAGAAATGATTTCCATTGGTTGATATATTTGTTGTTTCTAAATATAGCACCAAGCAAGCTTTTGGGTAATACTGGCAAATAAATTCTGAAGTCACCTATGCGCTCATAATAATGTAAAAATGCGCAATTAAAATAACGTTAAAAAAGCACCCCCCTTTTTTCGACCAAAAATTACGCCCATAAACGCTGCACGAACCCCAATTTTTTATTGGCTAAAAATAAACATATGCATGTCAACACAAAGGTTTTGTGCCAAAGAAATGAAAATTCGGGTAAGATCTATTTTTTAAAAAATCGAAAACCAGGGTACCCCCCTATGGAAAATGCATTGTAAATCAATACGCTATTGTAACCTAGACGAAAAGTGATTTTTTACAATGCACCCTTTGGTTTGAAACTTTAATCGTTTTGAAAGTGAAAGTTCTATATAAAAACAAGTATTATGACACTCGATCTAAATTTAGACCCAAAAAACCAGACTATAGTCTGTTTCTTTTTTCTACATTAATGAAAATGAAGAGAAAATCGGATGGACACTAAGAATATTTGATAAATCATTATTGCTTCAATAAATGTCGGAACTGTTTTTTGTTTTATTTTGCATATACAAATACCAAACTTTTAAACACTTTTAAAAATTTAAAATTGGATTTGAAGTAAGAACATGACTGAAATTTTGGTTCGTAAAAATTGTCATTTTTACGAAAAATGGGTATAACACAAAGAATGCAAGCAAAAATATTAATCATGCTGTAAAGTATCACAAACTGTAACCAAGGTCTTGTTTAGACAGAGAAGTAATTATAAATGCCAAAATTGGTCGAATTTTGGGTGATTTTACTAGGTTATAGTCTGTTTCAAAATATGCCATTTTTAAAATTGCAAAAAATGATATTTATTTTTTTATTCAAACCAGTGTTTTGAAGTAAACACTAAAAAGCAGAATTCAAACTATGCCCGTTCTTTTGAGTACATATATATCTTCCAAAAAATCGGCAACAATTTTTACGGCAAGTTAAAACATCTTTGTGAAATACCGTATTTCCTCAAACAACCCTCCAAATTTTTTCGACCTTTTCAAGAAGGGGGTACCTCTCTTTGATCAGCTCCCCGTGGCGTAAAAGAAAAGATTATTTTCTGTCATTTGTAATATAAACTCAAATAATAATAAGGTATCTTTTAATGAAGTAAAATATTTTCTCGTATTCATATGTCCAGCGTATAGGTTACAATTGCGCATTAGCAAATCCCGGTCACCGGTAAGTTTTTGAACCCAATGTAAAGCGTAGGAGAAAATACAGAAATGATTTCCATTGGTTGATATATTTGTTGTTTCTAAATATAGCACCAAGCAAGCTTTTGGGTAATACTGGCAAATAAATTCTGAAGTCACCTATGCGCTCATAATAATGTAAAAATGCGCAATTAAAATAACGTTAAAAAAGCACCCCCCTTTTTTCGACCAAAAATTACGCCCATAAACGCTGCACGAACCCCAATTTTTTATTGGCTAAAAATAAACATATGCATGTCAACACAAAGGTTTTGTGCCAAAGAAATGAAAATTCGGGTAAGATCTATTTTTTAAAAAATCGAAAACCAGGGTACCCCCCTATGGAAAATGCATTGTAAATCAATACGCTATTGTAACCTCAAGGCCTAGGCAGAAACAAAATGAACCAACAAGGATAGATTTTGAAATTAATCTATTAAAGAAAAAATAAAAAGAAACAAGAGGCTCCCAAGAGCCTGAATCGCTCACCTGGTCTTGATGTCAACCCTTTAAAGACTTTTGTAGAGCTAAATGAGCTGAACATTAAAGCAAGCAACAGCTGTTCTCCATCTATTATAGTTTTCCTTCTATAAGCCAAAAACACTATTTTTCACCTTTAAGGGGCTCTAACCCCTATAAGGGGTCATCTGACAACTTCAACCCTATGGAGACTTTAGTAGAGCTAAATAAACCGAACATTTAAGCAAGCAACATCTTTTCTCTATCTGCTATAGTTTTCATTCCATAGGCCAAAAACATGAAAAAAACCTTATTTTAGGGGCCGTAACCCCTATAAGGGGTCATCTGACAACTTCAACCCTATGGAGACTTTTGTAGAGCTAAATGAGCTGAACATTTAAGCAAGCAACAGCTTCTCTCTATCTGCTATTGTTTTATTCTATAGGCCAAAACATGAAAAAACGTTATTTAAGGGGCTGTTGCCCATATAAGGGGTTATCTAGGCGTTCATGTTAAATCAGAGACAACACCTTGTTTATCGTTTCATAGCTTTACTAAAATCTAACTTCCGCCCAAGCCGACGTCACGGACGTTCAAGACGTCGACAATGGAGTTTACAATAAGTAATATTTCTATTTCCCGCGGTATTCACAACATACTCCGGCCGCGAAAAGTTAAACATGAAAATAAAAAATGATCTCTCAAATAATTAAAGTCTCTATATGAAAAAATGAAATTGAGCACTTGAACGAAAGAAAAGTGTTAGTTAGTCCAGGAATGTATCTTTTCTCTGGCTTGTAGTGCTGCTCGTCTCTTCGGTAGAATTGTCGTCGTCGTCTTCTGTGAGTCATCAGGGTTGTTCCTCACTTCTAAGGGATACAATTTCACTACGGGTGGTGATGTTTCTCCTCTGTTAGTCCTTACTACGGCTGATCGTACGTTTCCATCTCTGCCGAAGTGCAGCTCTTTCACGATAGCTGTTTTCCACTCGATTCTCGGTTTTTCGTCGTAGGTTTTTCGGATTCCGTGACATCCCGGACCATAACATTGTCGGACCATGACAAAGTCGGACCATAACAAAATCGGACTTCACTGAATCGGACCATAACAAAATCGGACTAGGATCCTCAAAGTATCTATAGTTCAGAACTTAAATAAACAACTTTTGAAATATTAGCTAGATTTATGGTGTCAACGTTTTGATGGGTTAATATGACTTATTTTTAGTTTTCTTTGTTAAAGTTTTATAACATTCCAATTTATAGATAAAGTCATCTTGAGCATGATATTTATACAAATTATAAAAGTTTAAAATAACAAATTTGTAAAACAAATGTAAATAAATGTTACTTGCGTAACTTTATTTTTCAATTAATCTAATTCGTCGAATCTTTATCTCTTTTGTGTAATTTTCATGTACATGTTTCTGGTCAAAATTACATGTACGTATATCCTATCAACAAACTCATTTGATTACAGTTGCTATTCTTTTTACAAATGTATCCGGCGATTTTTACCTACCTAGAAGCACGGCGGTACCATGAGTATGCAAATTGTATGCAGAAACGATATACTCTTAGTTGTAGCGGCCACAAAATAATGAGGGCTGAAATCCCAATCATCATTCTACGTGAAATTTTATGCATTTTTAGTGAAAATGTTAACTTATATAGAAATAATAATTTTCAGGTACAAACGCTAGCATTCCAACATGGTATACGCTGAGTCTTGAAATCATGTCAATCTTTTGTTTTTTTCAGGTCCTTTTTTTTCCTTGTACATATTGGTTTATCTTAGTCATTATTGCGGTTCTAGTGCGTTGAAGTTCTGCGACCTTCATATTCACATATTGTTGGGCATTTTTCAATCTTTTGGGACTACCGTCTTTGGTGAGTCTTGAAATCATTGCCTGGAATTTTGTTCCAGTCCTTATTTTTAAGCAACTTCAATACTTTGCCGCCTAGCTTTGTCTATTCCTTCATGAGACACTAAACCTCGAGATACCGAACGATGGCCGTGGTTACAATAGCCGGCAATACCAGTAACCAGTGGCCCAAACGTATTGCCAATTAGCCCAAATGTGGACCCCCCTCTACAACGGCTATTTTCAAGGCCGGGTAGATCAATCCATCAGACCTTGACATGGTGTTGTAATCCAGAGATTTGTGGTACTATCTTCGTTCGTCTTTTGCTGGTTTCGATTAGTTGGCAGCGTAGGTTGGATATGTCCTGATTCCTGGCCCAGGATTGGTACCGTGATATTTCCCTATTCTGGGTAGGGATTGGTATCACGTCTACTGCTCATCAGCATATCGCATTTGTCAGTTTTAACTGGATGGAGCATCTGGCGGGTTAGTCCTGGTATCCATATCCTAATCCAAAGTGTTGGGTTACCATACTCTTTGAAGGATTGGCCATGGTTAATCCCCAACAGTCACTCTTCCGGTCAAACTGGCTACTTATTGGGATGTCTCCTGAGTCTATTGTGTATAGCCTAATAGACTCAAATTTACCAAAGTAATCTACTGACATAATGTCCATGGATTGTAATGTTACAGAGGGCTAGGGAAGTTGGCCCTAGTTAGTAGAATGAGGTCTTGTGCGAGCAACGGTCACCTTTGCCACAATAATCACACTAAGGAAAAGGCCATGTGTAAGGGTTAAATTACATGCCGGTAAACTCAACTGTATGTTTCAAAAAAATTACAAGTTCTCAAAAACTTCTATAGAGATTGTAGGTTCTCTACATCGTGAATATTTTATTTAAAGTTTACTAATAAATTAGAGACTGTTAATTAAAAAAAACCTTTTAATTCCATGTCCCGGCCATGACTAGACTGCTTTTCGATCATAAATAAATAAGAAATTATGCCCATCCCCCATATGCAACAGGTGAATACCATTTTAATTGGTTAATTGGATTAACCAGCGTGTGTTTATATGACTTGTGTACACAATCAAGATAATTCCTTGAAATTGTTTTGCGGTCCTTAATTGAATTAATCATTTAAAATTATCAATCGTTGCCCCTTAATTAAATTAATCATTTAAAATGATTAATCGTTACTTATACTACTATGATCACGTAAAAAGTTTCTACTACAAATGTTTCTTAATTCTTGGTGTAAATCAAAAATGTTATTTTTATTTTTTAATAAACCATACATACCCAATTTCATTTTTTTATGTAATGAGTCGTAAGGACAATAAACTTACGACAATGAGTTTGTTGATAGTATCTGTATAAAATTTTGTTTTCGTTTTGAAATTCAATTTTCTATTAAAAAAATTAAAAGAGCTACTTTATTCTTTCGTTTTTCTATTACTTTAAAAAGTATCTTATATTATTTATCATAGTATATTATGTATTGTAGTCCGATTTTGTTATGGTCCGACCTTGTTTTAGTCCGGCTTTGTAATAGTCCGAGTCTGTTTTGGTCCGACTTCTCCAGTAACGGTTTTTCGTCGTATATTTGCACAACCTCGCCAATACGAATGTCATTTGCTTTTCCGCTGGCTTTATGGAATTCTTTAAGTCCGGTCAAACATTCGAGTCTCCAACGGGTCCAAAACTTCTGAATAAGTGATTTCTGTCTCTCTGCACGTTTCGTAATGTTATCGAAAGTAAGGTTGGCATGATCGAAGTTGATATCATCAGTATATAGATACGGTAGAACATTAATCCTTCGTCCATATAATAAATGCATGAAATGTGCAGGCGTCAACACTTCCTCGTCGGTAATATCAGATGATGCATATGTTAACGGACGATCGTTAAGAATGGATTCTATCTCCGTAACAACTGTTTGTAGAGTCTCAAAATCAATTAGTGATCTTCCAAGAGTCTTTTTCAAACACGTTTTAGTCATGCCGATTAGTCTCTCCCACCATCCACCATACCACGGTGCACGTTTGGGTATGAATAGCCACTTGATTCCTTGTGACGAAAGCGATTCTTGTATTTTGTCCGAGTTGCAGAGAATTTTCACTTCTTCCGCGGCAGAAAAGAATGTTGTCGCATTATCAGTGTGTACGATTCTCGGTAGTGATTTTCTGCTTACAAAACGTCTTAAAGCTTGCAAGAATGAGTCTTCCGTTAAATTTAGCACAACTTCTAAATGGATTGCTCGTGTGATTACACACGTGAATAGGCAGATATACGCTTTGGATAAACTTCTATCCTTGTTCTTGACTTGTAGAGCTCCCGTGAAATCTATTCCGGTTGTTGAGAACGGCGGCGCTTCTTGAATTCGAGTTTTTGGTAGTGGAGGTGGATCCGGTGCGTTATACGGTTTCCCGATAACTTTCCTGCACGTTACGCACTGTCTAATTACTTTGCGTGCTATCTCTCGAGCGGCTGGAATCCAAAATGTTTGTCGTAAATGTGAAATTGTCATATTAATTCCTCCGTGTAAAGTCCTTTCGTGCGCATCTTGAACGATTAAATTCGATATCCGGTGGTCTCTTGGTAGCAAATACGGATATTTGGCGGTCTCTAAAATTTGCGCATTTTCTATACGTCCTCGGGATCTTATGATGTAATCGTGGTCTAGAAATAATCCTAGTTGTCGAATTCGTGTTACGCTTCGGCTCACTTTTCCATTTGTGCGCAAAACTGTGTACTCGGTTGAGAAGTTGGTCTGTTGACATGTGCGAATCCATAACTTTGTTGAATTTTGAATTTCGTCGGAATTTAATAGTCCTTTGTTTCTCGATTCCTTTTGTTTCCTACAACTGCTGACAGATCGAAGTACGTACGCAGTAATGCGTATGAGTTTCCTGAATGATCCATATCGATGAACATCCATACATTTATGAATTCCTTCTCCGTTGTCATGCATCGAGTCATCATTACTTTCCGATCGTGGGTTGTCTTCAGTGTCGTTTAAAGTAATGTCGATGTTGTTGGGTTTATCGGGTACTTTTCAGGGCTAACTAACCACGCTGATCCTTTCCTCCATAGGTCACTGTTCTTGTACTGATCAATAGATATTCCCCTTGTGAGTAGATCAGCTGGATTATAGTTCGTGGGACAATATTTCCATTCATAATCCTTCGTGTGCGTTTTAATCTCTTTAATGCGGTTTGTAATGTATATCTTAAGTTGTTTATTCGAATCTAACCAATGAAGAACGATTTGACTGTCCGACCAAAGTACGACTTTGGTGCATCCTAAAGCTGATTGTATATGACGGACTAAACGCGATCCAATGACAGCTCCCATCAACTCCAGTTGCGGTAGGGTTAGTTCTTTAAGAGGGGCTACTCTAGCCTTAGCCATAACAAATATCGATTCATTTTCGCAACGTATGTATGCTGACGCACCATAGGCTTTAGTACTAGCATCTACGAATACATGTAATTGGTTCGGTAGCGATGACTTCTTTTCAGTGAAGTAATATCTCGGAATAACAATGTTTGTAGCTTCTATTGTGTCTTTAGCTATCTGTGTCCATGTGGTCCTTGTGTCTTGGTCTACTTCTGCGTCCCAGTCTAATTCTCGTTTCCATAGCTCTTGTATTAATAGTTTCGCTCTTATAGTTATCGGACTAAGTAATCCAAGTGGATCGTATATCTTTGACGAATTCCTCAGTATTTCTCGTTTTGTAACTAACTGAGTCTGCTCCGGTGTAATCTCGCGTTTCGGAAAAATGAGTACATCTTTTTCGCTATTCCATCTCAAACCTAGTACCTTTGTTTGTTCATCCGAGTCCAATACTCCATGAGAAGCTGCTTCTGTTCGGACTTTTTCGCTGTTCGAAGTCCACGACCGTAAATTGAATCCGGCGTTCATCATGAGTTTTCTCGCTTCCTGAAAGTATTCTAGTACATCGGCTTCCTCCCTGACGCTAGTTAGGACGCTATCTACGTATAAATCTCGCTCCAATTGTTTTGCAACCTTGTTGTCACTATTCTGTAAATGTTTCAAGATCGTGGCGTTTAAAATGAATGGCGAACATGTTGCTCCAAATAGTACTGCCTTGAATCTGTACGTAATCATCTTACTCTCTGGGTTATTTGGTTCGCTTAACCATAGAAACCGGGTTGCATCTCGATCTTGTTCGTGTAAGCCAACGTGTAAAAACGCTTTCTCTATGTCTGTAGTAACTGCGAATGGGTTGAGTCTAAAACGTATTAGTATTTTCGTTAAATCGTTTAACGCTGGTGGTGTGTTCATGAGACAATCATTTAAGCTAGGATGATTTGCCGACATCTTACAACTACAGTCGTAAACTATTCGGATTGGTGTCGTACTGGAGTCTTTCTTGACAGGGTGATGAGGAATGTAGTGTACTTTTGAGTTTGATGGATCACATTCGTTAACTTTTTCGATGAAGTCACGTTTTTCTTGATCTTCGATGATTTCTCCGTACTTCTTTAGTAGCTCTTGGGTTTGACTTAATCGTTTAACTACGTTCTCAGTTCTGCGTTTTGTCACATTATAATTGGTTGGCAACTCGTCGTGGTCTTCTTTCCAAGGCAACTTTGCAAAATATTTCTTATTCCGTAACTCTATTGATGTCCGTTGATAGTTGTTCACTAAGTCTGCTTCCTTGTCGCACTCCTCGGGTGGTTCGATTCCGATTGATTCTAGTTTCCAAAACTTTTCTATGTCACGTTCTTCGAATTTGTGTGAAACTAGTACGTTGAATACACTAGATGACGTGGAAGGCTTTCCTTTAGTTAGTGGGCCAGATAAAAGGTATCCCAATTTAGATCTTACGGCTGTTGGGCCTTGTCCGCGAATAATCTCATCTTCGACGATTTCCCAGAAAAAATCTGCACCTATCAGTAACAATATCTCGAATGTGTCTTCTTTGGTTACTGGGTGGGCTAATCTTAATCCTTTGAGATAGCTACTGTTTCTGTCAACATATCGTATGTTGTTATGTAACGGTACGGCAATCGTCGGGACAATACAAACATCTATCGGAATTTTGTTTCCGGATAAGGTTTCAAAGGTATCGTTGCTTTGTCTAGTTGTCTTGATTTGGCATGGTCTCCTCCCAACGCCGAAAGATTTAATACTTCCGTTCCTGTTTTACGTAATTGTAATGCACTTGCTTAATCCTCATTAATGAACGATCGTTGCGCTCCTTCGTCAAGTAAAATATTAGCGTTAGTACATTGTTTATATGACCATACTGGGGCTACTGCGGTTTTCAGTAATACGCTCGTTCTGTTTTCTGCTGATGAGTGCAGTATTGTCGTTTCGTCGTTAATTTCATCTAGATTACTGACTAAAGTTACAACTGCAGACGCGGTTTCTTTGTTTGAGTGATTAGCTGGTTTCGGTTCCGACTTCGATCTCTGGGTTGTATTTTCCTTCAAAAATGACACATTACAAAGGCAAGTATGATGTCTCTTACTGCAGTTTCGGCACCAATTCTTCGACTTACATTCTCGGATATGGTGTGTACCTAAACAATTAAAGCATAGATTGTTGCGCTTTACGATCGAAATACGAGCCTCTGGGTCTGTTACCTTTGTGCAGTTCGTCGGGGAATGTATTTCTTTACAAAATGTGCACGGCTTTATTGTTAAGTTTCTCCCTCCTTGAGATCTAACATTTTTGTTCTGTTGCTTTGACGACGATTTACCTCCTGCGTAAAATGTCGAAACAGTGTAGTCCGATGACTTCTCTACGTTTGGTCCTGCTTCTATGATTTGAATTTCATTCAAAATTCCTTTCCAAAGTTCTGCTAGTTTCCAACTAGAATTTCCGTGTACTCGGGCAAGATTTCTTCTAATTTCTCCTGGTAGTTTGTTAATGATAATCGGTACCAGTAAGTTTCCGAAAGATTCCCGTGTCTGTCCTTGTGATTCAAGACCTCTAATAAGCGCTTCCATCTGATCGTAGAATGACCTAAGACTTCTCCAATTATTTTTAGGCGGTGCTAACTCTACTATGGTTTGCATTTGAACTTCTGTTATCTTGTGGGCTTGTCCGAATCTCTCCTGTAGAACGTTTATGGCTTCGGCGTAATTTACGTTTGTTACGGCAAATCCCGTTATCGTAGCGATCGCATCACCCTCTAACTGGGTAATCAAATAATTAAATTTCTGTACATCTGTCAACGTCGAGTTGCTATGTACGGCGGATTTGAACGCATCCCAGAAACTTTGCCACTCTAAAATTTTACCATTGAACGTAGGCAATGTGAGCTTTGGTAAACGATGATTTCTATTGGATCCCGATGGACCAGTGCTGTGTGACACGGAATAGTTAACTGGACAACTATTTGCGGTGAAACCCGGTTGTTGAGTAGAATGCGATGTGACAGCAAGTGAAGCATAGGAGTTAACGGGAATGTGGACGCTTTGCGTTGTGTTGTTTGTGGACGATATATTGTCTGTGGGACAGCTAGGTGCGGCTTGTGATGTCTCAAATACTGACGGGGCAAGTTGCGTTGGACCGGCTTGTGTACTTTGAATTGGCGTATGATCGAAAAGTGACTGAACAGGCGCGGGCGTGAAAGCAGGGCTCTCGGCATTTAGAGTTGGACCTGAAGGGAAGGTTTGTGTTTGGTTTTGTTTTTCTAGGAAAATGTGAAAATGTCTGAGTTTTGTGTTTAAATCTGTGGTATACTCATTCTCAGCTATGATTTCTTCTTCCATATCTTCAATATCCATAGAATTCACAATTTCATTGTTCAGTTCAGCTAAAAGTTTCTTCTTTTCCAACAAACTATCCTAGGTTGACAACAAGTCCTGTCTGTCGAATTCTGTATTTTCTTTCGCCTCTTCATATTTCCGTAAAAGTCTTGTCACCGCACCTCGATTTCCGCTTCTTTTCGTCTTTAATTTCTGTAAATCCATGATGTTTTGCGTCACGGCATCAATATCTAGGCGTTCATGTTAAATCAGAGACAACACCTTGTTTATCGTTTCATAGCTTTACTAAAATCTAACTTCCGCCCAAGCCGACGTCACGGACGTTCAAGACGTCGACAATGGAGTTTACAATAAGTAATATTTCTATTTTCCGCGGTATTCACAACAGGGGTCATCTGACAACTTTAACCCTATGGAGACTTATGTAGAGCTAAATGAACTGAACATTTAAGCAAGCAACAGCTTCTCTCTATCTGCTATAGGCCAAAAACATGAAAAAATGTTTTTTTAGGGGCCGTAGCCCCTATAAGGGGTCATCTAACAACTTTGACCCTATGGAGACTTTTGTAGAGCTTAATAAGCTGAACATTTAAGCAAGCAACAGTTTTTCTCTATCTGCAATAGTTTTCATACTATAGGGCAAAATCATGAAAAAACGCTATTTTTCACCTTTAGAGGGCTGTATTACTCTATTTTATTGACCTGGTTGGTCACGGGTCAATTTTTTCGGACCATTTAAATCCTTCCTAAAATACCGAGAAAATTAGGCTCCGCCCAACCTTGTGAATAAATAGAGTAATAACCCCTATTAAAGGGTCATCTGACAACTTCGACCAAATGGAGACTTTTGTAGAGCTTTAGATGCTGAAGCAGTAGGGTGGCATCGGATTTCATCTATCTCTTATACTTTTTGATTTATAAGCCAAAAACAGTAGTCTGGCCCCCCTGGTCTATTTTTAGCAACGGCGGCCATGTTTTTTATGTAATCAATTTAAAATGAGGATCGTTTGTAGCCAACATGCCATATATCATTCCTACCAAGTTTCAGTTAAATTGGTTCAGTAGTTTCAGAGGAGAAGATTTTTGAAATTGTTTACAGACGATGGACGACGATGGACGCATAGTGATGGCATAAGCTCACATGTCCTTCGGCCAGGTGAGCTAAAAAAAGAAAAATTATAATCTTAACTTAATTGTAGTACAATAAATGTTGTTTTTGTCTTCTTTCTGTCAAACAATAACATTATGTACACACTTTTACTTTTTAGTTAAAAAAAACACATGATCCAATTTCTAATCACAGTTCACTGTGGCTCCGATAATTTTTGGGGCTTAGTAAATTAATGTTGGGGCTTAGGCTTGCTAAAAAAATTCAACCCCTGGCATTAGCAAGATTCCTATGGCGATAATTTAGATTATATTAAAATTTCACAATTCACAGCAATGTTAAGAATTATCACTCCTGATTTTTTTAGATCTCATTTATTCTGTCTGACTAGGAGTTTTAGGTTAAGGTTTTTACACCTTGATTATTTCTATTCTTTTTATTAGTTACTTACCTGGCTAAGCTCAGTCCACATGGTACTGAAGACACTCTGCTCTATTATGCAATGCTCAATATGAGCTAGGAGATTCCTATACTTTCTGATACGCTCCACATCATCTTCTTCTGATATATCACTGGCCTGTGGAGGGAATCCCCAACCCCGAGCTGGTAGCGGCACTATCAATGTATTTCTGGTCAACTTATAGAGGAGCGAGAAATCAAATGTTGATGACACAGGCAACATTGGTATAGCTACAAAACATAATCAGATATTTCTATTTTCTTTGTGTGTTCAAATTGCAAATCTTCATTTGGCAGAGCAGAAACTTTAAAAGATTTGCTAGTTGACAATTTTGTCATGTAGGTAGAAAGTCTATTAGACTCGAGTAAAATGAAGGGAGAGGTTGAAGTTGAACATTTTAGCCAGCATTTTTTTTTCGTTATCTGGAAATTAACAGTTTTACATTTTATGAGCCCAAAACTAAAAGGGGTAATCCCTTCGACCTATTGGACACTTTTGTAAAGCCTCTTAACATGTATTTTTAAGCACAAAAATATATATTCTATATCTGTATATATATCTTTTCCATTGTATATGTGTAAAAACCTAAGTATGTGGTAAACATAGAGTGCTAGAACTAGGAGCATAAAATTGGTATACACCACACGGTACTATAGGATAAAACTATATGCAAAATATCAGACCTCTGGGTCATGTAGTTGCTGAGAAATGTGTGAAGGAAATTAATCTAGGGACGGACGGATGGATGGACAAAAAGACAGACAGAGTAATTCCTATATACCACCCCCAAATTTTGTTTGCGGGGAATATAAAAATGTTAGATATAAGGAGGCTTCAATTGATCTAAAATTCCACTAATATTTGATTTAATGTATTTACCTGGGAAGAGTAAGTTAAGCTGGTCCTTGTTACATTTCATTGGTTGTGTATATCTTAAGTTGTGTTCATGTGTGCTTAGATGGCCATGTAATGAACCTGGTGGCACATGGCTATCAAAATAATGGCGGACAGAATCTGTGCCAATGTTCAAACACAAAAGATATATCCTTAAATAGTTTGTTTCTTCAGATAAAACAGCGCTTGTTGTATCTAAAATAAAAGTGTAAAGACCTATAAGAACTTCATATAATCAAATATGACTTCGACAAAATAAAACTCATACATGTACTACCACTTTAAATAAAAGAGGGGAATTTATACATAGATAAATAAATGTTGTGGTGTGGCAAGTTAAAATGGAGACAATAAAATAAGTAGGTTGGTTAAACCACACATTAAAAGGTAAAAATATCAAATATAAAACTAATATAAATTAATAAAGAATACATCTAATATCTAAAAAGCCCAAATTTTCGGCTTTCAGCCTTCGTCGGGGGCAAGCAAAGAAAAAACACTGCAAGTTTCAATGTACTTCATACAAAGTAAACGTACCAACATTGATTGTCAGTGGGTTGCTGGAGACTTGGTCACCATCAAATGTTAATTTACAGACATACACTCCAGAGTCTTCAGCTTCAACATGATGGACAGTCAGAGACGGAGTATCTACAGTACCACCACTATATTTGTCTGGAGTCAGCTGAATGTCCTCCCCAGATCCTCTATATCTGGTCCATAGAACAGTTGAAGGTGAAGAATCTCCATTAAAAGTAGAGGTCAGGATCAGTGAACTTCCCTCTAAGACTGTAGTCTCTTCAGTTGATACTGTAACTTTTATAGGTTCTGAAAAAATGCAAATAAACGTGATGTAATGGAATAATTGGCTTAAGATGACCATTCAAACTAAGAAAACTCTAACAACAACCAAAGAAAAACATGGCTGCCACCATATCACTTATTCAGCATCATTAATATAACAAAAACAGATTCTAGGTTCCGTGCCTGTTGGGTGGAAAAATTATATATTGACTTGTTTAACAGGAAGTACATGAGCGACAGATTTGAAAAGACACACTACCATTAGGACCCCTACCTGAAGCTGCATACCAAATATTGAAAGCCTATGATTCATAGTTGCTGAGAAAACTGTTACTAAAAATATTGTAACCGACTGACGGACGGTCGCCCAGCATTTCAATGTCCCCTCTCCACCTTGCAGTGTAACCAACTGACCGACGGTGGCCCAGCATTTCTATGTCCCCCTCTCGGCCTTGCAGTGTAACCAAATGTAGGACGGTCGCCCAGCATTTCCAGGTCCCCCCTCCGCTTTGCAGTGTAACTGATTGACGGACGGTTGCCCAGCATTTCAATGTCCCCTCTCCACCTTGCAGTGTAACCAACTGACCGACGGTCGCCCAGCATTTCCATGTCCCCCTCTCCGCCTTGCAGTGTAACCAAATGACGGACGGTCGCCCAGCATTTCCAGGTCCCCCCTCCCCTTTGCAGTGTAACTGATTGACGGACGGTTGCCAGGCATTTCAATGTCCCCTCTCAGCCTTGCAGCCTAACTGACTGACAGACAGTCGCCCAGCATTTCTATGTCCCTGCCCCACCTTGCAGCGTAACTGACTGACGGACAGTCGCCCAGCAGTTCTATGTCCCTGCTCCGCCTTGCAGCGTAACTGACTGACGGAGTGTTGCCTAGCATTTCTATGTCCCCGCTCCACCTTGCAGCCTAACCGACAGACAGAGGGTTGCCCAGCATTTCTAAATCCCGCTCTGCCTTGCAGCTTAACCAACTGACGGACGGTTGCCTAGCATTTCTATGTCCCTGCTCTGCCTTGCAGCCTAACCGACTGACGGACGGTTGCCTAGCATTTCTATGTCCCCGCTTAACCTTGCAGCGTTACCGAATGAGGGACAGCCGCCCAGTATTTCTATACATCCCCGCTCTGTCTTGCAACGTAACTGAATGACAGACAGTCACCAAGCATTTCTTATGTCCCCGCTCTGCCTTGCAGCGTAACTAAATGAAGGATTGTCGCCCAGCATTTCTATGTCCCCGCTCCACCTTGCAGCGTAACCGACTGACGGACGTTTGCCAAGCATTTCTATGTCCCCGTTCCGTCTTGCAACCTAACCGACTGATGGACGATTGGCCAGCATTTCCATGTCCTCCCTCCGCCTTGCGCGTAACTGACTTACGGACGGTCGCCCAGCATTTCTATGTCCCCGCTCCACCTTGCAGCTTAACCAACTGGAGATGGTCGCCCAACATTTCTATACGTCCCCGCTCCGCCTTGCAGCGTAACCGACTGACGGACTGTCGCCTAGCATTTCTATATCCCCGCTCCGCCTTGCAGCCTAACGGACTGACAGACTGTCGCCCAGCATTTCCATGTCCCCCCTCAACCTTGCAGCGTAACTGACTGATGGAGGGTTGCCCAGCATTTCTAAATTCATCTCTGCCTTGCAGCGTAACCGACTGACGGACGGTCGCCCAGCATTTCTATGTCCCTGCTCCGCCTCGCAGTGGGGGATAAAAACCAAAAATCTCTTGCATAGATATGTCTGTTGAATACAATTAATGTGTTCATTGTTCATTGTTAATGAACCACAGAGGACAGAGGACGATGACGAACGTCAAGCAATGATTATAAAAACATTTGTTTAATTTATAAAGGCAATACATCAAAGGTAAATATTTGATAGTTTCATATATGATAGAAAAAACAGCAACAAATCTCATATGCAGAACTATATGAATTTCAGAGAATGAAATCTTAAAGTAAAATTGGCTGTCTTTTGTTAGGTAGCATAAATTGTAAATCAATCATATTTCTTTGAAAACTTCAGGTTAGGATGTACTTATTAATGTGGTACAAAGTTTTAGACCTACCAACACTGATTGTCAGTGGGTTGCTAGAGACTAGGTCACCATCAAATGTTAATTTACAGACATACACTCCAGAGTCTTCAGCTTTAACATGATGGACAGTCAGAGACGGAGTATCTACAGTACCACCACTATATTTGTCTGGAGTCAGCTGAATTTCCTCCTCAGGCCCCCCATTAGATCTGGTCCATTGAACAGCTGAAGGTTTAGACTCTCCTTTAAAGTTACAGGTCAGGATCAGTGAACTTCCCTGTAAGACTGTGGTCTGTTCAGTTGATATTGTAACTTTTATTGGTTCTGAAAAAGTTAAAAAAATGTGGTTAGATGGAAAAATTAATATTAGATGATCAATCAAGTTGCACAAACTGAGAAAAATACTTACCATTTTGGACCATTGGGGATGGGTGGATCAAGTCCTGATACATAAAAGAGCAATGAAAATCAGCATGCACACATAGTTACAACATGGACTTCAATCAGATAATATCATAACGTTCATGAAGATTGTAACAAACACTAGATATTATGAATATTAAACAAGAGGCTCCCAAGAGCCTGAATCGCTCACCTGAACTACACAGATACATGTATATATTTGTAGATATTATTGTGCTTAAACATATGCAATTTAAATTTATGAAATATCTTGGTTAGTTTTCAAGATATTGGGCTTGATAAGTGCAAATTTGGCAAAACTTAGGAAAAAGAACAATAACTCCCACATCAGCAGTCAGATTTTTTCCGAAATTTAAGGACAGGTAGATCTTATTATGCTGATCACTTTTGATTCTTGCACAATTTTGATATCTGAAACCAGTTTTGAGTTATTAGCAAAAAAATGAAATTTGCCCTTATGTTCTTATTTTTAGCCATGGTGGCCATGTTTTTTTTACGAATCAAAAATCTGAATGATAGAGTTGTAGCATATCAGCTATCAAACAGTGTGCCATGTTAAGATGCAGTTGGTCTTACTGTTTCAGACAAGTCAGGGGAAAAGTAATGAACAATGGTAAATATTGACGCTTTAAGGGCCATAACTCCTAAAAGAAATGGTTCTACAGCTTTGACCTAATTACATGAATTGTAGATCTTGATGTGCTTAATCATATGCAATTTGAATTTTTGAAATATCTTGTATAGTCTTCACGATATAGGGCTAAATAAGTGAAAAATTTTGAAAAAATACAGAAAAGGGCAATAACTCCTATGTCATTTGTTGGATCTTCCTGAAAATTTCAGAGCAGGTAGATCTTGAGATGCTTATCACTTTTATCTCCCATCAGAATTTTGATATCTGTTACCGTTTTTGAGTTATTTGCAAAAAACTGTAATTTGACCCCTTTGTTTTATTTTAAGCCATGGAGGCCATATTTTTTGACGAATCAAAAATCTGAACAATAGAATTGTAGCATTAATGCTATTAAACAATTGTGCCAAGTTTGGTTGAAGTTGGATGTATGGTGTCAGACAAGTTAATCTTTGAAATTCAGGGTAAAAGTAATGAAAAATGGTAAATTTTGACGCTGTAAGGGCCATAACTCCTAATAGAAATGGTTCTACAGCTTTGACCTAATTACATGAAATGTAGATATTGATGTGCTTAATCAAATTTTGAAAAAATCCAGAAAAAGGGCAATAACTCCTACATCGGTTGTTGGATCTTCTTGAAAATTTCTGGGCAGGTAGATCTTGAGGTGCTAATCACTTTTACCCTCTGCCAGAATTTTGATATCTGTTACCGTTTTTGAGTTATTTGCAAAAAACTGCAATTTATCCCTGCGTTCTATTTTTAGCCATGGCGGCCATGTTTTTAGACGAATCAAAAATCCCCACGCTAGTTTTATACTACCTATGCTAATTAACAACTGTGCCAAATTTAAAAGCCATTGGACTTAAATGGTGTTAGAGGAGTTAACGTTTGAAAAATGTTAACGACGACGGACGACGGACGACGACGGACGCCAAGTGATGGCAATAGCTCACATGGACCTTCGGTCCAGGTGAGCTAAAAAGAGGCTCCCTATACCTATTTGTGTGCATGCAGCCCATGGTGGGATCACAAAACTTTTTGTCACATACATTCCACCTTGGACATTCTACATATCTATACTACTAACATAACGAAGCGTTTTTTATTAGCCGGGTTGCAGCCTAAACAACAAATGCTACGACTAAGCTTCATATATCAACTAGAAAATGTGTCTATGAGCCACAGGATGGCCCTCCCGTTCTTGAAATATCATTGACCCTCAATGTGTATAATGTGTGAAATACCATTGACCATCAACATGTAGTATCTGAGATATGGACCTTAACCAAGAACTTAACCGAAGTCATTCATGCGTAAAATATAGGTCACAGTGACCTTATTTTTCTAGTGGGTGGTGTCACCTTACCTAAGACACATCTAGTAGTGAAATATCATTGACCCCAAACATCTAGTATTTAAGTTATGGACCTTAACCAAGAACTTAACCGAAGTCGTTCATGCATAAAATATAGGTCACAGTGACCTAATTTTTAGTGGGTGGTGTAGCCCTACCCAAGACCCATCTACTGGTGAAATATTATTGACCCCCAACATCTAGTATCCGACTCCGAGTAATGGACCTTAACCAAGAACTTAACCAAAGTCATTCATGCATAAAATATAGGTCACAGTGACCTAATTTCTAGTGGGTGGTGCCACCTTACCTAAGACACATCTAGTAATGAAATATCATTGACCCCCAACATCTAGTATCCAAGTTATGGACCTTAACCAAGAACTTAACCGAAGTCGTTCATGCTTAAAATATAGGTCACAGTGACCTAATTTCTAGTGGGTGGTGTAGCCCTACCCAAGACCCATCTGGTGGTGAAATATCATTGACCCCCAACATCTAGTATCTGAGTAATGGACCTTAACCAAGAACTTAACCAAAGTGTTACGGACGGACGTACGGACGTACGGACGGACGGACGGACGGACAAGGGTAAAACTATATGTCCGATCCACATACGTGGTCGGGCCATAAAAATAGGGGATGGTTGTGCCCTTTGAAAATTTCATTAGCACATATGCAATTATGTCTGCAGTTTGCTAATTAACTTAATTAATTGATCTGGAAACCCTATAACCGTCATCGTTCCGGAACTACACCTATGAACAAGTTTCCGGTGGTCATACTAAAAAGCGCTAGGAAGCGCTTGAGCGGGTATTTGGCTCCCAAGACTAAACACTGTTTGAAATTATTTCAAATTAATAATTAGGCTCAACGATGTCAATAAATTGACAAAATAGCGTAGCGATTGATTCAAACTTATATGCCATTGGACATAAAGGTGGGGTAACAAACAATAAAAGATAATAAACCAAAAACTAATTTAGAGTAAAATAATACCGTAGAACCTTTAATTTGCAATTAGCACAACCACGTACAGTAAGGTCATGCATATGCAATGTTTTTATTGTGTGGTCTATTTTTTAAAGCAACGCAACGATTGATTTTTCCGCGAATTCGCGGGTTTTTCCTAGTATTTAACATAAAATTAAGGAATTGGTACATGTCTTTTCAATAAATATATACAAGCTTATATAACAAGAGTTTACACTAAAGTATGTCTCGTCTGTGGCACCATCAGAAACAATAATCTCTTCCTACTTCAACTACATTTTTAATTTATAAGGATTTTCAGTTTCTGAGATCAAAAGGTGTGTATCGAACTTAAACTTTGCTTATCTATGCAATAAAAATGATCAAAGTCACTCAAACAGAAAATCAAGGTCAAGATCAAGGTCAAAAGATGGGGATACAACTGTGCTAAGCTATTCAAGGGCATATGCAAACCAAGTCTCAGCAACCTAGGACCGATAGTACTTGAGATATGGAGGTGCTCATAAAACCTTAACACTGCTATTATATGTGTATTGAAAATTTTCAAAGTCTCTCAACCAAAAAATCAATGTCAAGGTCAAAAGATGCGGACTCAACTGTGCTAAACTACTATTGGTATGCATACCAAGTTTCATCAACCTAAATGTTGTGTACCATTACTTGTTCACAATTACACATGTTAACATGTAAAACAGGCTAATAAAAAATATTAACATTTCGCCAAATGCGTATACATTCTCAAAGTCAGTAGATCGTGACTGCATTAGCATACAGACGAAATGCCCTTAAAATTGATCTGCACTGATGCTAATGCAACTACAAACTACATGTAAATATAAATAGTGTACCATAACTGCTTCGTGTTACACAGAAAAAAGGTTAACATAGGCAAAATCAGTATGAAATTGCAAAGTCAGTAGACCGTGACTGCAGGTGCATACAAATAAAATGCTTTTAAAACTGTTCTGTACTAATGCTAATGCACCTGCATACCAAATATCAATAATGTACCATAACTTGTCACCTAAAACAGACTTAAGCAAAAACTTTAACAATTTCGGTAGACGCCGTCGCTGTTGCCAGAATCACCAACTCAAAGTCTTGCTTTTGCCACATTCGTGGCAGGCGAGACAAAAACTACAATTTACCCCTATGTTCTTTTTTTAGCCATGATGGCAAAATTTTTTAACCAATCAAAAATCCCCACATCAGTTCTGTGGGGACTACCATAAAGTACCACCAGACCAAATATGGTTTGCAGCCATTTCAGAGGGGGAAAAGTTTGAAGAAAAGTAAATCAAGACAGATGCCAAGTGGTGGCAATCGCTCACATGGTGAGTGAAAAAGCAAAATGAGTACAATGTTTGGTTAACCTACCCATCTATAACAAGAGCCCAGGAGCCTGAATTGCTCACATGGTCTTGATGTCAACCCTATGAAGAACTTTGTAGAGCTGAATAAGCTGAACATTTAAGCAAGCAACAGCTTTTCTCTATCTGCAATAGTTTTCATTTTATAGGCCAAAAACACTATTTTTTGCCGTTAAGGGGCTGTTACCCCTATAAGGGGTCATCTGACAACTTCGACCCTAGGGAGACTTTTGTAGAGCTAAATGAGCTGAACATTTAAGCAAGCAACAGCTTTTCTATATCTGCTATAGTTTTTATTCTATAGGCCTATGACACTATTTTTCGCCTTTAAGGAGCTGTAACCCCTATAAGGGGTCATCTGACAACTTCGAATCTATGGAGACTTTTGTAGAGCTAAATGAGCTGAACATTTAAGCAAGCAACAACTTTTCTCTATCTGCAATAATTTTCATTTTAAAGGCCAAAAACACTATTTTTCGCCGTTTAGGGGCTGTTAAACCCCTATAAGGGGTCATCTGAGACCTTCGACCCTATGGAGACTTTTGTAGAGCTAAATGAGCTGAACATTTAAGCAAGCAACAGCTTTTCTCTATCTGCAATAATTTTCATTCTATAAGCCAAAAACATGAAAAATGCTATTTTTCACCTTTAAGGGGCTGTAACCCCTATAAGGGGTCATTTGACAATTTCGACCAATTGAAGACTTTTGAAAAACTTTTGATCCTGAAGCAGTAGAGTGGCATCAGATTTCATCTATCTCTTATACTTTTTGAATAACAAGCCAAAAACTGTAGTCTGACCCCCTGGTCAATTTTTAGTAACGGCGGCCATGTCTTTTGATGAATCAAAAATCGAAACACAACTTTAGTGCAGGACACCCTAAGGATCAATCATACCATGTTTTGTTGAATTCTGTTCAGTAGTTTCAGAGGAGAAGATTTTTGAAAAATTGTTAACAGACAACGACGGACGACGACAGACAACGATGAAGACGACGACGGACGCCAAGTGATGGCAATAGCTCATATGGACCTTTGGTCCAGGTGAGCTAAAAAGGAAAAAACTTTAAATTTCTCTACATCTTCCATTTGTCTACTGTATTGTTTTATGAAATTCATAAGTATTTTTGTATGCATGTACATGCATATTCTTGATTTTTTTATTATGTAAAAATACTTTTATATAGGGCATTTTTTTGTGTTAAATATAGGTTTATCCTGAAATATGGTGACTGTGTAATATGTGTTTTTCATTGTTATGTTTACGTTGCCAATGCACATCTATCTATGCGTGTTAGATGGATACAAGTACTTTTGCACTGTGTGACTTGGTAACGTGTCACATACACCTATTTTATATCTTGTTTTCTTCAACTTTTTACAGACAACATGCTGCTAAAACTATCTAACTACATATATGCATGCTCTATGTGACTTAAAAATAAACAACTTACTATTTTGTGACTTATTTCTCAGTCTCCAATACACAAACACTGCACTTACGGCCAACACAAAAATGGTGACAAACATAGCACTATAAATGAAAACAAAAGATAAAAATATAGAGTAGAACTGACCATCTACCCATGAATGAGGTTCCAAAAACACCAAATAGTGAAAAGAATAGAACTTATTGTACAATAAAAAAGAATATGTTCAAAATGAACATGTCTCATTAGGAAAGAAAGGGTGGTTAAAGCATCTGGCTACTAACACATAGGTTCTTGGTTTGATACTCCTCCGGGATGAAAATTTCATGAACCAATTCCCAACTCTCTCTGGACACCATTTGTGGGGATGGTCTCAAGAAATGTTGCTAGTCCTTCGGAAGGGATGACAAAAGGTTGTCCTGTGTATTTGGAAGAGCAATACCCTGTGTACGATAAAGATCCCTTTGTAGTGTTCGATAAGAGTAGGCTCAATGGAGGCTGGTACAAAGGCCAAACTCACAAGCTGCAAACTGGAGAGGGATTTATAGAAGCATTACGCTTGTTTCCCAATCCAGGATAAATAAATACATGCATATATATGTTTAAACTTACAACATAAAGAATATACCAATCAGATAGCTAGAACTAAAGTTAACAGACAACGCAGATAACGACGACAGCATCATACCATTATATGTCCACAATTTTTTTGCGGTTGTATAAAAATCAAATGGTTGCTCCCTTATCCATGTTATCTACCCATTCGAATCCCCCCTCTTCATGCTGGTACCCCCAAAATCAATCCCATTTATCCTTTTATAGTATCGGTTGCTCCCTTATCTATCCATTCGAATCCCCCCTCTTCATGCTGGTACCCCCAAAATCAATCCCATTTATCCTTTTATAGTATCGGTTGCTCCCTTATCTATCCATTCGAATCCCCCCTCTTCATGCTGGTACCCCCAAAATCAATCCCATTTATCCTTTTATAGTATCGGTTGCTCCCTTATCTATCCATTCGAATCCCCCCTCTTCATGCTGGTACCCCCAAAATCAATCCCATTTATCCTTTTATAGTATCGGTTGCTCCCTTATCTATCCATTCGAATCCCCCCTCTTCATGCTGGTACCCCCAAAATCAATCCCATTTATCCTTTTATAGTATTGGTTGCTCCCTTATCAAGCCATTCGAATCCCCCTTCTTCATGCTGGTATCCTCTTCTTTTTTCCTCCATTGAATTGTTACAGGAATATTTGGCAGTCATGTCTTAGTAATACATTTTAAACTTACAACCAATCCATAATAACTTCTTCAGGTATTCACTAGCCTGCTGCTGAAAAAAAAACAGATAATGAATATATTCTTAAAACAAACAGTAATGGTAAAGGTGTAACGACTGCACACACTTTGTCTTTGTTTCTGTGCATGTTATTTGTTACCTGGTTTTGCAGTCAGAAAAAGGGCAGGACATCATGATCATATGGCACAAAGCAGAACATTATTTTAAGGAGTATACAATTTTCTAGATACATTCATGACATTCAGAAGACAAATCTATAATTCAAAATTTCCTACAGGATTTTTTTTTAAAAAACAAGCATTCTGAGAGTATTGCAAAACAAATGAAGAAAATCATGAACAAACATGTCTGTCAGTCATGTCAGTGAATATGAAATATGTCGGACCAACGAACAAATCGGGTAAAAATGTCTCAAGACCGGTAAAAAAATCATAAATTTCCTGACCAAATGTCTGGTGTTGTTTCAATAATGGTTCCAGTTATTTTTTGGATTTTCTGTCTGTCTGTGTGTCCACAAGTTTCAATGGAAACATGATGTTTCCTATTGAATACACTGAAAAACAATATTTCTGACAAACTTTTGAAAAGAAAATCCGAAAATGTTGTTAATGAATGTGTTTACATTTGTAATCTAATTTAAGTAATGAAAAACATCGTGAGGACCGTACACATGGTACATTTATTCCAAAATGGCAGACAGTGAATGATCACAATTTCATGACAGCATTCGTGTTGATAACAATATGGACAAAACAGCGGCGTGGGAAATACAAATAAAAAATGAGAGGGCAAAATATTGTTGTAATGGGATGTACTAACACTACAGATAAGATAGCTTTTTTTTAAATAAAGATTATAAATTGTTCTGTTTTATTTTTTTTTCAAAAATAAAGAAGGAATGTGTCCATGGGACACGGATGTCCCCGCTAGGTACCAAACAGAAAGTGGAAGTCTCACAGGTCTGAAAGTTGCTTAGGACACAGATTACAGATTGTCATACTGAATCATCCTACCAAGTTTCAAATCATTCCTATGTATGGTTTCTTAGAACAGCTTAAAAAAAAAATTTCAAGTCAGTTTTCATAGATTTCATATTGTCCCCACCCTTAACAGGAAGTAAAGGCCTGACAGGTCTAAAAGTCACTAAGGATGCACAGTTTGTTATTCTGAACCATCCTACCAAGTTTCAAATCATTCTCAAGTACAGTTGTTGAGAAAAGCTTGACAGAAATTTTTCAGTCAATGTTCATAGATTTTCATATCAGCCCCACCCCAAACAGGAAGTAGAGGTGCCACAGTTCTGAAAATAGCTTAGAACGTACAGTTTGTCATTTTGCTAGTAACAATAAGTTGAGTTATCCTAATTTAATTGGTTATTGTTACTTGTGAGATTCCGACTGAAAAGGAGCCGTTTCTGGAATCTGTCCCCGGTTCAACCGGTAGGCACCGCATAATGGAAAGCGATTCCAGGTCATTGGTCGGAAGGGTTTTTAGTCCGAAGGGTCATTGGACCGAAGGGTCAATGGTCCGAAGGGGCGATGGTCCGAGGGGGCGATGGTCCGCAGGGTCATTGGTCCGAAGGGTTTGATTCTTTGTAGGTATTTCAGGTATTTCAGGCCCGGGGGGGTTACTCCCTATATACAATATACGGGATGTGCAATTTTTATGGGTCCATTTTTCATAATTTTTTACATAGATTTGGGTATCTTTTTTTAAGCAGTACACATAGATTTGGTACCCATTTTTGTTGATGTCTTACATAGACATGAGAGTCAAAACAGAAAAGGTGCCATAGACTTGGGTCTTTTGTGTTTTTGGGATACTTTACGAAGTTAAGATGTCATTTTAAATAAGAAAGAGACTTGTAATTAATTTTGTAAGGCTCTAATAAATGAAAAAAAAACTTGATGGACTTTTATTTCGTTACATAGATATGGGTATTTTTTGCTAATCACATAGATTTGGGTATGTTTTTGACGATTATCTGACATAGATTCGGGTACCAATTTCAATCTACAAAATGCATACCCCCGTCATAAAACACCGGAGTAACCCCCCGGGATTTCGGGTCATATACCCATTTACAATACGTTTGTAAAGTAGCCGTCTGACTCTCTGTTACACCTTAGGATACCCATAGGATGAGGAAAAAGTGTATGCTACTCAACCTACCTATCTCTGTCCTTTCTAACTTTTGACATTCGGATTCCCCATTGGTACACCTGGTTGCTTTTCAGATGTTTATGTATTTTTTTTAGTTTTATATTGTGTTTTTTCGTCCTGTTCTCATGATGTTGACTGGTTATGTCTCTGCTCTTTCGGACTTTTGACATTCGGATGCCCCATTGGTACCGACCGTACACCTGATTGCTTTTCAGATGTTAATGTATTTTTAAGTTTTATATTGTACGTTTTTCGTCCTGTTCTCATTGGTGTTGACTGGTTTTGTCTCTGCCCTTTCGGACTTTTGACATTCGGATGTCCCATTGGTACCTCTGCTTCTTTTTGTCAACCACAATACCGCAACATTTGAAAAGTGTGAATTCTGCATCGAAAACCTATTTTAAACCACCCATTTTGTACCAAGTAAAGAACATATGTGTACTTCATTTATTTTTACTCTTCTGAACGGTCTTCTGTTGTTGATTTTTTAAATTGCTGCTTGTTTATGTAGGTTACATCGCTTTTTTTTAAATCATTCCCGTTAAGTAAAAATGTAGGCCTTTTAAGCCACCTGACACTTCCTGTCATAACTGTATGGATATGAAAGAAGTTGCATTTGTGTGGATGTTTTGATAGATGTCAAAACATTGGAATTAAAGGACAATTTCGCTTTGTAAAATTAAAAGCTAAAGGGGGTCTTATATGCTAAGTTTAAGTTTTATTAAATTACAATCTAGTCCCTCTGACTTAAACTTCCTATTGCGTAGAGTAGAATATGATATTTTGTTCTTATAAAGTCTATTGTTTGATTTTTCATAACTTCAATTATTTTTTTTTTTTTTTTCTTAAGTTCTTAATACGATAATTTTCATAAAAATTTCCTCCGACCCAGAAATCGTACATTAGAATTATTTGAAATTTAGAAGCAATCTTAAGCTTCAGACCTGTCAGACAACCAATTCTTGTTTTGTGGGTCTTTTGTTGCCATGAACACATTCCTCCATTAGCTTGAGATTTACATCAATTTAGCGAATTCGAAAAAGGCGACCATTTTATTCCAAATCTGTACAATTGAGCTACATTGTAAGGGGACGACCATTTGATTTATTTTTCCGCAGCTACGCGGCGAGAATATTTATTTTCTACATACCATACAGATTATTTATTTATTTATTTTTGGAAGTAAATGCCAGATTTTTTATTTCCAAGTTGTTTCAGGCCAGAATCCAATTTATTTACAAAAAAACTGCCAGAATCCTATTTATTTACAAAAACTGCCAGGCTCCCCTCTCAGAATCAAATGCTTGTCCCCTGACGATTGCTTGATGAACAGCAACCGTGATACTGGGAGTGTCATGACTGTCCTGGGGACCAACCTTTCTTTATTCTATATTAAGAAAAATATAAAAAGCATGGATAAATATGCACCCCGTCTTGCCCACACGGGTGGTCAGGATCCTTTATGTTATAAATGGATGAGCGCGTTATCGGACCAATGACCCTTCGGACTATCGACCCTTCGGACCATTGCCCCTTCGGACTATCGAACCTTCGGACCATTGCCCCTTCGGACACCCATGGAAAGCACCCCAGTTTGACTAAAAAACTAGTGAAGTCATGTGCATTTACTGTCTTATTGAGGGATTTTTCTGGAAAAGCAATGAACTCGAAAATGATGTATTACCGAACTTGGAGAATCAATCTTAAGACAAGACAATACAAGGAAGACAGTACACCGGAAAAATTGAAGATAGCAAAGATACAGGCATTTCAAAAGAAATAGTGGGTTAAACCAGGTTTTAAGGCGGGTTAAACCAGGTTTTAAGGCGCGCCAAACCTCCTTCTTGTGGCTTATTCTAAAATGAGTATGCCTGGCTTGATCTATTTTAATAAATGTACCAGGAAATTTTAAATCGAAAACGAAAGTAGATTGTGTTTTTGTTGATGTACTGAAAAAAGTGACATTGTCAGTGTAAGAAATATGTTCCTTAACACGGATTAAGATTTCGCTTGATAAATAAATACCTTTATCTCACTGATAAAGTGTTAAAACCTTTAAATCTTCTCTTTCAATTCTGGAAAAAAAACGCCCAACAGTAACACAAATATTTAAAGGGAGACAATACCTCATTCAAGTTGTAAACTAAAATTAAAGAATAAAAATCCCGTGCTCGTGCCTAAGTGGCAAACAAATTAGTTAAAGCCAGGAGATATATCCTTTAGGTTCTTCGTCCTGTTATAATAGAATAAGAGGACTGAGGAAGCAAAAACACATGGTTTATTATGTAATAATTATAATTTTACCTTAAGGTAAAGCATACGTAATTGAGCGCCTCAAGCGGGGGTGGTAAGGGGGGGGGGGGGGGGGGTACATGCACGGATGAACGACCCAATAAAAATGGTAATACACGATGAACGGCCAATTAAAAAAATGATAATCACGATGAACGAAAAATAAAATAGAGAAACACGATGCACGATGAACCTCCATGCACGGCTGAACGGGAAATAAAAATTGCTCAACACGATGCACGAAAAAAACCCTTTACCACCCACTCTAGCGGTTGTTACGTAACGTCATAATGTGCTCCATCAAATGGCGCGACGTTCGACGCTTCACATTCGTTTCCGATTTTATTTTATTCAGCATGCCGTGATATTTTACTGATATTTTTTGTCGATGCAGACACGTGTAGGGAAAATTAATGGAGTAACATAAGGAATACAATTTATTTGGTCGTATATGCAGGAAGAACTAAATCAAAAAGTTTTACCTCTTTCGAAAAAAAACATAAAAATCAATACTGCATCCTTTTCTTTTGCTATTTTTTATAAATATTTCGAAAAAAAGAAGTTTGAGGAAAGAAGACTTAATGACTAATAAAGTTACTTTTATATAAAACTTAATGGCATTCTGTTTCACTTCTCATGGGAACGAACCAATCCCTTTGTCACGGAAATTTCTACATATTTAAACAATTGCAAATAACGTCAATTTTGCTAAGCCCGCATAAAGAAAGTAAAAAAGACTAGTGTACTTGGATGAACGATCTCAAAGAACAAGGAAGACAGACCAGAAAAATTCAAGATCGTGATTGTCCGGACTTAGTACAGGCATTTCAAAAGGTATCAGGACATTCCGGCACCGGGACATTTCGGCACCTACCTATTTAGACAATTCGACACCAAGACAGTTCGGCATCGGGACATTTCGGCACCTGGATTTGGACACTTCGGCAACCAACGGAAAAATAATTGTGTACATGAGTTTTGTACATTATTTTGGAGAAAATATGCATTTTTAATAAAAAAAACCCACTTTTTTAAAATTTTATTTAAGCCAAATTACCATGTAAAGAGGATTGTTTTTGAATTTACTTGACTTATAAACTACATTTCCATAGAATTCGGGATGTGGTATTCATTTTACAATTAAAAAAAAAAGACGTGTACAGTTAATTTTTTTCAATAAGATACCCATATTTATGAACGAATTTAGTAGAAGATTTGACTAATTTTTGGTATCGAGAACCTTGTTTATGTAATTTTTTCAGTAATGAAACGGTTTTTGTCATTAAAATCAGGAACACCACTGCAAATTCGAGCATATCTTAATTACTAACTGTGAAATGAACACTCCATAAGAGGTACACCACCTTCAAGAAAAATGAAATTTATAATTGGGAAAGAAAAATCATCACGTAGACTTTAGTGTGCAATTTTCCATTGGCAATGTTTAAATATATATCCAAAGATGGACATATATCGCCGGTCGAGTTGGATTTATTAAGAGTTAATTCTTTATAGGATAGAGAAATTGGGGTTGTTAAGAGCAAGGATGTCATATAAGTATCTGTAAGTATTGCTAAAGATGTCGATAAGGTGGTGTTTGTTTTTGTCTTTTTGTATAGTTTGGCCATAAATTGTGATTCATAACAATATCAAAAGATCTGCTATAAGTGGGGTGCAATTGGTTCCCATCGGAATACCAATAACTTGGCGATATATTTGTTCTCCAAAACGTAGGTAAATACTATCTAAACGAAAGTTAAGATGGGTCTCGTTACTGAAAAACGATTTTTTTCTACTATACAAAGTAGAACAAGTGTGGCCACTAAAAGTATGTCTCGCCTTCCTGTACCATCACTAAAGTCAACTACCTAAGCTTTCATTTCTTGATACACAAAAAGTGTATGTATACCCAATATCAGCTGCCTAGCTATTATTCTTTTCAAGCAATTCATTGACACACAAGTATTACAAAAAAGTTTACGACCTGATAAATACCTAAATTCACCAACTCACTGGAGCTTAAACAGGGGTTCTTCGTATACTTCGGTTAATGTACCGACTGTAAGGAGCGAAATATAACGACTGTATTATTCGGGTTACCTTGATATCCATCGCTGCGTAAAAATGCCCAATCGAATTTAAGTATGTTTCTCATCACTCATTAATATTTTGTGATTTATCATGGTAGTTAATCTAATTAACATAATGATATGTTTTGCTTCTTGATTGTTAAATGAATTAAATATGAAGGTAATTAAACTGTCTGAATCATGCCAATCAATTATTAGAGTAAATACCACTAATTTGGATTATTATATCCTTTAAATATTAAGGCACGAACCATTTTCATACGGTGGGGGGGGGGGTGGGATTTTGTTACCTGATATTATATTTTTTTCTGTCCAAATCAAAGTTACAATTTTTTTTTCTACTCAAAGCAAAATCAAAATTTTTTTTTCAGACAAATTCATATTTTTTCCCTTGGAAGTAGAGGCCAGATTATTTACCTCCAATTTTTTTGCAGGCAAGATTATTTATTTACAAGAACTGCGCGCCACTCACCCCCATCCGAATCAAATATGTCATCCCCTAAAATATATCTGCTGGAGCTTATCAGGTTGAACCTGCATCATATAAATTGTAATTCAGTTAATGAAGCCACGTTATTTAATTGATTTATTGTAGTAGTTAATCTAATTAGTACTTTGCCATGTCTTTCTTCTGTCGTCATTAATTGTTAAACGAAATGACCATGAAATGAATAAAAATTATGAAAACAACTGGTATTTTATTTTATTTATTTATGCATAAAATAAAAACACAATAACAAAATGAAAAGTAAAAGAAAACAGATTTGGGGAAGAAATAACAAATCAAATATATATATAAAAGAGAAGAAAAACAAAAAGAAACATTTAGCACAATATAAAATATGAAAGAACACATGAACAACACTCAATAGAATTGCAAAAGTATTTTTATAAAAATACAATGAAAAATATATCACAAACACTGATGAAACTAAAAATGAAGCATAGCAACAACAAAAATTATAAACAAAGTGTCTTTACGTGTTACAGCTACGAAATTCCAGATATATGCCAACATATATTATACTTTATTAGCTTTAAATTATACTTTTCCATCTCTGAATCATTAGTCTTCCAGAATTCCGACCAGTACCTCCCCGTGGTGGAAGACGGGCCCTGCTCCAGCGATAACAAAGGATACTCTGGAGCAGCTAACACTGGCGGTGGTGTGTCATGGGCTGGACGACCCATGGCACATAGCGAGTCTATACCTGTAGAGGTATAAGTCGACGCAGAGGGGCTTTCCCCTAGTTGCGACTATAAATACCCATCAGAATCTGAATCATTATATAAATCATGGGTGCCGAAGTGTCCAGGTGTCGATTTGTCTCGGTGTCGAACTGTCCAAAGTAGGTGCCGATCTATCCAGGTGCCGATTTGTCTTGGTGTCGAAGTGTCTAGAATTCTTTCAAAAGATATTATATATGGGTTAAACCAGGTTTTAGGCAGCCAAACTAACAGATATTTCCAAAAGCTTTAACCCTAAAACTATAAGCACATACATGTATCTTTACTTTACATCTTGATCAAATACCATTTAAGTCTCGTACGGGACCCGGGAGACGAATAGGACCGGCGCAGAGCCTAGCTTGTCATAAAATGCGACTAAGGATTGTGCGATTCTGACATCGGTGCTATAGTGTCCAGCCCACAGACCGACCAAGGTGTGAACCCTTGGTGGCTAAATAGGGTGGCCTTCGTCCCCCGGTGTTGTCAGGTCTATAATACGGAAAACCTGGCCACTGACCATAGTGGGCCAACGTGTGTGGAGAGTGCCACGCTTCATGCACGTAAAAGATCCATATTGTTGACAGCCAATAACTGCGCCACATAGGCTCAATTTTCCGCCTCTACCCATATCTCCCGGCATTTTCCTGTGGTCTTCAAAATTTACTGTTTCTTTGTTTCCCATCTTATCCTATTTTCTCATCATCATATCATGTTCATCGCCTTAAATAACCTATATAGCGTTGCAAGAGCGTAAAACAACAATTCACTCATTCACTCACTTGACGAAAATAATTTTTTTAAGTAAATCCGTAATTATTCAGATTTTTTTTTTTGCCGACGAGACCTTCATTGTGTTGTTCGGTGTTGTAGTATTGTAGTATTTTAATGCAAATAGGGTAAACGCAAGCCAATTTCCACCTGCTGTAAGATGAGTTCACATAAAATGGTTTTGGTAAATATGTGTGTTTCAAAATGATACAAAATTCAAAACAGAATCCAAACTTGTTACTTTTTTCTTCGCCGGACAAAACATATTCTATTTAAATGCCTTTACGTGAATCTTAGTACGTTTTGTTATTCTTTCGTGAACTCTTCTAGTTGAGGTTTACCAGGTGTGATTTCTGCGAGATGCCGGAAGCCCTTTCGTGTAATTTTTTTTTACTTAACCGAAAAAATACTGTCCATCTTGGAAATATAAAAGAAATCGACCAGTGCGTATTTTTTTTTATACTAGTAAGAGATAGGGTATGTTAATAAGACAAACTGTATGTAAAACTGATTTGGGACCGACGATTTGACGAACGGGCGTACGGAACCGAACACTATATATGATCATCTACCTTCGAAATAAAGAAAGAAAAAAACTGACGACGGCAAAAGCTATGTACATAAAATATTAAATCAGCGTTTTTACTAAGTTCACGTTGTAGTAAATACTTTAAAAAAAACTCAGAAAATTTACGGATTGCAAAGTATCATTCAGCAGACAACACAAATAATAAGTTTATACTGTATAATTTATTACATACAAGTAGCCACATGCTTGGGTAGTATAGTTTGTTATACTTCAAGAATCCTGTCAAAAGGGTTTAAACCCACACAAACAACACAACACAGAATATTGTGCTCCGTGGTGACAGCATTATACTATGTGGTTACAACTTTATACTCAGTCGTTGCATGGATCATTTTACAGTGTCTATTCAACAATATAATCTGGGGTTACACCATTATACTCTGGGGTTACAACATTATACTCTGGGGTTGCATAATTATACACTGTCTTTTCAACATTATAATCTGTGATTACACCATTATACTATGCTGTAACAACATTATACTAAGTTTGTGCAACATTATACTCAGTACTTACAGCATTATACTTTGTGATTACAACATTATACTATGTAGGTACATACTTATACTATGTGATTACAACTTTATACTATGTGGTTACAACTTTATACGCTGTCGTTATAGCATAAGGTGCTATTTTAAGTGGTTGTTACTCGGGGGAAATCGGAAATCAACGACAATTTCCGCACTCGGAAGGTTCACACTCACCTCCAATCAAAATGGGAAGTATGGAGGCGGTTCTGTTTTGGGAGTGGGCACTCTCGCCAAGCGTTTTCTTGAACAAAAAATTGATATGAAAATCGCCAAGCAACTATCAGACGAAGAACTTGCCGCTCTTGGTGTCGTTACAATAGGGGACAGGATCCGTTTAAGGGAATCGCTGACGAAGTCACAAGCGGGGCCACAAGACACGTGCACCGTCCCGACAGATGAAGAAGGACCATCTACGAGCAGTGATATTGTATCTGATCTATCAATAAATAAATTTCAATCAATCTACAGGGGGGAACATTTCAAACTCGTATTTTCATTGTTGTATCATGAACACAGAACAGATGCGATCTGTTCAAGTATCATTTATTAACCTTTTAATAAAAGTGTTTTCTCTATTTAGTTTTTGTAAATCTATTTGTTTTATATCCAATCGTCTTTTGCTACAGTAACAGCTAGACCAATGAAATGATTCTTTACATGTATGGAAGATAGATAAATACAGTCTTTGTTATCCTGATTTTGAATCAAATTATAAGATGTAAAACAACTGCATGAATCTGTGAGATTATAGACATATGTGTAAATATGTGTAAAAAATATTTATGTGTAAATACCTCAGTATTTGGTAAACAGGAAGTAGACGATCTAGGAACATCAGATTGATATCTGCTTTGTGGTATACTATAGGATAAACCATATGCAAATATCAGGCCTTTGCATCATGTATTGTAGTTGCTTAGAAAACTTTGGCGGAAATTTTGCATATATGTCCATTATGTGTAAAAACCTTAGTACCCGGTAGACAGGAAGTATACAACATAGGTACATAGGGGAATAAAATTATTATATACTCCATATGGTACTATAATTAAGATAAAGCTACATTTTTACGCAAAATACCAGGCCTCTGTGGCATGTAGTCGCTTAGAAAACTTCTTTGAAGCGGGAATATAAAAAAAAACCTTACAATTTAAAAAGATAGAAATGTTGATAAAAATAAATATAGAATATAGGACTTTTTTATTTTGAGATCGATTTTATCACTTGTTTTGGTGAACCCGAAGGGTGAACCAAAAAACAAGTGATAAAGTCGATCTCAAAATCAAAAAGTCATATATTCTCTTCATCGGTAATTAATTGTGACGTAACGTACTGACCCGATAATTTCGGTGATACACACCTGTTCGTGAGACAGACTTTATCAGCCAGTACACATCAAAGGAAAAATCATTGTACTAATTACCGATAACTTAAAATATCGGGCTTTGGTGTACATTTTTTTACAGTACCACCATTCAAGTTACCAAAATTCTTTCTACAGGCCAGTGAGAGACCTAGATTTCGTTATTTTCTCTCAAACTTTCCGTCTTATATGCACAAGTACATAGTGTATTGGCTACATACCGAGTTTCATAAATTTCATTGTCATATGTACTTGTAGTTTTTGATGAGCTGAGAGCGGAAACCTGTGATTAAGAAGGGTAATGGAAAAGTCTGAAGATCAATGGGCAATAAATCCAACAAAAAGATTGAGGATAGAAATGTCCTGTTAATTTTGCACAACTACATATTTATGGTGTCTTTGCTACATATCTACTTTCTTTAAGGAGCTGAGCGGAATAAGTGTGAAGGACAGACGACAGGACAAACAGTCAGACGGACGGACAGAAGAAAAATATGTCTTCCTAACCCTAACCCTAATAGGACACTACAGATTCTAGGAGGTCTGCTTCATATTTGGATCTATTTCTCGAAATTGACACACAAGGAAGGCTTTGTACAAAGCTCTATGACAAACGTGATGACTTCAACTTTCCAATAGTTAACTTTCCCTTTCTGTGTAGCAACATTCCGTCCGCTCCAGCATATGGAGTTTACGTATCACAATTGATTCGTTATTCCAGAGCATGTGGGGAGTACAACGACTTCCTAGATAGAGCTACACGGCTGACAAGCAAATTGTTAACACAGGGGTTCGTTGCTTCCAGGTTGTTGTCATCACTCAAGAAATTTTACGGACGACATCATGTGCTTGTATGCAAATACGGGATTTCTATCTCTCAGATGAGCACAGATGTTGGTTTGACATAGAGTTTTGTAATGTCATCCTTTCCGGATTTGACCAACACTTAATCGATCTTTGGCAACGTGACGGGTGTGCTATAGCAAGCAGGAACTACTTACTCTTCCGGAGCACCTGAGTTCACTCTCGTTTCGACTTGAGTTCGCGTTGCTGATTCCGGTTTTGTTGTTATGTGTGTGTGTTTTATGTTGTTATGTGGTTTGTTTTGTTGTGATGATTTTTTGTCTGCCGGTTTTGTCTTTGTCTTCACGGTTTTATGATACTGATTAGCCCTTTGGTACACCTTTGCTTCTTCCCACCAAAGTGAGGGATTAGCATAACAAAATAAAAATACCTTGACTGGAATAATAGGCGCTTGATACTAAGAAATGCTATATCTGTTAAGAGTAAAACACGTGTCCAAGGATTGTTTTATATGTTTAAGTTTAAACAGTACAAAAGTCTGGGTATAGGGACTACGCATATGGTACAGCTAATAGCGTTTTCGTATACTAGTTCAAGTAAATTCTTCTGACAATATTGGTGAAGCAGAAGGCTCACATTTCGAAGGATAACCTTTAGCAAAAATGTACTTCTATGTTGTCTCGAATGAACAACTGTAGGTTATATATAACATAAACATGGGACAAAAAAAAGCGAAGGCGAAAAAGATTTGTCAAACTTGCAAAAAATGCAACCAACACTGATGTTAAACATATGCATACAACCTTGTATAAACCTTCACGACAATAAATACTTCTCAATCTAAAACTAACTTAACCCTGTAAGTGGACATTTTTATAAAGGGCAGATGGACGAACGAACGAACCTGAACATCAATTTACTATATTCCCCTCTACTTTCGTAAACAGTGCAAAAGTAGCAAGCAACTTCCTCCTACCAACACGAATAGCACCTTTCTCTATTGAAGGGTTATTTAGTTTTCTGTGTGTGTTTTTGTTATTTTTCATTTTTTTTCCCGCCGACACGCGGAGCGGGCATATAAAAATGTCGGGCGTCCATCCGTTCATTTGTCCGTAACATAATTCTCAGCTACTAGTAATCCAAGGCTTTCAATATTTGGTATGCAGCTTCAGGTAGGGGTCAAAATAGAAAAAAAATCGTAACAGAGTTCTACTATTCATACGCTCCATATTTGGTATGAAGCTTCAGGTCGGGGCCAAAAATGGACAATTTTTCGTAACTGGTTCCTTAGGTTCTACTAATTGTACGCTTTCCATATTTGGTATGCAGCTTTAGGTAGGGGTCCCATGTGGTCAGATGCGTTTAGAGGTCTGCGGCTTTCCTACTTCCTGTTTAACGAGCTGACTTAGCATTTTGAAGGGTCATAATGGATAAATTTATCATCTATTACTATTCCTAGGCTTACGATATTTGATATGAAGCTTAAGATAGGGGTCTCATACGGAGGGAAGCATTTCCAGGTCTATTACAGGCCTACCTCCTATTTAACGAGCGTACTTAAAGTTTTTGCCACACGGCGGGGGGTAGGAATTCCGTTCATGTTGGTTTTGTTTTTGTTCTACCATTGTTGCATTGTTGACGCACAACCACTATCCAACCCGAAACTTACCAATGTTTTCATTCTTGTATTGGCTAGTCGCTATTTTGATTATTTATCATGTTTTGGGACAAGCAGGGAAACACAGGTTTCACAACTATAAGTGATGAGATACGGATTTTTATAACATCGAGTTAGATATTTGTCAAATTGGGAAACGAGCATTTGCGAGTTTCCTTTGACAAATATCTAACGAGTGTGAGTAAAATCCTCGGCGAGGAGAGGAGCACAGTTTGTGCCCATTGGAATGCCGATTTGTTGTTGAAAAATATCTCCTCCGAAGGTGACAAATGTGTTGTCAATGAGGAAATCAAGCATACTGCAAACTTGTTCTAGTGTGTAACAAATTTTATCTTTGAAAGATGTTTTGGAAATGACAGTGAACTCAGTTCCTGCTTGCTATAGCACACCCGTCACGTTAAAATCGATTCAGTGTTGGTCTTTAGGACTTTAGCTCTTGCAGAATTAGGACATAAGGGTAATGGTCGAAGAATGAAAGTTGACCACAAACAGGTATCTGTAGACCAACTAGTGGTTCAAGATATCAAAGTTATTGAAACATGTTTAATCTTAAACAAACGTTAGCACTTTAGCACACTTCGCCTGTCGGATTAATAGCACAAAAACGCATATAACAACCGAACTGCAATCATAACGTGACCGCAAATTAAAACAAGAGTAAAAAGAGTAAACAGTGTCTGCTTGCTATAGCACACCCGTCACGCTTTCAACCATCGATTTTTTTTTCACGGTTAACTTCGGAAAGGATGACAATACAAAACTCTTAGTGAAACTAATGTCTGCGCTCATCTAAGAAATCTCGTATCTGTCTACATGTACATGATGTATTTAGTAAAATTTCTTGACTGACGACAAGAACTTGAGAGCAACATTGCCCTGTGTTAACATGCTAGGAAGGCTTCGTATAAAGCCTGTCAGGCGTGAAGAATCTCTTTCAATAGAGTCTCAATACTCCTTTTATCATTGCTTTGGATACTCTGGTTGCCCTATCGAGACGCTTCCTGGGCTTGGAGTCCGACCACAGACATTGGCTGTCAGCTTTTGATGTCCTTTTCAATTGGTTTTAGTATTACGGTAACGGTAACAAATTGCACAGGGTCCCAAATTGCAACACTATATATGTTTTAATAAATGTGTGTAATTTGGAATTTTATGAAATTACTGATTTTTTTAATAATTACATGAAATTCCTAAAATTTCAAGTTATTTCATGGAATTACTGAAAAAATCATGAAATTAAAACACATTTACTGACCTAATAATTCCCTATTAGATAAAAAACTAAGATTATGGGAAATAGACTGACAAGAAGCAGTTGAATCTACAATGCACCTTGTACTAAGAACATGGCAGCAAAGTCCCAAGTAAGAAGCAGTGAAGTAAATTCCTGAATGTCAAAAGACTTTGAAAGTTGTTAGCTTCAGCTCAGAAAAAAATATACCTGCATTCCCCAAAATAATTTACCAGATGAGAATTTCAATTTGAAATAGGAGGTGCACATAAAAATCATATTACTTATAATTTGCCAAATTCCTTGGAAATTCATTCATGGAAAAGTTTAGAAGGAGTTGCAGAAAATATATGGCTATCCCCTTTTCCGTTTAATGGCTAAATTAATGTCCTTGTCATGGTACACCCGTAAAACAATCAATTTTTTAAGTGCACATTTATATTATTTCACAAAGATTGCGTGAAGACGAAATGAAAATACATTGAGCAGTTTGAAAGATAAGACATGGATACCCTAAGCTGTAAAGGACGGACGCTAGAACAGAAGGCTGAGAAGCACAGACACCATAATATTCCCAGTTATCAAACATGGTATAAATATAAGGATAAATATAAAAGACAAAGGAGGTTTCGTATTATCTTATGGGTGTTCCTATGTGCATCCTAAATAGGGGTCGCATTGTAGTATCATGACATTATTTGTAAAAGGACCAGACTGAGTGGAAGTAGATGACAAAACATTTCTGAAATAAGACCGTTCTAAACAATACATGTATTTATATATTTTTCAAATCTTATTCCAAATTATCTTCATGACAGAATAAAACAAATAATTTTGGTTAATTAAAACTTATTGTGAAACACGTAAAACCTCTTCAGATATCTACATGTCCAAGAATGACTTAGTCATGGTTTTAGTATATATGGAACAAAATATTATTTCAAAGACATTGGGATTCTAGCAGTCTGCTTTGGAAAATAATCCTTTCTTGTTTTTGTATTTTATTTACATCAAAAACCTTTTAAATTAAAAAAAAACTAAGCTAAGTGATGTTAAATAGAACCAACTCAAAGTCGTTTTTGTTTAAGATTTTGTATTCAGTAAATGTGTGTAAAATTCCCCCCATAATTCAGTAATTTCATGTAATTACTGATGAAAATTAGTAACTTCACGTAATTACTACGCCCATTAGGAAGTACATGAAATTCCTGAATTTTCAGTTACTTCCTGAAATTCCTAATTACACACTTTTACTGTAACATATATATAGTCCTTAAATAACAGGATTGTTTAGTAAGACTTTTTTTTAATGTTATTATCATCTGATTATTTTTTTTAATTATTGAACAAAATTTCAATTAACAATCCATTTTTGAAGGAGAAAAACAACTTTATAAACACTGGCATACCTGATCCAATATGGCTTCATATTGAAAATTGTCGTGCGAAAAGCAAGCTTAAGACTTCTTGATGATGCCGAAAATCTAGACAATAATTGCATAATTTATATTTTGCTAAATATCATGTGATACTAAATTATTCAGACAACATAATTTATGTGAACACTCCAATAGCTCAACCCGGAACTAATATAAAAGTGCTTTCTATCACGTCCCAACATATTACGTAATAGAGACTTAAGATTTTTAAATTAACTTTTTTTAAAGGTCAGTTATGTTTATATGTGGTGGTTTTAAATATATAAAAGATGTTATACAAATGACAACAAAGTTTCAGACAATAAATTTTGCTACGCCTGACAAGCGTTTCGTCTATTCAACTCATCAGATGCGCTCTACCAAAAGTTTGAAATGCCAAATACTATATGAATATGAAGAGCATAGAATGATACCAAAAATGTCGAACGAGAAACCAAATTATGACCAAAGATATTGAAAATGCCAAACACTATATGATTATGAAGAGCATAGAACAGTAAAAACCAAAAATACCGAACTGAGGAACCAAATTATTACTAAGATAATCAACCTATGCCTGGGTAAAAAAAAGCTTCATTAACAATTAACTGTGCATGGTCATGTTGCTGATTTAGTTGTTAACAAGAAAATACATGATTATATAGCTTTTTATGGGCGTGCAGTGCAATTATTAAAAAATCTGGCCAGCAGTCATAACGTGCCCTAAAACTGGCTTTTTTTTAGTAGATTTTAATGAAAATAAACTAAAGTAATTACTTAAAATAATGAAGAACGATTTTTAGCAGAAAACTTAAAGAGTAAAATGTTTACCTCATGTGCAATTTGGTAATCGCTGTTGTGAAATGTTAGGGTAATACCAAGGTGTCTTTAAGTCTTTAATTAAAGTCTTTTAATTCTGTAACAAATATTAAAATTCTTTTTGTATGGATAAATAAAGTAAACTTTACTCTTAAAACACAACCGATCAAAATAATAAAGAGAAGTGTTTAGATAAAGATAAGAGACATAACCGTCAAAGTTTTTGCAATTTGATTACCGTCACGTTGGACCAATAGAATGCCGTGGTTTACTTTGGCAAAATTGGTTTTCATTCCTTAGACCTTATTGTTGGTTTTAATACCCTAGTTGTCCATGCTGAGCCGCTCCCTGAGCTTTAAGTCCGTCATCAGATGTTAATTGTCATTGCTTTTTTATAAAAACGTTTACTCTATACGCCAAAAATATTATCACCTTTTAAGGGCCATAACCCCTATAGGTGGTAATCTATCAACTTCGACCTAATGAAGACTTTTTAGAGCTCAATGATCTGAAGGTTTCAGCAAGCACCTGCTGAACTCTATCTGCAATAGTTTCCATTATATAGGCTAAAATCATTTTGTTCCCCTGCAAAGGGCCATAATCCCTATAAGGGGTCATCGTAAAACTTCAACTCATTGTGGACTTTAGTTAAATTTCTCAAGCTTAAGAAGTTTGCATCATATTTCTCTATCAATTATAATTTGAATCAATCAGCATAAAACTGGGGTCTGGCCACCTGTTTTACTTTTAGCAATGGTGGCCATGTTTTTTCGGTAGGCAGTCACCAATTTTTGTAATCCTAATGATGATGTGTACAAGTTTCAAAGCAATCCCTTTAGTAGTTTCATGGATTTTTATAACATGTTAACAACGACGAGAGTTGCCAAGTTATGGCAATTGATCACATGAACCTTCGGGTGAGCTCCAAGTTTGTCGGTTTTTTTCTCAGTTCAAATTGTTGAGTAATGAGCCATTATATTAAGTCATTTTACTCTATGTAATATTTTTAGTGAAAGTTGTCATATTTTCATCGAATCTGTTTTAAAATGAAGATAGTTTGTTGTTTATCATTAACTTTTAGGTAAATCGGTTCAGTGATTTCAAAGAAGGTTTTAAAAATTGTTTAGACAACTAATGAAGACTTACGTACAGATGGTAGATCTCACATTGGATTTGACCAGTTGATCTAAAAAGTGTCACGTTTGGGGAAAATACAAAGAAGACAATTATAAATCTTTCATAGTTTGTCAGATCTTCTTCAAAATTGTTGCTGATCAATTTAACCCCCAATGCTTTTTTTCTCAATGTTTTGTAGTTAATTGTAAAATAAAGAAGTAATGTGTCCATGTGTCCTACAAGTCTGAAAGTCACTTAGGACGTACAGTTTTTCATACTGAACAAAGTTTCATATCATTCTCACTTATAAGGAAAGTTGACGGAAATTTTCTTGTAAATCTTTATATCGGCCAAGTCCCAAACAGTTTGTAATACTTCGAAAAGGATGTTTGAAAAGTGAAACAAAGTTATGGCAATAACCAGGTGATCTCAAAGTTTATAAGGCAAAATTAGACTATAAAATCTAAATATAATTTTATTAAGCGAAAACATAAATTTATTAAGCGAAATATAAATAATAGGTACAAACTACAATTCAACAAAGCCAGTGCAAACATTTAGGGCTGTTCCAGCAAAACATACAAGGGACGGGGTGAAGGCACTTGAAAATTGATAGAACCCCCCATAAAAGCGATTTTTTTCAAATATACCCACCCATAGAAACAAAAATTGCATCTTTACAGGCACCAATAGAATTAAATTTTCAAAAAAATTAAATATTAATAAATTTAAAATTTGGATTTGCTTTTATGTTACATATATATGTGGTAGAAAAGACATTCACAAAAAAAAAGTTTGTTCTTGGAACTCATACTACATGTATCTCTTTGCAGAAGAACATTTTTGTACTAAACATCATCCTAAGTGTTGCAGTCTAGATGTTCATGACCAAAAAGTTCAAGAGCAGTCCTCTCGAATGAAGCCATATATCATGTTAATATGGCAGGAAAATGATTGACAGCCTGAGCAGGGAAAATTATCTTTGAAACCTTCTTCAAAATCTTCACTTAGAATAAATTCAATAAAACTTGGGATGAATGGACAGACAGACCCAAACATTGTCGTAGTATGCCCTCTTTGTTTTATTGACAAGGCTTTAAAATGACTTAAAACATTAAAAAGCAAAGAATGTGTAGATGCTAAGAAGGAGGGCAATATTCCCCTTATCCTGAAGGAGTATTTTCTTAATAGCAAAAAAGAGGGTGCACATATTAAATTTAAACTTACCAGAATCACAGTGACAGGGTTTTACTTTATAGCAAATTGACAAGAAAAAAATATGTGGAACAACGAAAAGGGGAATAACTCGGCTGAAGGTTGGCGATGTTTACTCTTCCAAAAACAGTTTGAAATAAAATTCCAGACACTGCTTTTGGATGTAACTTAATAAACACAGACGCAATATTAAACAAGAGTTAACACTTAAGTATGTCTAGCCTGCCGGCTGGCACTATAAAAAAAGTATTCTTTCTTAATTCCTCAATATTTTGGATTTACATGGATTTTCAGTTTCTGTGATCAAAAGATGTTTATAGAACTTAAACATTGCTAATATATGCAATAAAAATGTTCTAAGTCACTCAACCAGAAAATCAAGGTCAAGGTCAAAAGATGGGGATGCAACTGTGCTAAGTTACTACTGGGACATATGCATACCAAGTTTCATCAACCTAGGACCTATAGTTCTTGAGATATGGAGGTGCTCGCAAAACTTTTCCATTGCTATTATATGTATTGAAAATTGTCAAAGTCACTCAACCGGAAAATCAAGGTCAAGGTCAAAAGATGGGGAAGCAACTGTGCTAAGCCACTACTGGGACATATGCATACCAAGTTTCATCAACCTGGGACCTATAGTTCTTGAGATATGGAGGTGCTTGCAAAACTTTTCCATTGCTATTATATGTATTGAAAATTGTCAAAGTCACTCAACCAGAAAATCAAGGTCAAGGTCAAAAGATGGGGATGCAACTGTGCTAAGCTACTGCTGGGACATATGCATACCAAGTTTCATCAACCTAGGACCTATAGTTCTTGAGATATGGAGGTGCTCATAAAACTTTTCTAAAACGTTTACGCCACCCTCGCCGCCAGTAAAGTAACACCTATGTCCCGCTCTGCTTCACAGGCGAGACAAAAACCACATCCAATTTTCAAACCACCCACCTATAGAAGAGAATTTCCAAGCCCAACAATCAACTATAGATGCATTTTCTACTCACTTACAACCAAGTATAGATTTTTTTTGTATTTTGCCTTCCCTGGGTCCCATGTATGTTTTGCTGGAACAGCCCTTAATGTGAATGATGAAACGGCTGGACTTATTGTATTTATGAAATAGTTCAAACATTTTATAAAATTATGGATTACATCTTTGATTAATCAATTTGAACAAGTAAATAATAAACAAATCATTTTAGCACTAAGCAATAGATACTTTATAATCATTGTTTGCTCTGAGAATAACAATAATATACTACCAAAAATATGTTTTAAAATACAGGTTTGGAATCAAAATCAAGTGACAACAATTTCAACAAGAAACCATAAAAGAATAACTACATTGTCAGACTCAACATATACTATAAATATAGAAAAAGATACAAGAGGAATGTATATGATCTAAAACACAATATGAATTATTCTTTGTTTAAGAATAAGTTCATTTAATGATCTGATTAAATGATGCTTTCAAGTAACAATTTTGAAAATACTACAAAGTGTTAATTTAACTTTGTGGAATATCTTATGTTTAAACAAATACCACAAAGAAGTGTACAAACAGCTTTTTTAAAAACCATCCAAAATGGTCATATTGGAAAATAACAAACTCAAACATTTATTTCCCCAATCGTTTTTCATACATTAAAATTCTCCATCATTGGGATTCCTTATAACAGGCGATGCTTCAAAACCTTGGTTATTATGCACATATGTAATGTTACAATAAAGTCCTAACTTCAAAACCTTGGTTATTATGTACATATGTATTGTTATAGTAAAGTTGTTACTTCAAAACCTTGGTCATTGTGTACATATGTATTGTTACAATAAAGTCCTTACTTCAAAACCTTGGTTATTATGTACATATGTATTGTTACAATAAAGTCCTAACTTTAAAACCTTGGTTATTATGTACATATGTATTGCTACAATAAAGTCCTAACTTCAAAACCTTGGTTACTATCTACATATGTATTGGTACAATAAAGTCCTTACTTCAAAACCTTGGTTATTATGTACGTATGTATTGTTACAATTAAGTCCTAACTTCAAAACATTGATTATAATGTACATATGTATTGTTACCTAATACTACTTACTTCAAAACCTTGGTTATTATGTTCATATGTATTGTTACAAAAAACTTCTTACTTCAAAATCTTGGTAATTATGTACATATGTATTGTAACAATAAAGTCCTTTCTTCAAAACCTTGGTTATTATGTACATATGTATTGTTACAATAAATTAAAGTCCTTACTTCAAAACCTTGGTTATTATGTACATATGTATTGTAACAATAAAGTCCTTACTTCGAAACCTTGGTGATTCTGTGCATATGTTTTGTTAAAAAAAAGTCCTAACTTCAAAACCTTGGTTATTATGTACATATGTATTGTTACAATGAAGTCCTAATTTCAAAACCTTGGTTATTATGTACATATGTATTGTTACAGTAAAGTTGTTACTTCAAAACATATGTATTGTTACAATAAAGTCCTTACTTCAAAACCTTGGTTATTATGTACATATGTATTGCTACAATAAAGTCCTAACTTCAAAACCTTGGTTATTATGTACGTATGTATTGTTACAATTAAGTCTTAACTTCAAAACATTTGTTATAATGTACATATGCATTGTTACAAAAAACTACTTACTTCAAAACCTTGGTTATTATGTTCATATGTATTGTTACAAAAAACTCCTTACTTCAAAATCTTGGTTATTATTTACATATGTATTGTAACAATAAAGTCCTTTCTTCAAAACCTTGGTTATTATGTACATATGTATTGTTACAAAAAATTAAAGTCCTTGCTTCAAAACCTTGGTAATTATGTACATATGTATTGTTACAATAAAGTCCTAACTTCAAAACCTTGGTTATTATGTGCATATGTATTGTAACAATAAAGTCCTAACTTCAAAACCTTGGTGATTATGTACATATGTATCGTTACAATAAAGTCCTTACTTAAAACTTTGGTTATTATGTACATATATATTGCTACAATAAAGTCCTTACTTCAAAACCTTGGTTATTATGTACATATATATTGCTACAATAAAGTCCTTACTTCAAAACCTTGGTTATTATGTACATATACATTGCTTCAGTAAAGTCCTAACTTCAAAACCTTGGTTATTATGTACATATATATTGCTACAATAAAGTCCTTACTTCAAAACCTTGGTTATTATGTACATATATATTGCTACAGTAAAGTCCTTACTTCAAAACATTGGTGATTTCGTACATATATATTGTTACAATAAAGTTCTTACTTCAAAACATTGGTTATTATGTACATATGTATTGTAACAACAGTGTTCTCCATTCGCCATTTAAGCCGGGTGTGCCGACCACCTTCTTTCCAGAGCCGACCACCTTTCCTTTTGGTAAGGTGGTCGGCAATTTTCAAAAATTCCATGTTTAATTAGGTCTTCTGTTACTAATTAGATGAAGACATTGAGTGACACTTTTATAACCCAAGCCAATAAAAATCATACATCGATATGTGACCAGCAAACATAAAAGAAATTTGCCGACAAGGTAAAATAGGAGGAGTTAAGAATAATTTATTGTATGTAAATTTTTTATCATCCAATCAAAAATGGAGAAAATGTAAATAAAAAATAGCTGGCACGTGTCATGCATCCATGTGGTTTATTCAAATGTTTTATTGAAAGAAAAAGAATATTGATATTTACCTTCAACTTAGAAATAGCTTAATCCACAAACAGAACATAAAACATACAATAAAGTTTGAATATTTGCTGACAGAACTTCTGCAATGCTAATGGAGGATCAAGTGTGTTTGTTTACATTTGAGCTGTGATCATGTGACTTTTTGGCGGGAAAATTAACATATTGGCTAACATATAGGAAAAGAAGGATAACTCTAGCCCAAAGCTAAAATAAAAGAAAATTCTTAAAATTAAGGCTATTTTTACTGTATCTTTGTTTGTATACTGCGCATTTTATGGTTTTATCAAAACAATCACTATCTCTGATAAAGATTTCAGGGGCAAATCCAGATTTTTTTTTTTAAAAAGGGGGGTTCTAAACTTTGCCAACAGTTTGCATGAAATCATAATTTTTTGCAACAAAAAAGGAACCCAGACCCCCTGAACTTCCCTCTAGATTGGCCTCTACAAAATACCTGGTTGATAACGGTTAAGCAGTAGAAAAAACCCGGTTGGTCAGTGTTTTTTCAAAACACCAACCTTACCTTTTTGAAAAAAGGAGAACACTGAACAATAAAGTCCTTAATTAAAGTTTATCAAAAAAACATGTGTACATGAACAGTGCTATGATACAGAATATCTTGAAATTAGGTAGTGTCAATCTTGAAACCACAAAATCACACTATAAAATCAATATCAACTAAGTTTTATCATCTGATATTATAAGTGGTTGAAATTAAACAGCTTAATTTTTTGGTGATTTCCATTTTTGGTGTAGAAAAAATATCAGAAACTGAAAATTGAAAAGTTTCAGATTTCAACCCAAAAATGATCTGCATCATCCACATGACATTCGATAAAGAAATTAACTCGATAGTTGTATTTTTAAAGATTTTCTGATTAATAGAAATGTGGGTACAATTAATTTCCCTTAAGCAAGCAGTTTCCTTTTCCATGAGTATATTGTTACAATAAATTCAGTGCAAAGATTATCACAGGTCACAATAGGTAACAAAATATAGGTACAAGAAAGTGTGATATGTGTACATCATATGTATACAATTACTATAACTTTATGCATACATTCATGACATTGTAAGAATAATTACAATTTTCAGGCAGAACTCAGTGTTTGATATATACTGGCCCAAAAAAGAAACGATACTAAAATAAAAATGTCATCTTTTCAAAACAATAGATAATTGTAGCAAAATATTTTGCACATATCAAGGGATAACATATTGAACTACATCTGCAGAAAAAATGATGAATACAAACCAGGGCAATTGGTGTAGGGCGCTTGCGAGTTTAGGTCTGGAGAAAATGAAAGTAAAAATCGCTAACACATTGGTTTTAAAGGTTCAGTAGGGAGCTTAAACTGTTTGTCAGAGGATTAAAACAAAAACGTTTTGCTGCAAAGACCTGAAAGATTACAAAACAAGAGAAAAAATCAAAAAAAGTCATTTAGCAAACCAGTAGTAACCAAAATTTCCTACTTTTCTGTTTATTGCACTTTTGGGGCAAAATTAAGGATTTGCACGTTATTTCAAATTTTTGAAAATTAAATGTTACAAAAAATTCATGGAAATGTTTTGGATGATTTTGGCTTTCAATCAATCCAGCTTTTGATGATTTAAACATTCAAACAAAAATGGGTTAAAAATTGGCATTTTTGCAATAAAAATTTAAAATGATTTTAAGGCATTTGGGAAAATTATTCTCTTTCACCTTTCGTCATCCATCATTTCAAGAATAACTTCATGCCAAAATGCTTACCATTTTCCCAGAAATTCTATGGTGATCGTCATTTTTTCAAAATTTTTAAACAAAATTTGAAAGACCTCTTATGACGTCATACGTGATTATTTTCCAAAACTTTTTCATTCAAAGCATTGTTAGAATAATGTTTATACATGTATATATTGTACATAACATTTCCCTTTCAGATATGAACTAAAATCTTAAAAGTAACTGGGTATCGTTTCTTTTTTTGGGCTAGTATATATGTTCACCATATGAATAACAATAACTTTTTCCTTAAAGTACAAAATATGTATTTGAAAAAAAAGTGTCTGTCATTGATTAACATCATTCATATAATCATAAAATATAAATAATTCAAATAATCAAAATGTGACCAATAATTTCAGTTTATGCCGAATGAGAAACATGTGACAATAAATCTGTGTTTGATTTGGTGTGTAGTTTCTTTACATCATGTAAGTGAAACATGAAAGTATTAAAGGTTTGTAACGATCAGAAACAAATTCATGTTCCAATACCTAACACAGTTTTTATCCTGTCATTTTTGCAATAAACAACTTAACATCAAGATATAAATTGTATATTCAGTCTAGAATATTTTTATGCTATGAATATTCAATTGACAGATTGGTATTTTTGTAAAAGTTCTATGATGTTTAAATGTCCTAATATTCTTGCTATATCAATTGGAGACTTCCCATGATTTACTTTCCTCCATTCTCGAGCAGGAATCTAACAACATCATAGTGTCCTGTCCATGAGGCAGCATACAGAGGTGATTCATTATCCTCAGAACAGAGGTTTACATCCCCACCATGTTCAACCAAGTAAGAAACAATATCAAGGTGTCCTTCCCTTGCTGCAGCATACATAGGTGATCCAGTATACTTAGTACAGAGGTTCACATCCCCACCATGGTTAACCAAGTAAGACACAATATCAAGGTGTCCTTCCCTTGCTGCAGCAAACAGAGGTGATTCATTATACTTAGAACAGAGGTTTACATCCCCACCATGGTTAACCAGGTAAGACACCACATCAAGGTGTCCTTCCCCTGCTGCTGCATACAGAGGTGATTCCTTATACTCAGTACAGAGGTTTACATCCCCACCATGGTTAACCAGGTATATTACAATATCAAGATGTCCTCCCCTTGCTGCCTTGTACAGATGTGATTCATTATTATACTCAGTACAGAGGTTTACATCCCCACCATGGCTAACCAGGTGTATTACAATATCAAGGTGTCCCCTTTCTGATGCTACAGTCAATGGTGTGTAGTAAGGTTCATTTTCAGGGTTAACTATTCCATTCATCTCTAAAAGAATCTTAACAGCAGACATGCTACCAATATGGCATGCTGCTGTAAGTGGTGTATGTTTCCTATGATGATTACTGTAACGATCCATACCATCACCCACTGCTGATACATTTACAGCATTACTTTCTGTATACTTCAATAAAACCTGTAAAACATCTACATTACCACTGTAGACTGCCAAGGTAAGTAACCGTGATTGTTCTGATAGGTCAGATCCAATAACAGATGTCAATGTATCATGTTCAATGAGGACATAATCTATGATACACTGTAAAAGATAACTGTGGCCATAGTATATAATGAAGCTAATGTAACGTATGAAATAACTGTAGTGAAAATCATCATCCTCCTCATCATCATCTGTCCATGCCAACCCTAACAACAGATTCTGACAATTTTCTTCATCATAATTCAGAGTACCCTCTTCCTTGATTTCTGCTATCTTTTTACCCTGTTGTGTTATGTGGTCTGTATCACCTTTCATTTCTGTAAGGAACATTTCTTTGAATTGTTGATATGACAACTTTTTCTTTAGAACGTCCATGAAGACATCAATAAATTGTCTGTGTGACAGAGTAGGGTTGGTAAATACATCATACAGCTTTCCATCTTTTATATCTTTCAACAGTCGGTCAGCTAAAATTCGATACATGTCTTCTGTGACTTCAATACTGAGTTGATCAACTGATTCTGCTCCTGATATAACAAGTTTATTCCGAACAAATGTACTGGACATGTATTCTATCATAAGTTCTACATGCTGTTTTCCAAAATGGTAGGCAACAATTTCATATATGGAGTCATGGATAAATGTGTAGTGGTCACCAGATTTTGTGAGGTATGTTCCAGATAGATGCTGTAGTGCTTGGTTTATCTGACTGTTGGTTGGGTTGGCAGAATCACTGCATGAGTCAAAGATGTCATTTGTTAAATCCTTGTTGATGGATGTCAAAGGCTTGTTCATGCTTGATATCTTCTTGGAATTCATCATACAGAGGACCAAAACTGCATATTGTGCTTTCTGGAATTCCGCCATTTTGTCCAGCTCATCTTTAACACACTCCACTGGGTGATTAAAAAAGGCTTTGGGATTCTTTAAATGTTTATCTGATGCTGCAAAAATTCTACATAACAAGGGAAACATAAAATGACAATTCTCAAATGATAGATTATCAAACTTTTCCCGAACATCTTTGTTTGTACAATGGTTTTTAAATATATTTGTCTTATCAGATATATTTAACTGATTTGACTTACTGTCAACATCAATAACATTTTCTAGTACAAAACTGCCAACCTTGTTAGCCTGATTATACACTAATGTTCTGCTAGTACAAATAAGTTTTGATTGTTTACCTATTGCTGACAAAATACTGGTTTTTGTGTTATTCAATTTGTTATAAAATGATACATCAAAAGAAAAAACGCCTAAAACATCGTCAAGTACAAAAACCTGAGATACAGACTTGTCACCAAACTGTATAATGTCCTCTAGTTGACAAATCGGCACCACTTCAAATTTTTGTTTCTGGTATTCCAGGGCTATATGTCTTGCAATGCTTGTCTTCCCAGCTCCAGGACCTCCTATTATTGTCACAATCTGATGTTGGTTAAGTTTGTCTGTAACTTCTTTTACAGCTGCTGTTCCACTATAGAACACCACATCTTCTACTTCCCATGTGTCTAGCTGAGTAATTTGACCATCTGAAAAAAATAATAAAAAACAATGCAAAATATCTAATTGTTTACTGCCTCACAACTATGCCATGAGTTTAATATAAGTTAATATCAATTACATTACTAGAACTAACATTATTGTGCAAACACTAAATATATGCTAATATTTTGCAGTTCATGTATGAAAAGTGTGATGGAATTGAAGTAATATTTCGACAAAAAAAAAGTTTTCAGTAAACAGGAAGTTGACTTCTGATCGATCTAAAATAAAATAAAAATCCCACAGTACATCATGTCCATATCAAGCACGTTGCTGAGTTATACACTAAGTGAATGAAAACTACTAAACCACAGAACTATAGACACAGGAAAAACAGTATATCCTCCTCTTCTTCGAAGCAGGGGCATATAAAATTAATACAACTAAATTTTGACTTTGGTTTATGTTAACCCAACATTTCCTTTGAAATGCCTGTACCAAGTCAGGACCATTGCGATCCACCAATTCTCCGGTATGACTGATTCGTTTTTGTCATTTTCTCTTGACTATGAGATTGATCATTCAAGTTTGGTAGTTTTGTTATTACCTTTATTTGCTGATCGTGGTTTGGTAGTTGTGAGTTGTTTGTTTTGTTCTGATGAATTTGGGTCAAATGATTTTCTCTTTTTTTTGGAATAACAATATTTGACTGCGTAGTTGGTATTTGTTTTTTTTTGGATTAACAATATTTGACTGCGTAGTTGGTATTTGTTTTTTTTTTTTTTGATTAACAATATTTGACTGCGTAGTTGGTACACCTTTGGTACACCTTTGGAACATCTTTGGTACACCTTTGGTACATTTTTGCTTCTTGCAATCAGTAACATCAACTCAATTAAAAACATGAGTGAACACATAAAATTTGCTACCAACCTATTTATAAAAAATGTTTAATTGAAGTGATAAATATGTTTTTGCAAAAATACTTTGATTTTTTAAATTGTTGCTTTTTTTATGCTGGTTGTGTCGTGTACACCTATTCCACTTCTCGTTATTGTCTATTTGATTTTTAATTCAATAATTATAACACAAAATATTCTTTTTCCAGGTATATGAAACATTTGACTAAAAAACATAAGTACATGAAATTTTCTATAACAACAAATCATCATTAATTCCAGCTCCACATTAAGTGATGTTAATACATCTTGGCAGAGCGTCACATTTGAAACAGAAATTGCTAACACAGGGTTATGTTGCTCCTCGGTTGCTGTCTTTACTCAAGAAATTTTAAGGTAGACACCATATACTCGTAGATAGATATAGGATTTCTATCTCTCAGATGAGTGCAGATGTTGGTTTGTCATAGGGTTTTGTTTTGTCTTCCTTTACCAGATTTGACACACTGAATTGGAAATTAGCAACATGACAGATGTGCTATAACAGATAGGAACCACTTACTATTCAGGAGCACCCAAGTTCACACTTGTTACGACTTGAGTTCGCTTTGTTGATTTCTGTTCGGTTGATTTTGTGTTTCCTTGTGCTGTTCTTGTTCATGTTTACCGGTTTTGTCGTTGCCCTTTCAGGCTTTTGGTGCATTTGCTTCTCTCATGTGTTTTGATATTTGCTCTGGAAAAGGTCCAACATCATAGATCTTGCCTCTGATGTGCTTTGGTATATATTGTGGTACTGGTCGAGCATCAAGACTTTCTATTATAGTTCTTACCTCTGATGTGTTTTGGTATATATTGTGGTACTGGTCGAGCATCAAGACTTTCTATTATAGTTCTTACCTCTGATGTGTTTTAGTATATGTTGTGGTACTGGCCGAGCCTCTAGACTTTCAATTCTTGCTTTTTGATCTTTCAATTCTTTCCTAAATTGTAGGATATCAACCACCATTTGACTTCTGATATCTTGGTCCAATCTTTTGTGTTCTAAGTCATTAACCTCGGTAGTTAAGGAGCCTCCACTTAATCTCTGAATTGCCTGCATTAATAAAGTACATTTTTTTTTACATTTTTACATTTTTTACAAATGTTAAAGTGCTGTATTATTTTTAAACAAGAGAGCTGTTTTCAATTTATTATGTTTCCTTGTTTGCATTATTAGGATTTATTTAATATTAATATATATTTGATTTTTTTTTTAAATACATGTATTTATAGATATATTCTTTAATCAACTAAATTAAAAGTTCAAAATATAATAGTACTTAGGGTATTAAAAGAACTATTTTATTTAGAACTTACAAACATCATTTCCGTATAAAAAGTACTCAACATTTACACATTTTCTTTATTAGGTAAAGTACTCTGTTTAAGGTGTGATTTAAATTTGAATGTATTTAATAGGGAATTCTAACTGTATTTCATGTGAGGTTTTGTTAAGACATTTTTAGTTGATACTAGCATGACTGGTGTTTGTGGAATTTTCTGTTGTTTTGTTTTATTGCAATACATGTTCTTTTAGCAGAAAATGCTACACCTACATCAATGTGTATTTAATGGTAAAAGTTCATGTTAAACATACCTCAAACTTCCCTGCCTCTCGAAACTTGTAAACTGAACCCCAAAAGTAATAGGCTTCCAAAAATTGTAAGATTTCTAAGTGTTTCAAAACCTTGTTACCCTTTGTCTATTTAGTCCCAACTCAGTTCAGACTCAAGGCTTACTACTTATCTTATAAGTTTTTTAGTGAGTACATCATATAATACTTAATGTATATTGTCATAGGCAAGGCCTTGGATACCCATTTCATTAGCATTTTCAAGTTATCAAAACTTGAGACCTTCAAATTTTACAAAAAAAAAACATGAACAGGCATCTTTATTACGTTATAATATGTGTGAAAGTTTCATGATAGTCTACCAAGGCACAATCAAGGTATATTGATATGAAATGACCAACAGACATACAGATTAAATAGAGAAATGTACTCTCTAATGTTTTGCAAAAGGCAGGAAACAGTTAGACAAATTTATCATAAAGTTACTTGCCTGACTTAACTCAGTCCACTTCATTTGGTAATCACTATCAGTTATTATAAAGCTACTTGCATGACTTAACTAAGTCCACTTTATTTGGTAATCACTATCAATTATTATAAAGCTACTTGCCTGACTTAACCCTGTCCACTTCATTCGGTAATCACTATCAGTTATTATAAAGCTACTTGCCTGACTTCACTCAGTCCACTTTATTTGGTAATCACTATCAATTATTATAAAGTTACTTGCCTGACTTAACCCTGTCCACTTCATTTGGTAATCACTATCAGTTGTTATAAAGCTACTTGCCTGACTTCACTCAGTCCACTTTATTTGGTAATCACTATCAGTTGTTATAAAGCTACTTGCCTGACTTAACTCAGTCCACTTCATTTGGTAATCACTATCAGTTATAATAAATCTACTTGCCCGACTTAACTCAGTCCACTTTATTTGGTAATCACTATCAGTTGTTATAAAGCTACTTGCCTGACTTAACTCAGTCCACTTCATTTGGTAATCACTATCAGTTATAATAAATCTACTTGCCCGACTTAACTCAGTCAACTTTATTTGGTAATCACTATCAGTTATTATAAACCTACTTGCCCGACTTAACTCAGTCCACTTCATTTGGTAATCACTATCAGTTATTATAAAGCTACTTGCCTGACTTAACTCAGCCCACTTCATTTGGAAATCACTATCAGTTGTTATAAAGCTACTTGCCTGACTTAACTCAGCCCACTTCATTTGGAAATCACTATCGGTTAGCAAACACTGCTCACTGTGTGCCAAAAAATTTCGGAACTTTCTGACTCGCTCCACATCATCTGTCTCTGATACATCACTGGTGAGTGGTTCTTTACCCCATCCTTGAGCTGGTGCTGGGACTGGTAATGTATTTCTTATCAGTTTATACAGCAAGGAAAAGTCAAAATTTGTTGACTGTGGTAAACGTGGTACATCTACAATACAAAATTAATTCAATAAAAATGATAAAGTGTCGTGAATATCTGATATCAGGAATATGTCCAAAAGACATTATGCTCTGTCTAACAACACCTTACTTGTTCAACCACTATTGAACCATATACATGTATTTGATGACAGTAGTATGATTTAATGATGACTTTCATATGCTGTATACTTTTATGATGATTTTTGTATGCTCATATTCTGGTGAACATGTGTAAACAGTTTCATGCTCATGTTCTAGTGTAAATGTGTAAACAGTTACATGCTGATATTCTCATGTATATGTGTAAACAGTTTCATGTTGATATTCTGGTGTATATGTGTTAACAGTTTCATGCTGATATTCTGGTGTATATATGTTAACAGTTTCATGTTGATATTCTGGTGTATATGTGTAAACAGTTTCATGCTGATATTCTGGTGTATATGTGTAAACAGTTTCATGTTGATATTCTGGTGTATATGTGTAAACAGTTTCATGTTGATATTCTGGTGTATATGTGTAAACAGTTTCATTGTTGATATTCTGGTGTATATGTGTAAACAGTTTCATGCTGATATTCTGGTGTATATATGTTAACAGTTTCATGTTGATATTCTCGTGTATATGTGTAAACAGTTTCAAGCTGATATTCTGGTGTATATATGTTAACAGTTTCATGTTGATATTCTCGTGTATATGTGTAAACAGATTCATTGTTGATATTCTGGTGTATATGTGTAAACAGTTTCATGTTGATATTCTGGTGTATATGTGTAAACAGTTTCATGTTGATATTCTGGTGTATATGTGTAAACAGTTTCATGTTGATATTATGGTGTATATGTGTAAACAGTTTCATGTTGATATTCTGGTGTATATGTGTAAACAGATTCATTGTTGATATTCGGGTGTATATATGATAACAGTTTCATGTTGATATTCTAGTGTATATGTGTAAACAGATTCATTGTTGATATTCTGGTGTATATGTGTAAACAGTTTCATGTTGATATTCTGGTGTATATGTGTAAACAGTTTCATGTTGATATTATGGTGTACATGTGTAAACAATTTCATGTTGATATTCTGGTGTATATGTGTAAACAGATTCATTGTTGATATTCGGGTGTATATATGATAACAGTTTCATGTTGATATTCTGCTGTATATGTGTAAACAGTGTTAGTTGATATTCGGGTGTATATGTGTAAACAGATTCATTGTTGATATTCTGCTGTATATGTGTAAACAGATTCATTGTTGATATTCTGGTGTATATGCGTAAACAGATTCATGCTGATATTCTGGTGTATATGTGTAAACAAATTCATGCTGATATTCTGGTGTATATGTGTAAACAGTTTCATGTTGATATTATGGTGTATATATGATAACAGTTTCATGCTGTTACTATGGTGTATATGTGTAAACACTTTCTCATGCTGATATTCTGGTGAATATGTGTGTAAACAGATTCATGCTGATATTCTGGTGTATATGTGTAAACAGATTCATTGTTGATATTCTGGTGTATATGTGTAAACAGTTTCATGTTGATATTCTGGTGTATATGTGTAAACAGTTTCATGTTGATATTCTGGTGTATATGTGTGAAAAGTTTCATGTTGATATTCTGGTGTATATGTGTGAAAAGTTTCATGTTGATATTCTGGTGTATATATGTAAACAGTTTCAGGTTGATATTCTGGTGTATATGTGTAAACAGTGTTATGTTGATATTCGGGTGTATATATGTAAACAGTTTCATGTTGATATTATGGTCTATATGTGTAAACAGTTTCATGTTGATATTCTGGTGTATATGTGTAAACAGTTTCATGTTGATATTATGGTGTATATGTGTAAACAGTTTCATGTTGATATTCTGGTGTATATGTGTAAACAGATTCATTGTTGATATTCTGGTGAATATGTGTGTAAACAGATTCATGCTGATATTCTGGTGTATATGTGTAAACAGATTCATGTTGATATTCTGGTGTATATATGTGTAAACAGTTTCATGTTGATATTCTAGTGTATATGTGTAAACAGATTCATTGTTAATATTCTGGTGTATATGTGTAAACAGTTTCATGTTAATATTCTGGTGTATATGTGTAAACAGTTTCATGTTGATATTCTGGTGCATATGTGTAAACAGTTTCATGTCGATATTATGGTGTATATATGATAACAGTTTCATGCTGTTACTATGGTGTATATATGATAACAGTTTCATGTTGATATTCTGGTGTATATGTGTAAACACTTTCTCATGCTGATATTCTGGTGAATATGTGTGTAAACAGATTCATGCTGATATTCTGGTGTATATGTGTAAACAGATTCATGTTGATATTCGGGTGTATATATGATAACAGTTTCATGTTGATATTCTAGTGTATATGTGTAAACAGATTCATTGTTAATATTCTGGTGTATATGTGTAAACAGTTTCATGTTAATATTCTGGTGTATATGTGTAAACAGTTTCATGTTGATATTCTGGTGCATATGTGTAAACAGTTTCATGTTGATATTATGGTGTATATATGATAACAGTTTCATGTTGTTACTATGGTGTATATGTGTAAACACTTTCTCATGCTGATATTCTGGTGAATATGTGTGTAAACAGATTCATGCTGATATTCTGGTGTATATGTGTGAAAAGTTTCATGTTGATATTCTGGTGTATATATGTAAACAGTTTCAGGTTGATATTCTGGTGTATATGTGTAAACAGTTTCATGTTGATATTCTGGTGTATATGTGTGAAAAGTTTCATGTTGATATTCTGGTGTATATGTGTGAAAAGTTTCATGTTGATATTCTGGTGTATATATGTAAACAGTTTCAGGTTGATATTCTGGTGTATATGTGTAAACAGTTTCATGTTGATATTCTGGTGTATATGTGTTAACAGTTTCATGTTGATATTCTAGTGTATATGTGTAAACAGATTCATGTTGATATTCTGGTGTATATGTGTAAACAGTTTCATGTTGATATTCTGGTGTATATGTGTGAAAAGTTTCATGCTGATATTCTGGTGTATATATGTAAACAGTTTCATGTTGATATTCTGGTGTATATGTGTAAACAGTTTCATGTTGATATTCTGGTGTATATGTGTGAAAAGTTTCATGTTGATATTCGGGTGTATATATGTAAACAGATTCATGTTGATATTCTGGTGCATATGTGTAAACAGTTTCATGTTGATATTATGGTGTATATGTGTGAAAAGTTTCATGTTGATATTCTGGTGTATATGTGTAAACAGTTTCATGCTGATATTCTGGTGTATATGTGTAAACAGATTCATGTTGATATTCTGGTGTATATGTGTGAAAAGTTTCATGTTGATATTCTGGTGTATATGTGTAAACAGTTTCATGTTGATATTCTGGTGAATATGTGTGTAAACAATTTCACATTGATAATCTGGTGTATATGTGTTAACAGTTTCATGTTGATATTATGGTGTACATATGTAAACAGTTTCATGTTGATATTCTGGTGTATATGTGTAAACAGATTCATTGTTGATATTCGGGTGTATATATGATAACAGTTTCATGTTGATATTCTGGTGTATATGTGTAAACAGTGTTATGTTGATATTCTGGTATATATGTGTAAACAGTTTCTCATGCTGATATTCTGATGTATATGTGTAAACAGTTTCATGCTCATATTCTGGTGCATATGTGTAAACAGTTTCATGTTGATATTCTGGTGTATATGTGTAAACAGTTTCATGTTGATATTCTGGTGTATATGTGTAAACAGTTTCTCATGCTGATATTCTGGTGTATATGTGTAAACAGATTCATGTTGATATTCTGGTGTATATGTGTAAACAGTTTCATGTTGATATTATGGTGTATATGTGTGAAAAGTTTCATGTTGATATTCTGGTGTATATGTGTAAACAGTTTCATGTTGATATTCTGGTGTATATGTGTAAACAGTTTCTCATGCTGATATTCTGGTGTATATGTGTAAACAGATTCATGCTGATATTCTGGTGTATATGTGTAAACAGTTTCATGTTGATATTATGGTGTATATGTGTGAAAAGTTTCATGTTGATATTCTGGTGTATATGTGTAAACAGTTTCATGTTGATATTCTGGTGTATATATGATAACAGTTTCATGCTGATATTCTGGTGTATATGTGTAAACAGATTCATGTTGATATTATGGTGTATATATGATAACAGTTTCATGCTGTTACTATGGTGTATATGTGTGAAAAGTTTCATGTTGATATTCTGGTGTATATATGTAAACAGTTTCAGGTTGATATTCTGGTGTATATGTGTAAACAGTTTCATGTTGATATTCTGGTGTATATGTGTAAACAGTTTCATGTTGATATTCTGGTGTATATGTGTGAAAAGTTTCATGTTGATATTCTGGTGTATATGTGTAAACAGTTTCATGTTGATATTCTGGTGAATATGTGTGTAAACAATTTCACATTGATATTCTGGTGTATATGTGTTAACAGTTTCATGTTGATATTCTGGTGTATATATGATAACAGTTTCATGTTGATATTCTGGTGTATATGTGTAAACAGTTTCATGCTGATATTCTGATGTATATGTGTAAACAGTTTCATGCTCATATTCTGGTGCATATGTGTAAACAGTTTCATGTTGATATTCTGGTGTTTATGTGTGTAAACAGTTTCATGTTGATATTCTGGTGTATATGTGTAAACAGTTTCATGTTGATATTCTGGTGTATATGTGTAAACAGTTTCATGTTGATATTCTGGTGTATATGTGTAAACAGTTTCATGTTGATATTCTGGTGTATATGTGTAAACAGATTCATTGTTGATATTCGGGTGTATATGTGTAAACAGTTTCATGCTGATATTCTGGTGTATATGTGTAAACAGATTCATTGTTGATATTCGGGTGTATATGTGTTAACAGTTTCATGTTGATATTCTAGTGTATATGTGTAAACAGATTCATTGTTGATATTCTGGTGTATATATGTAAACAGTTTCAGGTTGATATTCTGGTGTATATGTGTAAACAGTGTTATGTTGATATTCGGGTGTATATATGTAAACAGTTTCATGTTGATATTCTGGTGTATATGTGTAAACAGTTTCATGTTGATATTCTGGTGTTTATGTGTGTAAACAGTTTCATGTTGATATTCTGGTGAATATGTGTGTAAACAATTTCACATTGATATTCTGGTGTATATGTGTAAACAGTGTTATGTTGATATTCGGGTGTATATATGTAAACAGTTTCATGTTGATATTATGGTGTATATGTGTAAACTGTTTCATGTTGATATTCTGGTGTATATGTGTAAACAGTTTCATGTTGATATAATGGTGTATATGTGTAAACAGTTTCATGTTGATATTCTGGTGTATATGTGTAAACAGATTCATTGTTGATATTCTGGTGAATATGTGTGTAAACAGATTCATGCTGATATTCTGGTGTATATGTGTAAACAGATTCATGTTGATATTCTGGTGTATATATGATAACAGTTTCATGTTGATATTCTAGTGTATATGTGTAAACAGATTCATTGTTAATATTCTGGTGTATATGTGTAAACAGTTTCATGTTAATATTCTGGTGTATATGTGTAAACAGTTTCATGTTGATATTCTGGTGCATATGTGTAAACAGTTTCATGTTGATATTATGGTGTATATATGATAACAGTTTCATGCTGTTACTATGGTGTATATATGATAACAGTTTCATGTTGATATTCTGGTGTATATGTGTAAACACTTTCTCATGCTGATATTCTGGTGAATATGTGTGTAAACAGATTCATGCTGATATTCTGGTGTATATGTGTAAACAGATTCATGTTGATATTCGGGTGTATATATGATAACAGTTTCATGTTGATATTCTAGTGTATATGTGTAAACAGATTCATTGTTAATATTCTGGTGTATATGTGTAAACAGTTTCATGTTAATATTCTGGTGTATATGTGTAAACAGTTTCATGTTGATATTCTGGTGCATATGTGTAAACAGTTTCATGTTGATATTATGGTGTATATATGATAACAGTTTCATGCTGTTACTATGGTGTATATGTGTAAACACTTTCTCATGCTGATATTCTGGTGAATATGTGTGTAAACAGATTCATGCTGATATTCTGGTGTATATGTGTGAAAAGTTTCATGTTGATATTCTGGTGTATATATGTAAACAGTTTCAGGTTGATATTCTGGTGTATATGTGTAAACAGTTTCATGTTGATATTCTGGTGTATATGTGTGAAAAGTTTCATGTTGATATTCTGGTGTATATGTGTGAAAAGTTTCATGTTGATATTCTGGTGTATATATGTAAACAGTTTCAGGTTGATATTCTGGTGTATATGTGTAAACAGTTTCATGTTGATATTCTGGTGTATATGTGTTAACAGTTTCATGTTGATATTCTAGTGTATATGTGTTAACAGATTCATGTTGATATTCTGGTGTATATGTGTAAACAGTTTCATGTTGATATTCTGGTGTATATGTGTGAAAAGTTTCATGCTGATATTCTGGTGTATATATGTAAACAGTTTCATGTTGATATTCTGGTGTATATGTGTAAACAGTTTCATGTTGATATTCTGGTGTATATGTGTGAAAAGTTTCATGTTGATATTCGGGTGTATATATGTAAACAGATTCATGTTGATATTCTGGTGCATATGTGTAAACAGTTTCATGTTGATATTATGGTGTATATGTGTGAAAAGTTTCATGTTGATATTCTGGTGTATATGTGTAAACAGTTTCATGCTGATATTCTGGTGTATATGTGTAAACAGATTCATGTTGATATTCTGGTGTATATGTGTGAAAAGTTTCATGTTGATATTCTGGTGTATATGTGTAAACAGATTCATGTTGATATTCTGGTGTTTATGTGTGTAAACAGTTTCATGTTGATATTCTGGTGAATATGTGTGTAAACAATTTCACATTGATATTCTGGTGTATATGTGTAAACAGTTTCATGTTGATATTCTGGTGAATATGTGTGTAAACAATTTCACATTGATATTCACGTGTATATGTGTGAAAAGTTTCATGTTGATATTCTGGTGTATATGTGTGAAAAGTTTCATGTTGATATTCTGGTGTATATATGTAAACAGATTCATGTTGATATTCTGGTGTATATGTGTAAACAGTTTCATGTTGATCTTCTGGTGTATATGTGTGAAAAGTTTCATGCTGATATTCTGGTGTATATATGTAAACAGTTTCATGTTGATATTCTGGTGTATATGTGTAAACAGTTTCATGTTGATATTCTGGTGTATATGTGTGAAAAGTTTCATGTTGATATTCGGGTGTATATATGTAAACAGATTCATGTTGATATTCTGGTGCACATGTGTAAACAGTTTCATGTTGATATTATGGTGTATATGTGTGAAAAGTTTTATGTTGATATTCTGGTGTATATGTGTAAACAGTTTCATGCTGATATTCTGGTGTATATGTGTAAACAGATTCATGTTGATATTCTGGTGTATATGTGTGAAAAGTTTCATGTTGATATTCTGGTGTATATGTGTAAACAGATTCATGTTGATATTCTGGTGTTTATGTGTGTAAACAGTTTCATGTTGATATTCTGGTGAATATGTGTGTAAACAATTTCACATTGATATTCTGGTGTATATGTGTGAACAGTTTCATGTTGATATTCTGGTGAATATGTGTGTAAACAATTTCACATTGATATTCTGGTGTATATGTGTTAACAGTTTCATGTTGATATTATGGTGTACATGTGTAAACAGTTTCATGTTGATATTCTGGTGTATATGTGTAAACAGATTCATTGTTGATATTCAGGTGTATATATGATAACAGTTTCATGTTGATATTCTGGTGTATATGTGTAAACAGTGTTATGTTGATATTCTGGTGTATATGTGTAAACAGTTTCTCATGCTGATATTCTGATGTATATGTGTAAACAGTTTCATGCTCATATTCTGGTGCATATGTGTAAACAGTTTCATGTTGATATTCTGGTGTATATGTGTAAACAGTTTCATGTTGATATTCTGGTGTATATGTGTAAACAGTTTCTCATGCTGATATTCTGGTGTATATGTGTAAACAGATTCATGCTAATATTCTGGTGTATATGTGTAAACAGTTTCATGTTGATATTATGGTGTATATGTGTGAAAAGTTTCATGTTGATATTCTGGTGTATATGTGTAAACAGTTTCATGTTGATATTCTGGTGTATATGTGTAAACAGTTTCTCATGCTGATTTTCTGGTGTATATGTGTAAACAGATTCATGCTGATATTCTGGTGTATATGTGTAAACAGTTTCATGTTGATATTATGGTGTATATGTGTGAAAAGTTTCATGTTGATATTCTGGTGTATATGTGTAAACAGTTTCATGTTGATATTCTGGTGTATATATGATAACAGTTTCATGCTGATATTCTGGTGTATATGTGTAAACAGATTCATGTTGATATTATGGTGTATATATGATAACAGTTTCATGCTGTTACTATGGTGTATATGTGTGAAAAGTTTCATGTTGATATTCTGGTGTATATATGTAAACAGTTTCAGGTTGATATTCTGGTGTATATGTGTAAACAGTTTCATGTTGATATTCTGGTGTATATGTGTAAACAGTTTCATGTTGATATTCTGGTGTATATGTGTGAAAAGTTTCATGTTGATATTTTGGTGTATATGTGTAAACAGTTTCATGTTGATATTCTGGTGAATATGTGTGTAAACAATTTCACATTGATATTCTGGTGTATATGTGTTAACAGTTTCATGTTGATATTCTGGTGTATATATGATAACAGTTTCATGTTGATATTCTGGTGTATATGTGTAAACAGTTTCATGCTGATATTCTGATGTATATGTGTAAACAGTTTCATGCTCATATTCTGGTGCATATGTGTAAACAGTTTCATGTTGATATTCTGGTGTTTATGTGTGTAAACAGTTTCATGTTGATATTCTGGTGTATATGTGTAAACAGTTTCATGTTGATATTCTGGTGTATATGTGTAAATAGTTTCATGTTGATATTCTGGTGTATATGTGTAAACAGATTCATTGTTGATATTCGGGTGTATATGTGTAAACAGTTTCATGCTGATATTCTGGTGTATATGTGTAAACAGATTCATTGTTGATATTCGGGTGTATATGTGTTAACAGTTTCATGTTGATATTCTAGTGTATATGTGTAAACAGATTCATTGTTGATATTCTGGTGTATATGTGTAAACAGTTTCATGTTGATATTCTGATGTATATGTGTAAACAGTTTCATGCTGATATTCTGGTGAATATGTGTGTAAACAATTTCACATTGATATTCTGGTGTATATGTGTAAACAGTTTCATGTTGATATTCTGGTGTATATGTGTGAAAAGTTTCATGTTGATATTCTGGTGTATATGTGTAAACAGTTTCATGTTGATATTCTGGTGTTTATGTGTGTAAACAGTTTCATGTTGATATTCTGGTGTATATGTGTGAAAAGTTTCATGTTGATATTCTGGTGTATATGTGTAAACAGTTTCATGTTGATATTCTGGTGTATATGTGTGAAAAGTTTCATGTTGATATTCTGGTGTATATGTGTAAACAGTTTCATGTTGATATTCTGGTGTATATGTGTAAACAGTTTCATGTTGATATTCTGGTGTATATGTGTGAAAAGTTTCATGTTGATATTCTGGTGTATATGTGTAAACAGTTTCATGTTGATATTCTGGTGTTTATGTGTGTAAACAGTTTCATGTTGATATTCTGGTGAATATGTGTGTAAACAGATTCATGTTGATATTCTGGTGTTTATGTGTGTAAACAATTTCACATTGATATTCTGGTGTATATGTGTAAACAGTTTCATGTTGATATTCTGGTGTATATGTGTAAACAGTTTCATGTTGATATTCTGGTGTATACGTGCAAACAGTTTCATATTGATATGATACTTCTCTCATGGAAAAATAACTTAAACATTCATGTATAGATAAACTCAAGTATTACACCTCCAATTTTTATCAATCAGCCATGAAGTAAATGAGACAGGTGCAATTTTATGATGATTTTTTTCCTTGTTCATATCCTGATAAATGTGTGTATACAGTTTCATTATGGCACCACACTTCCTTCATTGTAAAGTAAGGATTAGCCCCAACCCTAATTCTAACCCTAATCCTAAGGACTGCGAGACACAACTGCAAAAAAGTTGTACCATGGACCTTGAATGCCCAATATGTATATTAAATTGGTTTGGACACATGAAGCCCGTGGTGGATTCACAATATCTTTTAACAAATACATTCTTTGGCGGACATTTAATGCAGTGTTTCTCCAATGATTTTTTTTTTCACAACTAGGTAAGAAGTGGACAACTTTGACAAAAATTCAAAAAATATAGTTTTAAAATCGAAAACTGAACTAAATATTGTTTTCTTTTAAGGTAAGCTCATAAATAGCCTAAATACTACCTGGAAAAAGGACATTTAGTTGTTGTTGGTAGCATCTCCATTTTCCTCTTAAATTACTCTCATAGGTTCTTAAATGATGATGAAGGTCAACTGGAGTAACCTTTCTATCAAAGAAACTACGGACAGAATCAGTGGCCAAGTTCTGACATAGAAGGTAAAAACGTAGAAAGTTGGTCTCCTCAGGTGATATTGGATCAAATGAACCTACAAAATGAAAATCAGATGGTATGACAGCATAACTGTTCAATGTATAATAACATGAAATTCCAAGTCAACATGACATTAATTACAGGTTACACTTCTGAGGAGCATATCATCTTTCATATATTGATTTACATCATTTAGTCTAATACTGAGATTATGTTGCTGTATTATTTTTATCAATATGACAATGTGATTTTTTAATCATCAATTATAGAGTATCATAGTATCTTTCACGACAATTGTATTAATTAGTTGCCAATCGCTTTGTTATTACTTTGTTTTGTTCTGATCTTACACTTTGTATATTGTACTTTTTTGTTGTATGTGGTTAATGTTCATCTGTTTTGCTTGACTTGTAATTATTTTACAATGGACTGAAATTATTGACTTTGACTTACAGACATTTGTTATAGTACCTGATGTGTCAGTTCCTACACTAGTGGTTTGGGAGCTACTGATGGCAACATTAGAGACTGCAGGTGGGGGACTGCTGGTGGCACCACTAGTGACTGCAGATGGAGGACTGCTGGTGGCAACACTAGAGACTGCAGGTGGGGGACTGCTGGTGGCAACACTAGTAACTACAGATGGAGGACTGCTGGTGGCACCACTAGTGACTGCAGATGGAGGACTGCTGGTGGCAACACTAGTGACTACAGATGGATGACTGCTGGTGGCAACACTAGTGGTTTGAGAGCTACTGATGGCAACATTAGAGACTGCAGGTTGGGGAGTGCTGGTGGCAACACTAGTGGCTGCAGGTAGGATACTGCTGGTGGCAACACTAGTGACTACAGATGGAGGACTGCTGGTGGCAACACTAGTGGTTTGGGAGCTACTGATGGCAACATTAGAGACTGCTGGTTGGGGAGTGCTGGTGGCAACACTAGTGACTACAGATGGAGGACTGCTGGTGGCAACACTAGTGGTTTGGGAGCTACTGATGGCAACATTAGAGACTGCAGGTGGGGGAGTGCTGGTGGCAACAATATTGGTTTGAGAGCTATTAATTGCAACACTAGTGCCTGCTTGTGTAGAACTGCTGGTGGCAACACTAGTGACTACAGGTGGAAAACTGCTGGTGGCAACACTAGTGGCTGCGGGTGGGGTACTGCTGGTGGCAACACTAGTGACTACAGGTGGGGTACTGCTGGTGGCAACACAAGTGGCTGCAGGTGGGGTACTGCTGGTGGCAACACTAGTGACTACAGGTGGGGTACTGCTGGTGGCAACACTAGTGGCTGCAGGTGGGGTACTGCTGGTGGCAACACTAGTGACTACAGGTGGGGTACTGCTGGTGGCAACACTAGTGACTACAGGTGGGGTACTGCTGGTGGCAACAATATTGGTTTGAGAGCTATTAATTGCAACACTAGTACCTGCTTGTGTAGAACTGCTGGTGGCAACACTAGTGACAACAGGTGGAAAACTGCTGGTGGCAACACTAGTGGCTGCGGGTGGGGTACTGCTGGTGGCAACACTAGTGACTACAGGTGGAAAACTGCTGGTGGCAACACTAGTGGCTGCGGGTGGGGTACTGCTGGTGGCAACACTAGTGACTACAGGTGGGGTACTGCTGGTGGCAACACTAGTGGCTGCGGGTGGGGTACTGCTGGTGGCAACACTAGTGACTACAGGTGGGGTACTGCTGGTGGCAACACTAGTGACTACAGGTGGGGTACTGCTGGTGGCAACAATAGTGGCTGAAGTTGGAAGAGTGCTGGAGGCAACACTTTGTCTAGTGAATACAGATGGAGATTTGCTGGTGGCAACACTAGTGGTGGCTGAAGTTGGAGGTGTGCTGATGGCAACACTTTTTATGCTGACAACAGGTGGACAACTGCTGGTGGCAACAGTAGTGACTTCATATTGAGACTTTTTCTTGCTTTCCTTAGCCGTCTTGGATTGAGACTTGCCCATGCCAGAACAGATAACAATCCAGTTGAAAATAGAGACCCTGGATACTTTTTTGTGTCAATGGACTGTGAGTGATAGAGTATCAGCTGCTTTTGTTGATTCTGTTTTCCTGCTGTTACATGTGTTATCCTAAAAATAGAAATAGCATATCATTTCAAGTATGAAATTTTAGCCAAACACTGTTTTCTGATCCTCTCTCTTGTTTTAATTTTAGCATTGTCAGGTGAGCTAAAAATGAGATCAGTGACCGGATTTTCTAATTTCATGAATGACCGTCATGTATATGTTCTTTTTTTAGCCATATGCATGGTGGCCATTTTTTTTTACGAATCAAAATACGAACAATAGTTTTGTACACATCACGCCACTAAACAACTGTACCAAGTTTGGTTGCAATTGGACTTATGGTGTAGGGGCCATAACTCCTATAAAGAGTCATCTGACATCTTACACCCAATGGAGACTTTTGTAGATTTCAATAAGCTGAAGGTTTAAGCAAGCAACAGCTTTCTGTATCTGCTATAGTATTTATTTTATAGGCCAATAAAAAGCTTCGCCGAATGCAGCATGATACGACTGCAACATGTTGAACCCTGTACATTTTAGGCCCAATATGGATAGTATATTGCTTTGGACACATGCAGCCCATGGTGGACTGACAAAGGATTTTAACACATGCTTCTCTGATGGACTTTCTATCCATGGGCTAAAAATATGAATTTTCAATTTTGTATTCTACTCTTGAACAATGTTGAAAAGAATAATGTTTGGAGAAAAATTAAAAATCGAACCAGAAATTTATTTTAAATTATGATAACGGCCCCTTAGGTAATGAGCGAAAAAAAGGTGGGGGTAGCAAAAAATTATTCTTAAATTTAGAATCGCTACTTGGCAAGGATGAACTTGTAAAAAAATTTTTTTAATCGGACCAGAAATTAAAAAGTTAGGATTTTGGCCCCTTTTTGTCCCTAATAACATACATGTAACAGTAAAAAAGGGGACACAAAAATATATCTGCTACATGAAAAAGGGGTGGGGTTGCAAAAAATATTCTTCACAAATTTGGATTCACTACTTGCCAAAAATAAACTTGCCAAAAAAAATTTCAAAAACAAACCAGAAATAAAAAAGTTTTGATTACAGCCCCTTTTGGCCCCTAATTACAAAACAAGTGAAAAAGGGGATGGTAACAAAAATTAATTCTCAAATTTGGATTCACTATCTAACAAGAATAAACTTGCAAAAAAAATTTCAAAATCGGACCACAAATAAACAAGAACAGATTCCAGGTCCCCCGCCCGTTGAACGTTATATTGTTGAAGGGGCATACTGACCTGAAAATCACTTACACCTTAGGGGACCCCTATAGGAGTCTGCATACAAAATTTCAGAACCCTAGGATTAGTAGTTACTGAGAAAAGTGTTACGAAAAATTTACCATTGAGCCTATGGGAGAAAAAATGACTAAGTCGTTAAACAGGAAGTAGATGTCAGACTGACCTGAAAATCACTTACACCTTAGGGGACCCCTATAGGAGTCTGCATACAAAATTTCAGAACCCTAGGATTAGTAGTTACTGAGAAAAGTGTTACGAAAAATTTACCATTGAGCCTATGGGAGAAAAAATGACTAAGTCGTTAAACAGGAAGTAGATGTCAGACTGACCTGAAAATCACTTACACCTTAGGAGACCCCTATAGGAGTCTGCATACAAAATTTCATAACCCTAGGATTAGTAGTTACTGAGAAAAGTGTTACGAAAAATTTACCATTGAGCCTATGGGAGAAAAAATGACTAAGTCGTTAAACAGGAAGTAGATGTCAGACTGACCTGAAAATCACTTACACCTTAGGGGACCCCTATAGGAGTCTGCATACAAAATTTCAGAACCCTAGGATAAGTAGTTACTGAGAAAAGTGTTACGAAAAAATTACCATTGAGCCTATGGGAGAAAAAATGACTAAGTCGTTAAACAGGAAGTAGATGTCAGACTGACCTGAAAATCACTTACACCTTAGGGGACCCCTATAGGAGTCTGCATACAAAATTTCAGAACCCTAGGATTAGTAGTTACTGAGAAAAGTGTTACGGAAAAAAGTGTGACGGACGCACGGACGGACGGACGCACGGACGGACGGACACCGGCATTTCCAAGTCCCCGCTCCGCGTTGCGGCGGGGGACAAAAAGTTTTGATTACGGCACCTTTTGGCCCCTAATTACAAAACAAGTGAAAAAGGGGATGGTCACAAAAATTAATTCTTAATTTTGTATTTGCTATTTGACAAGAACAAACATGCAGAAAAAAATTTCAAAATCGGACTACAAATAAAAAAATTATTATTTTGGCCCCTTTTGGTCCCTAATTACACAATGGTAAAAAGGGGGTGCAAAAATTCATCAGGTTCATTCTTTTATTGTAAGAAACATTCTTGACTTTCACAGCAATAAGCCGACTAGGACCAAAGTTATGGTGGAAACAAATAAAATATTTGATTTTTTTGCCCCTTTTGGGTCCTTAATTTCGAAACAAAAAAAGGGAGGACCCCAAAATCAATCCCATTCATCCTTGTATGGTAAGAAACATCACTGTCAAATTTCATAGCAATCGGATAGCTAGAACTAAAGTTATTGTGGAAACAAACTAGAGGCTCCCAGGAGCCTGAATCGCTCACCTGATCTCTAATGTCAAAGTTTGAATAATAGTAGAGTAGACGGCACCTTGATTTTAAAAATTTAATGTCCCCACCGAACATACTCGCATATTATATATCGTTGGAAAGAGCAGGACCTGAGCTATTGAAATATGCTTGTCGTAAGAATCAGAGCTGGTCGAGTTTTCAGAAATTCAAGGTCAAAGGTCAATAGGCGAAAACAACTAAAAGAACAACCGTAAAAGTGTTTTTCATTTCCGTATTTATTTGTGGTCAAAATTGAAACAACTGATCGGAAATATATGATATAATGTCTAAACAAATATTTTAATTGAAAAAGTTTCGATTGTACTACCGTTTATCATTAATAATTTAATAAATTTACATGAAGGTCGAATTTCCCCCCTTTTTGTAGAAGAATTTTCTGCGCTATTATTTTTTAATTCAAATATAATTTTCTGTTTTTGTTTCAAGTTTGTCTTACAGTAAACATACCAAATATGTTTTCTAAAATGTTATTTGGCCATGTAATCATTAAAAACTGTGTTTAAGAGATCCTTAAAAAGGGGGTATATTATGAACAATAGAGTAAAACAAACCTTCTAAACTAAGTTGACACATTGTGAAAGGTTCTAATGCTTTTTACCATTTATCTCAATACATTTAGGGCAAGTAAGGTTTATAGGCCTACTTTATTCGTTTTTTAGGACTTCAAGCCTTATAATGTAATCGTTCACACTCCTGTCCAAAATACCAGGGGCGCCAATATAGAATGACTGATAATACCTACAGAACTTTATAGAATTTGATTAAAGTTACACATAATATTTTGAATATTACACCATTGATTGTTGAATACGAAAATTTTTAATTCGAGTCTAATTAGGCGTTTACTCGCGTGAAAACAGGGACTTTGCATATTTGAACGAAGGTGTACCTTTCTTGTAACCGCTATTGCTTCTATATTATTGCAAAAATCTCGCTGAAAATTTCACACAAATGTGGTCGCATGTTGTTATTTTTGTTTTTACCTATAAGATTTTGATAAGAATTATAAAAGGGGACGTTAATAAGCGAAACAAGTGTTTTGTCATCCATACACAGAATGTGTTATTTTACTCATATCGCCAATTTTTTCCTTTGAACCATCTTTGTTTTTTTTCGAAATTCGGGTAGTTTCTTTTCCTCAATGTGTAATTGTAATAATTATGCTTTAGATTGTATCTAGAAAATCTTTGTGGTTTTAAACTGACTAAAACTTAACAAGCCACCCAAGGACCGTACAGTTCTAATCCAGCACGGAATCGCCATCTGTGCTAAAAAATTCATAAAACTTGGGCAAAAGTATTGTTACATATTGTAGTTCAACATATCTATTTACCTTATTCATTGAATGAAAAATAAGGATTCGCCATAGTAAAGTAAGGAAATTTGTAGGCTAAGGTGAGGGGGGTACCCTACTCTTAGCCTCAACAACTCCTTTATAACTGCTTCAAGTTTCACAAAACTTTACAGAATCTTTCTCACATAATGATACTTCCATTTTAAAACTTTATTTTGTATAAAACCTGCTAAAAAGTGTTTGTAGTTCGGTAATATATCGTATTTTTTATTTCTGGTCATGAAGAAAACCCAGATAATTTTCGCTTTATCTCATTAACGACTATTACAAATATGATAATTTTTTGACAAAATCTTGGTAAATTATTTTGATTCACAGATTATGATTATTTTTTTGTTCAATCTCGAATTGAGCGATTCTTACAACAAATCATTCAAGAATGGCTTTTGGAAACAAGGGCACTAATTGCAATTGTCCTGATAAACGTTAACTAATGCTTGAACATTAACGAAATGTCTAATAATTTTTTTATTTTATATAGTGTCATAATTCCCTTTGTGATCACATGATGTTCAGTAAAACATGGAATAGCCATTTTTTAACTAGAAGTACAAGTCTGTTATTCACAACTTTTTATTTTTTTTTCTTGAAACTTAATGAAACTTTCGCAAAATCTTTTTAACAAATTGTCTTTATGTATCTGATGTTAAACAAGAACTGCGAGAAAGCTCACTGATGATTCCCCCGCTTCATAATGGAATCTATATGTAGAAAAAAAATAAAGTTCGATTATCTCGCTTGACTGATATCCAAAATCAAAAACAAGTTTCATCGGTGGTTAAGTTCGATCAAAAACCATTGGCCAGTAACGAAGAAATTGTACTAAAAAGATTTATTTAAAAAAATATCTTCTTTGAAAGATACCACAGTGCAATTTTTAACACTATACCTCAAAATCCAAAAGGTGCTTAAGAAGAAATTGTGCTTAAAAGAAAGGTGCACATAGTCCGACAGACAGAATGGTCATTATCCTAAATTCTTCATTTTTTTGCAATTCAATTTGGATTTTTATAGTCGTGACTATAACGGAATACTCCTCTGCAGTGACTGTGTTCCATGGGTCATCGAGCCCATGACACAACACCGCCAGTGTAAGCTGCTCGAGCGAACACGGTACGAAAACCATCGTTTTTACTGGAACAGTGCCCGTCTTGCACCACGCGGAAGTACTGGTCGGAATTTGCAAGATTTTTTTTGTCTTTAACTCTCAAACTATATACTTTTTGAATATTATTCGCTCCTCTTTAAACCTGAAAATATAAAGGTGTATTTCTCAAATCTTCAAAACCATTAAACATAGCATCTGAGCTTTATAGAGAAAAAAAAGTACATGAGTGAAATACCTAAAAAAGAAACGTACACTTCAAAACCAATTAAAAATAGCATTAAGAAGGGTATTTTTACCAACAGTGCGCATTATGATTGTCGGCTCTTCTGATACAGCTTGAAAAATAATGCATTTGTCCCAATCGTGTGAATAACACCCCCTTTTTGAGCTTGATGGCCCAATTCTAACAGGACTACTAACTGAATTCATTGATTACGGTGCTTTTGACCTTTGAAATATGAAGACACAAGAAAACGAGGAAATTCGAATGGAAATCAACACAATAACAAATTAACAAATCAAAACCACACAAAAAACACAAAAAATATCGTTATTTGAAACAAAACTTGCATTTTAGAAATACACGATTTGCATTTAACTAGAGTGTAAAAGACGAATCAAACACGGAATTTAGGTTTCCGGACCACAATTGACAAATTTAAAATAATAGTTTTTCCTCGTTAAAATCAAAACTATTCGTCCTATTGCTATAAAAATTTGGGAACAATTAGTTTGTAGATGTGTCAATACGCCATATAAGTTTCGATAATGATGCTTAAAGAGTTTTAAAATGGTTAGTTAAAATCGCCTTGATTTTGCTAATATTTTAGACGTTTTTCAAATCGTAATTTGAATACAAAGATGCATCCTCTAAGTAAACCTACTAAATTGGTAGTCAAGAAATGTCTATTTTGTAGGTAATTAATGCAAAATCAACGTGAAAATCTTTTTATCTGCTTTGAATATGATGTTTTATAGTCATACTATGAGACAGTTGATCGAGGGTACCCCTATTTAACGTAATATTTAGAAAAACTCGACCATACGAACTTCTTACGACAAGTAAAAAATCAAACTAGAAGCGTGTACCTTTCATTTAAGCCCAAAATCAGCAGTATGTTCTTTCGGGACATTAAACTTTTAAATAAAGCGTCTTTTTTGCATTCCGTCTACTCTACTATAAATTTCACAAACTTTCAAGTATACAAAGTTGCAAAACAATCCTTTCAGTGGTTTCAGAGAAGATTTTTGGAAATCAGTTTAACATGTTTAAATTAAAAGAAAAATAAAGAAGGAATGTGTCCATGGGACACAGATGCCCCCGCTAGGCCCCAAACAGGAAGTTGATGTCTGACAGACCTGAAAGTCGCTAAGGACACACAGTTTGTGATAATGAACCATCCTACCAAGTTTCAAATCATTCTCATGTACGGTTCCTGAGAAAAGCTTGACGGAAATTTTCAAAGTCATGTTCACACATTTTCACATCAGCCTAAGTCCCAAACAGGAAGTAGATGTCCAACAGGTCTGAAAATTGCTTAGGACGTATAGTTTGTCATACTAAACCATCCTACCAAGTTTGAAGTTATTCTCATGTACAGTTCCTGAGAAAAGCTTGACGAAAATTTTCATAGTCATGGTTACATATTTTCACATTCGTCTAAGTCCCAAACAGGAAGTAGATGTCCAACAGGTCTGCAAATTGCTTAGGACATACAGTTTGTCCTACTGAACAATCCTACCAAGTTTCAAATCATTCTCATTTACGGTTCCTGAGAAAAGCTTGACGGAAATTTCGTACGGACGGATGTACGTACGGACGGACATGAGTAAAACTTAATGCCCCCCCGACATGTCGTCGCGGGGGCATAAAAACAGTTAAAGGGCAATAACTCCTGTGAGGACCTTTTGATGCTGAACAAGAAAAGTGCTTCGGATTTTCTCTATCTCTTATATTTTCGAGTTATAAGCCAAAAACAATGGTCTGACCCCCCCTGTTCTTTTTTTAGCAATGGCGGCCAAGTTGGTTGGTTGACATGTATATAATTCACAAACTTTGTAGAGGGCATCCTAAAGATCAAGTGTACTAAGTTTCAAAGCAATCCCTTCAGTGGTTTCAGAGAAAAAGATTTTTGAAAATCAGTTAAAATTAATGGAAAAAACAGTTAAAGGGGAATAACTCTTAAATGGCTGATCTGACAATTTTGACCCTGAATCATTTTTGTAGATCTGACTAAGCTGAACAATTATGCAATGCTTACTTTTCCTCTAGCTCTAACGGTTTTCAAGATATTGTCGAAAAACTGCAAAAATGGTCAATTTTGACGATTAAAGGGCAATAATTCCTATAAAGAGTTGTTTCACAATTTTGATTCATTGGAGAGATTTAAAGCTTTTGATGCAGAACATAAAAGGTTGCTTCGGATTTTCTCTATCTCTTATACTTTTCGAGTTATAAGCCAAAAACAATGGTCTGACCCCCTGTTCTATTTTTAGCAATGGCGGCCAAGTTGGTTGGTTGACATGTACATGATGTATATAATTCACAAACTTGGTAGAGGACATCCTTAAGATCAAATGTACCAAGTTTCAAAGCAATCCCTTCTGTGGTTTCAGAGAAGATTTTTGAAAATCAGTTAAAATTAATGGAAAAAAAAACAGTTAAAGGGAATAACTCTTAAATGGCTGATCTGACAATTTTGACCCTGAAATCATTTTTGTAGATCTGAATACAAGAATACAAGTTTATTTGACCAATCATGGGCCCCCAAGGGGCAAAAACCGTACAAATGTTTATTTATGACAGAATATACATGAAGACATATAAGTCTTTTTTTTTTGTAAATTTCCTAATGATTTTTACTATAGATCTTAAGTTTTATATTTAAGCCCAATATGAAAGGATACAAATCTTTAATTATTAATTATTGATTTTCAATTAAAAAAACTTACTGCGCAGGATAGAATTTTGAGAAAATTTACTGAGCAGATTAGCTGTAATTTTGCAGTACAATAACATGTGGTAGTTATTATGACTGTTTTACCAAATAACACACATTTGTTATCCTAGACCATGGTTTCCAACAAATCACATATGTATGTTATTGTAAGGGCAGACGACTCTTAATATTATGGTTTAATAACAAATGGTTGTGATTTTCTGTAATAACTTAAATAAGTTACGCCCCTGACTGCTGTTTTTGAGTCGAGAAACTGTATTCTATTCTTTATACCATGTATACTGAAATTACTAAGTGGGTGATTGCAATGGTTTCTTTCTTCATGTACATGATGTAGTTTGTCAATAAATTATAAATAAAAAAAATTTTCAAGTCAAAAACGAACAGGAATTTGAACTATCTAACGAACCCCAAACTGATAGATAATTAACTAAATTGATGTTGTGATACTCTTATCATGTTTTCATTATTAGCTGATCAAAGGAAGTTGGATCATAAAAAAACACTGACCTGGGACTAGATTTGCTAACACGGGTAATAAAACAGCTGTGTCTCAGAGTTACTTCACGGTGTTACACCCTAACTCTACTGTGTCGATTGTGGTGAATTGCGGTGTTACACCCGAAATCCACTGTGCTGGTTGCGAAAATTGCAGTGATTAGTTTAAACATGCTTAATGCTTATGTAAATCCCTCTCCAGCTAGCAGTTTGCGAGTGTGGCCTTTGCAGTGGCCCCCATTGAGCCTACTCTTATCGAACTCTACAAAGGGGTCTTTAACACATGTAACATGCATGGGGTATTGCTCTCCACATACACGGGACAACCTTTTATCGTCCCATCCGAAGGACTAGCATCGTTTCTTGAGACCATCCTCGCAAATGGTGTCAAGAGAGAGTCGGAAAATTGGTTCTTGAAATTTTCACCCCGGACGAGGATCGAACCACAAACCTTGGTGTTACAGTACAAACAGGGACTTATTTCTATGATTGTCTTTGAGAGACAGCCATGTCTGACATGTCTCATACCCTGCCTGACAAAAGCAATAAAATTTTTATATCCTAGGCCTGCTGTTTTCATACTCCAAGTGAACAGGAAAAGGGTAATAAATTTGTCACCATGTCACACTTACCTGTAAAATTTATGTACCTTAATACTTTTAGCCGGATTTCACGGAGTGAAAAATACGGGTTATAAAATGGTGAATGTCGGGCGGGCGGGGGAAAATTTTTCGTAACAGTTTTCTCAGCAACTACTAATCACAGCCACTTGATATTTGGTATACAGCATCAGGGTGGGGTCCCATAACGTGGGATGCGATTTAGGTCTGTCGCTCACCTACTTCCTGTTTAACAAAATCCGGCCATTTTTGACTGACTTTGACAGATTTTTTTTATCATTATAACAAAAAAGTGTTTATTTCATTAACTTTTTAATATTAATTCATGTCATGGTTTTTAATTCATTTCTTGAGGACACAGGGGCCTTATTTTCGAAGCTTTCTTAGGACTAAGTAACAGCTTAGCAGCCTCCTAAACCACATCTTAGTCCTAAGTCAAATTTTCGTACGCGTCTCAAATTACAGATTTCCTAAAGTTCATCCTAAATTTAGGAGGACAAATAAGGTGACTTAGGAATTTCCTAATTTTTGAAAATCCTAATTTTGTATAAAATACGGCTTTGCGATAATTTTTTTTGTGGTCTGTGGTTCCAAAATTTATCGATTTGCATATACATGAACTTTCCTGCACATTGCTTGCTTTTAGAAAATCTTTAAAATTTGCGGAGAAAGCCAATTGGCATTTCGCTATCATAATTTTACCAAAATAAGGCAAAGTTGCTTCTCATTTCATGCTGAATGATATTAACTGAGCGATCATAAACCTCAATCCTTTTTTTTATAATACAGGAGGTGATTAGATCTTGTAAAAGTTGCAATCAGTCAACACGTGGTCTTAAGTTCAACTCATTCTTTTATATTATTCAAAACAACTACTTTCAACAGTTTAAATAATTGATTTCTTTAAAGCTATTTCAATGCCTATTGTTTGTAAATACAAGTGAAAAATAAATAATTTTAAAAAAAACATGCGTTTTCATTTTTATTTAAAACATAACATTAACAATAAAACTTATATTGCTTAATTAAGAAATTTGTTATAACAAAGATAAGAGTACCTAGCTGTGAAACGTCTAAGAAGGCTTCGGTACGACTGCTGAGACGTTCCTTAGAAGGTTCCTAAGATCTTCCTAAATCAAATGCTGAGACGTACCTTAGGAATTTCCTAGGAAAGTTTCGAAAATAAGGCCCCAGGTGAATAAGAAAATGGTCATAAATATGTCATATTGTCACATTTACCTGAATTGGTTTTTTTATAGAAACTTAAAGAATAATTCTTTAAAAAATAATATATAAAATTGATTGAATATGAAAAAATAATTTCAGTAAGAATACATATAGAAAACACATTATATGCATCTACATGTGTACAAATTCAACTAAGTTTAATAAATTTATAAATAAAAAATATTGTAAATTATTTTATGAATTTCTGATTTTCAACAATATTTAAAAAACAATTACTTATAATTTTAAAATAATATTTTCTAAACAAAAATTTCCTTAACATGTTTATAATTGTTAAAGTGTTACTATCTTATTGAACAATCATTTCAATTAAATTGTAGGATTTATGCATGATCATTTTGCAACCACTTCATGCTGTTTTATTACCCTGTCTCTGAGAGGCAGATGTCTGATTTCCTGTCTGACATCAAAAGTTAGACACTGTCTCTGAGAGGCATCTTTCACAATAAGTCCCTGTTTGTACTGTAGTAGCCCGACGCATTAACCACTACACCACCGGCTCTCAGTGTTTCACTGAAATTTAAACATGTTACATTGAAATTTCCCCAAAAATAACAATAGAGAACTAATTTGCATTGATCTAACTGTATCTGTTAATTGTTCTATGTCCAGAAAAGGATCTTTCAATGATAATTTAGGGATTGGTTTAAAATGATAGGGTGAAGGTTGGGCCCAAAAAAGCTAGTTTAACCCTGCCACATATTATATTTGCCTGTCCTAAGCCAGGAATCTTTGACAAAGCTTTCATTTGTACTTGTCTTTTTGATGTTTTATGTTCCTTGATTAAGAAGCGGGTCTATCTGTGACTATTTCAGGACTGGATTTGAATTATATGCATTTTATTTAGACTATGGGCCAATTGCAGAACCGCAAGCAGTGCCAAATAACCTCATTGAAGACTGCTGGCGGTTGTCCATTGTGGTTTTTCTGAATTGTCGCTTGATTGAGGGCTGTGTCGTGTACACTTATTCCACATCTCATTATTTTCTATTTGAAACTTCTTCATTGTATTTTCAGCATTTCAGTCTTGGGCCAATGCAAGATGTCGCGCAGTGACATCTGGTCATGTTGAAGACTGCTGCATGTTTTCAAATTCCCGTTTCTTTATGTTGGTTGAGTCTCGTATAAGCATTCCACAGGTCAGAACCGATATGACAAGCCAAGACTGCCCAGTAATGAATATTTTAAATAGTGAATTATTGATTAATATGAACTTGTGTGTCGTGTTCTTTGTCTTTGATTAGACTGTCTTATAGCATTAGTAAATAGAAAATGATGGATTATTACAAAATGAGTATGCCTGGCTTGATCTATTTTAATAAGTGTACCAGGAAATTTTTATCGAAAACGAAAGTAGATTCGTTTTTTTTTTTATTACAGTGATAAACGGAAAAAAGTGACATTGTCAGTGTAAGAAATATGTTCTTTAACACGGATTAAGATTTCACTTGATTTATAATTACCTTTGTTCTGTCACACTTTTTGTGTTCCAGTTGTTATATATATTTTTATAGTTATTTTCTTCATCATTTGTGAAATTGGATAACTTCAACTAACACCGTTTCCAACTCCTGTTTGGACTTTGAACACTTCTCTAGATTTTTCGTCTCCTACATCATTAATCCGCGAGAGAACCCTAATGAAAGGATATTAGACCGTTTCCTTCCCCTTTGTTCAGTTCTCCGCTCGCCATTTTGAAGGAAAGGCAAACAGGACGCGCTCTGTAATTTGTGGCAACCACAGCGTGAGTAAAGAACAATCAGTGTTTTAAATTGATCGTTTAACTTCTCTTTTTCACAAACGTTACTTTATTCTATTTGGATGGATTCTAAATTTAACCAGTTGGTGAAACCAAGCATTGGACCAGACGAAGGGAATTTCCCGTAAATTTATAAACAATATCTGGACATTTAATCTTAAATTATGCTATGTTTATGTAAAATTTCATTGTATCTCACTTATCTATGATCCCCCTTTACAGTTTGACTACGAACTTTAACGTTTTTACATGTACTTTGTAACCTTAATTTGTCCCCCTTTATTTTCAGTATTTTACCACTACATCTGATTGTCTGTTGCTGCTTAAAATAAAACGTCGACCATAGACTAAGTTATTTTTCCAAGGCCCAACAACTTTCAGTGGTTCGTCTATCCGGGAGAGCCGGAATAGTAAAATAGCTCCGTACAACGCCAGTTACAGAAGTGTCACTGCAGTCTACGCCAGGAGACGTCCATAGAAGACCAGCAAAGAACTGTATCCTTCTATACAAAACTTATATTAGCTCTCGCAAGAGAGACGCACCATTTTCTTGGTTCTTGTAGTGTGCTGCGGCCGTAGAAGCGCCCACACACTAACCCTTTGAGACACTTCACACCACCTGGTCTGGGTAAATAATAAACCCAGCTCAGTTTTTCCTTAACTGAAGAAGCTAGATAGAATACCGTGATATAACGTGTTTTACACGTACAAAATCACAAACCACAGCTAGTGCCAAGCCAGATAGCACACATACGTTTTTTAAACGTTATTTTATAAAACTCAGCTGGTAAACAAATAAACAGTCAAATCACACTTTCGAGATTTTTCTCGTAACAACAAAGTGATTGTGACATGATGAGTGACACAGGTTACAACGTCACCATACAACCAACTGGACCAGATCAACACTCAGACATACGATCTGACAATACAGAGAAAAGAGTTAGAACTCTCAACGAAAAGGGCATGGACGTCTACATTGAAAGACGCGAGAAATACGCCCAAGACATAGAGCTGCTATGGAGCATGTTGAATGCTTTCCTGCAGGAGGTTGATACCCCTCCAGACAATATACGAGGTTGCCTCGCTTTACAAGAAAAGATAGCCCAGTCTGCTAGTAGATATGGACGTCAAGTTGACGCATTCATAGAATTTATGACGAACACTAGGGCCGAGAAAAGCAATCGAGACCTCCAGGCATTCACTACCCTGGCTGACATTAGACGGCAAACATTGGACACAGCGATGTCAACTCTACGGGACGTCACCAATGCGTTTGGTCCTGCGTCACCAGCAATTCATCAGCCACAAGGGCAGCCTACCTCAGGTCAACAGAATGTCACTATGCTAGAACCACATGGGTCTGTGAAACAAGAACGTAACTCAGTTAAGTCGAAGCCAAATAGCGGATGTAAATCCGTGGGTGGCTCAAAATCCAGCAGTTCCTCGAGCGCTTCAAGAAACAAGCGTGCCAAAGCAGATGCTGCCAAAGCCAAGATAGCCTTTCTAGCCAAACAAGCTGCTCTTGCAAAACAAGAAGCTCTACTCGAAGAACAGGAGTTGCAGCGAAAGGCTAGTCAGAAAGCTGACATGGAACAACAAGTTCAGCGACAAAAGATTGAATACGAACGAGCAGAAGCGATAGAAGCAGCGACCCTCTTACGAAAAAAGTTGGAGTTGCAAGCAGACAAAACTCTCCTAGAAGCTCACATGGAAGCAGCTATGGCCGAAGCCGAGGCGAGAGCTTTCGAGGACGACCGCAGTCAAGATATAGATGACGAACCACACATCGGCGTCGACCTACCATTACCTATGGCCGACCCGATCCAACGGGTACAAGACTACGTGAGTCAACACAACAGCAGTACTCATGCAATGGATGAAAATCCGGCCGACGTCAGGATCAACAAATATCCGACGCATTCCGACTACACAAGGAAAGTAACGGTTTTCGAACCGCATGTTACAACTGAAGCACCTAAGAAGATAGGACCGCCATCAATGGCATCGACACCCTTTCGACGAGAAACCGACGACGTCGACACAACTAGCAATACTTATGGTCTCAATCGGGATGCTCCCGTATTTGTGCCATCCACTCAGGATCGACATGCCTTGCCGATAACGTCGTCGTCGACGCAGGAACACCGTTTCGACACCAAGGATTCAACATCCGAAGAATTAACTAAGTTCCTACTGAGAAAGGACCTGCTACTCTCCCGTCTCACCCACTTCGACGACAAGGCCGAGTCCTATGCAGTTTGGAAGGCCGAATTCAAAGGCGTCGTGGACGAGCTAGGAATATCAAACTCCGAAGAACTCATTCTCCTCAAGAAATGGCTCGGGAATAAGTCATCTCAATATGCAACAAGTATCAAAGCAGCGAATATCGACGATCCGGCAAGAGGCTTACAGTGTCTTTGGGAACGCTTAGACGAACGTTATGGCGCGTTACAGTTCACAGAACACGCATTGAGACAGAAATTGGAAGCCTTCCCTAAATTGACTAACAAGGACACCGAACGATTCTACGACTTGTACGATCTCCTATCTCACATTCAATGCCTGAAACGAAACCCAAAATTCCGCGATCTGTTAGCGTATTTCGATACGTCATCGGGACAACAACCTATATTAGCAAAGCTCCCATATGGACTTCAGGAAAAGTGGACTACAAAAGCCTCAGAGTATATGACACGACATAAGGCACCATTTGCACCGTTCTCAGAATTAACGGATTTTATCCGTGAAATTGCTAAAATTAAAAACAATCCTTGTTTTAATTACGATATGGGCAGTCTATATGCATCTAAGCCCCAATCACAGACTACAAAGGAGAAAGTCAACGTATACAAGACATCTACAGACACGAGTACGGAGCATAGCTCCGCAAACATTTCTACTTACGGGTCTACGAGAATGGAAAACGACAACCCGATCAACTTGAAGGAGCGTTGCATCATACATAAGGGCAAACACTCGCTAAACGAATGTAACGGCTTCAGGGCGAAACCAATTGAGGAGCGCATTAAATTGCTGAGGGAACACAACATATGCTTTAAGTGCTGCGAGTCCGACACGCACTTTAAAGCCAACTGTCAAGAAAGAGTTGTTTGCAACGAATGCGAGAGCACACGTCATCCGACAGCTCTTCACATCTCTAACTCAGACGAACGACCAGCGAGTTTTTCTCGTGAATCCTCACAAAACAATGGCGGGGAGCAAAAGGCTCCGAAGGCTAACAACAACAAAGACACCGTACAGGTTACATGCACCGAACTATACAGTTCAACGTACAGCGGGAAATCTTGTGCAAAGATATTGCCAGTAGACGTGTTTTCCAAACACGATAGATCCACCGTACATCGTATGTACGCAATAATTGACGACCAAAGTAGTCATACGTTGGCTACAACTGAATTCTTCAATCTCTTTGACGTCAAAGGACCCTACGAGAATTACGATCTTTCGACCTGCTCAGGACGCACACTGATGTCAGGAAGGAAAGCAAACGACCTTATGATAAAGTCAATCGGAGACGATTTCGAGACAAATCTGTCGACGGTCATCGAATGCGACGACATTCCGAGCAACAGGTCCGAGATACCGACACCTGAAGTTGCGTCGCAATATCCACATCTGCGGGATATAGCTGAGTATATCCCAACAATCGATGACAACCGCAAGATTCTACTCCTCATCGGGAGATCGCTCCCGGCTGTACATCACATACTTGACCAAAGGATAGGATCACACTTTGAACCATTCGCACAGAAGCTACCGTTAGGTTGGGTCATTATCGGGGAAACTTGTCTGGACCGACAACATAGACCACCGGATATCAACGTCAAGAAAACGTGCATTATTCCGAATGGCCGACCCTCATCTTTGCAACATTATCCGAACCAGTTTCACGTAACCGAGTATCGTGATAACTTTCCACACAAGCAAAATGCTGCGGACTCGATTGTATTGGACATCTCAGAGAAACCGCCTGCTTGGGATAAACCGCCAGAATACGAAGGCGACGTCGTGAATTTCATCACGCCTGAAGACGACAGATCACCGAACTGGTTCTGTTAGACAGCATGCTATAACTAACGCTTATAGTTATTTGCACCGTGTGCAAACTACGTATTTTGTAAATATATTGTGACAATTCATTGCTTTGGACATTCCTTTCTGTTACTGTTTATACCAGGATCCTTCTTCATTCTAGGAACACGTCGTTCCTCACCACGCCGTGCGTGGCAACGCTGGAAAATCCCATTGGGCAACGCTGGAAGCCAGACAACGTTGGAGCTACCTCACGATCCGCGTATCAAGAAGCCATTCCGTGAACGAACTGTACATTTGTTTATACCTTATACTATTTGATTCTTAAATGACCTTGGGATTTATGTGTTTATAACGTGATAAAAGTAATAGTGATATACCCCTGGATATCAGACGGGGAGTGTTCTGTCACACTTTTTGTGTTCCAGTTGTTATATATATTTTTATAGTTATTTTCTTCATCATTTGTGAAATTGGATAACTTCAACTAACACCGTTTCCAACTCCTGTTTGGACTTTGAACACTTCTCTAGATTTTTCGTCTCCTACATCATTAATCCGCGAGAGAACCCTAATGAAAGGATATTAGACCGTTTCCTTCCCCTTTGTTCAGTTCTCCGCTCGCCATTTTGAAGGAAAGGCAAACAGGACGCGCTCTGTAATTTGTGGCAACCACAGCGTGAGTAAAGAACAATCAGTGTTTTAAATTGATCGTTTAACTTCTCTTTTTCACAAACGTTACTTTATTCTATTTGGATGGATTCTAAATTTAACCAGTTGGTGAAACCAAGCATTGGACCAGACGAAGGGAATTTCCCGTAAATTTATAAACAATATCTGGACATTTAATCTTAAATTATGCTATGTTTATGTAAAATTTCATTGTATCTCACTTATCTATGATCCCCCTTTACAGTTTGACTACGAACTTTAACGTTTTTACATGTACTTTGTAACCTTAATTTGTCCCCCTTTATTTTCAGTATTTTACCACTACATCTGATTGTCTGTTGCTGCTTAAAATAAAACGTCGACCATAGACTAAGTTATTTTTCCAAGGCCCAACAACTTTCAGTGGTTCGTCTATCCGGGAGAGCCGGAATAACCTTTATCTCACCGTTAAAGTGTTAATACCTTTAAATCTTGTCGTTCAATTCTGGAAAAACGTCCATCGGCAAAACAAATTAAAGGGAGACAATACTTCATTGAAGTTGGAAGCTAAAATTAAAGAACAAAAATCCCGTGCTCATGCCCAGGTGTCAAACAAATTAGTCACTTACAAGGCAGGCGATATATTTAGGTTCTTGTTTAAGTTGACCATCAGGGGACCTTTAAACTAAGAAAAGCTTTTCACCACAAAATTTTATTAATTTGTTAGCGTTTAATTTTGTTTTTACATAAATTATAAGAAACCCGCATAAAAATCCCTTTTTTTCGTTTTTTATGCAATTTGATTAATGTAACCTCATGTTACCTCATGTAGATTCAGAACGATGGCACTTTGGTACCAGTATATTCTGCTCTGTAGCCTCGTCTATTATGTTAATTGCACTTCGTGTACTTCCGGTCACGAATTGGTATTCTTGTTCAAAGTTGATTCTCGTTCTATTGGTTCTATTTTTATACCTGCCATCAGGGTTACCACCATAGCTGTAAATTCTCAGAGTGCCAAGTTTGAGCAATTTGTCTTAAGTAGTTTTATACCGATATATGCATCAGCTTAGTAGTGGTGATCTAAGTGTCTCTTTTTGTATATTCCATATAAATTAATTGATGTTAGATCTTAAGAAGTTAACCTGCTTTATTAATAGTACTACATGTTTGTTTGATCATATAGAATTATTTCAAGTGTAGAGAACAGAGAAACTGAACTCATAAAGCACAATTTAATTTTAGATTTTAGACTTTTTCATTTTTCTTTAATTTTATATGAAAACATGAAAATACATATAAGCACATTTAAATACATTTTTTTTAGATCTTAAACAGGCTTTACCATATTATATTTTTTTTTTATCTGAAAACATGCATGATAATCTTAAGTCTACAAAGTATCCTTATTTACTTTCATTATTAGTAAGATACCTATTTCGTATTAAGAGCTATACTGATGACAGCTATTTAAATAATATTATTTTTTCCAGGTGTATGCGCTTTAGGGGTTTTGTATTAATGTAATCTTAACTTTTACACTATAGAAAATAAAGAGATGTGGAATTAGTGTACGCGACACAGCCCACAATTAAACGGTAATTTAGAAAAACCACAATGGACAACCGCCAGCAGCCTTCAACGAGGCCAATTGGCACTGCTCGCGGTTCTGCAATTGGCCCATGGTCTAGATAAGATGCATATAATTCAAATCCAGCCCTGAAATAGTCACAGAAAGACCCCCTTCTTAAACAAAAAACAGAAAACATCAAAAAGACAAGTACAAACGAAAGCTTTGTCAAAGATTCCTGGCTTAGGACAGGCACATGTAATATGTGGCGGGGTTAAACTAGTTTTTTGGGCCCAACCTTCCCCCTATCAATATTCCTAGACAAAGCACAAAAACTAAACACACAATAAAAATCAAATCGATCAAAGTCCAATTCTACTAGAGAGAACCTAAGACAAAAAACAAGAACAAACAAAAGGACGGTAGGAACTCTCTATAGAACACTCGCTGTTACTGACAGCTAGCTGAGAATCATCAATCGACTGATGTAAAAAAATCAAACGTATCGATTTTAAATCCGACACCACACTTCAAACAATAATGATTTAGTGAAGTGTCATCATATATACATGTATATATTCACTAGTATGCTATGGTTTATATCTTATTTGAATGGACGCTATGCAGTGTAGTGTGTTAATATTATTAACATAGACGCTAGTTCATGTGTGTTTGCTGTCCTAACCATCTTTTAGTGGAATGACCTTGTGATCCAGTGTAAATATGGTGGTGGGTTGGATTGTAAAGTGACATTCCATCCCAGTATTCGGCTTTACAACTTACATTTTCTGGAACGGAACCGAATATATTATACTGGACCTGCACATCGATTTAATATATTTTTTTACGTTTTAACCCTGCACATGCACACAGTCGCTGGACCGTACAGTTGCTATGTGACATATCAATAATTTTTATTATATTATTTATTGGTGCCCCAGCTAATGGAGGGATAACAAAGAAAGAAAGAAAAAAGGTCATATTTCATTGGTTGGTTGGCCCAGTATTTATCAATTCTGTGTTTGAAATGTTCATGTCTTCCAGAATTCCGACCAGTACCTCCCCGTGGTGGAAGACGGGCCCTGCTCCAGCGATAACAAAGGATACTCTGGAGCAGCTAACACTGGCGGTGGTGTGTCATGGGCTGGACGACCCATGGCACATAGCGAGTCTATACCTGTAGAGGTATAAGTCGACGCAGAGGGGCTTTCCCCTAGTCGCGACTATAAATACCCATCAGTCAAAATGTTCATGTTGTTTGATGATATAACTGATTCTGGGAAGTTGTTCCATGCATCAATAACTCTCACAGTAAAGAATTGCTTTCCTATGTCTAGTCGTGGTCTTGGTTTTTTTCAGTTTGAGAGAGTGTCCTCTTGTTGTGGTGTCAGTCTTGTGCATTTCAAATAAATCTACTGTTACTCTGTTGTCGTTTATATTATTTTAATTGCTCAACTTAATATTAATCTTTTTGAATAATTATTGTCGGTAATTAAACTTTCTAGTCGGTTCTTGACGCTTCTTGTCGGCTCTTCTGCTTCTGCCATATAATACCCGGATCGCGAGTTCCAAAATAGCCGCCATTTTACCTCGATTTTACTGGAAAACTTGTACCTACTCTGTGATAAATCAAACAGGGAAACCTTGTCCTTTCTCTCCAATCCCTTGGAAATGTTTGTTTTTATATTTCTTTAACCATTACAAATTGATGAACAAAACTTTTTATTCAATTTTCTTTCAAATTTTCCTAAAATAAATCGGTAAACCTGTTGCTTCCATTGCTCCCAATGTTCTGACGTCAGATCTTACCTCAGTTGACCTTTGACATTTGGACATTCTAATATCCGGAATGTTCCGGAATGGATTAACTCGCGATTGGTCTATTGCCACCTTGAAGATTATGCAATTAACTTGGACTGCGCATGTGTTTTTTTAGATTTAGTAATAAATATTGACTCTTATTTAACAAGGAAACTGAATATGAATAAATATAAAAAAAAATACTGAATTCAAAAATGTTCAATGAATAATAAAAAACTTTTAGAAGAGAGATAAAACTATATATATATATTATATTAAGACTGCCTGGCGGTTAGTCTAAGGACACGTTCCTGGCTTTAAAGGCCTCAGGCGTGTCTACCTCCACTATGTCAGGTGGCAGGGCATTCCAGTGTGCGAGGAAAGAATGACATCTTCCGGGCATCAATTCGGCATGATTGCAGTTGGTATGATATGCTGTGGGCATTTCTGGAATACCTTTCTGGTGGTATGAGACGGTTTTCTTTGCTGATGGCGACTACCTCCCTGTCAACTTTGTACAACATCATCAGCCTTGCATCATTTCTTCTTTTAGCTAGTGGTTTCCATTTCAATCGTTGGCTCTTGTCGCTAAATAGGGAAACCGAATAATTAAGTACTACAATTTCTAAGAATCAGGCAGATACCATTAATAGGGTGGCACATCAATAATAAATACACAAAAAAATTCAACAGAATTAGGGACGGACCATTTAACTTGAAGGGGGGCCTTGGTTTTTTGTTTTGATCAAAAAAAAATTTTCCGCGCAAGGCGCGGCCAAATTATTTATTTTTCGAACGTGTCGCGACAGAATATTTTTTTCATTATCAGCTTTATTTTTTATAGCAGAAATCCTTCTTCAGAATATTTTTTTTCTTACCCTCAGCTACCAAAATATTTTTTTCATCAAAAATAATGTTCAGAATATTTTTTTAGGAAAAAACCAAGGCCCCCCTTCAAGTTAAATGGTCGGTTCCTTAGGTCAAGCAACCCCAGAAAACTTTGTTTTGACCACTAAATTTTTCAGTCTATCTTGGGTTTAGGAGATATTACCAGTCAAAATTTAGTTACATTGTATAGTGAAAAGTACGGGAAAATTTCCCACCATATTTTTTTCCTATATAACCAGTCAAAAAATATCTAGGCACCAAAAACATATTAAGATGTAAAAACTGCATAAGGTTTGTTTTATGGTAAAATGAATGCATCTATACCCCAAAATCTGAAATTGGAAATTATTGATGTGCCACCCCCTGCCTGATCCTTAAGTGGAATAGTACTTAAATGCTTCTATGAAGTGAAACGTTTCTTTTTTCAAAAGAAGCCCTATTCCTGGATGTTAATTTGCATTACATTTGATTAAGTTCTGTATATATGCTATCTTAACATCATGTAAATAAAGGACAACTGCAAGACGTGAGGTAAAAACAACCCGCCACCATAAGACGGGTAGGATGTGTTCTAGCATTGCGAAACGCTGACTCCAGCGCATCGGTACGGATTTCTGTGTGTCTAACCTAGCTCCCTTACCTGACGCGTCAAACCAAGTGGAGAAAATGGACTACTGACAGCAGGACCCACCCACACCTCCCGTCTACCACAATATACACCCGTTACTCAAGGGGACATCCGTTGCTCAAGGGGGCTAAAGCTATCACATACTTGCACCAAACTATAGACCAAAATGTCAAGCTGAAGAGCGGGAACTTTTATGACAACTTATCTATCCTCACCGACATCCTGCCCATCCTGCCCGATGTTTCTCTTACCCCATCCTGCCCGATATTTCACTTACCAGCAGTTTAATTCAAGAAAGAGACCAATAGAATAAAATATTTTCTTGGCAGTGACTGGACCCATTTCTGGGCAAATGCTACATACAGTGTACATTATTCAATATGAATTGCTTATATTTTCTCATTTTAAACTACCCCCGTGCTGGGCCAAGATAGCGAATAGACCCACAGCAGAGCCTAACCTGTCGTAGGAGGCGATTAAGGAAGGGTATTGGAATCTTAAATCGGGTTAGTGCTTAGCACAGAAAGCGACCAAGTATGTGCCCTAGGTGGCTGATGTAAGTGGCGCTCGTGCGCAGGGGTTGTCTGGTCTATATTACGGAAAGCCCGATGTCAACTGCTGACCAAAGTGGGCCAACGTGTAAGGGGGGGTGTCACAAAACATGCCGAATTTGGAGGATCAATCTCAAATGTCCATGGGAAAAGACAAAACAAGGAAGAAATACCGGAGAAATTAAAGATCCCAATGGTCCTGACTTGGTACAAGATTTTTTTGAAGCTTTTTGATAGTACAGCACATTTCCCGCTCCCGGTATCTTAGTGACGTTACGCACAATGTTGCTGTACAAACTTAATTTTGTACGTCTATGTTTTTTGAAGACCAGCAAAGTATATAAAAAATATAAGTGTATAGAGCAGATTTTAACCTAAAAATGTTACATGTAAAAAGTGTATAGTAAATATTTGATGTACCGTCTAAGGCGTACTCTTTTCTGTTATATAAATCAAAAGGGCTTATAACATGCGAAATATGTAAAAAATGGCGATGTCCAATTGAACGACCAAATATCTATCCGTTTTCTTTTTTTTTTTGGATCTCTTTCAAACTTTGTGAAAACAATGTCTCGAATAATTTCTTTGTCGTGTTTAACCAACTGTTCTGTACTACAAAATTTAAGAATACGAGAGGCCATGTTTTGCGAATGTCAGTCATGTCCAACGTAAAAATATTCTTAAACAAGAGGCTCACAGGAGCCTGAATCGCTCACTTATTGAAAGAGTCATAAAGTAAAAGTAATTTAGGCATCTATTTTTAGCCATGGCGACCATGTTTTTTACGAATCAAAAATCCGAACGATAGTGTTGTACACATAATGCTACTAAACAACTGTACCGTCCAAGATTGGTTGCAATTAGACTAATGGTGTCGGACAAGTTAACGTTTGAAAAATTGTTAACAGACGACGATGACGGACGCCTAGTGATGGTATAAGCTCAAATGGACCTTCGGTCCAGGTGAGCTAAAAAGAGGTATGCTTGCAAATTGGTGCGTCATTTCTAACAAAAAATACGTAAAATGGTAACTTTATTTTCATGTATTCTAACAGTGCATGGCATCAAAGTTTACGGGAAAAGTTTTAATGAAAATAGCGACAAAATCGACAACGAAAATTGTGTTTTTCTACCTATAACTGTCGTATTCTGGAACAAAATGTATTTCTGAAAATTGTGATGATAATTTAGCCTTAGTTATTTACATTAAAAGTAAAAATATATTTTAAATAAACAGATAGTACACAGACCCAGGTTGATGAAAAGCTAAGCATATCATTCATACATCGCAAAGCTTTAAAAATATGATTTGGCTACGGTAACAAATTTGCAACATTGAGTAAAAATGACGTTTTTGCGACGATATTTTATACATGTGTGAAATTCGTTACGGTAACAAATTTTTCCTATAATTGGTACCAAAACAAAGACTATAAACAAATTTGATGGCGGGTACAATTAACATACTAAGCAGATTAGTAACAAAGCCACTAATATATAAGTACTGAAGCGACTTGAAGTTTAGCTCAGGCTTCTAAAAGACTTCCTAAGGTTTCGGCGCACAATGTGTCAAGCACACCAACCCAATATCTTTATGCACATATTAGCTCGATCAATCTTTCTTCGTTCATTCTATTCGTTGCATCATGTTCTAAATAGATTTAAGAGAAGAATTAGCCCTTTCCACGCTGCCAAACGTAACGGATGGTAAAAAAGTATTTTTGTTATATATTTGGAAACAGCAGACAGCAGTATCTCGAGTCCGATATTTTCGTTGACAGATTATCAGGTTTTTTTCTGTTTGATGTTGCCATAAGGCCTTCCATACTTAAAAGTTTGTTTGAATGTTGCTGAAGATGAAAGATCTTCCTTAAAGTATTTAAAAAAAATATCTTCCACAATATCAATTTTAAAATTGTCATTGCAACTGGGTTATAATTTGACAGCTTGGGTTACACCCCCAGCCAAACTACGGAATCCCCGGTAAAGCTTTTGATCGTAGTGACAAGAAATGACAAATATATTACACATCTGAAATAGTCCTTCGAAATGTCTACAGAAACTTTGTTACTTTGTGTTTGTCTTCCACAACGCCTTTAAATCAAGAGACTTTCTTTGATATTATTTTTGTTCCTTTTACAAACATAGAAAAAAAGACATTTAAGATAAAAAAAAACCATAAGCATTTTCACCCGTTCATTGTGTTCTTCAAGAAGCAAACACCCGCGTTCCGTAGTGTACGTCATCACCCGCTGCTCCATTTTGAATAATGTTGTGCTTCTTATTCTAACTTCAACTTCTAATAGATAAACAAGTATACATTAGGGTATCTATTTTGACCAAAAAATGTTTTCAACTTGCATTTTGCGATAAGTTCCAATGAAATGCAAGTTGGAAGTTTACATTTTGGGGAGAAATTTCGTTGTTCAAGACGTTCATGTGGATTTATTTTCCAGTAAAAAAGACAAAGCTTGGTGTACTAGTAGTTAAGGGACAAACAAAAGGCTATATTAACTTATTTTTGTCTGTTATCAATTTTCAGCACGTTCATAAAGAAAATACCACACCATGTTGTTTTTTTTCGGCTCACCCGGTCTATTGTGTTCCGACCGGTTCTAAATGTTCTATGTGTCCGAATACCCGACCGCTTTTCCTTCTATATGAAGGAAAACTGTCAAAAGATATTGTTTTTAACTTTAACTTTCTTGATACGACCAAAACTATTATATATATATTTTATTTTGAAACTACCCCTTTTCAACGGGGACAAACACCGACGGGGCATCGGCGCTTGCGTCTACAGGTAAAACAACTATATACAAGTCATTGTAAAACATTCTTTACAATATAAAATACATAAAAAAAGTTTGTCATAAAAGATATAGTACCCTTGGTAAACAATACAATAAAACAAACACATTGACTAAAAATACAGTTAATAGTCAAGTCATTCAGTATAAGATAAAATAACAAATCATTTTACAGCCATAATCGGGTTTACATACACTCCTCCTTTTTAAACTGAAAAATGATAAAGGCTTAACTAGTTATTCTGGGTGCCGTTTCATAAAAAGATCGGTAATTAACGTGCTCTTTATCCCATACAAATTAAATGGGCTTACGTGCACGTTAGGATAACGATCGCTTTATGAAACGGCCCCTGGTATTAATCACTTTCTTAATAACATTGCATCAGATAAAAACTTTCTAGACAGGTTGTCAACCAAATTGCCCAACACTGGGTCAAAATTGTGGGAGAGGTCACCGATCATGATCTGTAGTTTTAAAACATCTGGCAACTCTGGAAAGTGAACACTAATAGTTTGGGCGGATTTGGAGAACAGATTATGCATTTCTGAGTAGAAAATATAGCACAAGTCATCGTAAGCAGTGCATTTGACTAAGACGTGCTTACTGTCTTCTGTTTCATGATAACTGCAATATTCTATGTTCTTTTAGATTCATTCTTGCTAAGGTGAAATTTATTGGTAAACAATTGAGTCTTGCTAAAACTTTTAAAAGGAAATTGACTGGTACCTGCATAATTCAGGTCGACAAGCACCGATTTACCCACCACAGTCTGTAGATCCAAATCGTCCTCTCAGCAAATAAGGAAACGAAGATCTTACACATATGTTAACATTGTATCCAGCTCTTAGTAAAGCACGAGCCATATACGTTCAACCACTTAAACAACTTGTCATCGAAACCATGGGAGAAAATGTTTGGATAAAGGAATATTTATCAAAGCTGGTGTTTGTATTTGTCGAATTTTTATGTTAATTGTTTTTGTCAAGGATGGGGTCTTTCAATGACATTTAAGGATTTAGTTTGAATCATATGTATTTTCAATACAGGGCCAATTGTAAAACAGCGAGCATCGACCGTTGATCACATTGAAGGCTGCTGGCCGTTTTACGTTGTGGATTTTTAAAATTGTTGTCAATTGTTGTCATGATCTTATCATACTAGATTTCTCTAAGGCCTTCGATAAGGTCCGGCATCAAAAACTCTTGTACAAGTTAGACAATTATGGAATAAGAGACTCCACTTGCAAATGGGTCTCATCATTCCTCCATGACAGGCAACAACAGGTAGTTCTTGATGGAGAATGCTCCTGTAAATTTCCAGTGGTCAGTGGTGTTCCCCAGGGATCTGTCCTGGGCCCCATCTTGTTTCTTATCATTATAAATGACCCCCCTTCCGCAGTTTCTCCTAAAACACGACTCTTTGCTGATGATTTTATCTTATAACGACCTATTAAAAGCCAAACCTGCCTAATCCTCCAAGAAGATCTAACTAGACTTGCCCACTGGGAACATATATGGGGCATGGAATTTCACCCACAAACATGCAACTCTATGGCAGTCACAAGATCACGTTCACCAATCAAACACAATGACATTCTTAAAGGTCATATTCTAGAGTCAGTTGTTACAGCCAAATACCTGGGAATTACTATTTCAAAAGACATATCATGGAACTGTCATATAAATAACATCACCGGAAAGCCAATCAACTATTGGGATTCTTGAAACGCAACCTTCAGATTCAAAATGAAAACACTAAAAGCCTAGCATACAAATCAATCATCCGATCCAACCTAGAATACTGCTCAATTGTCTGGTCACCACACACACAAAAATCCATCAATCAAATTGAACAAGTACAGAGAAGAGCTGCTAGGAATGTTACTGGACGATGTCACAACATCAGCAGTACGTGTAGCATCCATGTTGCACCATTTACAATGGAAAACATTGGAATCCCGCAGGTTAATTAACCATGTTACCATGTTATACAAGATAACTAATCATCTAGTTGCGATAGATCCTACACTATATTAATCTTTTCTTCCACCATTAGCCACAAGAGACAAACACACAAGTCAACCTACAATATCAAACTTTTACTACCACCACTAAATACATTAAATTTAGCTTTTTTCCTCATACAGTTTTCTTATGGAAGTCCCTGCCTGCCAACATAGTCAGTGCCATTACTTTGGATCAGTTTAAACCACTGATCCAAACTTTTATCAATAAGTAATATATGAAAGTATTTTTTACACATATGTACATTTATTGTAAATATGTTTAGTTTTTGATATTAATGAAAATAAAAAATAAAAAAATAATAAAAAACTCACATGAATATTTAAATTGTTTACTATTTATATTAGCATGATTTATTGCGCCTTAAGGTAATTAAATACATGTATATATTTATTAGTATTGCACCTTCTGGTCTGCTTGCGCCGTCGCGTAGTCATCAGAAATTGATGGAGCGATGTATTCTATGGATGATTTGTGATTTTTTGAATTGCTGTTTGTTTATGTTTGTTGTGTCGCGTACATTTATTCCACATCTCAATATCGTATATGGATGTAGAATGTTGAAGGTTGTGTCGCGTACACTTATTCCACATCTCATTATCTTGTATTGGAAGGAAAACTTTGCAGATAAAGAACAAATAACAAAGCTGATCACTGACTGTACCAATTTTCTTGATTTACTTGGACACATCCTTCTCCAGACTGAAAATGCTTGAACTTTTGCTAAGCTCCACCTTAACTGATCTGATGAGAGCAGTAACCTGATGACAGATGCAGGGGCGGATCCAGAAATTCTGAAAAGAGAGGGCCCACTGACTGGCATAAGAGGGGGCCGCTTTGGTTACGCTTCAATGAATTCCTATATATTTAACCATTTTTTTTTCTGCCAAAAGGGGGTGGGCGGGCCCCAAAGCCCCCCACATGGATCCCGCCCACCCCAAAGCCCCCCACATGGATCCGCCTATGAAATAGTACACTATTACAGTCAATCCTGTTTGATGTTAATTTCCCGGGGGGGGGGGGGGGGGGGTGTAACTTGATAATTTTTTCGGTGGGGATGTGCCATTTTTGATTTTGATTCAACACCCATATTTACATAAAATTTCCATTTTTCATGATTTTCTATTTATATAAAATCGACAATTTCTATGACCCATATCTGTATTCAGTAAACTGTAAATTTATGTTATCTCTATGAATTTCATTAAATATTTATACGTGTTTATATTAGCTCTTAATTGTTTCAAAATATACTAAGGGGTGAACATTTTTTCTCTCAGCTTATAGCTGATCAATGCAGTCCATATGGAAATGGACAAAACATTACCCAAATTTATATGAGACCAGATTTTTTTTTCAATGTAAATTAAAAAGCATACCCATTTTTATATAAAATTGACTTACAACTATACCCATTTTAATGTATAAATTTTCAAAAAAAAAAAAAAACTACCCATATTTTAAATTTGGCACATACCTTTTTATAGGATTTTTTTTTAAGTTACCCCCCCTCCCCAGGGGTAAATTTATGGAAGTGTCTGCACGTCCACGCCGCGTGGACGAATAGACTACAGGCTGCGCGTCCACGCTTCCGGTATTTGCATTTCGGCATGCACATTTCGCATCTAATGTCACGGAACTTTGACATTTCCAGGTACAAATAATGACAAAGAATTCAATTTCATACTACAATGAATGGAAGTTCAGTAAATGAAAGTTCTAATTTATATAAACTTTAATAACGAGATCAAGTAGTCAAAATCTTTAGAAAAAAGGAGTCCGACTGATAGCTTAACTGTTACATGTATACGATTTTAATATATCTTCACCGCAATTATTTTTATGCAGTCTGCATTAAAACGGTTCAGTTAGAGTTTTCTGGTTTCTTTTAGACCATAATTACGTTTTTATATCATTCTTTATAATTTTTTTTCGAATTCCCAAAGAATTATTGTTTACACTGCATTCCCTTTGATGATTTATAAAAATTAATAAAAAAACAATTACGAAATTCTAGCAAATTTTCACTTATTAAATACTTAAATTGTATATCAGTGAATATTAAAATACATTTTTATGTTTAAATATTAATTAATTTATTGCTCTACGCATTGGGAAGTTTATAAAAATTACGAAATAACGGAAATTGTCCCGAAAAAATCCTTAATTACTCGTTATATCGGAAGCGTGGACGCGCAGCCTGTGGTCTATTCATCCACGCGGCGTGGACGCGCAGACACTGCCTAAATTTATATCTGGACAATTTGTGTAAATAAGTTCCACTGCTGTTTGTGTATAGTGCACCAACCTACTTATACCCTGTAAAGGAGTGTTCATGATTAGAGGAAGCTCATACGGAGAAAAGAAAGAAAGAAAAGAAGTGAACATTCTTACGTTTTTATTGTAAAGGTAAGCATTTATATTCTTCAGCCAAATCTGCACTTTCTGTGTCGTCCGGTCAAGATTCTGTCTTTGTTTCTCAAAGAAAATTCAATAACTTTACATTTATTAGTTCTTTAAAAATCACTTTATCTTTTTTTAATCGATGCACTAATGCGAATGTACTAAAAAATACACGGCCGGGTTTCGTCGGACGGTTTTTAGATCTTCCCGAAATTTTACTTTCAGTAAAACAGAAAGTAGAACTGGCCAGATTTTACCTTGGAAATTTGATTTGTAGGCACTAAAGCTTTTTTGTGCAACCTTTAGGAAAACACGAGGTTCATTTTAACATTGTTCTTTACTCTTATTATATCAGGTATGTATGACAGCTCAAATTAAAAAAGAAACTCGTTACAACACATATACAAAATCAGGTAAATAAAGCCAACAGCATAATGGGCCTTATAAGAAGAACATACACCCATCTTGATCAGTGCAGCTTCAGATACCTATTTCAAGCACTTGTGAGACCACACCTTGAATATGCTGAATCGGTCTGGTCACCCTTTAAAGTTGCCGACATAGAAAAAGTCGAAAATGTACAAAGAAGGGCAACAAAACAAATACCTTCGCTAAAAGACCTCCCATACAAAGAAAGGCTTCAAAAGCTTAAAATGCCAACATTAAAATATAGAAGGATCAGGGGGGACATGATAGAGACATTCAAGATCATGTCTGGTATATATGATATGGAGGTCACAGAAGGGTTCTTTCCATCTATGCCAGAAACCACTACAAGAGGCCACAATAAGAAGATATTAAAGGAGAGATCCAAACTGAATACAAGAAAGTTCAGCTTTACCCAGAGAGTAGTGGACACTTGGAATAGCCTTCCTGAAAAAGTTGTAAACTGTAAAAAAGTCCTTGACTTTGAAAAAGCCCTAGACAAGTATTGGGAAACACAAGAATGCAAATTTGACTTCACACTGGACATTGACAACATCCACACCAGAAGTCACGTGAAGTCAAATATTCAAGTTGAGAATAATGAAGATATGGATATAGTGGCAGCAGAAGCAGCCAGCGTCCATTAATGATCCTATGGTATCCTATGGTAGGTTTTTGTTGTCAAAAAGGGGGCGTTTCCTAGTCCAAAATGAATATTTATTTACGACTTGAATTCTTGCAGCATCTAGAAATACCTTGGCACAATCTAACTCTACTCCAATTCAATTTATTTCATGGTGGATATTATTTCAAAAAGATCAGATCAGATGTCAAAGCTAATTACTATAGGGGTGTAACTATTCAAATACAAATACAAATACAAAATACAAAAGCTTTATTTAAAGTCGGTGCTTATACATAACATAAAACACAAGCTCTAATGAGCTTTTAAAACCGACATAACATATAACAACACAGTACACATAAGACATATACAGTTACAATAAGACAACAGTTTCATGCAATACACACAGTTACATATAAAACATAAAACACAAATTAAATGTACATAAGACATCATACAATCGTATTAGTAGACATCTAAACATAAAACATGGAGTAATAAAAATATCTGAAAGACAGTATGGTAGACGGAAGTTTCAGATTAGCACTTGCAGCAAAGAAAAGTAATTATTTGCATGCTGAACAGTGGCACGAGCTGCCATTCCATGAGTTGACGAGACTTTTAAATTGGTTAAAAGAAGTTTCTGTTCTAAAGTGGTTTGGCAGCTCGTTCCAAAGCTTTGCAGCGGTATATCTAAATGACTTTATTCCGTATGTAGTTGTTTTTACTGATGGAATAGTTGCCAAATTTTGATACCTGAAAGAATATTTGGTGTTTTTTATATTTATTAAATCGTGTAGGTATGATGGACTACGTTGGTTTACGATGTTGAAGACTTCAATAGCCATGGTTCTTATACGTCTAATTTCTAATGTTGGCATTTTTGATTTGTGTAGCAGTTGTTCGTAGTTGCTGTGATAGTCATCATATATAAATCGAAGTGATCGTTCTTGAATTTTTTCTATCTTTTTTGTATTGCTTTTGCTGCAAAAGTGCCAACTGAGAGGGCAAAAATTGAAATTTGAAAGTATATATGAGTGGTATATGGTAAGTTTACCCAGTCGGTTTAGATATTTTCCAATTCTTTTAAGAATGTTAAGTTGTTTTGATGCTTTTTTACAAATGTTTGATATATGAGTGTTGAATTTGAGCTCAAAATCTATTGTGACTCCTAGCAATTTTACTTCGTTTTCGCACTGTATTGTGTTTCCAGCCAAATTAAAACTGATATTTTTGTCCCTAGTTTTCTTTCCCACGGCCAAAACTTGAAACTTTTCTGGGTTAGCTTTCATTTGGTTACTGGAAAACCAATCAATTAGTGCTAAACTGTCTGATTCCAGATTTTTGATGACTGTATCAATATCGTGATGAGCATATGATAAGGTATTGTCGTCTGCGTAGTTGTAAAGAGTGCTATTTTGTGTGAAAAGGAAAATGTCGTTTATGAATATGTTAAATAAAACAGGTCCGAGAATCGAGCCCTGTGGTACTCCTTTATAGATGTTTTGCCAATCACTTAACGCTGTACCAAGTTTCACTGATTGCTTTCTGTTGGATAGATAGTCTTTTATCAAAATGAGAGCATTCTGTGATAAACCATAGGCTTTTAATTTCTGTAGGTGTATCACGAGACAGGCATTAGCGTGATGGAGTATATTCCTTTGCTAATTAACGCAAGAAGAAGAAGAAAGATATTTAATCCCATGATTTGGAAATTGGTTCCGTGTTTGACTTCGCGATTCGGATCTGACCCAAAAAATGTCATATCCGTCTTCAATGATGAAAAATGTGCTTCTAGTGTCAACAATGGCACGAATCATTGCCTTTCGGACTGAAATAAAATCTTTTGCTTGAAAAGACTTCGATAACAGTTATTTCAACACATGAAAATAATACTCCTTTAACATTAACATCGATTTACAATGATTTACAATGATATGACAAGCAGGTCTTATGTAAGAAATGGAAATAAATGGTATTGTGATACAGGTGGGATCATGGGCCAAGTATTGTGATATGTATGGTATTGTTACAAAATACAAAAGGTAAAATTAAATTGATTCTGGTATAAAATTAGAAACTAAATGGTAAATAGATATTGCAACTCTCAATATTAACAGTTCTAACTAAATAAAAGAATTGTTGGGGGACTATTTTTTCTTTTATATTCATGATATTAGGGAGGGACCATTTAATTTTTATTGGCGGGGGGATTTGGTGAAATTTGAAAGAAAAAAATATAGGATGCCAAAAGGCAAGAAATAAAAAGGCAGGACAGTAAGAAGCAAAGGTGTACCAAAGGGGTAATCAGTATCATAAAACCGTAAAGACAAAGACAAAACCGGCAGACAAAAAATCATCACAACAAAACAAACCACATAACAACATAAAACACACACAAACATAACAACAAAACCGCATTCAGCAACGCGAACTCAAGTCGAAACGAGAGTGAACTCAGGCGCTCCGGAAGAGTAAGCAGTTCCTGCTTGCTATAGCACACCCGTCATGTTGCCAAAGATCGATTTTGTCGTGTTTTGAAGTAAAAAAAGACAGGATGGTGTTTTGGGCTGAAGAATTAAAATAGTAAATTTATAATAAAAAAATGTGACTAGCGTGTAAATAAAAAAATCTAAGCTCAGAAAATAAAAAGACAGGACAAAGAAAATATCCAAAGCCCCCCTAAAAATCAAATAATTGCTCCCTTATTAATATGATATACATGTATATTTAGGGTTGAATCAAGGATTTTTGGAAAAGGTTAATATAAATACTTTATTAATTAATTGTAAACATGATCTATGTCATGTATGCTGAAAAAATATATTTTCAAGATAATTCATGTTATTTTTTTCAGAATTGTCAGGATCTGTTCCCTGAGATGCAGCCATATGATGAGGGCATGGCTACAGGTCTCTGATAGTCACTCAATAATGTCTATATATTATTTCAGTGATGTCTGTTAGAAAGGATCTGTTCCCTGAGATACAGTCATATGATGAGGGCATGGCTACAGGTCTCTGATAGTCACTCAATAATGTCTATATATTATTTCAGTGTGATGTCTGTTAGAAAGGATCTGTTCCCTGAGATACAGTCATATGATGAGGGCATGGCTACAGGTCTCTGATAGTCACTCAATAATGTCTATATATTATTTCAGTGTGATGTCTGTTAGAAAGGATCTGTTCCCTGATATACAGCCGTATGATGAAGGCATGCTACAGGTCTCTGACATTCACTCAATTTATTATGAACAAAGTGGGAACAAAGATGGAAATCCTGTCATTTTTATGTAAGTATTTAGAATCGGATCTGAAATGGCTAAAAATAAACCGCATCATAGATGTTCAAGGCAAATGTTATGAGGCAAAAATTAAACTATCTAGATATGCTTAAGTATAAAGAGCAAAGCATAAGACCTCATGTATCCAGCAGAGTGTTTTATGATGTCAAAAAAATTTGATAGAAATCAGATTTCTCAAAAATTTACATAACTTTAACATTGTGACAAATTAATATGTCATTTTCAAGTTCATTGTCTTATGGAAATAATCCCTCAATTAGACAGAAATGATCATGTGACTTTACCAGTTTTCGTGTCAAACTGGTTTGCTACCCCATGGACTTATGCAAAAGTGTTTGTGGGATTATGAAAACAGTCATATCTTTATAAACGGTAAATACTTCAATTGAATGAAAAAATATTCTTACATGTGTAGAAATATTTCCAAAATTGAAGATTAATTCCATCGTTAATAAACAACAAAGCAGTATTTATTTGATCTATTTCTCTTTCTTGTACCAGAAGTGGTTATGCCTGGAAAAAATTATAACAAAAGAACTCTCTCTGGGTTCACCAGCCAACCAGACGTATTGGCCTTAAAAATAAAAATTCCAAAAACCTTATAACGTTGGTTGTTAATGTCTATATAATCAGAAAATGTAATAAAAAGGAGGGGTCAGTTCAAAAAATCTTTTTTCAGTATTTAAACGTATAGTCTAGAGGAGTTCAGAAATCAGACTAAAATTCTGTAAATCTGAAGAGTAACGGTCCCCTTACCAAAAACAACTAACATGTACCATATGAGAATCTAATATGTTTTCTCATGTTAGTTTCTAACATTATTTTCTTACGAGTTTTTTAACATGCAAATGAGGTTAGAAACCATATTAGAATTTTAAGCCAGGATGTTAGAAACTAACCTAATTTGCATGTTAAAAATCTCGCGAGGCCATTCTAACATGAGATCTCATATGAGAATTTCCTTAAGGTATTCAGATATAAAATCTTACGTGAAAAAATTTTCCTCACATGAGGAAATTTCTCACTTCTTTTACTCACGTGAGAAATTTAAAAAAGTTGTAAAATAAGATAATAACCAGGAATAAGGGCCTGACCTAATTCTGAATACATACATGTAACATGTTTGTGCTACATGTACATAACTAAACAATTTGGTTACACTAAACATTCTAAATGTGTCATTTGTTTAAACTTTATAGACCATCATGCCTAGATTATATTCACATTGAGAATAGAATTAAGATTAATATAAAATGAAGACTTAATAATTATAATACTCATTATTACATGTACATGTATGACAATCAAAATATATACAGGTAAAAAAATGAAGCATATGCCTTAAATTAATGATATAGACTAAGATATAACATGATAAAGTAAATGATGCTATTTTAATTTTCTATACTTGTTGTTCTAAAGTAATTTAATAAAAATGTTTCAATAATAATAAAATTCAATTTTGAATAATGTAGTATTATGTCCAAAATTCCCATACTAATTGTGCCTCTATTAATTAGTTGCATTTTATTTTTTAAGATGCTTTTAACAGTCATTTACATATAAATTAATCTCTCAAAACAACATGTATGCATTTAATAAATATAAATTACCTTTATTTGAAAACATAAATCCTTACAAAAAACTTTTAAGTCTGTTAGATCAAGACACATTCTTCTTGCATCTTCTTGTAAATTTTCAATTTTCAAAATGTGTAACAAAATGAATTTGATTGGATCAAAACAATTTCCTGTTAAATGCATCATGGGCATAAAATATGAAAATTCTAACATAATTCTCATGTTAGAAATTTCAATTAGAAATATAATGAGTATTCTGCAAAACTTAATTTCCTAAATTTTCTATGCTTTTATTTCTAACATAAATCTCATATGAGAAATCTGATTTGTGATTTTTCCATATATTTTCTGTTAGAATTGAGAACTCAAAATTTCTATGTCCAAATTTCTAACTTGAATCTAACATGAGAAAGAAGAACTTTGAAAAAATCTGTTAAAACCTTGATGGTTGGAATTATTTCTCACATACTCGTTGAAAATCTAACATCAGCATCATGCGAGGACAGTGTTAGAAATTTCCTTCATATATGAACTACCAATTTCCTCACGTAAGCAAACTAATTTGCATAGGAATCTTGTATGAATCTTGTAAGTTTCTTATGAGATTCATATAAGAACTTGTTAGTGGTTTCTGTACGGGGGCCATCCTTAAATACAAAGCTAAGACTAATTTACTTTTATACCAAAGTTGAAATCTTGAAAATGTCTAAAAAAAACTTTTGTTTTAGCTCAAAATATTTTAACCAGGTTTCTTTCATTGCAATTAACATATAATAGCAATGGTTTTGGGTTCATGGTTCAAGTGTCGATTCATCTTTTTATACACTTATGGTTCTATGCCTCAATTATTTTTTTTCTGCTGAGTAGAGGTTACTTCTTAAATTATACATATATATATATCTATAACTTTATACTTTCATTTATGCAATTAAAACTGTACAATGATGGCTATTCCTATTTTGTGTGTGTTAGAGTTTAACGCCTGTTTTCAACACACCTGGGCCATATAGGGTGATTAGTTTTAATGGTGGAGGAAACCTGCATGAGTACCCGAAGGAAATCACCGACCTTGGGCAGGTAACTGACAAACCTAATCACATTCAGGTGAATAAGTCCCTTTTTGTGTTAATTTTGTGAAAAGAGGTAATCGGCTAGTGATCAATTATTAAGCGTTGTATTTCAATCAGCGCCTTAGATCACTTGGCCACCCATATTTTGTAACAACTTGTTTTATTATGTTTAAAAATGTCTGATTATCATGTCTATTACAGAAACTTTTTTGCAACGAACATTGACTTGTAACTTACTTACTAATCAATCAATCATGTGTTTCTATTTATAGTCATGGAGGCCCAGGTGGGGGAACCAGTCCAAGAGACAGAAGATTTTTGATCAAAGAGGAGCAGGGAAATCTTTACCAGCTTATGAACTCAGGGTGAGTCATTACCAGCTTATGAACTCAGGGTGAGTCTTTACCAGCCTATGAACTCAGGGTGAGTCTTTACCAGCTTATGAACTCAGGGTGAGTCATTCCCAGTTTATGAACTCAGGGTGAGTCTTTACCAGCTTATGAACTCAGGGTGAGTCTTTACCAGCCTATGAACTCAGGGTGAGTCTTTACCAGCCTATGAACTCAGGGTGAGACTTTACCAGCTTATGAACTCAGTGTGAGTCATTCCCAGTTTATGAACTCAGGGTGAGTCTTTACCAGCCCATGAACTCAGGATGAGTCTTTACCAGCTTATGAACTCAGGGTGAGTCATTACCAGCCTATGAACTCAGGGTGAGTCTTTACCAGCTTATGCATTCAGGGTGAGTATTTACCAGTTGATGAACTCAGGGTGAGTCATTACCAGCCTATGAACTTGGTGAGTCTTTTCCAGCTTATGAACTCAGGATGAGTCATTCCCAGCTTATGAACTCAGGGTGAGTCATTCCCAGCTTCTGAACTCAGGGTGAGTCATTACCAGCTTATGAACTCAGGGTGAGTCTTTACCAGCTTATGAACTCAGGGTGAGTCATTCCCAGCTTATAAACTCAGGGTTAGTCTTTACCAGCTTATGAACTCAGGGTGAGTCTTTACCAGCTTATGAACTCAGGGTGAGACTTTACCAGTTTATGAACTCAGGGTGAGTCTTTACCAGCCTATGAACTCAGGATGAGTCATTCCCAGCTTATGAACTCAGGTTGAGTCTTTACCAGCTTATGAGCTCAGGGTGAGTCTTTACCAGCCTATGAACTCAGGGTGAGTCTTTACCAGCTTATGAACTCAGGGTGAGTCTTTACCAGCTTATGAATTCAGGGTGAGTCTTTACCAGCTTATGAACTCAGGGTGAGTCTTTACCAGCTTATGAACTCAGGGTGAGTCTTTCCTACCTATGAACTCAGGGTGAGTCTTTAACAGCTTATGAACTCAGGGTGAGTCATTTCCAGCTTATGAATTCATGGTGAGTCTTTACCAGCTTATGAATTCAGGGTGAGTCATTACCAGCCTATGAACTCAGGGTGAGTCTTTACCAGCTTATGAGCTCAGGGTGAGTCTTTACCAGCCTATGAACTCAGGGTGAGTCTTTACCAGCCTATGAACTCAGGGTGAGTCTTTACCAGCTAATGAATTCAGGGTGAGTCTTTACCAGCCTATCAACTCAGGGTGAGTCTTTACCAGCTTATGAACTCAGGGTGAGTCTTTACCAGCTTATGAACTCAGGGTGAGTCTTTACCAGCTTATGAACTCAGGGTGAGTCTTTACCAGTTGATGAACTCAGGGTGAGTCTTTACCAGGTTATGAACTCAGGGTGAAACTTTACCGGCATAGAACTCAGGGTGAGTCTTTACCAGCTTATGAACTCAGGGATGAGTCTTTACCAGCTTATGAACTCAGGGTGAGTCTTTACCAGCTTATGAACTCAGGGTGAGTCTTAACCAGCCCATGAACTCAGGATGAGTCTTTACCAGCCTATGAACTCAGGGTGAGTCTTTACCAGCTTATGAACTCAGGGTGAGTCTTTACCAGCTTATGAACTCAGGGTGAGTCTTTACCAGCTTATGAAGTCAGGATGAGTATTTATCAAATTATGAACTCAGGGTGAGTCATTCCCAGCTTATGAACTCAGGGTGAGTCTTTACCAGCCTATGAACTCAGGATGAGTCTTTACCAGCTTATGAACTCAGGGTGAGTCTTTACCAGCTTATGAACTCAGGGTGAGACTTTACCAGCTTATGAACCCAGGGTGAGTCTTTACCAGCCTATGAACTCAGGGTGAGTCTTTACCAGCTTATGAACTCAGGGTGAGTCTTTACCAGCTTATGAACTCAGGGTGAGTCTTTACCAACTTATGAATTCAGGGTGAGTCTTTACCAGCCTATCAACTCAGGGTGAGTCTTTACCAGCTTATGAACTCAGGGTGAGTCTTTACCAGCTTATGAACTCAGGGTGAGACTTTACCAGCTTATGAACCCAGGGTGAGTCTTTACCAGCTTATGAACTCAGGGTGAGTCTTTACCAGTTGATGAACTCAGGGTGAGTCTTTACCAGGTTATGAACTCAGGGTGAAACTTTACCGGCATAGAACTCAGGGTGAGTCTTTACCAGCTTATGAACTCAGGGATGAGTCTTTACCAGCTTATGAACTCAGGGTGAGTCTTTACCAGCTTATGAACTCAGGGTGAGTCTTAACCAGCCCATGAACTCAGGATGAGTCTTTACCAGCTTATGAATTCAGGGTGAGTCTTTACCAGCCTATCAACTCAGGGTGAGTCTTTACCAGCTTATGAACTCAGGGTGAGTCTTTACCAGCTTATGAACTCAGGGTGAGTCTTTACCAGCTTATGAACTCAGGGTGAGTCTTTACCAGTTGATGAACTCAGGTTGAGTCTTTACCAGGTTATGAACTCAGGGTGAAACTTTACCGGCATAGAACTCAGGGTGAGTCTTTACCAGCTTATGAACTCAGGGATGAGTCTTTACCAGCTTATGAACTCAGGGTGAGTCTTTACCAGCTTATGAACTCAGGGTGAGTCTTAACCAGCCCATGAACTCAGGATGAGTCTTTACCAGCCTATGAACTCAGGGTGAGTCTTTACCAGCTTATGAACTCAGGGTGAGTCTTTACCAGCTTATGAACTCAAGGTGAGTCTTTACCAGCTTATGAAGTCAGGATGAGTATTTATCAAATTATGAACTCAGGGTGAGTCATTCCCAGCTTATGAACTCAGGGTGAGTCTTTACCAGCCTATGAACTCAGGATGAGTCTTTACCAGCTTATGAACTCAGGGTGAGTCTTTACCAGCTTATGAACTCAGGGTGAGACTTTACCAGCTTATGAACCCAGGGTGAGTCTTTACCAGCCTATGAACTCAGGGTGAGACTTTACCAGCTTATGAACTCAGGGTGAGTCTTTACCAGCCTATGAACTCAGGATGAGTCTTTACCAGCTGATGAACTCTGGGTGAGTCTTTACCAGCTTATGAACTCAGGGTGAGTCTTTACCAGCTTATGAACTCAGGGTGAGTCTTTACCAGCTTATGAACTCAGGGTGAGTCTTTACCAGCTTATGAACTCAGGGTGAGACTTTACCAGCTTATGAACTCAGGGTGAGTCATTCCCAGCTTATGAACTCAGGATGAGTCATTCCCAGCTTATGAACTCAGGGTGAGTCATTTCCAGCTTATGAACTCAGGGTGAGTCTTTACCAGCTTAAGAACTCAGGGTGAGACTTTACCAGCTTATGAACTCAGATGAGTCATTACCAGCTTATGAACTCAGGGTGAGTCTTTACCAGCTTATGAACTCAGGGTGAGACTTTACCAGCTTATGAACTCAGATGAGTCATTACCAGCTTATGAACTCAGGGTGAGTCTTTACCAGCTGATGAACTCAGGGTGAGACTTTACCAGCTTATGAACCCAGGGTGAGTCTTTACCAGCCTATGAACTCAGGGTGAGTCTTTACCAGCTTATGAACTCAGGGTGAGTCTTTACCAGTTGATGAACTCAGGGTGAGTCTTTACCAGGTTATGAACTCAGGGTGAGTCTTTACCAGCTTATGAACTCAGGGTGAGTCATTACCATCTTATGAACTCAGGGTGAGTCTTTACCAGCTATTAACTCAGGGTGAGTCATTACCAGCTTATGAACTCAGGGTGAGTCCTTACCAGCTTATGAACTCAGGGTGAGTCTTTACCAGCTTATGAACTCAGGGTGAGTCCTTACCAGCTTATGAACTCAGGGTGAGTCTTTACCAGCTTATGAACTCAGGATGAGTCTTTACCAGCTTATGAACCCAGGGTGAGTCTTTACCAGTTGATGAACTCAGGGTGAGACTTTACCAGCTTATGAACTCTGGGTGAGTATTTATCAAATTATGAACTCAGGGTGAGTCATTCCCAGCTTATGAACTCAGGGTGAGTCATTCCCAGCTTATGAACTCGGGTGAGTCTTTACCAGCCTATGAACTCGGGTGAGTCTTTACCAGCTTATGAACTCAGAGTGAGTCTTTACCAGCCTATGAACTCAGGGTGAGTATTTATCAAATTATGAACTCAGGGTGAGTCATTCCCAGCTTATGAAGTCAGGATGAGTATTTATCAAATTATGAACTCAGGGTGAGTCATTCCCAGCTTATGAACTCAGGGTGAGTCTTTACCATCTTATGAAGTCAGGATGAGTATTTATCAAATTATGAACTCAGGGTGAGTCATTCCCAGCTTATGAACTCAGGGTGAGTCTTTACCATCTTATGAAGTCAGGATGAGTATTTGCCAGCTTATGAACTCAGGGTGAGTCTTTACCATCTTATGAAGTCAGGATGAGTATTTACAAGCTTATGAACTCAGGGTGAGTCTTTACCAGCTTTTGAACTCAGGGTGAGTCTTTACAAGCTTATGAACTCAGTGTGAGTCTTTACCAGCTAATGAACTCAGGGTGAGTCTTTACCAGCTATTAACTCAGGGTGAGTCTTTACCAGCTTATGAACTCAGGGTGAGTCTTTACCAGCTGATGAACTCAGGGTGAGTCTTTACCAGCTTATGAACTCAGGGTGAGTCCTTACCAGCTTATGAACCCAGGGTGAGTCTTTACCAGCCTATGAACTCAGGGTGAGTCTTTACCAGCCTATGAACTCAGGATGAGTCTTTACCAGCTGATGAACTCTGGGTGAGACTTTACCAGCCTATGAACTCAGGGTGAGTCTTTACCAGCCTATGAACTCAGGGTGAGTCTTTACCAGCCTATGAACTCAGGGTGAGTCTTTACCAGCCTATGAACTCAGGGTGAGTCTTTACCAGCTTATGAACTCAGGGTGAGACTTTACCAGCTTATGAACCCAGGGTGAGTCTTTACCAGCTTATGAACTCAGGGTGAGTCTTTACCAGCTATTAACTCAGGGTGAGTCTTTACCAGCTTATGAACTCAGGGTGAGTCTTTACCAGCCAATGAACTCAGGGTGAGTCTTTACCAGCCTATGAAGTCAGGGTGAGTCTTTACCAGCCTATGAACCCAGGGTGAGTCTTTACCAGCCTATGAACTCAGGGTGAGTCTTTACCAGCTTATGAACTCGGGTGAGTCTTTACCAGCCTATGAAGTCAGGGTGAGTCTTTACCAGCCTATGAACTCAGGTGAGTCTTTACCAGCCTATGAAGTCAGGGTGAGTCTTTACCAGCCTATGAACTCAGGGTGAGTCTTTACCAGCTTATGAACTCAGTGTGAGTCTTTACCAGCTTATGAACTCAGTGTGAGTCTTTACCAGCTTATGAACTCAGGGTGAGTCTTTACCAGCCTATGAACTCAGGGTGAGTCTTTACCAGCCTATGAACTCGGGTGAGTCTTTACCAGCCTATGAACTCCAGCGAGTCTTTACCAGCCTATGAACTCGGGTGAGTCTTTACCAGCTTATGAACTCAGGGTGAGTCATTACCAGCCTATAAACTCATGGTGAGTCTTAACCAGCTTATGAACTCGGGTGAGTCTTTACCAGCCTATGAACTCCAGCGAGTCTTTACCAGCTTATGAACTCAGTGTGAGTCTTTACCAGCTTATGAACTCAGGGTGAGTCTTTACCAGCTTATGAACTCAGGGTGAGTCTTTACCAGCTTATGAACTCAGTGTGAGTCTTTACCAGCTTATGAACTCAGGGTGAGTCTTTACCAGCTTATGAACTCAGGGTGAGTCTTTACCAACCTATGAACTCAGGGTGAGTCTTTACCAGCTAATGAAATCAGGGTCAGTTAATTTCATTTTACCCCTGCAAACAAACGGCAGTTATATAGGAATCACCCTGTCTGTGTGTCCACATAAGTGCGATCCCACCTTTAGTGGGAAGACTTATTGTTTTTGTCACATCTGTCGGTCCATCCACCTGTCTGTCTGTCAGTCACAAAGTTTGTCAGTGCAATTCCTCTAAAACTACTGAACACAATTCAATGAAACTTGGTCTGTTTAAAGCACACCATATGTAGTTGAGCATATTAGTAGGGAATTTCTTTTGGCATTACAGATGTTTAAACATAGAATTTTGGGTGAAATTAGGGAGACATGTTTTTGCAGGCAAAAACAAACTTTAATAAAAAAAACTTGAGAATTCACAACAAAATTAAAAGGAACAATAATTTCATGGACCATTCGTTTCCATTGTAGGTTTTTCAATTGGTTATTTAGGTTGTGTCTTGTACACTTGTTCAACATCTCAATAATCCCTTTCGTCTTTTTAACAGGAGAATACAACATGGAACCTTGTCTCAGACATAGAAAAACTGAGGGAGTATCTCAAAATAGAAAAGTGGATTGTGTTTGGAGGAAGCTGGGGATCAACGCTTGGGTTAGCATATTCTGAGACACACCCTGACAGAGTCAAGGCTATGATCCTGAGAGGTATCTTTACTTGTAGAAGGTTGGTATATAATATGTATGAGGAAGTTGATGGGGTTTATATTTAGAGTAATAATAAAGCAGTTTTTAGAAAAAAATTGCAATGTAAAAATAATCATAAAATTAGAACATTGTGCTTTGATGAAGACGAAAATTTCAATAATATGTGTGTACCGGCTAGAAATTTAGCTGCTTGTTTAAAGAAGTTTGATACCAATGGCCACTTATTTACTTTCGTAGACAACATTCTGATTTTTATTGAACATATCAAAACAAACAAAAATGTATTTTAAAGTGAGAGCATGTAAAGCTCTTGGTTTCAAATAATTTTATATTTCTTATTTGACAAGTAAAACCTTTCCGCTATTAAGAAATACTGATTAAAAGCTGTTTAACATGTAAATTAATAATAACAATACACTTGTACCTGTTTTCCTCTTATCGTGCTATATATTAACCAGGTCTATTAAATTGAAAACTTGATTAATTCAATGACATAAGACCCTCAATGGGGAAATTTCTAAACCACTTTCTCTTGTTATTGGTATCAATTTTAGGGGGAAGGGGTAAGGAAAAAGTAAAACAGTTACAAAAGCCATATGCAGAACATACCCTTTTAAACCACGTTTTTTTACATCCATTTCCTAAAGTATTTTTAGATGGGCTTGCGCTGGCACTTCTGAGTGAATCCAAACTTGGGTCGTATGCATCTGGTTTGCATAATACAACTCGGGAAGCAAATGATTGTTAAAGACAAATTTTTGTTAATTTCTGCAAAAACCACACTGTTTAATGGACTTTTTGTATCTTTAATAAAAGTTTTTATTAACAATTTATATTTTTAAAGCTTAAAGGGACTGTTAAACATTTTATGATTTTTTGATTTATTATTACTTTAAAGAATAAAGACTATAACCAAAAAAATTAACAGATGTAAAAAAAATGACTCAGTTAACTCAAGAATAGAGAATAATTATCTTTACAGTTTAACTCCTAGTATGAATCCTGCCTTTAGTTAAACAATTTTGGTCTTGCCTGCGAAGCAGAGCCGGACATTGGTGTTACTTTACCAGCGGCGGTGTTAACTTTTTTAAAAAGTTTTATAACACCTCCATATCTCAAGAATTATAGGTCCTAGGTTGGTGAAAATTGGTATGCGTATGCCTCAGTATTAGCTTAGCACATTTGCATCCCCATCTTTTGACCTTGACCTTGATTTTCCAGTTGAGTGACTTTGACAATTTTCAATACATATAATAGAATGGTAAAGTTTAGCGAGCACCTCCATATCTCAAGAACTATAAGTCCTAGGTTGATGAAATTTGGCATGTGTATGCCCCAGTAGTAGCTTAGCACAGTTGCATCCCCATCTTTTGACCTTGACGTTGATTACCTGGTTGAGTACTTTGACAATTTTCAATACATATGAAAGCAATGTTGAGGTTTTGCAAGCACTTCCATATCTCACGAACTATTAGTCCTAGGTTGATGAAACTTGGTATGCATAAGTCCAAGTAGTAGCTTAGCACAGCTGCATCCCCATCTTTTGACCTTGACCTTGATTTTCTGGTTGAGTGACTTTGACAATGTTCAATACACATAAAATAGCAGTGTTAAGGCTTTATGAACACCTCCATATGTCAAGTATTATTGGTCCTAGGTTGATGAAACTTGGTTTGCATATGCCCTAGTAATAGCTAAGCACAGTTGCATCCCCATCTTTTGACATTGACCTTTATTTTCTGGTTGAGTAAACTTTTTTGCATATATTAGCACTGTTTAAGTTCTATAAACATCTTTTGATCTCAGAAACTGAAAATCCTTATAGATTCAAAATATAGTGGAAGTAAGAAAGAATTATTGTTTCTGATGGTGCCAGCAGGCGAGACATACTTTGTTGTTAAATCTTGTCTTAACATGCCATTTGATATTTATGCTGATTTCATAGCGAACTGGTATGTTTACATGCAAGTTTGATGTTTCTTTTTCAGAAAGGAGCTCTTATGGTTTTATCAAGAAGGGGCAAGCATTATATACCCTGATAAGTTTGATGAGTATAAAGCTGTGATACCTGAGGTAATTAAGGTCTCCTTGAAACATTTTCGTAATCAGTCTCTATAAAGCTGTGGTAGTCTGTCTGTCAACCTAGCCTTCCTCAACAAATTTGTGTCCTGTGACTTCAAGTCAACAAAGCTAACTCAGAAAACATAACAAGATCGAACTCAGGTGCTCAGGACAGCTGCAGGTTTCAGTTTTTGATGTTTTGACCCAGGCTTTTTATATTACGTATGTAGCTTGATAAAAGACCATGTACTGCAAACCGGAAAATTTAAGTGCAGTCTTTTTTTCGGGGTAAGACTACTGATTTTTAGTTCTCAGAGTTTTTAATTCAGGCTGTAATGTATTTGCCCATAGACTTCAATAAAAGATAAATGTGTTCAAGTTGTTTAATTTTTGCGCTAGCAATGTCGATTCGAAATTCCTGAAAATAAAACTGCAGCGAAAATTTCCAGGTTTACAGTATTAAGGTTAATGATCTTTATCATAGTGTTCTAAACCATGGGATTTATTCCAGGTGTTTTTTTTTTTAAATTTATCATTACATTTTTGTCTTTTGGAATTTTGATGTCGACTGTAACGTCACTTTGGAACTTTTGATCATCCTGCGATGTGGTCTTGCTGCATCATGAATAATTCTGTAGCAGTTTTCTGGGCAACCACTTGTCTCAAGATTATTTGGCATGGAGCTTTTCCTATAGTGCTTTATGATTGAATGCAATTTTTATGCCCGTTACTCATTTACTTCCTGTTTACCAAATATTTTAAGACACAGGGAATATATGTCTTCCATCCAAGACCACCATATTACATGTAGTTCTGTATATATTTTCAGGTAGAAAGAGGTGATATAATGGGAGCGTACTACAGACGGCTGACAAAGGAGGATGACCTTGAGGAAAGGTTAAGGTCAGCTCAAGCATGGAGTAAGTGGGAGATGGCCACGTCACGACTAATGGTGGACGAAGATTTATTGAAAAGAGCTGACCTTGATACATGGTGTCTACAGTTCGCTAGAATTGAATGGTAAGTAATGTTTTCATGATAGTTTGACCATTTGATTTTGACCATTTGATTCTGAGGGGGGCTAGAATTGAATGGTAAGTAATGTTTTCATGATAGTTTGACCATCTGATTTTGACCATTTGATTCTGAGGGGGGCTAGAATTGAATGGTAAGTAATGTTTTCGTGATAGTTTGACCATCTGATTGTGAGGGGGGGGGCTAGAATTGAATAGTAAGTAATGTTTTCATGATAGTTTGACCATCTGATTTTGACCATTTGATTCTGAGGGGGGCTAGAATTGAATGGTAAGTAATGTTTTCATGATAGTTTGACCATTTTATTCAAAAGGGGGGGGGGTAGGAATTGAATGGTAAGTAATGTTATCATGATAGTTTGACCATTTCATTCTGAGGGGGGCTAGAATTGAATGGTAAGTAATGTTTTCATGACAATTAGATTCTGAGGGGGAGCAGTTTTTGTAAATAAATATTCTTGCCGATATAAAAATTCTAAATTTAATAATACTGAGGTTTCATTATCATTCCTGGGGTATCAATTTTTAGCTCACCTGGACCGAAGGTCCATGTGAGCTATTACCATCACTTGGCGTCCGTCGTCGTCCGCGTCGTCGTCGTCGTCGTCGTCCGTTAACATTTTTTAAAAAATCTTCTTCTCTGAAACTGCTGAACAGAATTTCTTCAAACTTGATATGATTGATCCTTAGGGTGTCCTGCACAAAAATTGTGTTCGGTATTTTGATCCGTCAAAAAACATGGCCGCCGTTGCTAAAAATAGACCAGGGGGGTCAGACTACTGTTTTTGGCTTGTAAATCAAAAAGTATAAGAGATAGATGAAATCTGATGCCACCCTACTGCTTCAGCATTAAAAGCTCTACAAAAGTCTCCATTTGGTCCAAGTTGTCAGATGACCCCTTATAGGAGTTACGGCCCCTTAAAGGTGAAAAATAGCGTTTTTTCATGTTTTTGCCCTATAGTATGAAAACTATTGCAGATAGAGAAAAGCTGTTGCTTGCTTAAATGTTCAGCTCATTTAGCTCTACAAAATTCTCCATAGGGTCGAAGTTGTCAGATGACCCCTTATAGGGGTTACGGCCCCTGAAATAATGTTTTTTCATGTTTTTGGCCTATTGAATGAAAACTATTGCTGATAGAGAGAAGCTGTTGCTTGCTTAAATGTTCAGCTAATTTAGCTGTACAAAAGTCTCCATAGGGTTGAAGTTGTCAGATGACCCCTAATAGGGGTTACGGCCCCTAAAATAACGGTTTTTCGTGTTTTTGGCATATAGAATGAAAACTATAGTAGATAAAGAAAAAACTGTTGCTTACTTAAATGTTTAGCTCATTTAGCTCTACAAAATATAGGGTTGACATCAAGACCAGGTGAGCGATTTAGGCTCCTGGGAGCCTCTTGTTGTGGTTTTTGTGGATGGCAGAATTTTTTGTTTTATGTCCCATATTCTAGTTGTTTCATGTATATTATATCTTTTCACAGATATCTAATTTTACGTAAATTGCTTGATTGATAAATCTGTAAAAATAAATACCTTGCGAAATAAGTACGTTTACAGTAGCCTCTACCTCAAAGAAAATAAAGAAATAATCTGTCCCAAGATTTTTAGAATGGTATGTAAAAAATAAATATTCTAAATATTTTTTAACCTGTAAATATTCTTGAAATGTAGAGGCAGAAAATTAATTTTTTGACCTGCAAATTAAATAAAATAATATAATCTGACTCAGCCAAAGCTGCCCTTTTTATGAATCAAATGACTCTCCTATCTTTCAATTGATGCTTGACAAGAGCCAACAAGGCTACAGTCTGCTAGGGTTAAATTATAACAAAATGAATATTAAGTTTCTCAAATTCTCCCACGTCTGTTCAGATGTTAAAGTAGTATTATGGGCCCAACCTTCTGCCTTTTGTTAGCCTTGAACAAATCACAAAATAAACACACGATAAAAGTCAAATCTATAAAAGTTCAATTCAACAATTAAGAGAAAAGAAACAGACATAGAGGGACTGTCTTGAAAACGCTTGCAGTTACCGACAGCTAGCTAAGAAACATTTATTGATTGAGGTGAAAAAATCAAACATATCGATTGTAAATCCTACACAACACTTCAAACAATTAATGATTTAGTGTTTTTCACACTGTTATCATGTTATTCACCTTAAGGATGTTCGCTACTATTATTGAAAATAAATAAGTTTCAACTTTGATGCTTTAAATTAAAAGATATTAGTAAAAGGTATAAAATATGCAAAAAAATTTGATAGGTTCGTGACCTCGTTTTCAAGATAATTGACGTTAAAGTTTTGGCGGGAGAAGGTTTTCTCTGACTTTTTCATAGGTTTAGCATTAGCACTATTTCGCTGTTAAAACCCATGACAGAATAAATAGGATTTGATAAAACTTTGTCTATAACCTCTTTATGACATATTAAAGACATTAATAATAAGAAAATAGGGGGTTTGTGGGCAAAAAATTTAACACTATTTTGATGGTAAAATCCAGAGGATTCCGAAAAAATGACAGAAATACCAAAACAAGACCAGCGAGCATCCTTAAGAGGTAAAAGCTATTATATAACATGTATAATTGTCTTTTTTCCTTTTTTATAGTCACTATTTTGTACATGGTGCTTTTTTGAAGTGGGACTCACAGCTACTTGATGATGCTGATAAACTACGTGACATTCCGCTGACAATAGTTCAAGGTCGTTATGATGTTGTCTGTCCCATGGACACAGCATGGTCATTACACAAGGTAATATACCTCAGACAAAAGTTCAAGGTCGTTATGATGTTGTCTGTCTTATGGACACAGCATGGTCATTACACAAGGTAATATACCTCAGACAAAAGTTCAAGGTCGTTATGATGTTGTCTGTCCCATGGACACAGCATGGTCATTACACAAGTTAATATACCTCAGACAAAAGTTCAAGGTCGTTATGATGTTGTCTGCCCCAAGGACACAGTATTGTCATTACGAAAGGTAATATACCTCAGACAAAAGTTCAAGGTCATTATGATGTTGTCTGTCCCATGGACACAGCATGGTCATTACACAAGGTAATATACCTCAGACAAAAGTTCAAGGTCGTTATGATGTTGTCTGTCCCATGGACACAGCATGGTCATTACACAAGGTAATATACCTCAGACAAAAGTTCAAGGTCGTTATGATGTTGTCTGTCCCATGGACACAGCATGGTCATTACACAAGGTAAAATACCTCAGACAAAAGTTCAAGGTCGTTATGATGTTGTCTGTCCCATGGACACAGCATGGTCATTACACAAGGTAATATACCTCAGACAAAAGTTCAAGGTCGTTATGATGTTGTCTGTCTTATGGACACAGCATGGTCATTACACAAGGTAATATACCTCAGACAAAAGTTCAAGGTCGTTATGATGTTGTCTGTCCCATGGACACAGCATGGTCATTACACAAGTTAATATACCTCAGACAAAAGTTCAAGGTCGTTATGATGTTGTCTGCCCCAAGGACACAGTATTGTCATTACGAAAGGTAATATACCTCAGACAAAAGTTCAAGGTCATTATGATGTTGTCTGTCCCATGGACACAGCATGGTCATTACACAAGGTAATATACCTCAGACAAAAGTTCAAGGTCGTTATGATGTTGTCTGTCCCATGGACACAGCATGGTCATTACACAAGGTAATATACCTCAGACAAAAGTTCAAGGTCGTTATGATGTTGTCTGTCCCATGGACACAGCATGGTCATTACACAAGGTAATATACCTCAGACAAAAGTTCAAGGTCGTTATGATGTTGTCTGTCCCATGGACACAGCATGGTCATTACACAAGGTAATATACCTCAGACAAAAGTTCAAGGTCGTTATGATGTTGTCTGTCCCATGGACACAGCATGGTCATTACACAAGGTAATATACCTCAGACATTACTGTAGTTTTATTATTATTCGTGGGGTATCAATTTTTGTGGTTTTCGTGGGTAGCCTTGAACCACCAAATTAGATATCCCACGAAAAGGAAATTAAACATTGGTTTATATGCTGCAGACTAAAGAACCACGAATTTAAAAATCCACAAACTGATACTTTTTCACTAAAATTGGTGCCCACGAAAATAAATGAATCCACAGCATCAAGGTTGTTATGATGTTGTTTACGACTTGAGTTCGCGTTGTTGATTTCTATTCAGTTGATTTTGTGTTTTGTGTTTTCTCGTTCTGTTCTTGTTCATGTTTACGGGTTTTGTCGTTGCCCTTTTGGACTTTTGACACTCGAAAGCCCCATTGGTGCCTCTTTGCTTCTCCTTTTGTTTTCCCCCTGGACATAGCATGGTATTAACACAAGGTTATACATCTCATAGCTCAAGGTTATTATAATGCGGTCTGCCCCATGGACATCGCATGTTCATAACACAAGATGATGTATATATATATGGGGTCTTAACTTCATGTGTTTTGATAACATTTATGGCCTGAAAAAGTAGCAAGATGGGTGTGCTATAGCAAGCAGGAACTGCTTACTCTTCTGGAGCACCTCAGTTCACTCTCATTATGACTGGAGTTCAACTTGTTGATTGATATTCAGTGATCTTTGTGTTTCCATGTTTTTGACTTGTTCTCGTTGGTGTTTACTGGTTTTTTCTCTGCCTTTTTGGACTTTCGATAATATTTAACCACTTTATTGAAGTTATAAATTTACAAGAATCCAATATGATGTACATGTAAATGATGATAATTTTGTATTCTATTTCTATGGAAATGTTATTCCCCAACACATCCTCAAATGACCCGATCCAATGGAAATGTAATTCCCCACACATAGAGACAACATCTTTAAATGAACCAGTTCCAATGGAAATGTTATACCCCACATATAGAGACACCATCCTTAAATGACCCAGGTCCAATGGAAATGTTATTCCCCAGACATAGAGACACCATCCTTAAATGAACCAGTTCCAATGGAAATGTTATTCCCCAGACATAGAGACACCATCCTCAAATGACCCAGGTCCAATGGAAATGTTATTCCCCAGACATAGAGACACCATCCTTAAATGACCCAGGTCCAATGGAAATGTTATAGAAACACCATATTTAAAAGGTCCAGGTCCAATGGAAATGTTATTCCCCACACATAGGTTGATCACAGCCATAATTTGGTTTCTAGCTCAATAAATTAAATGCATATACATCATGTACATATAGTTCTAATCAATTCGAGTTTTGCATGTTCAATCTTTGGTCAGAGTGCCTCTGGTGAGTCTAGAAAATACAACACATGTGTCAGACGCAGCAAAATTTATTGTCTGGAACTTTGTTCAAGTTTTTGATTTCAGTTTATTCAAAGTTAATAATTATATAATATAATTTTTCAGAAACTACCTGATGCAGAATTTCATATAGTACAAGACGCAGGACATTCTACCAAAGAAAACGGGATCATGGAGTTATTGTTACAAGCTACAGAGAAATACAAAAACCTAAAATAAATATGAAACAAATGTCATGGTCATGTGACCAGTGTTCTCACAAATGCTAGTCAGACCTTGCCACCTGTGCCTGGATTCACAAAACTTGTTTTTATTACCCCCCCCCCTGCTTGAGAAGTGTGGGGGTATATAGTAATAAGTGTGTCAGTCCATTTTTCCATTACACCTAAGGGTACCCATCTCTTATCCACAACTCCTCTTAAACCCCTATATGAATTTTTATGAAACTTTTACACAGTCTTTGTGACAAAATGTAGATGTGAACCTTCTGTTTTAAAGTTTGGTCAAAGTGATGTTTAGCTCACCTGTTTTTTCATGTTTTTTAGCTAGCTATTGTCATCGTTAAGTGTCCGTCCGTCCTTCTGTTAACTTTTCTTCAAAAATATTTTCTCTGAAATAGAAGAAAATGAGATGTGGAATAAGTGTACGCGACACAACCTACATTATAAACGTATATTTTAAATATCCACAATGGAAAACCGCCAGCAGCCTTCAATGTGACCAGCGGTCGCTGCTCGCTGTTTTTCAATTGGCCCCTGGATTGAAAATAAAATACATATGATTCAAGCCCAATCCCAAAGTGCATTGAAAGACCCTCTTCTTGACAAAAAACAATTAACAAAAATTCGACTAAATACAAACATAAGCTTTGATAAAGATTCCTGGCTTAGGACAGGCACATTAAAATGTGGCGTGGTTAAACTAGTTTTTTGGCGCCAACCTTCCCCCTAATGATAATCAATAACAAAGCACAAACTAACACACAGTAAAAATCAAATCGATAGAAGTTCAATTCAACATTCATTCAATAAAACCCTTGAAGGGATTGCTTTGAAACTTTGTACACTTGATCTGTAGGATGTCCTCTCCCAAGTTTGTGAAAGGACTAGGGCTCATAAGGGCCATTTTTGGCCCAAAAAATATTTTTGTTGGAATTCAAGTAAAAATTGTAACAAGACTTAGTTAAATGTCAGTACTTTAATGCTTCATAGACAATTTAATATTTTTGACCATACTGTGACGTCATTATGACGTCAAAATTGAACAAATTTCACAAAATTGACCAAATCAGCTGTTTTTCAGAATATTTTTAATAATTTTTGCTCTGGGAAGTGACCGCAACACCCATGTACCACAAAATCCTTTTGGTAACAAATTAAGTTGGTCCTAAAAAATATTTTCCCAAAGTATCCATTTGGTACATGGCTGTACACACTACTATTGAAAACAAAATAAGCATGAAAATAATTTGGTCATGTTATGGTACAAGGAGATTTCAACGCATATACAGGTACAAAACCAGATTTTATAGTAAATGATAACTCCAATTGTAAGATTGTTGAAGATGATCAATATTTAGAAGATCATTTCATGCCAAGAAATAATAAAGACTCCAAATTTTTAAATAATAGTGGAAAACTTTTACTAAATTTATGTAAAGAGTCAAGTCTACGGATTTTAAATGGTCGCAAAATAGGTGACTGTCTAGGTAATTTCACTTGTATTACATACAATGGGTGTAGTGTAGTAGATTATATTTTAGTGTCACAAGATTTGTTTAATAGTATTGGTTACTTTGAGGTACATGATTTTACTGCTCTTTCAAACCATTGTGCCATAAGTTGTACAATATTTGCTTCTTTTGGTACTAGAAGCAAGGAATATCAATGTCCACTGGATCCCCTCCCAGGAAAATTTTTGTGGACCCCAGAGGCTATTGAAAAATATAAACAAAACATTAATAGTGAAATAAATTGTAAACAGATGCAAGATTTCATAGGTGCATCATTTATCGACACTGATACTGCTGTAAATAACTTGAGTTCTATTTTATTAGACTGTGCAAAACAGTCTGCTAAATTGATAACAAAACCACTAAGCAGTAAAACTATAAAACCTAAGGCCAAACCCTGGACATCTGAAAACTGTAAAGATCTATATAATTCTGTTAAAAACTATCAAAAACTTGTTGGAAAATATCCTGAAAATGCTGAATACAGGAAGAAATTTTATTCATTAAGGTCAAAATTAAGGCGTCTAAATAAATATGAAGAGAAACTGTACAAAAAGAAAATATGTACAGAGTTAGCGGACACAGATGATAAGAACCCAAAATCTTTTTGGAATCTCTTAAATAAACTGGATAGAAAATCCAAATCAGAAAATATAAAACTTCCATGTGAGTCTTTTGTTAATTTCTATAAAAGACTCAATAAAAAGGATGATAACAATAACCAATTCCAAAAAAACATTATTAATAATTTCAAAAGTTTATTTCAAAACTTGAAGTCTGAAACAAGTTCAACAAAATATGATGAGGAAATATCACTGGATGAGATAAGGGAGGCTATTACCTCTCTTCGCAATGGGAAGTCCTCATCCTCTGATATGATTTCAAATGAAATGCTAAAGAATGGTGTTCCAGTCCTATTAAAACCACTTCATAAAATTTTTAATATTGTCTTAAAAAGTGGCACATTTCCAAAAATATGGAATGAAAGCCACTTAGTACTTATCCATAAAAAGGGGGACAAGTTTGACCCCGGAAACTATAGAGGTATCTCCATTACTTCAAATTTAGGCAAACTGTTTAACAAAATAATATTAGGCAGGGTTTTAAAATTTATTGATGATAATCAACTTATTAGCAACCATCAAATTGGGTTCAAAGAGAACCACCGAACATCTGATCATATTTTTACATTAAAATCAATTATCGATACAAAAAAACTTAAGCATAAAAAAGTTTTTGCTGCTTTCATTGATTTGCGGAAAGCATTTGACACTGTTTGGAGGACAGGTCTTTTTTATAAGATTCTTCAGAAAAATTTTCCTCCTAAAATTTCTAGGATTCTTATTTCAATGTATACTGATACATTATATCGAATAAAATTTGGAAACGGTTTAAGTCAAAGCTGTATATCTGAACGTGGGGTTAAGCAAGGAGATGTGCTGAGCCCTATTCTGTTTAATTTCTTTATAAATGATTTGGTTAATCATTTAAATCAGCCCAATACTGATCCAGTGGTCATTGGTAACTCCTCTTTTAATATACTTCTATATGCTGATGACATTGTTTTATTGTCAGAAAGTGATTTAGGTTTACAAAATTGTCTGAATAATTTAGAGTCCTACTGCAAATCATGGAAACTTGAAGTAAATACAGAAAAATCAAAAGTATTAGTATTTAACTCAAATGGTAAAACATTCAAAAATGCATTCAATTTTAATAATTCTGTAATTGAGACTGTAACTGAATATACTTATTTGGGAATATCTATGAAATATAATGGTAATTTTAATGCTGCAATCGATATTTTAATCGATAAAGCAAGGAAAGCATATTTTAAGATTAAAAAATGTGTTGGTCTCAATAATCCCTGTAGACTCCTAGAAAAACTATTTGACTCTCTTGTTTCTCCTATTTTACTTTATTGTTGTGAAATTTGGGGCATAGATTTTTCTCTTAAAAATGATACATCAAATTTTATTGAAAAGTTCCATATCAAATTCATTAAAGAAATTCTTGGAGTTCATTGTAAAACTTCTAATGATGCGTGTCGAGCAGAATTAGCTAGATTACCCATCACAAGTAAAATAAGCTCTGCAATTTTAGGATTTTATAATCATTTAATTAATAATATAAACAGTCTAGCATACGACATTTATAACCTCACAAAAAATACAAACCCATGGATCAAGAAAGTCCACAATATTTTAAACTCATTGGGTTTTAGTTATTTGAACAGTAATAATTTTATGCTCAAAGCAAATTTAAATCAAGTCAAGCAAAGAATTAAAGATACGTGCCAACAAATACAAAATTCAAATTTAAAGAATAATGCCAAACTAAATTTCTTTTTGGGAATCTACGAAAGTGGGGAGAGACCAGCTTATGTTGATAAACTGACCAATGTATTGGATAGGGCCATGATATGTAGACTTAGGACAAGCTCTCATCAGTTAATGATTGAAAAAGGGAGACATCTTCAAATACCTTTAGAACAAAGAATATGTCCAATATGTAATATCTCTGTTGAAGATGAATTTCATTTTCTTTTTTATTGCAATTTTTATAAGACACAGAGAGATGATTTTAGTAAGAAAATAAGTTCCATATACAAACAATACAATTTTATGAGCAACAATGAAAAAGTAAAACTTCTACTCAATAACAAGTTTTCATTTGTACTGAAGATGTCTTCCAACTTTATATCAAACTGTTTAGAAATAAGAAACCACAAATTAATATAAAACCAATATATATTTACATTGTAAATTGTCTAAATTTCATCATCATTGTGTTTATTATACTTTATTATATATATACTTCTATTATCCATTGTGCCTAAACCAATTATTGTAATTGAGTTCGAGCAATAAATAAATTGAATTGAATTGAATAATGTAACAAGAGTTAACACTAAAGTATGTCTCGCCTGCCGGCACCATCAGAAACAATTATTCTTTCTTACTTCCACTATATTTTGAATTTACATGGATTTTCAGTTTCTGAGATCAAAAGATGTTTATAAAACTTAAACATTGCAAATATATGCAATAAAAATAATCAAAGTCACTCAACCAGAAAAACCAAGGTCAAGGTCAAAAGATGGGGATGCAACAGTGCTAAGCTACTACTGGGGCATATGCATACCAAGTTTCATCAACCTAGGACTTATAGTTCTTGAGATATGGAGGTGCTCGCAAAACTTTTCCATTGCTATTATATGTATTGAAAATTGTCAAAGTCAGTCAACCGGAAAATTCAAGGTCAAGGTCAAAAGATGGGGATGCAACAGTGCTAAGCTACTACTGGGGCATATGCATACCAAGTTTCATCAACCTAGGACTTATAGTTCTTGAGATATGGAGGTGCTCGCAAAACTTTTCCATTGCTATTATATGTATTGAAAATTGTCAAAGTCACTCAACCGGAAAATTCAAGGTCAAGGTCAAAAGATGGGGATGCAACTGTGCTAAGCTACTACTGGGGCATATGAATACCAAGTTTCATCAACCTAGGACTTATAGTTCTTGAGATATGGAGGTGCTCGCAAAACTTTTCCATTGCTATTATATGTATTGAAAATTGTCAAAGTCACTCAACCAGAAAATCAAGGTCAAGGTCGAAAGATTGGGATGCAACTGTGCTAAGCTACTACTGGGGCATATGCATACCAAGTTTCATCAACCTCAGGTCTATAGTTCTTGAGATATGGAGGTGCTCGCAAAACTTTTCCATTGCTATTATATGTATTGAAAATTGTCAAAGTCACTCAACCGGAAAATCAAGGTCAAGGTCAAAAGATGGGGATGCAACTGTGCTAAGCTACTACTGGGGCATATGCATACCAAGTTTCATCAACCTAGGACCTATAGTTCTTGAGATATAGAGGTGCTCGCAAAACTTTTCCATTGCTATTATATGTATTGAAAATTGTCAATGTCACTCAACCGGAAAATCAAGGTCAAGGTCAAAAGATGGGGATGCAACTGTGCTAAGCTACTACTTGGGCATATGCATACCAAGTTTCATCAACCTAGGACCTATAGTTCTTGAGATATGGAGGTGCTCATAAAACTTTTTCAAAAAGTTAACGCCGCCGTCGCCGCCGCCGCCGGTAAAGTAACACCTATGTCCCGCTCTGCTTCGCAGGCGAGACAAAAACCGCTAATTTTGGCCAAATGTTGAAAATCTTCCAACTTTTAATGCCATTTTCTATTTATAGATTAAATGGATTGAAATAATTTTCATTGTTTATTATGTCCCTAACCCTTGCCTAAGAAAATAACACAGTGAATGTAGAATACTGGAACTTTTAATTTTCAGCCATATTTTGAGGCCAAAAACAGGCCTTATCAGCCCTGGTCCTTTGTGCACGTGAACCAACCAACGTGGCGGCAGTTGCTAAAAATAGAACATGGGGGTCAGACCATAGAATTTAGCTTTTAACTCAAAAAGTATAAGAGATAGAGAAAATCTGAAGCAACACACCATCTTCAGCATCAAAAGCTCTACAAATCTCTCCATTGAGTCTAAGTTGTGGGACGACTCCTTATAGGAGTTATTTTCCCTTGATCGTCAAAATTGACCATTTTCACAGTTTTAAGCTCACCTGGACCGAAGGTCCATGTGAGCTATTGCCATCACTTGGCGTCCGTCGTCGTCTTCCGTCGTCGTCGTCGTCCGTTGTTGTAGTTAATTTTTCTTTGAAAATCTTCTCCTCCGAAACGATTGAAGGGATTGCTTTGAAACTTTTCACACTTCATCTATGGGATGTCCTCTACCAAGATTGCACAAATGGTGTCCGACGTCCAAACAACATGGCCGCCGTTACTAAAAATAGACTAGGGGGGGTCAGACTACTGTTTTTGGCTTGTATAAATCCAAAAGTATAAGAGATAGATGAAATCTGATGCCACGTTACTGCTTCAGCATCAAAAGCTCTACAAAAGTCTCCATTGAGTCGAAGTTGTCAGATGACCCCCTTATAGGAGTTATGGCCCCTTAAAGGTAAAAAAATAGCATTTTGTCATTTTTGGCCTATAGAATGAAAACTATTATAGATAGAGAAAAGTTGTTGCTTACTTAAATGTTCAGCTTATTTAGCTCTACAAAAGTCTCCATAGGATCGAAGTTGTCAGGTGACCCCTAGTAGGGGTAACGCCCCGTAAAATGACGTTTTTTCATGTTTTTGGCCTATAGAATGAAAACTATAGCAGATAGAGAAAAGCTGTTGCTTGCTTAAATATTCAGCTCATAAAGCTCTACAAAAGTCTCCATAGGATCGAAGTTGTCAGTTGACCTTCTAGTAGGGGTAACGGCCCTTTAAATGACGTTTTTTCATGTTTTTGGCTTAGTGAATGAAAACTATAGCAGATAGAGAAAATCTGTTGCTTGCTTAAATGTTCAGTTCATTTAGCTCTACAAAAGTTTTCATTGGGTCAAAGTTGTCAGATGGCCTTTTATAGGGGTTACGGCCCCTAAAATAACGTTTTTTTCATGTTTTTGGCCTATAGAATGAAACAATAGTAGATAGAGAATAGCTGTTGCTTGCTTAAATGTTCAGCTCACTTAGCTCTAGAAAGGGTGTTTACATGTTTAGGGTTGACTCAAGACCAGATGAGCGATTCAGGCTCCTGGGAGCCTCTTGTATTACTATACCTTATAAACTATAAGTGCTAGAGGAAAAATTAGCATTGGAAAATTGTGAAGCTCAATGAGATCTACCAAAATGATTTCGTGTGTGTGTGTGTGTGTGTGTGTGTGTGTGTGTGTGTTTGTGTGTGTGTGTGTGTGTGTGCGTGTGCGTGTGTGTGCGTGTGCGTGTGCGCGCGCGCGTGTGTGTGTGTGTGTGTGTGTGTGTGTGTGTGTGTGTGTGTGTGTGTGTGTGTGTGTGTTTAACACCCTTTATCACCGTACCTGGGCCATGTAGGGCGATCAGTTTTATTGGTGGAGAAAACCGGAGTACCCGGAGGAAACCACCGACCTTGGGCAGGTTACTGACATACCTAATCACATACAGTTGGGTAAGTCCTCAAATTGATTTCAGGGTCAAAATTGTCTCATCAACCGTTTAGAGTTATTCCTCTTTAACTGTTTTAGTTCACCTGGACCAAATGTCCATGTGAGCTTTTACCGTCCGTCGTCGTCATCTGTCGTCGTCTGTAAACACTTTTTCAAACGTTAACTCGTCCGACACCATAAGTACAATTGCAACCAAACTTGGTACAGTTGTTGAGTGGCATTATGTATACAAAACAGTCGTTCGGATTTTTGATTCGTAAAAAACATTGCCGCCATGGCTAAAAATAGAACATAGGGGTCAAATTACAGTTTTGTTGCAAATAACTCAAAAACTGTAACAGATATCAAAATTCTGGCATAGGGTAAAAGCTGAAACTTTGAGATCTACCTCCCCAGAAATTTTCAAAAAGATACAACAACCGATGTAGGAGTTATTGCCCTTTTTCTGATTTTTCTCAAACTTTTGCAGTTATTTTGTCCTATATCATGAAAACAATACAAGATATTTCAAAAATTCAAATTGCAAATAATTGAGCACGTCAAGATCTACATTTCATGTAATTAGGTCAAAGCTGTAGGACCATTCCTTTTAGGACTAATTGCCCTTAAAACATCAAAATGTACCATTTTTCATTACTTTTCACTTTAATTTCAAAGATCAACTTGTCTGACATCATAAGACCAACTGAATTTAAACTTGGCACACTGTTCAGTAGCATATATGCTACAATTCTATCGTTCAGATTTTTGATTCGTCAAAAAACATGTCCCCCATGGCTAAAAATAAAACATAGAGGTAAATTGTAGTTTTTTGCTAATAACTCAAAAATGGTAACAGATATCAAAACTGTGCAAGAATTAAAAGTGATCAGCATATAAAGATATACCTGTCCTTAAATTTTGAAAAAGATCAGACCGCTGATGTTGGAGTTATTGCCCTTTTTGTATTTTTTTGCAAAATTTTGCACTTATTTAGCCCTATATCTTGAAAACTATACTGGTTAAGCACAATAATATCAACAAAATATGTGTATCTGTGTAATAGTTCAGGTGAGCGATTCAGGCTCCTGTGAGCCTCTTGTTTCTATCAATCTTAACGGATTTTTTAAAAATCTTCTTCTCTGAAACCACTGGGATTGCTTGGAAACTTTGTACACTTAATCTTTAGGATGTCTTCTACCAAGGTTGTGAAATTTGTGCACGCCCACCAACCAACATGGTCGCTGTTGCTAAAATAGAACGGGGTCAGACCATATAATTTACTTTTTAACTCAAAAAGTATAAGAGATAGAGAAAATCCGAAGCAACCTTTCATCTTCAGCATCAAAAGCTCTACAAAACTTTCTATTGAGTCAATGTTGTGGGACGAATCCTTATAGGAGTTATTTCCCCTTAATCGATCTTGCTCTTTTGCAGCTCATCTTGCTCTTTTGCCTTGCTCATCTTGCTCTGTTGCTGCTTTTTGTGGTCTTTTAACTAGTTTGATCACTTCAGCAGCAACAGCCGCCAATTTAACACTTTCTTCCCCATTTCACTTTAGCAGCAGCAGCAGCCGTTTTACCCCTTCTCCCCCACTCTTTCTACTCGAGCAGCATCAGCCGTTTCCCTACCTTCTTCCCTTTTCTTCTCGAGCAACAGCAGCAGCAGTTTTTCCTTTTATGTGTTAACTTGTACACCTCGCTCTTTTTTGCAAACAGGGATTCCAGAACACTTTGCATTTTTAATTTCCCAAAGGCCCTGTGTTAAATCTGTTGGTGACTCTTGTCACCCCCAGATCTCAGCAGTTAAGTCGTGTGCAATCAAGCGGAACTAACTATTCCTTTCGAGATCATTTTGAACTTGATGACCCCATATCTTCTAACCGGTTCAAACCGGTTTCAATTTTGTTCGAATACTAGCCCTTTACAGTTCTATTTTTAACCCTTTCCCCATTATAACCCTAACCCTAGTTATTCTGGTTTGTACTTCTAACCTTAAACCTTACCATAAGCTCTAACCCTAACCCTTTCTCTTTTAAGTTCTATATTAGACCTTGCCCTAATTTCAACTCTAACTCTCTTTGATAATGATGTCATTGTATTCCTAACCCTTACCCTTTGTCTATTTAGTTCTATTTTTGCCCTTATCCAAAATGTAACTCTAACTCTCTTTGATTATGTTGTCATTTTATTCCTAACACTTTCTCTTTTCAGTTCTATTTTACCCCTTGTCCCAATTCTAACTAATTCTCTTTTATTATGTTTTTATTTCTAATCATTACCCTAACTCTCTCTCTCTCTTCTCTAACCCTCGTCAGTTCTATTTTCACCACTTTTCCCAATTCTAACTCTAACTCTATTTGCCTTTATTATACCCCCACTTCAAAAGTGGGGGTATATAGTGATAGGGGTGTCCGTCCGTCCGTCCTTCCGTCCGTCCGTCCTTCCGTTACACTTCAGGGTACCCATCTCTTATCCGCAACTCCTCCTAAACCCCTTGGTGGATTTTCATGTGAAACTTACACACAATTGTTGTGACATAATGTAGATGTGCACTTACTATTTTAAAATTTGATTAGAATGGTTTTTGGGGTTTCCCATTGCAAAACAAGGACTTAGCCATTCGAATACATGGGGGGTACCCATCTCTTATCCGCAACTCCTAAACCCCTTGATGGAATTTCATTAAACTTACACACAATCTTTGTGACATAATGTAGATATGCGCCTACTATTTTAAATTTGTTGGAGTTTCCTATAGCAAAACATGGACTTAGCCATTGACTACATGGGGGAACCCATCTCTTTTCCGCAACTCCTCCTATATAAACCCCTTGATGGATTTTCATGAAACTTACACACAATTGTTATGACAAAATGTAGATGTGCATCTAGGAATTCGTCACTTTCTGGATGCACTGGTCTATGGTGCGTTAAAGGTGCGTATACATTGGCCTATCTTGTGAGTTGGTTCGTTTTACTTCTGGTTTGTGGTCATGCATGGGTCCTTCGAATGACATACATGGGTCTGTGTCCTGGGTGGTTCTACAGAATTCATTTTGGTGTTTCAATTAGCTCTTGTCCTGCTGATTATTCATGACTGAAATAGTGTCGACTGGACATAAAACAAACATAAGAGTATGAGATTCAAATGCTATTTAAGTTTCTGTATCTTTACATACATATGTATACGTTAAGGGGTTCCAATATCTCATATTCCCTAATGTTTTTATCAAATATCCCGTATCCAAAATAGAGTTTTTTTTTCTTATCCCATATCCCTGTAAATAGAATAGATTTAAATATTTTATATCCCAGTTTGTTTTGCCTCAAATATCCCAGGAATAGATAAGTAAATATCCCATATTCCAAAACACCCTTAAACTCTTGAAATAACAGAATGCACCAGTGGAATACTATACAATTGTTTACTGGTCATGAGGGAAACAGTACATTTGTTTCTACGAGGTACTTACTATTTCACGAGGCGCATAGCGCCGAGGGAAATGGTAAATACCGAGGGGAAACAAATGTACTGTTTTCCGAATGACCAGTAAACAATTGTTTTATTATACTGAATCGGTAAACAACTTAACTAAAGCCACGCCTACTGCTCACTCTTTACCTTGTATGTACAGTATACTTTAGCCATGCCTACTGTCAATCATTATGGTACTATTGCCCTAGGGAAATAGTTTTTACTATATCCCTAGGGAAAAAGTACTTTTACCAAATTCAAGATGTAATAGTAAAAATGTTTACCTGTATTTTATATAGAAAAAATCTACTGAAGTATAATAAATGTATTTATTTGTTTCTGACATACATGTAGATTTTATAGTTTCAATGACTTGAAAAGGCACAAAAACAAGATTGCAACTTACCTTTCGAAATTTTGCCCATCCGTAACAATTGCTCTTTTTTAAACCGGTAATTTTTTAAAGCACATCAAAAAAGTCACAAATGTACAAATGTACCATAAAACTAATTTTGTCAAAATACTAATTTAGTCTTCAAAGATAATGCATTTTGGCAGCCTACTTATGCTTTAAAGTTAGTAATAAACTTGACATTTTGCATGTAATGTGTTTAAATGTATGTTTATTGAGTAGGAGGGATATTAGTTTCCATTTAAGTCGTATAGTTTCCACAAAACCCAGTGCCTCTCTTTAGTCAAAATTTTTAAAAAACCAGGACACCTCTCGAAAAAACCGGACAAGTTGTTGGGCCTCTCGAAAAAACCTGATCAATTTTAATAGATCATTAACTGATGCTTCTTCACGGACTTTTTTGGAAGAAAAGTAATAATTCGAACATTTTGAATACTTTTATTCCTCTTTTTTGTTTTGTTTTACTTACAATTGAGAATTTAAGCATTTTTTGTAAACGGACAGACGAAAAAAACTGGACCTCTCTCGAAAAAACCGGACAATGCCTCTCGAAAAAACAATCCTGTCGCCGGACACGGGACCTACCGTGGGTCTCAGAACGATCCATGAATATTTGACTTTGATAGAACGATATAATAACGTTACAGCGGAACGTTACGAATGGACGTTTTTAAAACGTTCTGAGAACTATATAGTTTTAAAAAACCCTGAGAGAACTATATACTAAGGTTCCGATACCGTTTCGTGTTCAGTGGGGTGTTGTGAAAGTTTATAGATAAAATGCAAGGGCGAGTCTAAGTGTTAGGCTCGCCTTACGGTTAAACCGAAACCATATATATGTATACCCTGCTGTAAAAAGGTTTCATTTGAAACGGACAATTCTTATATTGTTTTAAAGTAAATATTTTCTTTTTAAAGCTTTATTTGGTGCTTTTTGTATATAATTCAAACAAGGAGTAGCACTTAATCTGCTAAGTAAATCCTACTTTTGAAAGCAGAAAGTAGATGACCGACGGATCTGTAAATGAAAGACAGAAATAATGCAACTCTTCATCCAAATTTGAAACCGATTCCTTTTGAAAAAGCAAAGAAATCTGATACGAAAATCCCCCCTTTAACCCCTTAACAGTCTTAGTCGGCTCAGAAAATAGGAAGTAGATACCTAACTTACAGACATCAAACGAAAAGACACGGTTCAACTCATCATACTTAACTGCTAAAGCTGTAAGTCAAATCGGAAATAAAGCCATACAACCAGGAAACCCAGGAAATGAGTTACAAAAATTGGGAACGGACAGATAGAGAGACAGACGAACGAACGGACAAGTTATAATAAATATTCCCCCTATTTTAGAAGTGAATAGTATTTTTCTATTATGATAAATTTCTTTGAAACGTAACTAAAGAAAAAAGAGAATCTACAAAAAATGCCAACTTTTAAGCATGACTGAAAAAAAACCCATACGAAACGGATATTAACTAAGTCAAAAATTAAATGATAAATCAATTAATCCCTAAATCTTTTATTATTATATAGCCCCGATTGAAAATTAAGGGGGGGGCATTCTGTGGAAGGGGTGTTCGTCGGTTTATCAGTTACCTCAGGGTACCCATTTTTTAACCACAACTCCTCCTAAAAGGTTTATCAAATTTTCAATCATGATAACATTTTTACACAACCTTTTTAACATACTGTTTATGTGCACCTCTTTATTTTATCTGAACACTTTATAGTTTGAGTTTTTCTTCCCGAAAATGTATTTCATAATCAAAAACTAAACTGCATGTGCAATGTTTGACTTTAATTGATAAAAGGGTAATTATACTTATACCATATAGAGTTATTATATTAGATATATCATAACTCCATTATAAAAACGAGTTATCGACAGACTTGAACATTAGTTCATCAATAATTTCTCCCGAACGATACGAAGCAACCGTGCCCGAAACGTAGCAAGTCAAGAAATTTCTATTAGTTTATAAGTTTATTTGTAATCCTGTTATAAATTATTATACGCGTGGAGAATATTATCCACCAGACGTTAAGATGAGGGGTCTATAGAAGCAACTTGCTTATTTCCGAAGATACAGATTTGTAGATTGGTGGTGACAAAACTAAAAAAATCAGCTCAACATCTAATTTAAACTTTTAATAACTTCTTATTATGTGATGATATTTATGTAAATATGTCCCTTGTGGACCCATAATTGGCTAATAAATAAAAAAAAAGTTGTAAACAGAAACGGAAAGATCCGAATTTGTTAGGCGCAATGCATACCCGACAAAATTGTCAGGTATAATCAAATCATCGGTCATGTCGGTATAACCTGAGAAAATAACTAAATTGTTATCTCAGGTATAGTATTTCTAAATAAAGCTAAACACGGAAACAAAACATATCTATCCGTTACCGTAAATGAAATTATGTTTTTAGGTCACCGGAAGTACTCAATGAAGCATATCAAAAAATTATAATTTAGGAAAATTAAGTCAATAAACGTAAATGGTAAGTTTATTTTTATCTAAATGAGGGGCGAACGGACTTATTTCAACGAATAGGAAACTGGCAGTAACAGAAAGGCAATGCCCCACCCATAATAGAGAAGATAGAGTGAATATTTCTTGGTCTTGAGGCTGTTTATTTTCGATTCTTTGTGAATCCTACAATTTGTTTATATTTAATGCCCGAGGCTGCTTGGGTCATTGTAGGAATACATGTACAGGTGGCATAATACCACTTTTGTCCCCTAGGGGACAAACAAAATTTCAATCGAATTTTTGATAGCTATTAAATAAACATGTAAAACACATTTTGAGATGGCCCCTGATTTTCTTCTTCTTGTTATAGACCTCCACTATTTGGAGTACGATAACATTAATATAGCGATAACCCTTGTCTATTTGTAGAAATAAAAATGTAAAGTCATATTTTATCGTTTACTTTATATATATATAAGAGCGTATTCTAATACTAATAGAAATATGAATATGCAAGGGGACAAAAGCATGACTATATATAAGAGCGTATTTTAATACTAGTAAAAATACGAATATGTGAGGGGAAAAAAGCATGACTAAATATAGTCATGCTTTTGTCCCCTCTAAAACATCGATAATTCCTCTTTCTTTTCAGTATAACCCCCCCAAAAAATATACCATGCCCCTTTTTGCTGAATAGTAATCCCCAAAAGAAAACCCTTTTAAGACAATATGGTATTACTATTTCAATGACACAATATATAGTCATGCTTTTGTCCCCTCACATATTCATATTTCTACTAGTATTTAAATACGCTCTTATATATAGTCATGCTTTTGTCCCCTCTAAAACATTGATAATTCCTATTTCTTTTAAGTATAACCCCCCAAAAATATACCATGCCCCTTTTTTGCTGAATAGGAATCCCCAAAAGAAAACCCTTTTAAGACACTATGGTATTACTTTTTCAATGACACTATTTATAGTCATGCTTTTGTCCCCTCACATATTCATATTTCTACTAGTATTAAAATACGCTCTTATATATAGTCATGTTTTTGTCCCCTCACATATTCATATTTCTACTAGTATTAAATTACGCTCTTATATATAGTCATGCTTTTGTCCCCTCACATATTCATATTTCTACTAGTATTGAAATACGCTCTTATATATAGTCATGCTTTTGTCCCCTCACATATTCATATTTCTACCAGTATTGAATACGCTCTTATATATAGTCATGCTTTTGTCCCCTCGCATATTTATATTTCTACTAGTATTAAAATATACTCTTATATATAGTCATGCTTTTGTCCCCTCACATTATCTGACATTACTATATAATGTGAGAGGACAAAACCAGGGCTATAAATAAGAGCATATTCAATAATAGAAGAAATATGAATATGTGAGGGGACAAAAGCATGACTATATATAAGAGCGTATTTTAATACAAGAAGAAATATGAATATGCGAGGGGACAAAAGCATGACTATATATAAGAGCGTATTTTAATACAAGAAGAAATATGAATATGCGAGGGGACAAAAGCATGACTATATATAAGAGCGTTATTTAATACTAGTAGAAATATTAATATGTGAGGGGACAAAAGCATGACTATATATAAGAGCGTATTTAAATACTAGTAGAAATATGAATATGTGAGGGGACAAAAGCATGACTATATATAAGAGCGTATTTAAATACTAGTAGAAATATGAATATGCGAGGGGACAAAAGCATGACTATATATAAGAGCGTATTTTAATACTAGTAGAAATATGAATATGTGAGGGGACAAAAGCATGACTATATATAGTGTCATTGAAATAGTAATACCATAGCGTCTTAAAAGGGTTTTCTTTTGGGGATTCCTATTCAGCAAAAAGGGGCATGGTATATTTTGGGGGGTTATACTTAAAAGAAATAGGAATTATCAATGTTTTAGAGGGGACAAAAGCATGACTATATATAAGAGCGTATTTAAATACTAGTAGAAATATGAATATGTGAGGGGACAAAAGCATGACTATATATTGTGTCATTGAAATAGTAATACCATATTGTCTTAAAAGGGTTTTCTTTTGGGGATTACTATTCAGCAAAAAGGGGCATGGTATATTTTTTGGGGGGGTTATACTGAAAAGAAAGAGGAATTATCGATTAAATATCAAAACTATAATAAGATAGTTTTGATATTTAATTTATTTTTAATTTTCATACTTATATTTGCAAAAAAAAAGAAATAAAAGAAAAATTGAGCTCTTTAGCCAGTGTGCAAAAAGTATTCAGGCTCTAAATTTGTGCAAATACTATTAAGGGACCGACCATTTAACATGAAATAGAGGTTGTTTTCCTTTATATAGTTATAAACATGATAATCATGTACAAACTTATACATATTACCTGTTAAAAATGTTCTCTTATCAGCAACATTATTATGAAAAATCATATTTCTTATATTTAACACAAAGTATAAAACACGGGGGGGGGGGGGAATCTTAATTTTACCATTAAAATATATATTTGGGGAGAATCTCAAAACATGTTACATGTGGATAATCTCTAAACCGGTAAATTACATATAAAAAATAATCCATAATGTATTTGTCCCCTCATAGGGGAAAAGGGGACAAAAGTGGTATTATGCCGTACAGGTTTATCGATAACATATTTTTTCTGGTGTAAAGTTTCACTTCTACACCATATTGTAACTTTCTCAAATAGAATACATGTTTCATGGACTTTCTTTTAGCAATTGCACATTTGATGAAAATGTTATTTTGTCTACTCAAAAGATATCCCTTGTGATTATGGGTTACTGTTTAAGTCAGGAAAATTATGATTTTTCTGGTCAATATTGATCACATGTTTAACATGTTAAAAGACATACATGTACTTGTGACGGATCTGTGATGACAAAGCTGTAGATTTAGATTTTTTGGCTGGAGATCTGGAGATTGGACAAAAAAGTGGGAGATTTTCAGCGCTCATTAAAATTGCATTAGGGCACTAGCATGTGCCAAATATACATGACTTCACTGATTAATTTCAAACTGATTATACAATTGTCAGATAAATTACGGCAATAAACCTTTAATTAACAACTATTCCTGTTAATTTAACGTCTACCTAATTGACAAACCCCTAAAACACTGGAAATGTTTTATGACTGAGCAATTAAAATGTCTATAAAACTAAAATTTTGTCATGTCTTGAAAAAGCGGGAGAGCGAGAGATGGATCAAAAAGTCTGGAGATTTCGTCTCCTGGCAGGAGAATCACATGTATGCTTACAATGTTTACTTTGTTGCTCTGTTCTCTTCGCCCTATGGTCAGATGGTGAGGACCTAAGTCATCTTTTGAAGCATTCCGAAGAAGGAGCGGCAACCATAAAGGATGGAAACATGTTCCAATTGTTCACAATACAATTTGTAAAAAAGTTTTTACGAACTTCAGTTCTTGACTATTTTTTAGTAAGCTTGTACATGTACAATGTAGTTGTGACCTCTGGTCTGTAATTCGCTCAGTTCAAACAGATTGTTGAAATTTGACTTGTATATATACATGTATGGTTGACATGGTTGATATACTTATAAGCTTTGCACATATCTTGTTCCCATCGTCTATGTTGTAATGTGACTAAGTCGAGCAAATTGTTATTTAGCTAAGTGAATTCACCTTCTTTGTACTTTTTCTAAGGATTCGATATCTTTGAGTAAATATGGTGACCATGTAATTGATCTGTATTCTTATATTGGACACACAATTGATTTATACAATATAAATATTTTCTCAGACATTAAATTAGTGAAACATCTTTTGATTTAACCTAAAGGTTGGTTTGCTTTCTTTACAACTTGTGAAATATGTTTTTCAGAGTGTACATTTTTTAAGTCATTTGAAATAATAATACCCAAGTCTCTTTGACAGTCTTCTTCTAAAAGCGGAACACCATTTAAACTGTATACAATATCGTAACTTTTACGGATTCTTAAAATGATGCATTTTGCCTCATTGAAACATAATAGCCAAGTCCTGGACCAAGCTGACAAAGTATTTAAGTACTAGTCCTCGATATTAAGAATTTCTCTGTATCATGTGTATAGTTTAGTATCATCAGCAAAAAGCTTAGCTGTTGAGCATACAAGGTCAGGAATATCATTAACGTAAATCAGAAATACATTGTAATATTGGACCTAAAACATTTGTAAAATGGAGCCTTCAATGGCCTTGCGGGACTCCACTGATAACATTTTTCCAATTGGACGAGCCTCCTGGTAGATTTTCAACTCTTTGATGACGCTCATTCCATCTTAGAAAACATGTATTTCCTCGAATACCGATATTGCTAAGTTTCAACTTTAATCGCTGGTTGGGGACCGTATCAAAGGCCTTGGCAAAATCGAGGTAGATACAGTCTGTGCCCAATTAATCTGTCAAATCATTTAAACATTCTATTACATGAACTCATGCGTTGAAATCCATGCTGATGACAAGATATAATGTTGTTTCTAGTGACATGATTCATGACAGTGTTTTGAACAATTCGTTCTAAAAGTTTTACCACCTGACTTGCGAGAGACACTCATGACAAAGCTGGAGATTGGGCAAAAAAATGGGGGAGATATTTAACGCTTTTTAAAAATGTTAGATTAGAGCATTAGCCATGTTAGCGTGTGCCAAATATACAAGTGGCTCCCGCAGGGTTAAAAACGACCTGTGACCTGAAGGCTTTTTAGGGGCGACTTCCGACCTACACTTCATAAAATCGACCTTTGCCAAAAAACGTTCTGCGACCTCTGCCAAATTATGCCTTTTAAAAGCGACCTTGCGACTTCAGGTCCATTTTAAAAGCGACCTTGCGACCTGAGGGGGGTACCCTGCGGGAGCCCCATACAATGTACATGTACCTGGTTTCACTGATTAACAGTGATTAATGTCTATACAATCATTACATGTACAGTACACTCAGAGAGGATTGATTCTCATACTCTGATTTCCATGATTTCAGTGTCTAGTGATTCACACAGTCTTCACGGTAATTTTTTTTTAAGCACATGCGGGAAAATTACCATTTTAAGAATTTTTCTTTTCATATAATTGGCTTGTAAATCCATACTTTAAAGAAATTTTACTGGCCAGGGCGGTCAGACTTGTGGCTAAATTCGAAGACTGTTCACAGAGTTTCACAGACATGACAGAGTCAAATCTTAAAATTCTCCAAGTAATTTCTTCCACCTGGGAGAAATTTATTACCTTTTTCAGAGTTTTTTGGAGTTGTTTATTACCTTGTGTATTACGTATAATCATTTTCACCTGACAAGAAAGACAGGAAATTATAGGTGCTACTTCAAAAGGTTTTCAAGGCAATAAAAAACTCAAAGGTTGGAGTAATTCATTGTAATTTACGACCCTTTGGAGGGAGTACTCCTAAAACCCTCCTAGATTGTTATGGCTTTTCTTGGAGTTTCCTGGAGTCATTAAAAAATTTCCCTCCAAAATCAGAGTATGAAAATCAATCCTCTCTGAGTGTACTGTACATGTACATGTAGGTCAATAAAAACCATATGACAGTAGTACATGTACCTAGTGTACACGTACATGCATTACAATAAACCTTAAACAATTTACACTTTTACCTGTGAAATTAGGGTCTGACTACATGTAATTTACAAAATGAGGTGAATTTTCCTTCAACATGTTCAATGTCTGGTTAAGCATGCTAATATTTACAAACTTTCATTGTCTTTTTAAAATGTTAAATGCTTTTTTTCATTGAAAATTTCGTAAGTCATTAGTTTATAAGCGCATCCGTGACCTACAAGAAAAACTATATTGCCATACATGTATTAATATGAAAAACTGAGAAGTCTACATTATGTTAATACATCTGAATTTGATATTTTTATCCATAAGTACAAATGTATACGTGGGTACAGCTTTAATTTATTCCCTATAGATTATCTACGGAGTTTATAGCTGTATATAGAATTGACAATTAACACAATTAACATAGTTATCTTCCAGTAATCAGATAGTGGTATACATACGAGACCCGTGTTTCTTAATCTAACTATACAGCTAATTATTGATGATTTAAATGGTCGTCTTTACAAATGGAGGTTAGTGTAGTCATTATTTCTTATCAAGTATTGGTCATGTTGGTGTAAATATATCCTTTTAAAGGGGGGGTATGATCTACATGAGTTTGCCAATGATTATATGCATGGCTTATTAAGGTAGTCTTTACAAATGAGGTTAGTGTAGTCATTATTTTTTATCAAGTCTTTGTCATGTTGGTGTAAATATATCCTTTTAAGGGGGAGGGGGTGATCTACATTTTTACATGAGTTTGCCAATGATTATATGCATGGCTTTTTTGGTTGTCTTTTACAAAAGAGGATAGCTTATACATCATGTGCATTATATTCTTATCAACTTGTGGTCATTATGTTCATGTTGGTGTACATTTATACTTTTAAGGGGGGTACATTGTACATCTACATGAGTATGCTATTGATAAATTGATGATTAAAATGGATGCTTAATATAGTAAGCCTCTTTAGTTCTTTTAGTCCTTTAGAATCCATTTAATTGGACTGTTTTTTAAAAGATAATATACATGTACATAAGCATAAAAAATATGAAAAATACTTGAAAATCCTACATGATCTATCATCAATGATCATGTCTATAAAACAATTTGTACATGTTGGTAGTTTAACTTAATTTTTATGCCCAATCTACCAAGTAGGGGGCATATAGTGTTCAGGTCTGTTCGTCCGTATATCTACCGAAGTAGGGGGCATATAGTATTCAGGTCTGTTCGTCTGTATATCTACCAGAGTAGGGTGCATATAGTGTTCAGGTCTGTTCGTCCGTATATCTACCGAAGTACAGGGCATATAGTATTCAGGTCTGTACGTCTGTATATCAAACGAAGTAGGGAGCATATAGTATTCAGGTCTGTTCGTCTGTAAATCAACCCAAGTAGGGGCATATAGTGTTCAGGTCTGTTCGTCTGTATAGCTACCGAAGTAAGGGGCATAAAGGCATATAGTATTCAGGTCTGTTCGTCCGTATATCTACCAAAGTAGGGGGCATATAGGATTCAGGTCTGTTCGTCCATATATTTAGCGAAGAAGAGGGCATGTAGTGGTCAGGTCTGTTCGTCCGTATATCTACCGAAGTAGGGGGCATGTTCGTCTGTATGCCCCTTCAGTCATCTGTCAATCCCAAATGTTGAGTGATGGGGCATTATGTCTTTTGAACATCATAACTTGTTTTTTACATAGTCTTGTAAATATAAAAATGTAATCTTGATTATGAATCATACATTTACTAAGGAGTAACTATTTCTCCTCCACGTTTCTATGTTTATTAATGACGTGGAGATAGTTATCTTCCTGGGTTACATCATACTTGTACATGTTACTATTTGAAATATTTGTAAATAAAATTTTATAAGTGCATGAAGTGCATGTACTTTACTCAAGTTGTTTGTTTATACAGATATTGCGCAAATACATGTAGTTTTTTAGTAGAGTACATGTACATGATATATTTAACATCAATTTCTAAGAAATTGAATCTTCCTGATTTCTTTGGGGAAATTGAAAGGTGTACAATGTACATTTTGTACTTGACCAATTACACGCATGTACATGTCATGTCATGCATACCCATATTAATTTATTTTCATATACCATGTACATGTATACTGTTCCTTTGATGTTTCAATATCAAAGTTGGCAAGAAAAAAAAGCCATAAGAACTACATTTCGCATGTTTGTGAGTTTTGCAAATTTTTTTGACATTTCCATGTTTGTTTTTCATAAGTAGTAGTGATTTTTATGTCCCATGTAGATGAAGTAGGTGTTCACGTCCACCTGTTTGTCCATCCCTCCCAAATAAATCATGTAAATGTTTCGAGATGGGCCATTACATGTATGTCTTTTGGCCATATTCCTGTTTTTATCATGTTTACTGTACATGTATATATTGTAATGTTATGGCATTATGTTGTTGTCAGTAGATACATGTGTATTTAGGTGTCCTTGCGATAAGTTAAGTTGTAGTTAACAATGCAAGATGACAGATTAACTGTTTTTTAACTTCTGTGGTTTCATTATTATTCGTTGGGTATCAATTTTTCATGGTTTTCGTGGGTGGCTTTCACCCACGAAATTTGATATCCAACGAAAAAGAAATTTATCATTATTCTGTATGCTGTAGACATCAAAACCATGAATTTACATGATTTAAGAATCCACGAAATGGTACTTTTTCATTAAACCACGAAAATTGGTACCCACGAAAATAAATGAACCCACAGTATCAGAGGAAGCTTTCTAGCATTTGGTGTTTGTGGTTTTTACTGGCTCTGCCTTTCAAAAAAAAATAACGGTCAAATTTTTAAGGGAAGAAAATAGGCATGGATGGGTGTTACATCTATTGACAAAACTACATGCAGTCATGGCAGTAATATAACATGTACATGTAATATGTTTATTTTTTGTCTGATTTCACGCTGATTTTGATAATTCTTATGCCGCATCTACAAAAGTAAGGGGCATATTGTTCATTTTCTTCCTCTGTCTGTCCGTCCGTCCCAAATGTTGCCAGATGGGGTATTTTGTCTTTCATGTGTCTCTTGGTCATATTGTTTTTTTCACTGCATTCCCCAATTTAATTTTGTTGACTGAATGTTTCAAAAGTTTTAACATACCTTGTACAAAAATTGAATGTTACTGTTTATTTTTCAGGAGTCTATTAGCGCAGTTTGTGATAAAGTTTAGTAATATAAAGAACAAGAAATTGGTAACTATGACTTAATAGTAGATCATTGCTTAAAAAATACACTACAGATTCACATGACTCAGTGACATATTGACATGCCCTGGCATTAACACACCATTGCAGGGCTGTTAAGTTTTGATCAGCCGCTCGTGTGAGATGTGCCAAATTTTGAACATGTTGCAATTGAAAGATCAAAGAAAAAATTAAGAAAACAAAGATATGTGCAACCAAATTGGCCAATATGAAAAAAATATCTTAGATTCTCACCCCCTCCTGCCCCAATATTTCAGCCATCTGGAATTTATTTTTTAAATGACAGTACATTGTATATCAGAATGGTTAAAAAAAATTACATACCCTTGCCCCTTATTTTCAAGAAATTTGGAGAGAAACTAGGAATTTTTTTATGCCCCGGGATGACATGTTTGGGGATGGGCATTAAGTTTTACTTGTGTCTGTCAGTACAATTTCCTGTTAAGCTTTTTAAATATTGTTTATTTATAATTAATGCAAACATGTCTCAATTAGGGATAACAGCATACATTTACAATACAAACATAAATACAGAGTTGAAACATACAATGTACAACATGAACAACAACAGAAAATACAGTAAATTATCTATAGAGTATCCTCTCTCCCCAGTTCTAATGACTGTATAATAAAAGAATAAACCATACCCAGGAATGATTTGAAACTTGGTAGATGATTTAGTGTGACAAACTGTACATTCTAAGCATATTTCAGACCTGTCAGACCTCTAATTTCTGTTTGGGGTAGGGCTAATATGAAAATAGACTAAAAAATTTCCGTCAAGCATTTTTCTGAAAGTGTTATAGTTTTACCATAAAACCTGTTAAATAATGAAATAAAGTAAATTAACTTTAACATATTTTTTCAGCCCTCAATTAAAAAAAACTGTCAGAGTATGGACAATTCTAGTGGGTTGGTCGGCTGATCATGCTTTTGTATCTTTGGATTAATTATCTGTTCTGTCAGTCAGAGATCCCACTGAAGTACTTGTACAAGGAAACAGATTTTAACTTCTATAGGTGAACTTTTAAGAGATAAAATTGTCTTCTTTTTCTTGACTTCTACTTCATTTGTTATTTACTTATACAAGTAATGTCTTTTCTTAATTATCTTTATCACATGTTTATCTAGCCATGAAATTTACTTTCATTCATGATTATTTATGTATGTATCAACAACCTTTACCAGACTGAGATTATCTGTTATCTTCAGCATGTTCAGTTAATTGAGAAATAGTCAACATTTATTGTCCCAAGGGGAAATTTTCAAAGGCCATGCCCACCATGAAGACAGCCATGCCCATCAGAAATTTTTAACCATAGAGCAGATGGTGTAAACATTTCAAGAAAATTATCTGTTTGATTGTAAAAATATTGTGTAAAATGAGCTCAAAGTTTTTCAAATTTACTTGTCATGCTTGTATCTATAGTAATTTTTTGCTCAGAGAAAAATACTTTACTTAAACAAGTAATTTTTAGCTCATTTAAGGTTTCATATTTTTGGCTTAGATAATGAAAGCTTTACCAGATAAGGAAAAGTGGTTGCTTGCTTAATTAAATGTTCAGTTCATTAAGCTCTTAACAAAAGTCTCTATAGAATTAAAAACAAAAGAATATGGAATATGTGCCAGAAAGACACGATCCACATTTTGGTATGATTTTGATAAATGTACAAAGCAAAAATTTCACTGCGTGTGAAGCGCCTTTCTGGATTTACCTTCATCAGACACGCTAGGAGTAGAAAAACTTGGAAAACCGGTAATATATTAGATTTGATAAAACAAAACAGAAGCCAAAAAATATTACAACAATGACCAATGAGATTTTATCAAATTTTAAAGAAATAGTCAAACGTTGTCAAATTTTGGAAATATGTAAACTGTGTCTTTCCAACACATATTCCAGTACTCAAAAATATATAAGAGCATACAACTGAAGCACGGGGAAGCTTTCTACAACCTCCACACGGCACTAAAGCCAAACTCTTGAATAATATTAAAAACGAAAAAATATGGAATATGTGCCAGAAAGACACGATCCACATTTTGGTATGATTTTGATAAATGTACAAAGCAAAAATTTCACTGCGTGTGAAGCGCCTTTCTGGATTTACCTTCATCAGACACGCTAGGAGTAGAAAAACTTGGAAAACCGGTAAAATATGAGTCAAAGTGTTCAGACTGCCCTTAAAATAACATTTTGCAAGTTTTTGGCCTACAGAATGAAAACTATTGCTGAAAGAGAAAAGCTGTTGCTTGCTTAAATGTTCAGCTTATTTAGCTCTACAAAGTTATTCATAGGGTTGACATCAAGACCAGGTGAGCAATTCAGGCACCTGGGAGCCTCTTGTTTGTTTACTCAAAGAATTAAAATTCTGTTTACTTGTTTAAGTGGGATCTCTGTGGATGTTGTGTCATGTGTATCTATCATGTTTATTCCACATCACATTTGTACATGTATGTTGTCACTTAAGAGCTTGTAGAGTGAGAAAATATTTGTACGATTGTAAATTATATACTGCCGGTGTGATGTAAACAACTAAATTGCTTATTATATCTGCCATTAGCATGATTAGGTTCATAATTTCTGTTGGTGATGACATGAACAATGTAATTGTCATTTAACAATATAAATATCATGATGATGACTTGGGATTGGTATAAATATCACAAATGTGGGTTGAAATAAGGGCTGTTCAAGAATTAAATGTGTGTGTGTGTGGGGAGGCACTATTTTCTTAACCCCAACACCCATCAATGCCCATCTAACATGTCTAATAATAATTATATTTTTTCATTGTTTCTTAACAAAATCTTTCTCAAACACCCTCCACCCACCATATATGTGATAGTCAAGTTCCTGCCGACCCCCCCCCCCCCCCCTAGGTAAAATTATTGAACAGCCCTTATATATACAAATACATGTATCGTGTGTACAGCCAGCTTTACTGTAGAATGGAATGATATGCATTATCATGATTATAAATTAAATATATCATGATGACTGCATGGAAATTGATATTAACAGTTCGCCAAAAGTTAAGCACCACCACATTTTAAAATGCTACCCTTAATTTCTATACTTCATTGAAATATTCTGATCTTTGCATAAAAAGACCTGTGATGTTTAAAAACTTATGAAGGACTGATTCCCGGTGAATGTTTAACATGTTTAATACATGTAACTCATGTGGGACTAAATTCCCAGTTCATAAATAAACCTTTCCCGCTGTCCCGTAACTATTCAGGGTAACCAGTTGAAGTTCTTTTATCCACAGCTCCCTCTGAACCCCTTGATGAATTTTCATGAAACTTTCACAATCTTTGTGACTCTATGTAGATGTACACCTCCTATTTTTTTAAAATTTGATCAAAAGGATACTTTAACATGTTTAGACATGATCTGTTCAACAACAAGGGGGTTGCAACTCCTCTTGACCCCTTGATGGATTTTCATGAAACTTTTACACATCATTTGTTACATTTTAATGATAATATAGATGTGCACCTCCTATTTAAAAATTTGATCCAAATTATGTTTGGGGTTTACTATAGGAAAACATGGACTTGGCTGTTTGCATGACAACAATCTTTAATATGGAACTTCTCCTTTAACACCTCAATGGATTTTCATAAGCTTGCACACAATGTTCATGATTTTTATTATACATCTGCAAAAAATTTGCGCTCGTATTATGGTATGATGCTGTCGTTGTGGTCGTCGTCATTGTCTGTTAACTTTTTAGTGTTTCCACAATAACTTTACTTCCAGTTATCCAATTGCTATGAAACTTGACAATGATGTTCTTTACCATAAAAGGATGAATGGGATTGATTTTTGGGGTCCCCCTATTTTTAGTTTAGAAATTAGGGGCCAAAAATACTACTTTTTGTTTGTTTTCACAATAACTTTAGTTCTAGTAATTATAATCCGAATGCTATGAAATTTGACAGTGATGTTCCTTTCCATACAAGGATGAATGAGGGGCAACAAATTCAAATATTTTATTTGTTTCCACCATTACTTTGGTCCTAGTTGGCCTATTGCTGTGAAATTTGTCAAGAATGTTTCTTACAATAAAAGAATGAACCTGATCATGCTGATGAATTTTTGCGCCCCCTTTTACCCCGTTGTGTAATAACTTTTCTATTTGTGGTCCGATTTTGGATTTTTTTTTGCATGTTTGTTCTTGTCTAATAGCGGATACAAAATTAAGAATTAATTTTTGTGACCCCCCCTTTTTTCCCCTATTATGTAATTAGGGACCAAAAGGGGCCGTAATCAAATCTTTTTTATTTCTGGTTTGTTTTTGAATTTTTTTTTGCAAGTTTATTTTTGTCAAGTAGCGAATCCAAATTTGAGAATTTATATTTGCCACCCCACCCCTTTTCCACCCGTTACCTAATAAGGGGCCAAAAGGGCCGAAATCGAAACTTTTGTAATTCTTGTCCGATTTTGACAATTTTTTCTAAGTTTATTCTTGTCAAGTAGCAGATATATTTTGTGTCCCCTTTTTTAGCTCACAACTGTTATGTTATTAGGGACCAAAAGGGTCCAAAATCGTAACTTTTTTATTTCTGGTCCAATTAAAAAATTTTTTTTTTACAAATTCATCCTTGCCGAGTAGGGATTCTAAATTATTAATAAATTTTTGCGACCCCAACCTTTTTTTCGCTCATTACCTAAAGGGCCATTATCATAATTTAAAAAAATTTCAGGTTCGATTTTTAATTTTTTCCCCAAACATTATTCTTTTCAAGAGTAGAATACTGTACAAAATTGAAAATTTATAATTTTATCCCCTGGGTCGAAAGTCCATCAGAGAAGTATGTGTCAAAAATCTTTGTCAGTCCACCATGGGCTGCATGTGGCCAGAGCAAAAGACTATCCATATTGGGCCTAAAACCTACAGGGTTCAACATGTTGCAGTCATATCATGCTGTGCTCCACGAAGCTTTTTATTATATAATGTGCATGTAGATGCACACCTCCTAATTTCTTCTTTTTGATATGTTATTCTTTACTTTTTCAGAAAAAATGACAGAAATAAATCCAGATTTTTGCTGATTAATTCCTGACTAAAGCAACAAAGATGGGGGAGTTTATAGCACCATGGAATCTTCTACAGCTGTCTCTGATAGCTGTCTATCCCATGTATCTCTCCTTCTTCAGAATTGTAAACGGTGAGAAGCAAGGGGGGTAACTCATAAGACACAGGGGGATAACTCATAAGGGACAGGGGAGACAATTCCTGATAGGAGAGTTTATAGCACCATGGAATCTTCTACAGTTGTCTCTGATAGCCATGTATCCCATGTATCTGTCCTTCTTCAGAATTGTAAATGGTGAGAAACAGGGGGGATAACTCATTAGACACAGGGGAGATAACTCATTAGGGACAGGGGGATAACTCATAAGGGACAGGAAAGATAACTCAGTAGGGACAGGGGATAACTCATAAGACACAGAGGGATAACTGATGAGGGAAAAGGGGAGACAATTCCTTAGAGGGGGGGAGTTTATAGCACAACAGAATCTTCTACAGTTGTCTCTGATAGCTGTCTATCCCATGTATCTGTCTTTCTTCAGAATTGTAAACAGTAAGACCTAAAGGGGGGGACTCATTAAGGACAGGGGAGAAATTCAATTCCTGATAGAAATAGGGGAGATATTTCTAAGGAAAAGGGGAATATAACTCCTGTACCAATGTGATCTGAGAAAATGGAAATAATCTTTAGAACTGTTAATGGCAAAAAAGAAAGATGATTGATAAATTCTTGGTTATAAAAGACAAAGATCAAGACCAGCCATGAAAACTAAATGTTTAAAGCTTACAACTTGTCACATGCATGTATAAGGTAAATTAAAGTAATGTGATACCAGACATTGATCGAAACAGTTAGTAAAAAAATCTGTTTTAAATGTTAAACTTTGTACGTCAATTTGTACATGTAACTGTGTTTTTGGATTTTCCAAATGGGAGTAATATTGATTTTAAATAAGGTACACAGCTTAAACATCAGTAGTTGAACAATATGTACCATGCTTCTCCTTTCCAGGTCAGTTAGACATCTACTTCCTGTTTTGGAGCCATTTTAGACTATTAAGAGGGTCAAACATAAAAGTTTTTTTATAACAAATCCTGCCTTCCATTAAAAAGATTAATTTAATTTGATACACATGCTTCATCATTCTAGGTCAGTCGGTCTTTTTCTTCCTGTTCTTCTCATTGGTCCAGTAGGGTGTCATTAGCATGACCCTGTATAACCCCTTTTTATGCCCCATCTACAAAAGTATGGAGAGAATATAGTGTTTGGGTCTGTTTGCCATCTGTTTGTCTGTGTGTCCTTCTGTTTGTCCATCTGTCCCAGATTAATTTTGCAAGAAGGGCATTATGTCATGTCCTTTGGACATATTATACCCCGTCGCATAAGAGTGGGGACTAAATTGCAATCACATTGTCCGTCCGTCTGTCCATCCATCCGGTACAATATCTCTGCTTCTACTGAAGGGATTGATTTCAAAGTTGGTAGACAGCTATAGCATGATAGAATATTAAAAACAAAAGAATATGGAATATGTGCCAAAAAGACATGATCCACATATTGAAATGATTTTAATAAATGTACAAAAGCAAAATTTTACTGCGTGTGAAGCGCTTTTCTGGATTAATCTTCATCAGACACGCTAGGAGTAGAAAACTTGGAAAACCGGTAGAATATTAGATTTGATTAAAAATAATGCCAAAAAAAATATTACAACAATGACCAAACAGATAAATCTATCAATTTTTAAAGAAACAGCCAAACGTTGTCAAATTTTGAAAATATGTAAACTGTGTCTTTCCAACACATATTCCAGTACTGGAAAATATATAAGAGCATACAACTGAAGCATTGTGAAGCACGGGGAAGCTTTCTACGACCTCCACACGGCACTAAAGCCAAACTCTGAAATAATATTAAAAACGAAAGAATATGGAATATGTCCCAAAAAGACATGATCCACATATTGAAATGATTTTAATAAATGTACAAAAGCAAAATTTCACTGCGTGTGAAGCGCTTTTCTGGATTAACCTTCATCAGACACGCTAGGAGTAGAAAACTTGGAAAACCGGTAGAATATTAGATTTGATTAAAAATAATGCCAAAAAAAATATTACAACAATGACCAAACAGATAAATCTATCAATTTTTAAAGAAACAGCCAAACGTTGTCAAATGTACACTTTATTTATTTTCTAGGTCAGTCAGTCATCTACTTCCTGTTTTCCTAGCTGATTTTGACTATTTTAAGGGTCAAACCTGGAAAAATTTTCGTAACAGATTTCTCAGCTTCTACCGAAGGGATTAATTTTTAATTTGATACACGGCTTAAGCATGATGAGTTGTACTGTGCCTCCCCTTTTCAAGTCAGTTGGTCATCTACTTCCTGCTTTCTCAATGGTCGAGTGGGGGTATGCTTAGCATGACTTAGTGCATTACCCCTTGTTCTTTTCAAACATACTGTGGTTTCATTATTATTCGTGGGGTATCAATTTTTGTGGTTTTCGTGGGTGGCCTTGATCCACGAAATTTGATACCCTACGAAAAAGCAAATTAACATTGATTTGTATGCTGCAGATTTTAGAACCACGAATGTAAGAATTCATGAACTGATCCTTTTTGATCAAACCAGGAAGATTGGTATCCACGAAAATAAATGAATCCACAGTAAGTGGAAATTGAAATTTTACTTATACTCAGATTATTCTACACATGCTACATGTTCTATTGTTTTCCTTATCAATTATAACATATTTTTATAATTTGATATTTAACTGGTTCATCATCTGTTTCAGGAATGTCTTTGCTAGCTCTGTATGTAGATTTACTGATAGTATGTGTACCAGTCCTATTTATTCAAATGAAACTTGGAGGTTACCATCAGAAGGGAATCGTGGGATTGTTTTCCCAACATGTGCCGATAGCTAAAGGTAAAGTACAGGATTGTCATAAAGATTGCAAAATAAGAAAAAACTGTGGCCAAATTAAATCTACATGTACCATGTCAGGATTCCATTCCATATAACTTTGCGAGATGGGTCATTATGTCTTTCAGACTTATTCTCGTTTTATAGTAACAAGGAAAGAAACTATTTCATTTTATAAATAATTCATAATTATCCAAATACAGTAGAAAATAATGAAATATGTGGAATAAGTGTAGGCAACAAAACCTATAATATTAACAGTAATTTAAAAATTCACAATGAAAAACAGCGAGCAGTCTGCATTGTGACTAGTGGTTGCTGCTTGCCATTTTGCAACTGGCCCAATAAAACCCTAACTACATTGTGCATGTTATGATTTTAACCATTTATATATATTTTGTCAGGTATAGGTGTGGCACTGTTGATTGATCTATTTTTAACCTGTGTTTACATCGCCCCTTTGATCTGTCATGTCGGGATGTTTGCTGTCATGGCGATGGTTCAGAAGCCATATTTGTGGGGAAGCTGTCAAAATGTTTGGAATACTCATAAATGTTTTGATCATGTGACCACAACGTAAGTATCACATGACCCGTCATATGACCAAAATTTAGATTGATATGGAATAAGTATACACATCACAACCTCAAATTATTTAGTTTCACGAAATATGAGGAACAATCCTTTCCAAAAAATTAAATTAAATAATTTATTTTTCATAGAAACATAATAATAATTGTTGTATAAATGGCTGCAAAATTAATCTGACAAAAAAAATGTGTATTTAAGCATCAGCAAAATGTTGGTTAACAGTATTTTTGCTCTCCCACAATTGTCCCTGATATGACTTGAATCTATTGAATTAGAGATGGAGAGCGGGGGTATCACTAAGCTCACAAAGCTCTCAGATTTACTTGTTTGGGGTGCAGGAGTATCAATAGCTGAGCATAAGCTCACAGTTTGGGGAGCAGGGGTATCACCAGTGAGCATAAACTTACAGATTTACTTGTTTGGGGAGCGGGGGTATCACCAGTGAGCATAAACTTACAGATTTACTTGTTTCGAAAGCGGGAGTATCGATAGCTGAGTATAAGCTCACAGTTTGGGGAGCGGGGGTATCACCAGTGAGCATAAATTTACAAATTTACTTGTTTGGGGAGTGGGGGTATCACCATTGAGCATAAACTTACAAATTTACTTGTTTGAGGAGCGGGGGTATCACCATTGAGCATAAACTTACAGATTTACTTGTTTAATTGTAGAGAGACTATCCCAACAGTGATAGAGACAATGGGAATTAGGGATGAAGTCAGACTTCCTGAACAAGAATTCTTTGAGTAAGTTTTATATAGAGATGAAGTCAGACTTCCTGAACAAGAATTCTTTGAGTAAGTTTTATATAGAGATTAAGTCAGACTACATGAACAAGAATTCTTTGAGTAAGTTTTATATAGAGATGAAGTCAGACTGCCTGAACAAGAATTCTTTGAGTAAGTTTTATATAGAGATGAAGTCAGACTTCCTGAACAAGAATTCTTTGAGTAAGTTTTATATAGAGATGAAGTCAGACTTCCTGAACAAGAATTCTTTGAGTAAGTTTTATATAGAGATGAAGTCAGACTTCCTGAACAAGAATTCTTTGAGTAAGTTTTATATAGAGATGAAGTCAGACTACTTCCTGAACAAGAATTCTTTGAGTAAGTTTTATATAGAGATGAAGTCAGACTTCCTGAACAAGAATTCTTTGAGTAAGTTTTATATAGAGATGAAGTCAGACTTCCTGAACAAGAATTCTTTGAGTAAGTTTTATATAGAGATGAAGTCAGACTACCTGAACAAGAATTCTTTGAGTAAGTTTTATATAGAGATGAAGTCAGACGTCCTGAACAAGAATTCTTTGAGTAAGTTTTATATAGAGATGAAGTCAGACTACCTGAACAAGAATTCTTTGAGTAAGTTTTATATAGAGACCTGAACAAGAATTCTTTGAGTAAGTTTTATATAGAGATGAAGTCAGACTTCCTGAACAAGAATTCTTTGAGTAAGTTTTATATAGAGATGAAGTCAGACTTCCTGAACAAGAATTCTTTGAGTAAGTTTTATATAGAGTTGAAGTCAGACTACCTGAACAAGAATTCTTTGAGTAAGTTTTATATAGAGATGAAGTCAGACTTCCTGAACAAGAATTCTTTGAGTAAGTTTTATATAGAGATGAAGTCAGACGTCCTGAACAAGAATTCTTTGAGTAAGTTTTATATAGAGATGAAGTCAGACTACCTGAACAAGAATTCTTTGAGTAAGTTTTATATAGAGATGACGTCAGACTACCTGAACAAGAATTCTTTGAGTAAGTTTAACAAGAATTCTTTGAGTAAGTTTTATATAGAGATGAAGTCCGACTACCTGAACAAGAATTCTTTGAGTAAGTTTAACAAGAATTCTTTGAGTAAGTTTTATATAGAGATGAAGTCCGACTACCTGAACAAGAATTCTTTGAGTAAGTTTAACAAGAATTCTTTGAGTAAGTTTTATATAGAGATGAAGTCAGACTACCTGAACAAGAATTCTTTGAGTAAGTTTTATATAGAGATGAAGTCAGACTTCCTGAACAAGAATTCTTTGAGTAAGTTTAACAAGAATTCTTTGAGTAAGTTTTATATAGAGATGAAGTCAGACTACCTGAACAAGAATTCTTTGAGTAAGTTTTATATAGAGATGAAGTCAGACTACCTGAAGAAGAATTCTTTGAGTAAGTTTTATATAGAGATGAAGTCAGACTTCCTGAACAAGAATTCTTTGAGTAAGTTTTATATAGAGATGAAGTCAGACTACCTGAACAAGAATTTTTTGAGTTAGTTTTATATAGAGATGAAGTCAGACTACCTGAACAAGAATTCTTTGAGTAAGTTTTATATAGAGATGAAGTCAGACTCCCTGAACAAGAATTCTTTGAGTAAGTTTTATATAGAGATGAAGTGACTACCTGAACAAGAATTCTTTGAGTAAGTTTTATATAGAGATGAAGTCAGACTTCCTGAACAAGAATTCTTTGAGTTAGTTTTATATAGAGATGAAGTCAGACTACCTGAACAAGAATTCTTTGAGTAAGTTTTATATAGAGATGAAGTCAGACTACCTGAACAAGAATTCTTTGAGTTAGTTTTATATAGAGATGAAGTCAGACTTCCTGAACAAGAATTCTTTGAGTAAGTTTTATATAGAGATGAAGTCAGACTTCCTGAACAAGAATTCTTTGAGTAAGTTTTATATAGAGATGAAGTCAGACTTCCTGAACAATAATTCTTTGAGTAAGTTTTATATAGAGATGAAGTCAGACATCCTGAACAAGAATTCTTTGAGTAAGTTTTATATAGAGATGAAGTCAGACTTCCTGAACAAGAATTCTTTGAGTAAGTAAAAACATTCACTATTTCTTAGGATTCCTTGAAATTAACTACGGGTGCTCAAGTTTCCTCAACCACTAAAACTGACCACCCATTGTGGCATCGGTGTGTCGAAAAGGGTGCCCTATATGGCCCAGGTTCTTTGTTAATGGCACCATATTTGGTCATGCCTCAATGATTTCCATTCTGAATCTGTCTCGAAAAGTATAAGAGACTATGAAAATTTCCGTCAAGCTTTTCTCAGCAACTGTACATGAGAATGATTTGAAACTTGTTAGGATGATTGAGTATGACAAACTATACATCCTAAGTGATTTTGAGACCTGTTGGACATCTACTTCCTGTTTGGGACTTAGGCCAATTTTAAAGTATGTGAACATGATATGGAAATTTCCGTCAAGCCTTTCTCAGGAACTGTATACCAGAATGTTTTGAAACTTGGTAGGATGGATCAGTATGACAAACTGTATGTCCTTAGCGATTTGCAGACCTGTCAGAAATCTATTTCCTGTTTGGGGCCAGCAGGGGCATCCGTGTCCCATGGACACATTCTTTCTTTATTTTATTTTGTAAGAAATATCTGATTTAAAAACATGATATCTTTATTAACCTATATCTGGTAATAGTAACATATTCTATTCTTGTAACATATTCTATTCTTGTAACATATTTCTATTCTTGTAACATATTCTATTCTTGTAACATATTTCTATTCTTGTAACATATTTCTATTCTTGTAACATATTTCTATTTTTGTAACATATTTCTATTCTTGTAACATATTTCTATTCTTGTAACCTATTTCTATTCTTGTAACCTATTTCTATTCTTGTAACATATTCTATTCTTGTAACATATTTCTATTCTTGTAACATATTTCTATTCTTGTAACATATTCTATTCTTGTAACATATTCTATTCTTGTAACATATTTCTATTCTTGTAACATATTCTATTCTTGTAACATATTTCTATTCTTGTAACATATTTCTATTCTTGTAACATATTCTATTCTTGTAACATATTTCTATTATTGTAACATATTTCTATTCTTGTAACATATTTCTATTCTTGTAACATATTCTATTCTTGTAACATATTTCTATTCTTGTAACATATTTCTATTCTTGTAACATATTCTATTCTTGTAACATATTTCTATTCTGTAACATATTTCTATTCTTGTAACATATTCTATTAACATATTCTATTCTTGTAACATATTTCTATTCTTGTAACATATTCTATTCTTGTAACATATTCTATTCTTGTAACATATTTCTATTCTTGTAACATATTTCTATTCTTGTAACATATTCTATTCTTGTAACATATTTCTATTCTGTAACATATTTCTATTCTTGTAACATATTCTATTCTTGTAACATATTCTATTCTTGTAACATATTTCTATTCTTGTAACATATTCTATTCTTGTAACATATTCTATTCTTGTAACATATTTCTATTCTTGTAACATATTCTATTCTTGTAACATATTTCTATTCTTGTAACAAATTTCTATTCTTGTAACATATTCTATTCTTGTAACATATTTCTATTCTTGTAACATATTTCTATTCTTGTAACATGTTCTATTCTTGTAGCATATTCTATTCTTGTAACATATTCTATTGTAACATATTTCTATTCTTGTAACATATTTCTATTCTTGTAACATATTCTATTCTTGTAACATATTTCTATTCTTGAAACATATTTCTATTCTTGTAACATATTCTATTCTTGTAACATATTCTATTCTTGTAACATATTTCTATTCTTGTAACCTATTTCTATTCTTGTAACCTATTTCTATTCTTGTAACATATTCTATTCTTGTAACATATTTCTATTCTTGTAACATATTCTATTCTTGTAACATATTCTATTCTTGTAACATATTCTATTCTTGTAACATATTTCTATTCTTGTAACATATTCTATTCTTGTAACATATTCTATTCTTGTAACATATTTCTATTCTTGTAACATATTCTATTCTTGTAACATATTTCTATTCTTGTAACAAATTTCTATTCTTGTAACATATTCTATTCTTGTAACATATTTCTATTCTTGTAACATATTTCTATTCTTGTAACATATTCTATTCTTGTAGCATATTCTATTCTTGTAACATATTCTATTGTAACATATTTCTATTCTTGTAACATATTTCTATTCTTGTAACATATTCTATTCTTGTAACATATTTCTATTCTTGTAACATATTTCTATTCTTGTAACATATTCTATTCTTGTAACATATTCTATCCTTGTAACATATTTCTATTCTTTTAACCTATTTCTATTCTTGTAACCTATTTCTATTCTTGTAACATATTCTATTCTTGTAACATATTTCTATTCTTGTAACATATTCTATTCTTGTAACATATTCTATTCTTGTAACATATTCTATTCAACATATTTCTATTCTTGTAACATATTCTATTCTTGTAACATATTTCTATTCTTGTTACATATTTCTATTCTTGTAACATATTCTATTCTTGTAACATATTCTATTCTTGTAACATATTCTATTCTATTCTTGTAACATATTCTATTCTTGTAACATATTTCTATTCTTGTAACATATTTCTATTCTTGTAACATATTCTATTCTTGTAACATATTCTATTCTTGTAACTCATTTCTATTTGCAGTTATATTTACCTGCAAGAGACCCCAATGATCTCCAACATGACAGAATTCCCTGTATGGACCTCCATGGAACCATTCCAGAACATCCATTTCTCACTACTACCCATAGCTCTCATCTGTACATGGATTCTGGTGTTTCTATTTATATGTCTTGGACCAAGGGTTTGTGGTTGGGTAGGTAGAGCTATAAATAGATTTAGGGAGTTTCCATCTGTTCCTTGATTCTGGTGTTTCTATTTATATGTCTTGGACCAAGGGTTTGTGGTTGGGTAGGTAGAGCTATTAATAGATTTAGGGAGTTTCCATCTGTACTTTGATTCTGGTGTTTCTATTTATATGCCTGGGACCAAGGGTTTGTGGTTGGGTAGGTAGAGCTATTAATAGATTTAGGGAGTTTCCATCTGTACTTTGATTCTGGTGTTTCTATTTATATGCCTGAGACCAAGGGTTTGTGGTTTGGTAAAACTTAAAAAAAAATGAGATTTCCATCTGTAAATGGACTCTTCAGGGTTGCCACGCATCCTTGGAACCTGGAAAAACCCTTAAATTTCATTTGTCGGTTTAAGGTCCTGGAAAAGACCTTGAATATTGAAAAAAAGTGAAAATATCCTTGAAAAGCCCTGGGATTTGGTAGTTCCTCAATCAAAGGTTCATAATTGAACTGTTTCACAAAAAATTTCATCGGTGACTGAAATTTTGTCAACTATTTTCATCCTTGAAAATGACATAAATACCCTTGAAAAGTTCTGGAAAAACCCTTGAATTTTGCAACAACAGAATAGTGACAACCCTGACTCTTGTGTTTTATTTATGTGCCCGGGAATAAGAGTTTGTGGTTGGGTATATATTTCTATAGCTAGCTATAAAAAGATTAAGGGGATTTCCATTTTTCATTTCTACTAATTATACCCCACGCAACGAAGTTGACTGGTCCGTCTGTCTGTCCGTCTGTCCGTCTGTGATCAAAGTTTGTAATCGCAACTCCTCTTAAACTACTGAACAGAATTTAACGAAACTTGGTATGCAAGAAGTACACCATATGTACATGTAGTTGTGCATATCACCAGGAATTTTTTATCCGCAAATTTTTGTTGGAGTTATGGCCCTTTGGACTTAGAAATTTGCAGAAAATCATGATTACAGTTTGTAATCGCAACTCCTCTTAATCTACTAAACAGAATTTCATGAAACTTGGTATGCAAGAAGTACACCATATGTAGTTGTGCATATCACCAGGAATTTTTGATCCGCAAATTTTTGTTGGAGTTATGGCCCTTTGGACTTAGAAATTTGCAGAAAATCATAATTACAGTTTGTAATCGCAACTCCTCTTAAACTACTGAACAGAATTTAACGAAACTTGGTATGCAAGAAGGACACCATATGTAGTTGTGCATATTTCAAGGAATTTTTGATCAGCAAATTTTTGTGGGAGTTATGGCCCTTTGGACTTAGAAATCAGCAGAAAATCATGATTTCAGTTTGTAATTGCAACTCCTCTTAATCTACTGAACAGAATTTAAAGAAACTTGGTATGCAAGAAATTCGAAGTACACCATATGTAGTTGTGCATATCACCAGGAATTTTTTATCCGCAAATTTTTGTGGGAGTTATGGCCCTTTGGACTTAGAAATTTGATATAACTTAGTTATGATACATGTATTCAAATACTTGCACATTCACTTTTACAATCATTCAATATTATTGATTCCTGTAGCTCGATACTATTCCTCAAGGATAACATTGATAGTCCAATAGCCGAACGCGTGGGGTATGCGAGTGTGCTCACTAAGGTTCTTTCATTGCTCTTAATATACCCCACTCGTAAGAGAGGGGGCTATATTGCAATCACCATGTCTGTCCGCCCGTCTGTCCATCAGTTCGTCTGTCCGTCCTGTTCAATTTCTCTGCTTCTAAAGAATGGATAGTTTCAAATTGAGTACACAGCTTCAGCATGAAGAGTTAAACCATGCCTCCCCTTTCCAGATCAGTCCATCGTCTACTTCCGGTTTCCCGAGCCGACTTAGACTTTTTAGGGTAAAAAATTTGAAATGTGAAATTTTTCCTAACAGATTTCTCTGCTTCTACTGTATGGATTGGTTTCAAATTTTGTACACAGCTTCAGCATGATAAGTTATACCCTGCCTCTTCTTTCCAGTTCATTCCATCATCTACTTCCTGTTTTCCGAGCCGACTTTTTATGGGTCAAGAATAGACAATTTTTGGTAACAGATTTCTTGGCTTCTACAGAAGGGATTGATTTCAAATTTGGTATACAGCTTTAGCATGATGAGTTGTACCATGCCCCCCTTTCCAGGTTAGTCAGTCATCTACTTCCTGTTTTCTGAATGGTCAAGTGGGGGTATGCACGAGTAGCTTTGTTTGTACCTGTATTCAGTTGTTTCTATTTATATGTCTTGTACAAAGATTGGGTAGGTAGAGCTATAAATAGATTTAGGGAATTCCATTATATTTTTGTCTCGCTCAGAATTACCGTAGCTTCTGTAATATACATATATTTATTACTTCACAAACACATTATAGGAATCATCTGTCTTATCTACACATTTCTTCAGCTTGTTATTGCAACTTCTCCATAAGGACTTGATGGATCTCAATGAAACTTTACATGAAGAAATTATTTTGCTCTCGGATATTGTTTCTGTGGTTTCATACAGATTTGCATGTAGTGGGGGAATTCTTTTGTAAGCTCACATAATTCCTAGTTTTTAATTGTTTTCATGTGATTTATTTCATAATCAAGGTATCAATATTACTTTTTTTCAATCATGATTTGTGCTATAGCAAGCAGGAACTGCTTACTCTTCCGGAGCACCTGAGTTCACTCTTGTTTCGACTGGAGTTCGCGTTGTTGATTGATATTCAGTTGTTTTGTGTTTCCATGTTTTACGTGTTGTCTGTTTTTGTCCCGTTCTTGTTTGTGTTTACTGGTTTAGTCTCTGCCCTTTCGGACTTTTGACATTCGGATACCCCATTGGTACCTCTGCTTCTTTGATTTTGTTTTTCATCACAACTTACATGTAATGCAACTTTCTTTCATAAAAAACAGCATTTTCTTGTCTTAAACTTTCAGATTAAATTTATCCTTGACCAGGTTTTTTGGTCCTGATGCTTGCTATGAGCTTCTTGTTTATATTTACTTTGCTAGGAGCCTCTTGTTAATATTTTCTTTGCTATGAGCCTTTTGTTTATATTTACTTTGCTATGAGCCTTTTGTTTATTTAGTTTGCTTGGAACCTCTTGTTTTATTTTCAGATATTATTTATACTTGGACCAGGTAGTCTGGCTTTATTGTTTGCTGTTATGGGATATGGCTATAAAAACCTGGACCCACAGAAAACTGGAAAGTTTCTCAAGCAGTTCTATAAGTTGGACTTCCAGGGATTTGTGGACCCTAAGGCAAACCCTTCTGTTATTGAAGTAAGTGAACTTATAAACTTTGACCAGACAGCCTTGGAAAGTAGGATTTTTAAAGATTCCAATGCCCTTATCCTCGATATAAAAAGTTACAAAATTTCCCAAAATTTAAATGGCTGAACAGATTTTTACTGGCAAGGGGCCTGGGAGCAGGTGCTAGTATTACAGACTGCCAAGATAAAACAAAATGTAATAGATTCAAAACCATTCCCCAGAAACTCAAGCCATTTTTCATCAAAAACAAAGTAGGGAGGGAAGTTTTTACTTTATTTTTTAATTGGTCCAAAAAATAGACGAGGCAACTTTTTACATTGTAAACAATCAAAAAGTAATGAGGCAGGCGATTTTTTTTTATGAAAAAGCAACGAAAAGGGACAATGAGGCTGCCTCCGAACAGATGAGGCATTGAACTTTTTATTTGGCCTAACCATATGTTTCTTTTGTAGGACTGGATCAATGGTTTCAACCTTCTGATGTTTGGGTTACCAGTCTGGACAGCTATACCTGTATCCATGGGGAAATGGGTGGGAAAAGGTCGAATCAGCAGAAACATGTAAGTCAGTCTTGACAGCTATACCTGTGTCCATGGGGAAATGGGTGGGAAAAGGTCGTATCAGCAGGAACATGTAAGTCAGTCTTGACAGCTATTCCTGTGTCCATGGGGAAATGGATGGGAAAAGGTCGTATCAGTAGAAACATGTAAGTCAGTCTTGACAGCTATACCTGTGTCCATGGGGAAATGGATGGGAAAAGGTCGTATCAGTAGAAACATGTAAGTCAGTCTTGACAGCTATTCCTGTGTCCATGGGGAAATGGATGGGAAAAGGTCGTATCAGTAGAAACATGTAAGTCAGTCTTGACAGCTATACCTGTGTCCATGGGGAAATGGGTGGGAAAAGGTCGTATCAGTAGGAACATGTAAGTCAGTCTTGACAGCTGTACCTGTGTCCATGGGGAAATGGGTGGGAAAAGGTCGTATCAGCAGGTACATGTAAGTCAGTCTTGACAGCTATACCTGTGTCCATGGGGAAAAGGTCGTATCAGTAGGAACATGTAAGTCAGTCTGGACAGCTATACCTGTGTCCATGGGGAAATGGGTGGGAAAAGGTCGTATCAGCAGGTACATGTAAGTCAGTCTTGACAGCTATACCTGTGTCCATGGGGAAATGGATGGGAAAAGGTCGTATCAGTAGAAGCATGTAAGTCAGTCTTGACAGCTATACCTGTGTCCATGGGGAAATGGGTGGGAAAAGGTCGTATCAGTAGGAACATGTAAGTCAGTCTGTACAGCTATACCTGTGTCCATGGGGAAATGGGTGGGAAAAGGTCGTATCAGTAGAAAAATGTAAGTCAGTCTTGACAGCTATACCTGTGTCCATGGGGAAATGGGTGGGAAAAGGTTGAATCAGTAGGAACATGTAAGTATGTCATGACAGCTATTCCTGTGTCCTTGGGGAAATGGGTGGGAAAAGGTCGTATCAGTAGGAACATGTAAGTCAGTCTTGACAGCTATACCTGTGTCCATGGGGAAATGGATGGGAAAAGGTCGTATCAGTAGAAACATGTAAGTCAGTCTTGACAGCTATACCTGTGTCCATGGGGAAATGGATGGGAAAAGGTCGTATCAGTAGGAACATGTAAGTCAGTCTTGACAGCTATACCTGTGTCCATGGGGAAAAGGTCGAATCAGTAGAAACATGTAAGTCAGTCTTGACAGCTATACCTGTGTCCATGGGGAAATGGGTTGGAAAAGGTCGTATCAGTAGGAACATGTAAGTCAGTCTGGACAGCTATACCTGTGTCCATGGGGAAATGGGTGGGAAAAGGTCGTATCAGTAGGAACATGTAAGTCAGTTTTGACAGCTATAACTGTGTCTATGGGGAAATGGGTGGGAAAAGGTCGTATCAGTAGGAACATGTAAGTCAGTTTTGACAGCTATAACTGTGTCTATGGGGAAATGGGTGGGAAAAGGTCGAATCAGTAGAAACATGTAAGTCAGTCTTGACAGCTATTCCTGTGTCCATGGGGAAATGGGTGGGAAAAGGTCGTATCAGTAGGAACATGTAAGTCAGTCTTGACAGCTATTCCTGTGTCCATGGGGAAATGGGTGGGAAAAGGTCGAATCAGTAGGAACATGTAAGTCAGTCTTGACAGCTATTCCTGTGTCCATGGGGAAATGGGTGGGAAAAGGTCGTATCAGTAGGAACATGTAAGTCAGTTTTGACAGCTATAACTGTGTCTATGGGGAAATGGGTGGGAAAAGGTCGAATCAGTAGAAACATGTAAGTCAGTCTTGACAGCTATACCTGTGTCCATGGGGAAATGGGTGGGAAAAGGTCGTATCAGCAGAAACATGTAAGTCAGTCTTGACAGCTATACCTGTGTCCATGGGGAAATGGGTGGGAAAAGGTCGAATCAGTAGAAACATGTAAGTCAGGGTGTACAGCTATACCTGTGTCCATGGGGAAATGGGTGGGAAAAGGTCGAATCAGTAGGAACATGTAAGTCAGTCTTGACAGCTATTCCTGTGTCCATGGGGAAATGGGAGGGAAAAGGTCGTATCAGTAGAAACATGTAAGTCAGTCTTGACAGCTATACCTGTGTCCATGGGGAAATGGATGGGAAAAGGTCGTATCAGCAGGAACATGTAAGTCAGTCTTGACAGCTATTTCTGTGTCCATGGAGAAATGGATGGGAAAAGGTCGAATCAGCAGGAACATGTAAGTCAGTCTGGACAGCTATTCCTGTGTCCATGGAGAAATGGATGGGAAAAGGTCGTATCAGCAGGAACATGTAAGTCAGTCTTGACAGCTATTTCTGTGTCCATGGAGAAATGGATGGGAAAAGGTCGTATCAGTAGAAACATGTAAGTCGGTCTTGACAGATATACCTGTGTCCATGGGGAAATGGATGGGAAAAGGTCGTATCAGTAGGAACATGTAAGTCAGTCTTGACAGCTATTCCTGTGTCTATGGGGAAATGGGTGGGAAAAGGTCGAATCAGTAGAAACATGTAAGTCAGTCATGACAGCTATTCCTGTGTCCATGGGGAAATGGGTGGGAAAAGGTCGAATCAGTAGGAACATGTAAGTCAGTCTGGACAGCTTTTCCTGTGTCCATGGGGAAATGGGAGGGAACAGGTCGAATCAGTAGAAACATGTAAGTCAGTCTTGACAGCTATACCTGTATCCATGGGGAAATGGGTGGGAAAAGGTCGAATCAGTAGGAACATGTAAGTCAGTCTTGACAGCTATTCCTGTGTCTATGGGGAAATGGGTGGGAAAAGGTCGAATCAGTAGAAACATGTAAGTCAGTCTTGACAGCTGTATCTGTGTCCATGGGGAAATGGGTGGGAAAAGGTCGAATCAGTAGAAACATGTAAGTCAGTCTTGACAGCTGTATCTGTGTCCATGGGGAAATGGGTGGGAAAAGGTCGAATCAGCAGGAACATGTAAGTCAGTCATGACAGCTATTCCTGTGTCCATGGGGAAATGGGTGGGAAAAGGTCGTATCAGTAGAAACATGTAAGTCAGTCTTGACAGCTATACCTGTGTCCATGGGGAAATGGGTGGGAAAAGGTCGAATCAGTAGAAACATGTAAGTCAGTCTTGACAGCTATACCTGTGTCCATGGGGAAATGGGTGGGAAAAGGTCGTATCAGTAGGAACATGTAAGTCAGTCTTGACAGCTATTCCTGTGTCCATGGGGAAATGGGTGGGAAAAGGTCGAATCAGTAGAAACATGTAAGTCAGTCTTGACAGCTATACCTGTGTCCATTGGGAAATGGGTGGGAAAAGGTCGAATCAGCAGGAACATGTAAGTCAGTCTTGACAGCTATTCCTGTGTCCATCGGGAAATGGGTGGGAAAAGGTCGTATCAGTAGAAACATGTAAGTCAGTCTTGACAGATATACCTGTGTCCATGGGGAAATGGGTGGGAAAAGGTCGTATCAGTAGGAACATGTAAGTCAGTCATGACAGCTATACCTGTGTCCATGGGGAAATGGGTGGGAAACGGTCGTATCAGTAGAAACATGTAAGTCAGTCTTGACAGCTATACCTGTGTCCATGGGGAAATGGATGGGAAAAGGTCGAATCAGTAGAAACATGTAAGTTAGTCTTGACAGCTATACCTGTGTCCATGGGGAAATGGGTGGGAAAAGGTCGTATCAGTAGGAACATGTAAGTCAGTCTTGACAGCTGTTCCTGTGTTCATGGGGAAATGGGTGGGAAAAGGTCGTATCAGTAGGAACATGTAAGTCAGTCTTGACAGCTGTTCCTGTGTTCATGGGGAAATGGGTGGGAAAAGGTCGTATCAGTAGGAACATGTAAGTCAGTCTTGACAGCTATTCCTGTGTCCATGGGGAAATGGGTGGGAAAAGGTCGTATCAGTAGGAACATGTAAGTCAGTCTTGACAGCTATTCCTGTGTCCATGGGGAAATGGGTGGGAAAAGGTCGTATCAGTAGGAACATGTAAGTCAGTCTTGACAGCTATTCCTGTGTCCATGGGGAAATGGGTGGGAAAAGGTCGAATCAGCAGGAACATGTAAGTCAGTCTGGACAGCTGTACCTGTGTCCATGGGGAAATGGGTGGGAAAAGGTCGTATCAGTAGGAACATGTAAGTCAGTCTTGACAGCTGTTCCTGTGTTCATGGGGAAATGGGTGGGAAAAGGTCGTATCAGTAGAAACATGTAAGTCAGTCTTGACAGCTATACCTGTGTCCATGGGGAAATGGGTGGGAAAAGGTCGTATCAGTAGGAACATGTAAGTCAGTCTTGACAGCTGTACCTGTGTTCATGGGGAAATGGGTGGGAAAAGGTCGTATCAGTAGAAACATGTAAGTCAGTCTTGACAGCTATTCCTGTGTCCATGGGGAAATGGGTGGGAAAAGGTCGTATCAGTAGGAACATGTAAGTCAGTCTTGACAGCTGTTCCTGTGTTCATGGGGAAATGGGTGGGAAAAGGTCGAATCAGTAGGAACATGTAAGTCAGTCTTGACAGCTATACCTGTGTCCATGGGGAAATGGGTGGGAAAAGGTCGTATCAGTAGGAACATGTAATTCAGTCTTGACAGCTATACCTGTGTCCATGGGGAAATGGGTGGGAAAAGGTCGTATCAGTAGGAACATGTAAGTCAGTCTTGACAGCTGTTCCTGTGTCCATGGAGAAATGGGTGGGAAAAGGTCAAATCAGTAGAAACATGTAAGTCAGTCTTGACAGCTGTACCTGTGTCCATGGGGAAATGGGTGGGAAAAGGTCCAATCAGCAGGAACATGTAAGTCAGTCTTGACAGCTATACCTGTGTCCATGGGGAAATGGGTGGGAAAAGGTCGAATCAGTAGAAACATGTAAGTCTGTCTTGACAGCTATACCTGTGTCCATGGGGAAATGGATGGGAACAGGTCGTATCAGCAGGAACATGTAAGTCAGTCTTGACAGCTGGGGAAATGGGTGGGAAAAAGTCGTATCAGTAGAAACATGTAAGTCAGTCTTGACAGCTATTCCTGTGTCCATGGGGAAATGGATGGGAAAAGGTCGTATCAGCAGGAACATGTAAGTCAGTCTTGACAGCTATTCCTGTGTCCATGGGGAAATGGGTGGGAAAAGGTTGTATCAGCAGGAACATGTAAGTCAGTCTTGACAGCTATACCTGTGTCCATGGGGAAATGGGTGGGAAAAGGTCCAATCAGCAGGAACATGTAAGTCAGTCTTGACAGCTATACCTGTGTCCATGGGGAAATGGGTGGGAAAAGGTCCAATCAGCAGGAACATGTAAGTCAGTCTTGACAGCTATACCTGTGTCCATGGGGAAATGTGTGGGAAAAGGTCGAATCAGTAGAAACATGTAAGTCAGTCTTGACAGCTATACCTGTGTCTATGGGGAAATGGGTGGGAAAAGGTCATATCAGTAGAAACATGTTAGTCAGTCTGGACAGCTATTCCTGTGTCCATGGGGAAATGGGAGGGAAAAGGTCGAATCAGCAGGAACATGTAAGTCAGTCTGGACAGCTATACCTGTGTCCATGGGGAAATGGGTGGGAAAAGGTCGAATCAGTAGGAACATGTAAGTCAGTCTTGACAGCTATTCCTGTGTCTATGGGGAAATGGGTGGGAAAAGGTCGAATCAGCAGGAACATGTAAGTCAGTCTTGACAGCTATTCCTGTGTCCATGGGGAAATGGGTGGGAAAAGGTTGAATCAGTAGAAACATGTAAGTCAGTCTTGACAGCTATTCCTGTGTCCATGGGGAAATGGGTGGGAAAAGGTCGTATCAGTAGAAACATGTAAGTCAGTCATGACAGCTATTCCTGTGTCCATGGGGAAATGGGTGGGAAAAGGTCGAATCAGTAGAAACATGTAAGTCAGTCTTGACAGCTATACCTGTGTCCATGGGGAAATGGGTGGGAAAAGGTCGTATCAGTAGAAACATGTAAGTCAGTCTTGACAGCTATACCTGTGTCCATGGGGAAATGGGTGGGAAAAGGTCAAATCAGTAGAAACATGTAAGTCAGTCTTGACAGCTATACCTGTGTCCATGGGGAAATAGGTGGGAAAAGGTCGTATCAGCAGGAACATGTAAGTCAGTCTTGACAGCTATTCCTGTGTCCATGGGGAAATGGGTGGGAAAAGGTCGAATCAGCAGGAACATGTAAGTCAGTCATGACAGCTATTCCTGTGTCCATGGGGAAATGGGTGGGAAAAGGTCGAATCAGCAGGAACATGTAAGTCAGTCATGACAGCTATTCCTGTGTCCATGGGGAAATGGGTGGGAAAAGGTCGAATCAGCAGGAACATGTAAGTCAGTCTGGACAGCTATACCTGTGTCCATGGGGAAATGGGTGGGAAAAGGTCGAATCAGCAGGAACATGAAAGTCAGTCTTGACAGCTATACCTGTGTCCATGGGGAAATGGGTGGGAAAAGGTCGTATCAGCAGGAACATGTAAGTCTGTCTTGACAGCTATTCCTGTGTCCATGGATGGGGTAATGGGTGGGAAAAGGTCGTATCAGCAGGAAAATGTAAGTCAGTCTTGACAGCTGTACCTGTGTCCATGGGGAAATGGGTGGGAAAAGGTCGAATCAGTAGAAACATGTAAGTCAGTCTTGACAGCTATACCTGTTTCCATGGGGAAATGGATGGGAAAAGGTCGAATCAGTAGAAACATGTAAGTCAGTCTTGACAGCTATACCTGTGTCCATGGGGAAATGGGTGGGAAAAGGTCGTATCAGTAGGAACATGTAAGTCAGTCTTGACAGCTATACCTGTGTCCATGGGGAAATGGGTGGGAAAAGGTCGTATCAGTAGGAACATGTAAGTCAGTCTTGACAGCTATACCTGTGTCCATGGGGAAATGGGTGGGAAAAGGTCGAATCAGTAGGAACATGTAAGTCAGTCATGACAGCTGTACCTGTGTCCATGGGGAAATGGGTGGGAAAAGGTCGAATCAGCAGGAAAATGTAAGTAATATTTAAAAAAAAATAATAATAAGATGTGGAATAACATAACCTACAATGATAATTTAAAAACTTCACAATGGAAAACAGCCAGCAGCCTTTTCAACAAAATGAACAAAATAGAAAAGAAAAGCTGAATGTAAGTTTTTAATCTACAACTTTTATGATTTGTATATATTTTTTGCCGGATCACGGAGTGAAAAATCCGGGTTATATAATGGTGAATGTCGGGTGGGCGGGCAGGTGGGGGGCGTGCAGGCGGGGAAAATTTTTTGTAACAGTTTTCTCAGCAACTACTAATCACAGCCACTTGATATTTGGTATACAGCATCGGGGTGGGGTCCCATAACGTGGGATTCGATTTCAGGTCTGTCGCTCACCTACTTCCTGTTTAACGAAATCTGGTCATTTTTGACTTTGACAGATTTTTAGATTTTACAGATAAATGAAGGCTATGCAATAATGAATAAAATTTTTATATGGAAAATGACCATATTTATTACCTTCTTATTGTTTATGCCTGTGCGTGGTACAAGTCCTGCAACTTGCCATGGCACCATACCTGGGAAATCTGTTAAAGATTGGGGAATTCCAGGATTGATCTATTCATAACCTTCTATTTTTAGTAACTGGTTGGTTGTGGTGTTTGTTTATGCCTGCGTGGTACAAGTCCCTCAACTAGCTATGGCGCCATATCTGGGAAATCTGTTAGAAGCCAAGAATGTGGCTGTCACTGAATCTTTATTTAAAGGTAGGCAGTTGTTTTCTTATTTTATTTCAAAGTATATATAGAGTTACATCCAAAAGTGCTGTGATAGTTAATAAATATTTCGGATAAAAATCTATAGAATGAACAATTAGAAATGGACAAAAATAAAGAGAAATTCTTTTCTAGCACAGGTATTTGAGGTCACAAAATAAAGAAAAATCCCTTTATAACACAGGTTTTTTGTCTCGCCTGCGACGAATAGTCGCGGAAGGCGAGACATAGGTATTACTTTCCGGCGACGGCGGCGGCGGCGACGGCGGCGGCGTAAACTTTTTTGTAAGACTTTTGTGGACAATGAATTGCTTGAAAAGTATAATAGCTAGGCATCTGATATTTGGTATACAGACAGTTCAGGTTATGGTCTACGCAACTGTCACCATGCCGTTTGACCCTGACCCCATTTTCACGCTCCAGTGACTCTGTGAACTTAGGTTTTTTTTCAGGCCGTAAACTTTTTTGTAAGACTTTTGTGGACGATGAATTGCTTGAAAAGTATAATAGCTAGGCATCTGATATTTGGTATACAGACAGTTCAGGTTATGGTCTATGCAACTGTCACCATGCCGTTTGACCCTGACCCCATTTTCACGCTCCAGTGACTCTGTGAACTTAGGTCTTTTTTCAGGCCGTAAACTTTTTTGTAAGACTTTTGTGGACGATGAATTGCTTGAAAAGTATAATAGCTAGGCATCTGATATTTCGAATACAGACAGTTCAGGTTATGGTCTACGCAACTGTCCCCATGCCGTTTGACCCTGACCCCATTTTCACGCTCCAGTGACTCTGTGAACTTAGGTCTTTTTTCAGGCCATAAACTTTTTTGTAAGACTTTTGTGGACGATGAATTGCTTGAAAAGTATAATAGCTAGGCATCTGATATTTAGTATACAGACAGTTTAGGTTATGGTCCATGCAACTGTCACCATGCTGTGTGACCCTGACCCCATTTTCACGCTCCAGTGACTCTGTGAACTTAGGTGTTTTTCAGGCCAAAAAACTTTTTTGTAAGACTTTTATGGAAGATGAATTGCTTGAAAAGTATAATAGCTAGGCATCTGATATTGGGTAAACAGACAGTTGCAGTTAAGGACAACGCAACTGTCACCATGCCATGTGACCATGACCCCATTTTTATGCTCCAGTGACTCTGTGAACTTAGGTCTTTTTTCAGACAGAAAACTTTTTGTAATACTTGTGTGGATAATGGATTGCTTGAATAGTATAATAACTAGGCATCTGTTATTAGGTATACTGACACTTTTTGTGTTTATATCAAGAAATGAAAGCTTAGGTAGTTGATTTTAGTGATGGTGCCGGCAGGCGAGACCTACTTTTAGTGGCCACACTTGTTTAGGTGACAAAGAGTGATACATAGTTTGTATGTTGCGTCTTAGTACAAAACAAAGACCGTGTCCTCTTAAAAACCTTAAAATTCTGTTTTAATGTCAGATTTCTAAATACTGTATAGCGGGAACATTTTCTGAAGGTTTTAATTTTTGCTTTATTCGCGAGTGCAAGGGAATCACTTAAATTAAAGATAACTTAACTTTATATACAGTTTATTTGTTAAACAATCTAGATTATGAAAATATGAAAAATTAAGACTGATTAAATTAAATACCCCTTTTTAGATACAAATAATGAAATTTGCTACTCACTAAAATTACCCACTACATGTGTATATGGTATCACTGATCAAGAAATAATCTGTTCTCAGTAATACTGTTGAATTTCCCAACCTAAAGCTATTGTTATCTTTGTATCACACAGGAATTGCTAGTAAGTCTATTTCACACCAGCTTATCACCCACCTGCTGCATGTATATTGTAGACGTCAGATCATATCATTGGTTCATTTTTTATGCCCCCGCAATGACATATCGGGGAGCAAGGTACTGTGGATTCATTTATTTTCGAGGGTACCAATTTTCGTGGTTTGGTGAAAAAGTATCAGCTCATGAATTCTTGAATTCATGGTTCTTTAGTCTGCAGTATACACACCAATGTTAAATTTCCTTTTCGTGGGATATCAAATTTCATGGTTCAAGGCTACCCACTAAAACCACGAAAATTAATACACCACGAATAATAATGAAACCGTAGTAGTTTTTCTTGTGTTTGTTCAAATGATCATCTGTACATACCAATTTCTGTTTTACTTTTCCCCAAAATGATCATCTGTACATACCAATTTCTGTCTTACTTTTCCCCAAAACAGTACATAGGAGCATGAAGAATGATTTGGAAATTGGTAAGGTGGTTCAGTGAGACAAACTGTACCTCCTAAGCAACTTTAAAACCTGTTTGACATTGACTTCCTGAGGGCAATACATACATGTGCAGGGGTATCTGTGTTGGATAGACACATTACTTCTAAATTCTATAGCCCGCTATCCAGAGGGGCATGTTGTTTTCGGTCGGTCTGTCTGTCTGTCGGTCATGTTTCTGTTTTAGCGGACATGTTTATCTGATACAGTCAGATCTTCATAAAATTTTGTCTAATTATAATAATCACTATTTCATGTATTAATCATGTTAATGTACCCATTAGTTTAACCATACCATTTAACATAGTGGAAAAAACTTATAGCAAAAATTATGCATTTTCATCAAATATTAAGTGTGCCACTTGTTTCTTATGGACAAGCTTTCTTGGCTAGATTTCATGAAGTGAAAATTTTGGAAGGTACACATGAGGTAAGGAAGAAATTTTTGTAACAGTTTTCTCAGCAACTACTGTAAACTTGGAAATTTTCGCACACCATCTTTTTTCGCGGTATGACAGCTGAATTTTAGCTCGCGCAGTTTTAAATTTGCTCTGAAATGCTATTGTCCATAGATTTCAATAGAAGACAAGTTTATTCGCATCATTAAATTTTTGGCCGGATTTCACGGAGAGAAAAATCCGGGTTATAAAATGGTGAATGTCGGGCGACGGGCGGTGGGCGGCGTGGGGGCGGGGATAAATTTTTCGTAACAGTGTTCTTAGCAACTACTAATCACAGCCACTTGATATTTGGTATACAGCATCAGGGTGGGGTCCCATAACGTGGGATGCAATTTTAGGTCTGTCGCTCACCTACTTCCTGTTTAACGAAATCCGGCCATTTTTGACTTTGACAGATTTTTGCATTATTAACATCACCACGAAAATAAAACTGCTGCAAAAATATCTGGTTTACAGTTCTTATCTCATATTTGGTTTACAGTATCAATGATTGGGTCCCATAACATCAGATTTGATTTTAGGACTGTCGATCACCTACTTCCTGTTTAAGTAAACCTTGACTTTGATGGATTTTGTATAATTTTATTTTCACATGTACAACATTTGGACTTAGTTTTAAATAATGTAACCAAATTAAATGATATTGTCAAACCCAGCTTATGCTTACATTACCCTTGTATATATTTTATTATGTTTATTTTATTATTAGTAGACATTTTTAACTGTTTAGGTTTACTATCTGCATGCAATGTTATGTGTCATCATTATGCACCCATTACATTACTGTGGTTTCATTATTATTCGTGGGGTATCAATTATCGTGGTTTTCGTGGGTGGCCTAGACCCACGAAATTAAATACCCCACGAAAAGGAAATTTAATATTGATCTGTATGCTGCAGACTTCAGAACCACGAATTTTAGAATCCACGAAATTGTCCTTTTTCATCAAACCACGAAAATTGATATCCACGAAAATAAATGAATCCACAGTATTCATCATGTTCATAGAGGGTAAAATGGCTAAGACCCCTATAGACAGAAAAATGATAAGTTTCTAGTACATTGTAATACCAAAAGTGTATTGTTGTTTATAACGTTAAATTTTGCAAATCCTTTTCAAACACTGCCACACAAAGTTTTGTTTCAATTGGTGTCCATCCGTCCCCAAAGGTTTCCAGATGATAACTTAAAAACACATCTAGAATTATTTTGCTGTTAAGTAAAATAGATACAGGCCAAGTTCAATTTTCAAGATGATCCAAAAATATAATTGAAATTTTGCCACTTTGTAGATTTTTAAAATTTGACAAAAATGACATTTTTGTTTAAAGAAAGATAACTCTTTCTTTTTCTCTCTCTCTCTCTCTCTATATATATACAAATACATTTAACTATTGATGAATATTGTGGCAGAGTATTTTTAAATGTCCCATTAGATTCCCATGTTTTTTATCTGATAGGGCTCCTAATCAATGTACAACCCCTATGGTTTTCATGTGTTCCATTTGCACATCTGTCAATCAACAATTCATTTTACCAAAACTGACAAACCAGTAGCATAAATGCTTATTAAAAATTTTCATAAAAATTGTTAGAAATTTTTGGTAAACCTTAGATGTTTTGCTGATGGACCGGCATCTTCTTGATTTTGTCAGCAGCCTAGTAGTAGTAGAAAATAATAAGATGTTGAATAAGTGTACACGACATAGCCCACAATCAAGCGGCAATTCAGAAAAACCTCAGGCCTTCAGGTAGTGCCTAATTCTATTTAAATACTTGCCTTAAAACCTCTGTTGTTTATTTTGTAGGTTTCAAGGTGGTTTTTAATGCCATGCCAGCAGCGTTCTCTGTTCTGAATATTGTTGTTTATTTTGTAGGTTTCAAGGTGGTTTTTAATGCCATGCCAGCAGCGTTCTCTGTTCTGAATATTGTTGTTTATTTTGTAGGTTTCAAGGTGGTTTTTAATGCCATGCCAGCAGCGTTCTCTGTTCTGAATATCCCACCTGTCTACGCCATGCTGTTTTTCTTGTCAATGTTCATAGCAGGAGTTATGTTTCTGGTAAGTATGCTGTACAAAAAAATACTGGGCCAAGATCCATGTCTTTGCTGTACCTCAGGGGTCCAAAATAACACTGGTCCAAGATCCATGTCTTTACTGTACTTAAGTAGTACATAATAACACTGGTCCAATGTCCATGTCTTTGCTGTACCTCAGGGGTCCAAAATAACACTGGTCCAAGGTCCATGTCTTTATTGTACCTCAGGGGTCCAAAATAACACTGGTCAAAGGTCCATGTCTTTACTGTACCTCAGGGGTCCAAAATAACACTGGTCCAAGGTCCATGTCTTTACTGTACCTCGGGGGTCCAAAATAACACTGGTCCAATGTCCATGTCTTTACTGTACCTCAGGGGTCCAAAATAATACTGGTCCAAGATCCATGTCTTTGCTGTACCTCAGGGGTCCAAAATAACACTGGTCCAAGGTCCATGTCTTTACTGTACCTTGGGGGTCCAAAATAACACTGGTCCAATGTCCATGTCTTTACTGTACCTCAGGGGTCCAAAATAATACTGGTCCAAGGTCCATGTCTTTACTGTACCTCAGGGGTCCAAAATAATACTTGTCCAAGGTCCATATCTTTACTGTACTTAAGTAGTACATAATAACACTGGTCCAATGTCCATGTCTTTGCTGTACCTCAGGGGTCCAAAATAACACTGGTCCAAGGTCCATGTCTTTGCTGTACCTCAGGGGTCCAAAATAACACTGGTCCAAGGTCCATGTCTATAATGTTCATTTGGGGTCTTAAATAATACTGGTCCAAGGTCCATGTCTATAATGTTCATTTGGGGTCTAAAATAATACTTGTCCAAGGTCAATGTCTTTACTGCACCTTAGGGGTCCCAAATAACACTGGTCCAAAGTATACCGTATAGCAGGTAATTTTCACGGCGTGCAAATTTCGTGATTTTATACCAAATGTCCAAGTTGTTATATACGCGGACATTTATTTTCGCAATTTTATAATATTCCCAACACAAATGAATGTTTATTCTATTTTACGCGGATTCTAAATTTCGCGATAGAGTAATGGTCGCGAATATAGAACCTCCCGAAAATTTCCCACTATATGGTATGTCTTTACTGTACTTAAGTAGTACATAAAAACACTGGTCCTAATCCATGTCTTTGCTGTACCTCAGGGGTCCAAAATAACACTTGTCTAGGGTCCATGTATTTACTGTACATCAAGGGTCCAAAATAACACAGGTCCAAGGTCATGCCAAAAGGCTTGAGGAAACTTAAGAGGTCAACTCTAAGGTCCATCCCGGGCCTAGGTGGCCAAGTGGTCTAAGGGGCTGGTTTAAATACCACACTATTGATCACGACCTGATCACCTTTCAGCTGGTGTTTCGAGTCCTGTTTGTAATATACAAAAAGGGACTTACCCAACTGTATGTGACTAGGTTTGTCAGTTACCTGCCCAAGGTAGGTGGTTTCTTCCATGTACTCCTGTTTCCTGGATGCAGACCCCATTTATTTTTTACATTCATTTCAACCAAATTTTAACCAAAAATAAGGGCGAATAAAAAATATTGCACCATCTGGATTTAAAAAATGTTTTACACACCTCATTTATATGTTATTCTTGTTAAAATTTCCAGCTGCCAGTAATCTGATTCACCTCAATCGCCTACATGGGCCATATTGTTTGTATTATAAATTTCTTTTCTATTACAGTGTATATCGGTGATGACGATTGTTGACAATATAACAGAGAGTTTAACCAAGCGATGTACAAGTCTGACCGATCGTAGATGTTGTACAACATTTGTGACAAGTTTCATTACAATACTGTTACTGATTGGATTTGGAGTGTTACATATGTCAAAGGTAAGGTCAGAGTTCAAAGGTCATGTGTCAAAGGTAGGTTCTAAGTTCAGATGTCATTTGTCAAAGGTACAAATGTAGGTATAGAAATCAGGTGTCATGTTAAAGGAAGTTTCTAAGTTAAAGGAAGTTTATAAGTTGTGTTGGTCATTTTTCAAAGGTTGGTTCAGAGTTCAGGAATCATGTCAAAAGTAGGTTCTGAGTTCAGGGGTCATATGTCAAAGGTAGGTTCACAGTTTGGAGGTTAAAGGTCAAGAACCAAATGCAAGAAAGTAACGATGTTGCCTTGTTGCTGGCTTTTGTATGTTGTGCCATATGCATTACATCTCATTATCTTCTAAGCCCAGTCATTACACACCTGTATTTTATGTGTACTTAATATTGATTTAACAAAATAATGAAATAATATTGGCCATAATTCTTGGTTATAAAATGATAAATGTTGGTCAGAGGCGGAGGAGTAAAAATTTGTAAAAGTTTTCTCAACAACTACTCATCACATCTTCTTGATCTTCTTTTAGCTCACCTGACCCGAAGGGTCATGTAAGCTTTTGTCATCATTTGCCGTCCGTTGTCCATCTGTTAACTTTTCTTAAAAAATCTTCTTCTCTGAAACCTCTGAAGGGATTGCTTTGAAACTTTGTACACTTGATCTTTGGGATCTTTGGGATGTCCTCTACCAATATATGAAATTTTTGCATGCAGACCAACCAACATGGCCGCCATTGCTGAAAATAGAATAGGAGGGTCAGACCATAGTTTTTAGCTTATATCTCAAAAAGTATAAGAGATAGATGAAAACCTGAAGAAATCTTCCTTCTTCAGCATCAAAAGCACTACCAAACTCTTCATTTTGTCAAAGTTGTGGGACGACTCATAGGAGTTATTTCCACTTAATCATCAAAATTAACCATTTTCATAGTTTTCAGACTTTACCTTCTAAGTCGTAAGTGCTAGAGGAAAAATTAGCATTGCAAAATTGTTCAGCTAATTTAGAACTACAAAATGGTTTCAGGGTCAAAATTATCAGATCAATCTTTGATTCTATCTGCTAATGGATGACTCTGTTCCTAGATTTGTTATAGTGATACTTTACTTTTTATACGACCGCAAAAAATTTGCGGACGTATTATGGTATGATGCTGTCGTCGTCGTCGTTGTCGTCGTCGTCGTCGTTGTCGTCGGTGTCTGTTAACTTTTTAGTGTTTCCACAATAACTTTAGTTCCAGTTATCCGATTGCTATGAAACTTTACAATGATGTTCCTTACCATAAAAGGATGCATGGGATTGATTTTGGGGGTCCCCCCATTTTTCGTTTAGAAATTAGGGGCCAAAAAAGGGCCAAAAATACTACTTTTTTGTTTGTTTCCACAATAACTTTAGTTCTAGTTATCCAATTGCTATGAAATTTGACAGTGATGTTCCTTACCATACAAGGATGAATGGGATTGATTTTGGGGGTCCCCCCTTTTTTTGTTTCGAAATTAGGGGCCCAAAAGGGGGAAAAAATTCAAATATTTTACTTGTTTCCACCATAACTTTGGTCCTAGTTGGCCTATTGCTGTGAAATTTGTCAAGAATGTGTCTTACAATAAAATAATGAACCTGATGAATTTTTGTGCCCCCCTTTTTCTCCGTTGTGTAATTAGGGGTCAAAAGGGGCCAAAATAAAAACTTTTTTATTTGTGGTCCGATTTCGAAATTTTTTTTTACATGTTTGTTCTTGTCAAATAGCGGATACAAAATTAAGAATTAATTTTTGCGACCCCCCCCTTTTTCCCCCTATTACGTAATTAGGGGCCAAATGGGGCCAAAATCGAAACTTTTTTATTTGTGGTCCGATTTTGAAATTTTTTTTTGCAAGTTTATTTTTGTCAAGTAGCGAATCCAAATTTGAGAATTTATTTTTGCGACCCCCACCCCTTTTTCACCTGTTACATAATAAGGGGCCAAAAGGGGCCGAAATTGAAACTTTTTTATTTCTGGTCCGATTTTGAAATTTTTTTTTGCATGTTTGTTCTTGTCAAATAGTGGATACAAAATTAAGAATTAATTTTTGCGACCCCCCCCCTTTTTCCCCTTATTACGTAAATAGGGGCCAAATGGGGCCGAAATTGAAACTTTTTTATTTCTGGTCCGATTTTGAAAAATTTTTTTGCATGTTTGTTCTTGTCAAATAGCGAATACAAAATTAAGAATTAATTTTTGCGACCCCCCCTTTTTCCCCCTATTACGTAATTAGGGGCCAAATGGGGCTTTTTTATTTGTGGTCCGATTTTGAAAATTTTTTTTGCAAATTTATTCTTGTCAGGTAGCGATTCTAAATTTAAGAATAAATTTTTGGGGCTGTAATCATAATTTTAAAAAAAATTCTGGTTCGATTTTTAATTTTTTCCCCAAGCATTATTCTTTTAAAGAGTAGAATACAACATTCAAAATTTATATTTTTAGCCCCTGGGTTGAAAGTCCATCAGAGAAGCATGTGTCAAAAACCTTTGTCAGTCCACCATGGGCTGCATGTGTCCAGAACAATAGACTATCCATATTAGGCCTAAAACGTACAGGGTTCAACATGTTGCGGTCGTATCATGCTGCGCTCGGTGAAGCTTTTTATTCAGGTTGGGGTGTATTTGATTGTGTTAATGGACAACTCCGTTCCTAGAATTAGATTCATTATAGTGATGCTTTACTTTGCAGGTTGGGGTGTATTTAATTGTGCTAATGGATAACTCCGTTCCAAGAGTTAGATTCATCATTGTGATACTACTGGCTATAGCATTGATTCTCATTTATGGTAAGTTTATGACTGTGTAAGGAATGTGCAGAACAAAACTTTTATTATAGTCTGTTTGGGTTTTATAAATCAACGAAAAATGGTTTGTAAATTTATGTCTTGCAAAATATTTTAACTTTTTTAGTATGTCATGATTTTTAATGGCATATGAACTCTAAATTTTTGCATGATCATTAATAAAAATGTTTTCCATAGACCTTAATAGTGAAAATGGACCAAAAATTCATAGAAATCCATGGGAGTACAACCTAGTGATCAGGAACAGCATTTGCTCCGTAAACCTTTAAAAATCCTTTGTGAAGCTAATTGGTCATCTAACCTCCTATTGTTAGTCCTTCAATTATGTTCAGGTGGTCCCAACACCTGGCTGTTCTGTCAGATAAACACACCATTTTAGGTATTATTAAAATTGGTGAAATAATTAGCATTAGACCATATGGAAAACTTTTTTGTTTTAGAAGATAACATCTTTTTTTTTTGTCACCAGAGTTCGTATATTAATAAAAAGTTTATTTGTGTTTAAAAAGTAAATTTCATTTGAGAGACTAAAAGTTTTTAAAAAAAATTCGTTGATTTATAGAACTCAAATGAACTATATAAGGGGGTTTGCTCCTGTATCTTAAAGTAAATAAAAATGGATAAAATTGCATCTATTTAAAAGAATATGGACAAATGATCAAAATAAGCAAGAAAAAAAATGTAGGTCCATGTGCTTGTTTTTATGTTATAAACCTTTATAATTTTGGTGGGAAATACGTTCTCTCTATGTTTTTCTTTACTTTTGCATTGCCACAGGTTGGTATCATTAAACTCTTTAAAATGTATGACAGAATAAATAAAATTTCATTAAAGATTGTGAACTGGTGGACATATTTTTAAATAAGAAAAAGAAAATAGGGGGTTCATGGGCAAAAAATTACAATCATAATAGATGGATAAACCCCGAGGATATCGAAAATCTGACAAAAATCTCAAAATATGGGGAGCAAACCTCCTTAAAAACAGGGGCTTAATGAAAGCTAAGAGAAAAGGAAGTTTGTCATATAGGATTGTAAGAAGTATTTTCATTGAAGATAATGAGACATTAGTTTTATTATTCAATAAAAAGTTCAATATGAATTGATGCATCCTTTTGTGAGCTTTTTCAATTTATTCCTAGTTAAGTGTACAGTTTGTTTAACAGCAATGGTTAGGGTATGGGTTAAGCATATGATGTTTTTTTTTTGTTTTTAGTGAAGCAGTCATTTTCCATTGGAGAACGAGTTATCATCAGTATCTGGTGTGGACTGGCGTCTATTTCTGCAGCTGTAAGTGAATTCCATATATACTGTTAAACGGGAAATTCGTGGCAGTTTTATTTTCGTGATGATGTTGCTAGCGCAAAAATTAAACGGTGCGAATAAACTTTTCTTCTATTGTAGTCTATGGACAATAACATTTCAGCACAAATTTAAAACTTCGTGAACTAAAATTCAGTCATCATTTTGCTAAAAATAAGACGGCGCGAAAATTTTCCGGTTAATTAGTATATGGTCTGTATTAAAAAAAGTATATGTAAGAAATTGCAGAAATAACTCTTGAAATTAAAGGTTTGATCTTGTGATAGCAACCTACATGAACAAGCAGTAATAGTTCAAAATCATAGAAATAACTCTTGAAATTAAAGGTTTAATCTTGTGACCTACATGAACAAGCAGTAATAGTTCAACTCCAGAAGTTAATGACCCATTCCAGTCATGTTTTCATGGGAGATTCCCGGTTTCAAGACTCTATCTCCAGTCTCCCGTTTTATGTCTAAAATCTCCCAATTACCGCTTTTCTATAAAAAAAAATTAATGAATTGTCTATTGAAAAGTCACGAAAATCGTCATTTTGATTTTCCTTGGGCAGTGTTACAAAGATCAAATGCAATTAATTACTTGTTGATTGTTGGTGATTCCGCCTGTCACCCAAGCTATTTAACGAAGCCATATCAAGCTTTCAGTGTTAATTGTCAAATTGACATGGTATTACCCTTAATTAGACACCTTACATATCGTCAACATGACAGGTAATTATATGAAGTTGAATTATGTCCCTTTAAAAATACTAAAATTCTTCAAAATCGACAATTTTTCCAAATATTGTAGTTTTTTGCTTTTAATTATGCAAAGTAATATATAACATTTGGATTAATGGAATAATTTTGAAATATTAAACCATTAAAAATATTATTTTTGTATTTTATTTTTTAAAATTCACCTTGGTTATCAAATACAATTTCACAACCAGTTTTATAAATAAACGGGTGAAAATGGAAATTTCAAAGATGAATGATTCTGATGTTATTTAAGGTAGAATTTTTATTGAAAAAAGAAAGTAATGATCTGCTGATCATGTTTGTCTCAATAAAAGACTTTCTTAAAGCAAAAATGCTTAAAAAATCTTGGTTTCAATTAAAATTTGCAATCATTTTGCAGTCTTACATGATACTCCGGTATGTGGATAAGAATCTCCCTGAGCCTGCACAACATACATGTATACTACGATTAAACTTTTTATATCAAAAATAGGGGTTGGTTGTGCCCTTTGATTATTTCATTAGTACATATGCAATTATGTCTGCAGTTTGCTAATCAACCTAATTAATTAATCCCTGTATTCGTCATCGTTTCAGAAATACCCCCATTTTTAGAAATGTTTGAAATTATTTTCCCTGTTTTCTGACAATTTCATAAAAACCCACAAAACTTGATTGCGGTAACGAAGTGGACAAAAATACAAGATATGGTTTAAACTAGATTGGATATTTGGTTAATTTACAGATTAAGTAATAAACAATAAAAGATAATAAACTTAAAACTTATTTAGAGTTAAATATACCGTAGAACTGTTAATTTTCGAATAGCATAACCATGAAAGGTCATACAAATTCAATATTTTTATTGTATGGTCTATTATTTTAAAGCAAAGCAACGATTGAATTTCCCGCGAATTGCGAGTTTTTTCTAGTGGTGTTTATTTTTCCTAACTTATTCAATATGCCAGGGCTTGTACAAATTTTCTGATTTTTGAGCAGAGCTCTGTGTTGTCATAAAGTTATCTGATTTTTGAGTTTTGTTATCGTCTAGACAGGGATAATCGGTCAGACAATATTCCTACTAGAGGATCTATTATAGAATATTCATCGTGTATAATTATTTTTTCAATGTTTTAAATATTATACAGGTTGTCTTAACAAAGAGGTACATCTTTATACCTCTATAAATAAATACTATATACATGATATAAATGTGCACTACATTCATATATCGATACACTAAAGTTGGTGTACACTTTGGCATTGTTGACCTTTTACCTTTACTTAAATCAATACGTCATATATATATACAATTGGATGGAGCTTAATTATGGATTTCATAACAAATGTTTAAGTGGACGGAGCAAACGAACAAAATTGATATGTTTCAAAAACAGATTGTTCTTTATTTTAGTGCTAAGATTTAGCTCTGCTTTTTAACGCTTAAGCAATTTGATTTTATAGGTCACCAAGTTTTTAAAGTTACAAGAAAATGTGTCTCATACTGTCATGACTGTCCCTAAAAATTTTTCCTTCATTATTTAAGGCACTGGTAGAAAAATTCAAAATTAAGTTGAACATATTGGTTTGTGATTGTTTTGATTAGTGTTTTGCTTATTTATGTACTGAGATGATCATCTTTTTATCCCTATTATCTTTTCACAACCGTGTTGCATTGTGTCCCTAAGATCGTTTTGAATCATTTCCTCCGTCTACATTAGGTTAGATGTTATCGTACAATGAGAATGTTTTTATTATTACAGGGACTGTGGATCTATAACTTTCAGTCTACATTAGATCAGACGTTATCGTACCATGAGAATGTTTTATTACAGGGACTGTGGATCTATAACTTTCAGTCTACATTAAATCAGACGTTATCGTACAATGAGAATGTTTTTATTATTACAGGGACTGTGGATCTATAACTTTCAGTCTTCATTAGGTCAGACGATATCGTACAATGAGAATGTTTTTATTATTACAGGGACTGTGGATCTATAACTTTCAGTCTACATTAGGTCAGACGTTGTCGTACAATGAGAATGTTTTTATTATTACAGGGACTGTGGATCTATAACTTTCAGTCTACATTAGATCAGACGTTATCGTACAATGAGAATGTTTTTATTATTACAGGGACTGTGGATCTATAACTTTCAGTCTACATTAGATCAGATGTTATCGTACAATGAGAATGTTTTCATTATTACAGGGACTGTGGATCTATAACTTTCAGTCTACATTAGATCAGACGTTATCGTACAATGAGAATGTTTTTATTATTACAGGGACTGTGGATCTATAACTTTCAGTCTACATTAGGTCAGACGTTATCGTACAATGAGAATGTTTTATTACAGGGACTGTTGATCTATAACTTTCAGTCTACATTAGATCAGACGTTATCGTACAATGAGAATGTTTTTATTATTACAGGGACTGTGGATCTATAACTTTCAGTCTACATTAGATCAGACGTTATCGTACAATGAGAATGTTTTTATCATGGCCCGACCACGTATGTGGATCGGACATATAGTTTTACCCTTGTCTGTCCGTCCGTCCGTCCGTCCGTCCGTAACACTTTGGTTAAGTTCTTGGTTAAGGTCCATTACTCGGATACTAGATTTTGGGGGTCAACGATATTTCACCACCAGATGGGTCTTGGGTAGGGCTACACCACCCACTAGAAATTAGGTCACTGTGACCTATATTTTATGCATGAATGACTTCGGTTAAGTTCTTGGTTAAGGTCCATAACTTGGATACTAGATGTTGGGGGTCAATGATATTTCACTACTAGATGTGTCTTAGGTAAGGTGACACCACCCACTGAAAATGAGGTCACTGTGACCTATATTTTACGCATGAATGACTTTGGTTAAGTTCTTGGTTAAGGTCCATAACTTGGATACTAGATGTTGGGGGTCAATGATATTTCACTACTAGATGTGTCTTAGGTAAGGTGACACCACCCACTAGAAATTAGGTCACTGTGACCTATATTTTACGCATGAATGAACTTGGTTAAGTTCTTGGTTAAGGTCCATATCTCAGATACTACATGTTGATGGTCAATGGTATTTCACCACTAGATGTGTCTTGGGTAACATGACACCACCCAATAAAAATTAGGTCACTGTGATCTATATTTTATGCATGAACGACTTCGGTTAAGTTCTTGGTTAAGGTCCATAACTTGGATACTGGATGTTGGGGGTCAATGATATTTCACCACTAGATGTGTCTTGGGTAAAGTGACACCATCCACTAGAAATGAGGTCACTGTGACCTATATTTACGCATTAATGACTTTGGTTAAGTTCTTGGTTAAGGTCCATATCTTGCAATTGAATACTACATGTTAGGGGTCAATAATATTTCACTTCTCGATGAGTCTTGGTACATGGCACCACCCATCAGAAATAAGGGCATAGCGACCTATATTTTACATATGAACACTTTTGATCAATTTCTTGGTAAAGGTCCATATCCCAGGTAATACACATTGAGGGTCAATGATATTTCAAGAACGGGAGGGCCATCCTGTGGCTCATAGACACATTATCTAGTTATTACAGGGACTGTGGATCTATAACTTTCAGTCTACATTAGATCAGATGTTATCGTACAATGAGAATGTTTTTATTATTACAGGGACTGTGGATCTATAACTTTCAGTCTACATTAGATCAGACGTTATCGTACAATGAGAATGTTTTTATTATTACAGGGACTGTGGATCTATAACTTTCAGTCTACATTAGATCAGACGTTATTGTACAATGGGAATGTTTTTATTATTACAGGGACTGTGGATCTATAACTTTCAGTCTACATTAGGTCAGACATTATTGTACAATGAGAATGTTTTTATTATTACAGGGACTGTGGATCTATAACTTTCAGTCTACATTAGGTCAGATGTTATCGTACAATGAGAATGTTTTTATTATTACAGGCACTGTGGATCTATAACTTTCAGTCTACATTAGGTCAGACGTTATTGTACAATGAGAATGTTTTTATTATTACAGGGACTGTGGATCTATAACTTTCAGTCTACATTAGGACAGACGTTATCATACAATGAGAATGTTTTTATTATTACAGGGACTGTGGATCTATACCTTTCAGTCTACATTAGATCAGACGTTATCGTACTATGAGAATGTTTTTATTATTACAGGGACTGTGGATCTATAACTTTCAGTCTACATTAGGTTAGATGTTATCGTACAATGAGAATGTTTTTATTATTACAGGGACTGTGGATCTATAACTTTCAGTCTACATTAGGTCAGACGTTATCGTACAATGAGAATGTTTTCATTATTACAGGGACTGTGGATCTATAACTTTCAGTCTACATTAGGACAGACGTTATCGTACAATGAGAATGTTTTTATTATTACAGTGACTGTGGATCTATAACTTTCAGTCTACATTAGATCAGACGTTATCGTACAATGAGAATGTTTTTATTATTACAGGGACTGTGGATCTATAACTTTCAGTCTACATTAGGACAGACGTTATCGTACAATGAGAATGTTTTCATTATTACAGGGACTGTGGATCTATAACTTTCAGTCTACATTAGGTCAGATGTTATCGTACAATGAGAATGTTTTTATTATTACAGGGACTATGGATCTATAAATTTCAGTCTACATTAGGTCAGATGTTATCGTACAATGAGAATGTTTTCATTATTACAGGGACTGTGGATCTATAACTTTCAGTCTACATTAGGTCAGATGTTATCGTACAATGAGAATGTTTTTATTATTACAGGGACTATGGATCTATAAATTTCAGTCTACATTAGGTCAGATGTTATCGTACAATGAGAATGTTTTCATTATTACAGGGACTGTGGATCTATAACTTTCAGTCTACATTAGGTCAGATGTTATCGTACAATGAGAATGTTTTTATTATTACAGGGACTATGGATCTATAAATTTCAGTCTACATTAGGTCAGATGTTATCGTACAATGAGAATGTTTTTATTATTACAGGGACTGTGGATCTATAACTTTCAGTCTACATTTGATCAGATGTTATCGTACAATGAGAATGTTTTTATTATTACAGGGACTGTGGATCTATAACTTTCAGTCTACATTAGATCAGACGTTATCGTACAATGAGAATGTTTTTATTATTACATGGACTGTGGATCTATAACTTTCATTCTACATTAGGTCAGACGTTATCGTACAATGAGAATGTTTTTATTATTACAGAGACTGTGGATCTATAACTTTCAGTCTACATTAGATCAGACATTATCGTACAATGAGAATGTTTTTATTATTACAGGGACTGTGGATCTATAACTTTCAGTCTACATTAGATCAGACATTATCGTACAATGAGAATGTTTTTATTATTACAGGGACTGTGGATCTATAACTTTCATTCTACATTAGGTCAGACGTTATCGTACAATGAGAATGTTACTGTGGATCTATAACTTTCAGTCTACATTAGATCAGACGTTATCGTACAATGAGAATGTTTTTATTATTACAGGGAGTGTGGATCTATAACTTTCAGTCTACATTAGATCAGACGTTATCCTACAATGAGAATGTTTTTATTATTACAGGGACTGTGGATCTATAACTTTCAGTCTACATTAGGTCAGACGTTATCGTACAATGAGAAAGTTTTCATTATTACAAGGACTGTGGATCTATAACTTTCAGTCTACATTGGGTCAGAAGTTATCGTACAATGAGAATGTTTTTATTATTACAGGGACTATGGATCTATAACTTTCAGTCTACATTAGATCAGATGTTAATGTACAATGAGAATGTTTTTATTATTACAGGGACTGTGGATCTATAACTTTCAGTCTACATTAGATCAGACGTTATCGTACAATGAGAATGTTTTTATTATTACTTGGACTGTGGATCTATAACTTTCAGTCTACATTAGATCAGACGTTATCGTACGATGAGAATGTTTTTATACAGGGACTGTGGATCTATAACTTTCAGTCTACATTAGATCAGATGTTATCGTACAATGAGAATGTTTTTATTATTACAGGGACTGTGGATCTATAACTTTCAGTCTACATTAGATCAGACTTTATCGTACAATGAGAATGTTTTTATTAATACAGGGACTGTGGATCTATTACTTTCAGTCTACATTAGATCAGACGTTATCGTACAATGAGAACCTTTTTATTATTACAGGGACTGTGGATCTATAACTTTCAGTCTACATTAGGTCAGACGTTATCGTACAATGAGAATGTTTTTATTATTACAGGGACTGTGGATCTATAACTTTCAGTCTACATTAGATCAGACGTTTTCGTACAATGAGAATGTTTTTATTATTACAGGGACTGTGGATCTATAACTTTCAGTTTACATTAGATCAGACGTTATCGTACAATGAGAACCTTTTTATTATTACAGGGACTGTGGATCTATAACTTTCAGTCTACATTAGATCAGACGTTATCGTACAATGAGAATGTTTTTATTATTACAGGGACTGTGGATCTATAACTTTCAGTCAACATTAGGTCAGATGTTATCGTACAATGAGAATGTTTTTATTATTACAGGGACTGTGGATCTATAACTTTCAGTCTACATTAGATCAGACGTTATCGTACAATGAGAATGTTTTTATTATTACAGGGACTGTGGATCTATAACTTTCAGTCTACATTAGGTCAGACGTTATTGTACAATGAGAATGTTTTTATTATTACAGGGACTATGGATCTATAACTTTCAGTCTACATTAGATCAGACGTTATCGTACAATGAGAATGTTTTTATTATTACAGGGACTGTGGATCTATAACTTTAAGTCTACATTAGATCAGACGTTATCGTACAATGAGAATGTTTTTATTATTACAGGGACTGTGGATCTATAACTTTCAGTCTACATTAGATCAGACGATATCGTACAATGAGAATGTTTTTATTATTACAGGGACTGTGGATCTATAACTTTCAGTCTACATTAGGTCAGATGTTATCGTACAATGAGAATGTTGTTATTATTACAGGGACTGTGGATCTTTAACTTTCAGTCTACTTTAGGTCAGACGTTATCGTACAATGAGAATGTTTTTATCATTACAGGGACTGTGGATCTATAACTTTCAGTCTACATTAGGTCAGACGTTATCGTACAATGAGAATGTTTTTATTATTACAGGGACTGTGGATCTATAACTTTCAGTCTACATTAGGTCAGACGTTATCGTACAATGAGAATGTTTTATTATTACAGTACTGTGGATCTATAACTTTCAGTCTACATTAGATCAGACGTTATTGTACAATGAGAATGTTTTTATTATTACAGGGACTGTGGATCTATAACTTTCAGTCTACATTAGATCAGACGTTATCGTACAATGAGAATGTTTTTATTATTACAGGGACTGTGGATCTATAACTTTCAGTCTACATTAGATCAGACGTTATCGTACAATGAGAATGTTTTTATTATTACAGGGACTGTGGATCTATAACTTTCAGTCTACATTAGATCAGACGTTATCGTACAATGAGAATGTTTTTATTATTACAGGGACTGTGGATCTATAACTTTCAGTCTACATTAGGTCAGACGTTATCGTACAATGAGAATGTTTTTATTATTACAGGGACTGTGGATCTATAACTTTCAGTCTACATTAGGCCAGACGTTATTGTACAATGAGAATGTTTTTATTATTACAGGGACTGTGGATCTATAACTTTCAGTCTACATTAGATCAGATGTTATCGTACAATGAGAATGTTTTTATTATTACAGGGACTGTGGATCTATAACTTTCAGTCTACATTAGATCAGACGTTATCGTACAATGAGAATGTTTTTATTATTACAGGGACTGTGGATCTATAACTTTCAGTCTACATTAGATCAGACGTTATCGTACATTGAGAATGTTTTTATTATTACAGGGACTGTGGATCTATAACTTTCAGTCTACATTAGATCAGACGTTATCGTACAATGAGAATGTTTTTATTATTACAGGGACTGTGGATCTATAACTTTCAGTCTACATTAGGTCAGACGTTATTGTACAATGATAATGTTTTTATTATTACAGGGACTGTAGATCTATAACTTTCAGTCTACATTAGGTCAGACGTTATCGTACAATGAGAATGTTTTTATTATTACAGGGACTGTGGATCTATAACTTTCAGTCTACATTAGGTCAGATGTTATCGTACAATGAGAATGTTTTTATTATTACATGGACTGTGGATCTATACCTTTCAGTCTACATTAGATCAGACGTTATCGTACAATGAGAATGTTTTTATTATTACAGGGACTGTGGATCTATAACTTTCAGTCTACATTAGGTCAGATGTTATCGTACAATGAGAATGTTTTTATTATTACAGGGACTGTGGATCTATAACTTTCAGTCTACATTAGGTCAGACGTTATTGTACAATGATAATGTTTTTATTATTACAGGGACTGTGGATCTATAACTTTCAGTCTACATTAGGTCAGACGTTATTGTACAATGATAATGTTTTTATTATTACAGGGACTGTGGATCTATAACTTTCAGTCTACATTAGGTCAGATGTTATCGTACAATGAGAATGTTTTTATTATTACACGGACTGTGGATCTATAACTTTCAGTCTACATTAGGTCAGACGTTATCGTACAATAAGAATGTTTTTATAATTACAGGGACTGTGGATCTATAACTTTCAGTCTACATTAGATCAGACATTATCGTACAATGAGAATGTTGTTATTATTACAGGGACTGTGGATCTATAACTTTCAGTCTACATTAGGACAGACATTATCGTACAATGAGAATGTTTTACAAGACGTCTGGGTCTTGGTTAGTTGGATTGTTTCAGCCATTCCTTACATAGCAATTCCAGCTGCAGTTCTACATAGTTGTATGTCCTATGATGGGTCGTGTAGCGAGGTATGTAAACAGTTATACATAGTTGTATGTCATATGATGGGTAATGTAGCGAGGTATTTTATTAAAGGTTTTATTACATACAAGAAGCAGAGGTACCAATGGGGTATCGAAATGTCAAAAGTCCAAATGGGCAGAGACAAAACCAGTAAACATCAACAAGAACGGGACAAAAACAGACAACATGTAAAACATGGAAACACAAAAAAACTGAATATCAATCAACAACGCGAACTTCGCAATAAAAAATTGAGATTTTCAAGTGAAGAGACATCATTAATATCAATCAGTGAAATAACTAATAATTCAGGACACTCCTTTTACATAAAGTGCTATTAACCTTTTATGTCTAAAACTTGAATAATAATTATATATTTTCGGAATCTCACTGTTTGTTAAAGCCAGGTTATTGAATGGTGCGTGGTGGGCGGCGGGCAGGCCGGCATGGAAGAAATTTTGGTAACAGTTTTCTCAGCAACTACTTATTACAGCCACTTGATATTTGGTATACAGCTTATAGGTGGTGTCATAATGTGGGATTCGATTTCAGGCCTGTGGCTCACCTACTTCCTGTTAAACGAAATCTGGTCGTTTTTGACTTTTGATTTTTTTTTAATTAAAAGATACGTTTGAGACTGTCAAACTTCCTGTTCTTCACAGTATTGAGATGGTCCCTATGTTTACATTTAATGAGGTGTTTTCTTGTTTTTTGACAGAAAGTTCACTACCTGATGTGTGGCTCTGATGAAGACGACAGACGGGAGGACTATGATGGTTACTATCCCGCCCCAGAACCGACAGCTCCACCCTACTACATGGACAACAATGATTACCTCTACCCAATGAATGATCTGGCTAAAAACTACGATCCCGAGCTGGAACCCCTAAATACAAATCTCAGACATACAAATATGTGAAAGTGAATTTATATCACTTATTAAAAAGTGAAAGTAGAATCTACTTTTTCTATTATTGTAATTAAAAAGAAACTAAAATCGACGTTGTCTACCATTACAATAAAGTGAGAGTGGTTCTATTATAAATAATTTTAAGACAAAAGTGAAAGTAGAATTCAATATCCTATCACTTGGACTAAAGTGAAAGAAGAGACTATTTTATAGAATATTTAGATTAAAAGTGAAAGTTTAGACTACTTTTCAGTCTTTTTACATTAGAGCGAAAGTAGCAACTACTTTTCAGTCTATTTTCATTAAAGTAAAGTAGAGACTACTTTTCAGTCTATTTACATTAAAGTGAAAGTAGAGACTACTTTTCAGTCTATTTACATTAAGGTGAAAGTAGTGTCTTCTTTTCAGTCTATTTATATTACAGTGAAAATGAAAGTGAAACTGTACAGGTAGAAAGTGAAAACAACATAACAAGTCTTGAAAGTGAATGTAAATGTCTGCTGGTATCTTGGAAATAATTTTTGAGTTTTCAGGGAGTTAAAAATGTTATAAAACCTTTATATGAAAGAAGATTTATAATCATGCAAATAATGAAATTGGATAGAGACAAAAATAAAAGATTTTTATTGCTTGATATTAAAATTTTAATGACATTGAAGTGAAAGTAAAGTCTATTTATATTTCTGAAATATTAAAAGTAAAGATCTTGCATACATTGTCTATGAAACCTATCCCCAATAAACATTTGTTGTTGTTGATAACCTTACCATTACTTAAGATTTAAGTGAACATTGTGATGTTCATCATATACATAGGGTATATATGAGTAGGGTATAAATGAGTTCACCTAGAAATTTTAGATTTTATGTGTTATAAAAGTTTTAATAATGTGGTGGAGCTACATGTATCTATATTTACAATGTCACAGAAATCTTTAAATCTAAGGAAAAATTTTCAGTAACTACAAAAGTATTATTAATACTGTGGTTTCATTTATTTTCTAGGATTGTTAAATGTGTCATTCTGAATTTTGCACTATGTAAAGCAATGTACAATTTCCATTTCATGGGTTATGTTAACGCCACCCACATTATTGATACACCAGGAAAAATTATTAATCACAGGGTTCCCACGCCATCCTTGAATTCAAGGAAACCTGGAAAAGTCCTTGAATTTCATTTGAATGTTCAAAAAGCTGAAAAAATCCTTGAATTTTATCAAATATCCTTGAAAAACCCTGGAATTTTGTAATATGCAGATTTGTTGACTGTTTGATAAAAAAAGGCCGAAAAATATTGAATTTTAAAAAAATTTGAGGACTATTGTGTTTGATCCTTGAAATTGACCTCAATACCCTTGAAAAGTCCTGAAAAAACCCTTGAATTTTGTGTCCAAAAAATAGTGGGAACCCTGTAAACAGCAGTAGATGATTGTTTGTCTTTGTATTAAGATTTTTTTCTGACTTTTATGTTTATTTACTATAAATACAGGTAGAGCTTGTGTAGATTCAAGTATTTGTATTTGGATGTTTGATAGGTTTTTGTGGTTTGTTTATCATTGATATTTGTATTTGGATGTTTGATAGTTTTTTTGTGGTTTGTTTATCATTGATTGATCACAAATAATAATAAGAATACAGTACTTTAAAGATTGTTGTCTCTTAAGAAGCATAATATGTATAAACTTTATCTTCATGAAATCATAAAGAAATCACAAAGAAATCATTAAGAAAACACAAATAATAAAGAAACCACATAGAAATCATGAAGAAATTACAAAGAAATCATAAAGAAAACATAAATAATAAAGAAATCGCATAGAAATCATGAAGAAATTACAAAGAAATCATAAAGAAAACATAAATAATATAGAAACCACATAGAAATCATGAAGAAATTACAAAGAAATCATAAAGAAAACATAAATAATAAAGAAATCGCATAGAAATCATGAAGAAATCACAAAGAAATCATAAAGAAAACATAAATAATAAAGAAACCACATAGAAATCATGAAGAAATTACAAAGAAATCATAAAGAAATCACAAATAAATCACAAAAAATAAAGAAATATTTTTAAAATCATAATGAAATATTTTAACCACCATAAATGCTTCCCACCTTAGTTTTTAGACTTACTGTAATCAAACTTTGTTTTTTTGTGGTTTCATGATTTCACTTTCTGTTAAAGGAATGAATCGTCTCTAAACCCAAAATTATTTCATGTGTAAAAAGTAACAAGTTAATTTTTTCCACTAATTCCAACATTTACTCACTTTAATTCAAATCAGAAGAAAATCTAAAGTTTGTTTTCAAATATCCATTAAATCCTCAGCAATTCTAATTATAAAAATTATTGCAGTAAATTGAAAAACAACCTGATTTTATAATGTTTTATATATAAATTATATTGTAAACCATTGGAAAAAGTAACCTATCAACAAATCAATTTAAAACTACATTTTTCTTTCTAATTGCTATTAATTTTAGCTATGCTTATATGTTTTTGTACTTTTTCTTGTTTAAATAAAAAAAAAGGAACAAAAGTTTTTTTTTAACATGTTTGTTAATTATTGTTTTATTACAAATTTATTACAAATTTTCTTGAAATAATGAAAATGATGAAAACTTTTTTATACATTTTTCTACAAGAATGTTTTAAATAAACATATAACTGATAAGGTACCCACAAAAATCACATTCACGAATATCTAGAATTTCCAAACAATTTTTAAAGTTGGGTTTAAAGGTCTATATAATCAGAAAAGGTCATAAAAAGTAGGGGTCAGTGTGCAAAAATTTGTTTCAGTAACTGAAGGTAAAATCTTGAGGAGTACCGATATAAGACTGAAATTCTGAAACATGAAGAGTGACCATCCTTAATATCCAGTTACATTTATATTTGTATATATTCATCCAGAATTCATTATTATCCAAAACATTATAAGACAAATATTTTATTTTATTTATGTGTTAAATACTCATTCATTTTCTTTTTAAATGTTTTTTAATGTGTTTTATTTTAATCAAGTGTAATAGAGTTTTACATCTCATTCTGTTAAGCTAACCCAGAAATATCTATTTGAGAGGTTGATAAATCAGATAAAAAATAGAGAAATTTTATTACATAATATTTCATGTTTCATACAATTATATTCTAGTCATGTGTTTTGATTGATAAATATTTTAGGTGTGTATTTAAATCAATTTATATAAAAAAATGTTTGTATTTTAGATTTTAAGCTTTGTTCATGTTATTGAATGTATGCAGTTGTTTTATATGCAATTTTGTATATATACTTTATATTTTCATTTAAGTCAGGTTAAAAGTTTAATTTAAGCAAGATTATGCTACATGTAAAATAATGTAAGGTTAAAGGTTTAGTTTAATTTAAGCAAGATAATTCTACATGTATAGCTAAGTAATGTTTAAGGTTAAGTATAATTTAAGCAAGATAATTCTACATGTAAAGTAAAATAAGGTTAAAGGTTTAAGTTTACATGGTTTAATTCAAGCAAGATATTGCTACATGTAAAATTATGTAAGGTTAAAGGTTAAGTTTTATTTAAAATGTTTAAGCAAGATAATGCTACATGTAAAGTTAAGTAAGGTTAATAAAGCATAAAAACTTTAATTTTTATTAATTCCTTAAAAATTGTCTTAGAATGACACAGTCCAAAATGTAGTGATGGAAATGTTTCTGAAGCTGATGAAAGACCGGAACTATTACTCTGTTTTATTGACCGGGCTGGTCACGAGTCAATTATTTCGGACTTCTTCATTTAAATCCTACCTAATAGTCCGAGAAAATTAAGCTCCGCCCAACCTTGCGAATAAAAAATAGTAATAGTAATTGATGGTTAATTTATACAAAACATATACAGTTGAAATCCTGAACTTAACTTCTTTGTGAGTGAAGAATTTATTTGGTAACTCCAATTTAATGTATTTGATTTATTTTGTATGAAAATAATTAATAAATATTATCCCTTAGATTTTAAATAAATTATGATACACTTTAAAATAAACAAAGTGTATATGTTGTAGCCAAAGCATTAAGTTAAAGGAGCTAATCCATTTTTATTGTGAACATAACATTTCTTTAATTATTCATATTTTATCTTATTGTGTACATAACAATTCTTTAATTATTCATTTTTTATCTTATTGTGAACATAACATTTCTTTAATTATTCATATTTTATCTAATTGTGTACATAACAATTCTTTAATTATTCATATTTTCTCTTATTGTGAACATTTAAAGCTGATCACTGTAAATAAATCACTATAGATATATTTTGTTTTGTTTTATAGATTTTGACAATGAACGCTATCTTGAAAATGTGTGTCCATTTTTAAAAGACGATTTTAAGCTCATCTGACGTCGTCCGTCTGATCCTTTTTCCAAAATCTTCTTCTCTGAAACTACTGAAGGGAATTTTCAAAACTTGGTCAAAGTATTAATCAGGGCATGATGTTTGAAAATTGTATTCGGTTTTATGATTTGTCAACAATCATGGCCGCTGTTACTAAAATTAGAACATAGGGTAAAATCTTATTCAAAGGCTTATAACTTGAAAACTAGAACAGATAGAAAAAAATATAAAGGATCGTAGGCTGTTCCAAATCAAAAGCTCTACAAAAGTCTCCATTTGGTCTAAGTTGTCAGGTGACTCCTATTAAGGACTATGGCCCTTTAAAGATGACTTTTTTTTAGTTTTGGCCTTTAGATCGAAAGCTATTGCAATTACAGAAAAGCTGTTGATTGCTTAAACCTTCAGCTCATTAAGCTCTACAAAAGTCCCCATAGGATCAATGTTGTCAAATGACCCCTTAGAGGGGTTACGGCACTTTAAAGGTGACAAATTGTGATTTTTTGTGTTTTCGGCCTATAGATTGAAAACTATTGCCGTTAGAGAATAGGTGTTACTTGCTAAAACCTTCAGCTCATTGAGGTCTACAAAAGTCTCCATTGGGTCAATGTTGTCTGATGACCCCTTAGAGGGATTTAGGTCCTTTAAAGGTCAAAAATAGTTATTTTTCGTGTTTTTGGCCTATAGATTGAGAACTACTGCAATTAGAGAAAAGATGTTGCTTATTTAAACCTTCAGTTCATTGAGCTTTACAAAAGTCTGCATTGGTCAAAGTTGGTAAATGACTCCTTTAGAGGGGTTGTGGTCCCTTAAAGGTGAAAAAAGCGATTTTTTGTGTTTTTGGCCTATAGAGTGAATACTATTGCAGATAGAGAAAAGATATTGCGTACTAAAACCTTCAGCTCATTAAGCTCTTCAAAAGTCTCTATTTGGTTCAAAAATATCTATTAGGCTGAAGCTGTCAGATAACCCCCTATAAAAGTTATGGCCCCTAACTGTCATAAGGGCAGTGGTATGATGATTCTTTATCATGTTTATTGAGATTTCTGCCTCAAAAATAATACATTTAAACATAGAATGATAAACAAAACCCCTTTTGACATCTAAGTTTCAAAATTAAAAGAGGTAATTAGAAAAAATTACAAGGTTATCAAGAAACGGACACTTAGTGATCAGTGCGCCGGATTCTTTTAGAATCGATTTGCATTTTCATTGTAGTAAATAGATGACAAAAAACGTAAAGAAATAATAATAAAAACCAAGCTATAAAGTAAAGAGGTCCCAGTGTGCAAAACTTAATCCCTACAAAGACAGCATATTAAAGTAGACACTTAAGATACAACAAAGCGACAAAACACACAGTACATTAAGTAACACATATTACGTTCCATTTCCAAAACAGCCGGCTTTAAACTTGCGTTTAAACAAGAATGAACTCATGTCTATGTAGTTCCTACTTGTTGCAACATAAATTCATCGTGTCGTCAACGATTCTTAAGGGACGGAGCATTTTACTTGAAAGGGGGGGACTTGGTTTTTTTTTATCAGAAAATTTTTATCCGCGCTATTTTTCGAAGGCGCGACAGAATATTATTTTTTCATGATCAGCATTATTTTTTATAGCAGAAATCCTTCTTCAGAATATTTTTTTTCTTACCCTGAGCTGCCAAAATATTTGTTTCATCAAAAATAATTTTCAGAATATTTTTTTAGGAAAAAAACAAGGCCCCCCTTCAAGTTAAATGGTCGGTCCCTAAAGTGTTCTTCATCCGAAGACAACTACCGAGGGTCGATATAACCAAGCATTTTTTTGTTTTAGACGTTACGGTCCACCACGAAAATCATATATGGCCCCCAAGCCTAATTGTGATAGTTAAACACAATTAAACTAAATGTTGCGACACATAAATGGAAAGGTGGCGATTGGGAAGTCGTACTCTACAAATGAGTATAAACTTGCATGCATATGCATGGTGGTAATATGAATCAAAAAATTTTCTTCCCTTCCGAATGGCCGTACTCTTTTAATCATCGCAAATATTGCCAAGAAAAAGAGTTTAAAAAAGTGTAAGCTTTGTCGAGGTTAGAATCACGGTCTTCTGGGAAGTGAAATGATCGTTATAGGGTTGGAAAAAAACTAACATACATGTACTCCATAGATGAAATCAGTTCGTGAGCATGTAGGGGATCGGCTCACTTATACTGCTGTCATTTTCTCTTGAGTGGATTGCTGCTTTACGCCCTTGTGACACTATTTAGGCTACTAGTATTATATATTTACGGTCTCCCTATTTAGCGACAAGAAGCGTCAAGAGCCGACAAGAAGCGTCAAGAAGCGACAAGAAAGTTTAATTAATACCGACAAGAATTATTAAAAAGTTTAATATTAAGTTGAGCATTAGAATAAAACAAATCAAATGCATAAAAAAAAGAAAAAGGTTTTTTTTATGTGGGTTTCTTATAAACTTCTTATAAGCTTTCATTTTTTTTCATTAAATAATAATAATTAACATCAAGTTATGATTTAGATAAGAAATTTCTTTTTTACAAACTTCCCAGCAACTGTTTTGTGCTGTTAAATTTTTCAATTTATATTTTTCTTAACTGCATTATTATTGTAATCTTTTTGTATTAGATTTTCCTTTTCTATTTTTAGTTTCTGCATATGTCTTATCAGTTCTGTTAAAATAATTAACTTCAGCCTGTGTGCTATGTTTGAACTTTACAGTTAGAGTCATTGAACTTTCACTTTTGTTTACGTTTTGGAACTGCCTGTTTCCTGTTTTTAATGTTTCTTTGTGTACCACAATCAGATCAGCATTGTACCAATGCAAGATTCCATCAATTTTTCATAGGCATCCTTTCTTGGCAGTCCACTATGTAAGTTAAAATACATTATTTAAGCTTTATTTAATATGTTTACATGAATAATTTTGAATTATATGAGTTAATTAAAGTAATTTTGAGCATAGATTTCCATGTATGTTTTTCAACAGTGTTTATGATAGGGAACCCCGTCTGAACATTTTAACTTTAATATTTTGCATTCTTTTTAAAGAGTATTCCAGAATTATTAGTATACAAGCAGCAATAAGTATTTGGGTATTCAATTACATTTATTTCTTTAACCTTTGTAATATTTTATATCAAAAGTGTTTTGTTATTCTTGTAAAGACTTTATGTTCAAAGGGAGATAATAATGATAATAGTTATTTTCTACACACACTACACTCACTTCAATATTATTGTTTATTTTCATTTATTAATTACCGGCAGTTTGTATTTTGTTTTGTAATGTTTTTGTAGGTTTGTTCTTGCATTTATGTTTGTTATTTTTTCTGTCATTGTAGCTTCTTACCACACACACTCATACAAATTACTGACTTTTGGCAATAAATGTTGTACCACATTGAGTTTTGATGGTTGCCCGAAGTAAATGGTTATCTATCTGTCTGTGGCCGTGCCACGAGGCGGAATAGTAAGAAGATAAAGTGAAGATAGACGATTATCCATCGATGTCAGAAAGGCCGAGCCGACTTAGACAGTTAACATTTAAAGGTAAAGCCATGTTTGAAGACCAGAAAGAAGACTTTGGAGGTAAATGTGACAGTATATGGAACAAAATAGAAGATGTTATGCTACAAGTGCCGTCAAAAAACACAATAGACAATTTAAGACAATCACAAAAAGAACTAGAAACATTATACCAAAATTTCTGCAGACGATCTGAAGAATACAAAAGTTACCTTCTAAGAACAAACACTAGCGAGGCTCAACATACTTAAATGATCACAATGAAAATTTTAAGCGATGCAACGAAACTTTTCGTAAAGTTATTTCAGAAATCAAGACCAAGAAGCTAGATTTTGTAGAACAGATGACAGATGTTAGTGGTGCATCAAAAGGTTCGTCTACAGCAAGTCAGAAAAGAGCAAAAGCAGAAGCTGAAAAGGTACGATTACAATATGTTAAGAAGGAAAACGAACTTATGAAACAAAAAGCAGCCTTGGAGGCAGACATATCTGTTATAAAACAAGAAAGTATAGTTGCAGCTGCAGAAACAGAAGCCCGTGTTCTTGAGCAGGGTGATCATGACGATCAAGATGTTATTTCAGCTTTAGGGGACACAAAACAAAAAATCACTATTGACTATGTGCAAAGTCTACAGCTTCCAAAAGCAACACAACAAATTACTGAACCTATAGATTCACAACCGCCACAAATGCCAACCACAGCAAATGTTCAAAACAACCCAGACACACAAGGTGCTACTCTCACAACTGCTATGTCCGGCATCTCGAGTCTCATTTATAGAAAAGACTTTCTTTTATCACGATTCAGTAAGTTTGATGATAAGCCCGAGACGTATGAATCTTGGCGAGCCTCTTTCCAAAGTATAACACGAGAATTAGATGTTTCACCATTCGAAGAGATGGACCTCCTAGTTAAATGGTTAGGGCCGGAATCATCTAAATTTGCAACAAGTATCCGTGCCGCTAATGCCCACGATCCTCCTAAAGGGCTCCAGCGTATCTACGAGCGATTACACGATCGGTACGGTAGACCCGAGATGGTTGAAAATGCTTTGAAGCGTAAACTTGATGCTTTTCCGCCGATATCTAGTAAAGACAATACAAAACTTTATGATTTGCTTGACATAATTACAGAGATTGAGTCCGTGATGCTAAATCCACAGTACCAAACTTTACTCAGCTACTACAACTCATCGTCTGGTGTAAGACCCATTGTTTCAAAGTTACCGAATTTTATGCAAGAGAAATGGACAAATGTCGCTTCTTCTTACAAGAAATCACACGCAGTGATTTATCCACCGTTCAGCGTGTTCGTTACTTTTATCAGAGACACTTGCGAGATTCGCAACGACCCTGCCTTTTCGTACGTTAACACGAGTCAGCCAGTTTCATACAAACCTCGGACATCTGTTGTCGCTAGGCGTTTAGATATAACGTCTGAAAATTCAATTCGCTGTCCCTTACATAAAGCGGGTCACTCATTAAATGACTGTCGTGGTTTTAGAAAAATGGCTTTTCAAGACCGAAAGAAATTCCTGCGGGAGAAAAAAATCTGCTTCAAATGTTGTCAGTCAAACCAGCATATATCTTCGAACTGTACAGCCTCTGTAAAGTGTCAAGTTTGTGGAAACAATCGTCACCCAACTGCGCTGCATATACATGTAGATCGATTGTCGATTGCTAAAGATGAGTCCTCAAAAGGTGATGGCGGGGAGCCTGTTGTAGATAGCATTACCACAAAGTGCACTACACTATGCGGAAATCTACGAGTTGGACGTTCCTGTGGTAAAACCGTTCTTGTTGATGTTTACAACGCGTCCGCACCGGATAAGAAAATTAGAGTATATGCAGCCATAGATGACCAAAGTAATAGGACTTTAGCGTCACCAGATTTGTTGGATAAGCTTGGTATTGAAGGTAAAACAGCCAAGTTTGATATGTCTTCGTGCTCAGGTAAATCAACAATGACTGGCAGGATTGCGAAAGGTATAAACGTCAAATCGGTTACCAATAACAATACTTTTGAACTTCCTGATGTTATCGAATGCGCATGTATTCCTAGTGACTTACCTGAAATTGCGACTCCAGATGTTGCTTCTGCACACTCACATCTCAGTAGAATTTCTCAGTACTTACCTCAACTTGACCCTAATGTTAAAGTTGAACTTCTAATTGGACGCGACATACCAGAGGTACATCATGTTAACGAACAAATCTTAGGAGGTAAAGGCCAACCTTTTGCTCAGAATCTCCCACTTGGCTGGGTCATAATTGGAGAAGTCTGTCTTGGAAAAGTACATGCCCCATCAACTATAAATGTTCGACGTACTCATGTTCTGAGCAACGGTAGAAACACTACTTTTCCACTCTGCGAGTACAACATCGAAGTCAGCAACTCTAGAGACATTCAAGATGACATTTTCGTGAAAACCCCAAATGACAATAAAATTGGTTTTTCGGTCGAAGACAAGCAGTTCATTTCCCTCATGGAAAATAGCTTTAAACAGGATGATACAGGTTACTGGACAGCGCCGTTACCGTTCAAACAACCTAAACCACCTGTACCCAATAATCGTCCGCAAGCTTGGAAGAGGGCCCAGATACTAGACAGTAGCTTACGTAAGAACAAAGTTAAGCAAGACCAGTTCTTGACATTTATGGATAAGGTGTTAAAGAGTGGTGCAGCGGAAAAGGCACCGACAACTATACATGATGAATGCTGGTATCTTCCGTTATTCGGGGTTTACCACCCAAGAAAACCAAATGAAATCAGAGGCGTATTCGATTCTTCTGCCGTTTATGAAGGTGTTTCTTTGAACAGTCTATTAATGTCAGGGCCTGACCTCACCAACAACTTGGTAGGGATACTTATGCGTTTCCGTTTGAATGAAGTTGCAATCACTGGTGACGTAGAACAGATGTTCTACCGTTTTCGCGTAACAGATGATCATAGAGACTACTTGAGATTTTTCTGGTATCAAAACAATGATATTAGCCAACCTCTCATAGAATACCGCATGACATCTCATGTCTTCGGAAATACCCCTTCGCCCGCTGTGGCTACCTATGGTTTACGTCTAGCTGTTTCAAACTCAGATGACGATGTCAAGTGTTTTATTTCCCGTGACTTTTACGTAGATGACGGGTTAACGTCAGTTGTATGTGCCGACCAAGCCATCAATCTTGTCAAGAAAACACAGAAAGATTTACAAAACAACGGCCATATCCGATTTCATAAGATTGTATCCAACAACATAGATGTCATGAAAGCTTTCCCCAACGATGATCTTGGTAAAAATCTGAAAGATGTAGATTTATGTCATGACATTTTACCCACTCATCGAAGTTTAGGGATATCTTGGAACCTACAATCTGATAATTTTGTTTTTCAACACAACAATGATGACAAACCAGCCACCCGTAGAGGCATGTTATCTACAATCAATAGCTTGTTTGATCCGTTGGGATTCATTTCTCCCATTACTATTAGCGGAAAAATTCTGCTGCGTCAAGTTATTCCCCCTGGAACCGATTGGGACGAACCTCTTAGCCCAGAGCACGAGGAGAAATGGAATTTGTGGAGTAAATCCCTTCAATCGATTGATAGTCTCGAGATACCTCGCATGATTGCTCCGATATCTTTCTCGTCAGCAAACCATCATGAAATTCACATTTTCTGTGACGCGTCCGAGCAAGCTATTTCTGCAGTTGCCTATTTAAAAGTCGGGGACGATAAAGGTGTTGCTTCAGTAGGATTCCTTATGGGAAAGTCGAAACTTGCACCAGTTAAGGGACACACAATTCCGAGGCTAGAACTGTGTGGTGCCGTTCTTGCAACAGAGTTAGGTGAAACAATATGCGAACATTTGAGTTTACCTCATCAGTCATGTCACTATTACACCGATAGTAAAGTCGCTTTAGGCTATATCTGCAATACTACACGTAGATTTTTTAATTATGTTTCAAACCGTGTTGAGAAAATCCACAAAGTCTCAAAACCGTCACAATGGTCTTTCGTTACCACTGACAAAAACCCAGCCGATCTGGGTACAAGATTTGTAACCACAACTGATATGACTCTCGTGAGTAAATGGATAAATGGTCCCCATTGGTTAGTGTCAGAAAACAACTATGATATTCAAACAGAAACCTATCCGTTAATTGCACCAAACGAGGATAAGGAAATTCGTTCTGAAGTTGTATCTTTGAAAACAAGCGTCAGCAACCCTGGGATCGGCAGTCATAGATTCTCAAGGTTCTCTACATGGAAATCACTTGTCAGAGCAATATCATGTTTGAAGCGTTTTATACAGTTTTGGAAGTCGAAACGAAATGTTAAAAAAGGTGCAACCGAAATTGATCAGAATTTAAAGAAGCAGACTGAAATATTCATTATTAGGCAAGTTCAGGGAGAAGTGTATGGAAAGGAAACTGAGAATTTAAGAGAACAAAAACCTATTCAAAAGTCTAGTACGGTTTTGAAGCTCGATCCGTTTATCGATGATCATGATATACTTCGAGTTGGTGGTAGACTGAAATACTCAGATTTGTCAGTGAATGAGAAAAATCCCATCTTAATACCAGGCTCACATTACATCGCAAAACTTCTAACTCTTCATTGCCACGAGTTAATTAAGCATCAAGGCCGTCATCTAACCGAGGGTAGAATCAGAAGTGAAGGATTTTGGATAACAGGAGCAAAACGTTTGGTATACTCTGCAATTTCTAAATGTGTGCTATGCAAGCGTTTTCGAGCAAATACTAACACTCAGAAAATGTCAGATCTTCCAGAAGAAAGACTGAAAACTTGTTCACCATTTACCTACGTCGGAATTGACTGTTTTGGACCGTGGGAAGTCGTCACACGCCGTACTAGAGGGGGCAGTGCAAATTCAAAACGCTGGGCCGTACTTTTCTGTTGTCTCTCAAGTCGAGCCGTACATATAGAAGTGATTGAAGAGATGAGCACCTCATCTTTTATTAATGCGTTAAGACGTTTTCTTGCAATAAGAGGCAAAGTTAAGGAATTTTTCTCCGACAGAGGCACAAATTTTACTGGCGCCGTGAAGGAACTTGGTATTCCCGCTTTTTATGTAGAGGACAAATCGATCCGCTCTTTCTTAAGTGACCAAGGCACCGTATGGAAATTCAACACACCGTTTTCGTCCCACATGGGCGGTTCATGGGAAAGACTAATTGGCATTGCACGACGAATAATCGATTCCCTTCTCTATGAATTCAGACATAAAAGACTAACACATGAAGTTTTATGTACTTTTATGGCCGAGACAACTGCTATTATGAATTCGCGTCCGTTGGTTTCTATTTCATCGGACAGTCAATTTCCTACCGTTTTATCGCCAAATTCTCTGTTGACCACGAAGTCCGAGGAACCCGTCGAGGACTTTAGTAATTTGGATATTCGAGATGTTTATACCTCACAATGGAAACTAGTTCAAAAAATGGCAGAACAATTTTGGTCTCAGTGGAGACATCATTACTTACAGACTTTACAACCGAGGAGAAAATGGCAACAAACTCAGACTAATATCCGTGAAGGTGACATTGTAATTTTGAAAGAACAAGATCAACATAGAAACTTTTGGCCTCTGGCTATCATAGAACATGTGTTTCCGAGTAAAGACAGTCACGTCAGAAAAGTTTTGTTAAGGACAACAAAGGATGGACAATCTAGAGTATATGTTCGCCCTATTACTCAAACTATACTACTGAGCCAAAATGAACTGTGAAGGACTTGTTACTGTTTGGTTAGATGGACTGTAAAATGGACATTGAGTTTTTCAATATATATGTAACCATTTTATCTTTTGCATGTTTTAGTATACTAGTAATAGATAGTTTTTTGTTTTGTATTTTTAAATATTTTTGTGGGTAAAATCACCTTTTGTTACTTTTTATTTTTGAGTGTAGTGATATTTTCATATCAGACGGGGAGTGTGCTGTTAAATTTTTCAATTTATATTTTTCTTAACTGCATTATTATTGTAATCTTTTTGTATTAGATTTTCCTTTTCTATTTTTAGTTTCTGCATATGTCTTATCAGTTCTGTTAAAATAATTAACTTCAGCCTGTGTGCTATGTTTGAACTTTACAGTTAGAGTCATTGAACTTTCACTTTTGTTTACGTTTTGGAACTGCCTGTTTCCTGTTTTTAATGTTTCTTTGTGTACCACAATCAGATCAGCATTGTACCAATGCAAGATTCCATCAATTTTTCATAGGCATCCTTTCTTGGCAGTCCACTATGTAAGTTAAAATACATTATTTAAGCTTTATTTAATATGTTTACATGAATAATTTTGAATTATATGAGTTAATTAAAGTAATTTTGAGCATAGATTTCCATGTATGTTTTTCAACAGTGTTTATGATAGGGAACCCCGTCTGAACATTTTAACTTTAATATTTTGCATTCTTTTTAAAGAGTATTCCAGAATTATTAGTATACAAGCAGCAATAAGTATTTGGGTATTCAATTACATTTATTTCTTTAACCTTTGTAATATTTTATATCAAAAGTGTTTTGTTATTCTTGTAAAGACTTTATGTTCAAAGGGAGATAATAATGATAATAGTTATTTTCTACACACACTACACTCACTTCAATATTATTGTTTATTTTCATTTATTAATTACCGGCAGTTTGTATTTTGTTTTGTAATGTTTTTGTAGGTTTGTTCTTGCATTTATGTTTGTTATTTTTTCTGTCATTGTAGCTTCTTACCACACACACTCATACAAATTACTGACTTTTGGCAATAAATGTTGTACCACATTGAGTTTTGATGGTTGCCCGAAGTAAATGGTTATCTATCTGTCTGTGGCCGTGCCACGAGGCGGAATATGTTTAGTAAAAAAGGTAGATGTATGCTAATTACTAATCAAGAAAGTGGTCATATGATTGATTGGTGTGTTCACGTTTCTTCAACATTTGATAATTAACTATAACAACATTCAATTAAGGGTGGGGATTAGGGGGCCAACTAAAGGATAGCAGAGATATTTATTACCTGTTGAAAATATATAAAATATTTTTAAAAATTGTATTGTTTGTTCACATAGTCAAAATAGAGTCTGTAGTCAAAACAAAATGTTAAGAATATCGTTTTTTCTAAATCCTTGATTTTTATTTTTTTTTATTTTTTTTTTAAATCTAACTGTTTTTAATTGCTTTCTTGTCCATTTTATGTTGACTTTTAAGGATGCTGACTTTAACTAAGTTCTTTTGATTTTTTTTAATCCTTGTATTTTTGAATTGTTTTTCTTTCCTTTTCTAATCTTTTTCTTAACCGATGTTGAATTTTTGATATTAAGACAGATACTTCATTTGACGAATGTTCAGAATATTTGTTGATAAAATCTATAAATAATTACAAATGTACAGTCAACTAAAACAATATAACAATACGTGTTATCCACGACGAAAAATTTAATATTTCCACACAAGCAATACAAAAAAATAGAAATACAGAAAAAAAACACTGTCGAATAGAACTATGTTAATGTTTTACTAAAAGTTCTTGGATTCAATGTGATGCTTACTCAATGTAGTTTTGGACTGAAATCTGCTAGTCAAGGAATCTGTGCATGAGTGTTCCGAGTCTATAATCAATGTAAAAACTGTATTTGTTCCGTTTTGATCTGGTTATTGCTATATACAAGGCTTATCGAGTCTAGAATCTAACAAGGTTAACCTCCTATGTTCTGGAAGGCCAATATTTCTTGTGAATTGCAACATGTACTACTGGTACTTGCTATCAGGGGAACGTTCATGGTAAGTCAAATCCAGTTAAAAAAGATGACACACAAACACGTGATAATATCACATCTTTTATATACGTTATTATTTGAGATATTATGAGTAATTGTTAACATGCACACACTCTTTCTTTTCTATGGCTTTGAAGTCACGTATGAATTGAAAGGCATGTATAATCTTCATTTATGGAGATACCCGAGTGTTGCCGCACATGAAACTCGACATAAAAAAGCTCACATAAATATACTGTTGAACGTAATATATTGGTATTATTTTTTTTATCAAATTACAAAAGTGATCGGCAAAAACCTAGTATATATATTTTTTTTCTGCTTAAGCTTACCGTGCGTAAAGAAATATCATAAATGAGTAAATGCCAAAAATTTATTAAAAAACGAAACAAGAACCAAACTGCATGACAAACAAAGTTTTTTTTTCGAACATCTGCATATATTGGCTGAAACGTTATAATGTTGCAGGTTCATGACATCGTCCCAATATACTTTAAAGCCCTCTGCTGAATTTTCCATCATTTACACCATGAAATTATCATATCTTTCGTCTAAATTCTGATAACACCATGTATGCACTGAGTGTTGTGAAAGAAGTAGCTCCTGCCGGGCGATGTTACATGCCTTGAAAGGCCCGTTGCGTAACGTGAAGCAGTTTTTAAGTCAGTGTGAAGAAAACATATTTTTATAGATACACTATACAATTATTTTATCTTTAACATGAGAATGAAAAACGAAAAAAAAATCATTTATCAAACCTTTTTTATAAAATATTATAAATTTACATTAGTTTCGGTTTTATCAAAATTAAACGCTCTCTTTCTTTCAATTATATGCATTTTCTTTTTTGTTACTTTAAACATTTAAAAGTCTTAATATTCCTACAAAATTTACAGGTGAATTACAGGTAAGAAAAATATTAGCAATCCTTAAGAGGGCCCCTTAATCCTCACCCTTAATTGGATGTTGTTATTGCTAATTATCAAATGTTGGAGAAACGTGAATAAACCGATTGATTGGTTACACGCGCCGTTGATGATCATTTATGATCCTGTAATCATATATTACATTATTTTACAAACAGCAATCAACATTATTAACGGCACGCTTATTGATTGTTTTGATTGTTCCTTATGAAGAACCGCGAAGTATATATCACGATAAAACAACAAACTTGAGTATAATAGGATAAAAGATGATTAGAAATGAAAACAATCTTTTTGAAGATTGTTTCTGTTGTTTTTAAAAAGCGTTCAATGTTTTGCATGTTTTTATAACATTTCACTAGTTTTACTTTTATCTTGGATTAATCATTTGTATATTCTTTGCATGTTTTGAGTACTTTTAAAGAAGTTTCGTTGGTTTAAGGAGAAAACCAATGACGATAGACTTCGTGTTTCTAATTTTCTTTATAATATTTGGTTTTATCAACTTTGAGGATTCTTGCATTTTTCGTGCTAGAATTTGTGTGTCTTTGTGTCTTTTTTAATAAAATTATTCCTTGGGCAAGAGAAAGTGTTACGTTATTAGCGCGGTGTTTCTTGTATCGCCCAAAAAAGTCAGTGTGTCATTAGTAGACGTAAATTGAACGGAAAATTTCTATCAACCGATCAACTGTTAGATTCTTTGGTGAATGACACAGTATCTCATAAAGAGGTGCCAATATCAATAGGAAAGCAAACTCTAAAAAATGGAGTTTTGGGACGATTGTGGAACATGGGAATCCAAATCAACGTCCACAAAAACTACATATTTTGTCAAACAAAGCGATGGAAATTTGGTATCTGTTGTAAAAAAGAATGGCATTTATTGCAAAGAAATTAAAAAGGAATTCATTCCTTTAGAGCCACAACAAACTGATTCATCACTCTTTGTATTAAAAAGATACTATGCTTCTCTTCCATGTAAGAAAGATACCAGTTACAAAAAGAGAGTCAGTTGGTTCGTAAAAATTCCAGGCTATTCTCAAGATTGTATGAACAAAGCATAATTAGAATAGAATTTTTTTTTACTAGTTATTATCACACACCAAGATAAAATAAACCTGAAATAAAATACAATTTATTTACAATCCTACCAGACATTAATACAATTGATATTTTTAATATTATTAACTATCATAATTTCTAAATTAAATAAAAAATATTTATTCTTTGACTTTTTGTCTATAGAAATCTTTCTTGTCGTTAAAAAAATCTTTCTTGTCGGTTCTTGACGCTTCTTGTCGGTTCTTGACGCTTCTTGTCGCTAAATAGTGAGACCCTATATTTAAGGTAATAAGATAAAATGAACATGTATTGATAATGATGAGAAATATGGGGGAATCAAAGAAAAACAGTAAATTTTTAGGACCATATGAAATGGGGAGGACAATAATAAACCTATGTGGTGCACTTCTTGGCGGTCAACAAAGGGATCCGTAGTGCGGCGTGTCCCCTTTAATAAATGTAAAGTTGACCAGCAAAAAGCTTTATATTTGCATTCAGAAGTCATAGAAAAGGAATTTGATTACGATATATTTATGAAGTTTTATGTGGTAAAAAATCTGTATGATAAACGAATTAGTTTTTTTTTGTCGCTTTATAAGTGGCGAGAATATATTGTGAATAAGTTCCGTTCGCGTTTTTTGTTTGTTTTTGTTTTTGGCTGTCACACTGTTTGCATACGTTATAACCCTACTAAATTAACGAGCGCTAAACTTGTCGGTAAAAGTACACCACAAAGAGCGCAGAAAAGACTGTTTGTTCACAGAGCGACTAGGATGTTTGAACGGGACAGCCATGTTATAATGAATGCTGGGGTCGTCAGGCTATAATGCAGAAAACATGTCACTTTCCATGCAGTTAAAGAATGGTCTCGATAAGAGTATGACTCGTACGATCCTCGTGCATGAGTCGTCCCATCCTTCGTTTTTCCACTGGCAGTCAAGACTCTCATTCACGATTCATTGCGTCCCCATTCATTGACAATAAGGGATCATAAATTTTATAAAGGGTCATCTGCCAGCTTCAGCCTAATGAATATTTTTGAAGAGGTAAAAAAACTAAATGATAAGCAAGTAACAGCTTTTCTCTAACTGCTATGGTTTTTATTTTACAGGCCAAAAACATAAAAAAATTGCTATTTTTCACCTTTTAAGGTCCATTACTCATAAAAGGGATCATCTGACAACTTAGACCCAATGAAGACTTTGAAGACTTTGTAGAGCTCAATGCGTTGAAAGTTTAAGCAAGCAACAGCTTTTGTCTTATGATATATAGGTCAAAATATGAACAAACTTAATGCTCAATGAGCTGAAGGTTTGAGCGAGGAAAGGTACCGAACTTGGAAAATCATGAGACAAGACGACAAAACAAGGACGACATACCAAAAAAAATTGAAGATCGCAATGGTCCAGACTTGGTTCAACCAGGTTTTTATGGCGTGCCAAACTTTCCCCTTCTATTGCGATCTTTCGGTCCGGTAGTTACAGAAAACATAACAGGTTTGTGAAGACATATTATGGATGCTGAGGTGATCATCTCAATACAACAACCAGCCAAACACGAATCAAAGCAAGAACTAACCATTTTGTCTAACATTATTTTGATTTTTTCACCAGTGGCTGATAACGATAGAAGGATTTTTTAGGGATCGTATGAAACGTATTTTCTGATAACCTAATAAAGTGTTCCCGTGCGTTTGTCAGTTTTATGTGAATGTTTTGGCATGAAATTTGTTTTCAGGTTTAAGTTACTTCCATATAAAACAGTATGGTATCATTGTGAAAGAGGCAGCGGGCATCCGAATGACAAAATTACGAAAGGGCAAAGACAAAACCCGTAAACACCAACGAGAATATGTTACTCCTTAAAATATGCATATAAAGCATGACCAAATTAACTTTTTCTTATACCCATTTCGTATTGTATTTTGAAACCACTTGGTCGACAACAGCTGCTGGTGGACCAGATGTCGTCGAGGGTAATTACAAAGCTGGTCGTCAGACTTGTCTGACACAAATTTTCCAATAAAATCTGATATTTGTGTCATTGAAATTTTCAATAATTAAATTCAAAATTGTTTAAACACCAGTTTTCTATCCTTGTACTGCACATAGTCGATATCCAACATACTAGATTAGGCTTCCTTGTTTAAACATTTTTGGGTTTGAGTTCTTTTTTGTTCAACACTTGTGGTTTTTTACCTTCCAATGTTTTGTTTCAAATGCTGCTGATGAGAGGTTACTCCTTGAAATATGCATATACAGCACAACGAAATTTCTTGTTTTTATACCTGTTTTGTTATTGTATTTTGAAACCACTGGGTCAATAACCGCTGCTGGTGGACCAGAGGTCCTTGAGGGTAATTACAAGGCTGGTCGTCAGACTTGTCTGACACGAATCTACCAATAAAATCTGATATTTTTGTCATTGAAATTTTTAATAATTAAATTCAAAATTGTTTAAAACACCAGGTTTCCTTCCTTGTACTGCACATAGTCGATATCCTCGGTGCTGGATTTGGCTTCCTTGTTCAAACATTTTTGGGTTCGAGTACTTTTTGTTCAATACTTTTGGTTTTTGACCTTCCAATGTTTTGATTCAAATGCTGCTGATAAGAGGTGACTCCTTGAAATATGCATATACAGCATAACGAAATTTACTGTTTTTATACCTGTTTTGGTATTGAATTTTGAAACCACTGGGTCAATAACCGCTGCTGGTGGACCAGAGGTCCTCGAGGGTAATTACAAGGCTGGTCGTCAGATTTGTCTGACACGAATTTACCAATAAAATCTGATATTTTTGTCATTGTTTCCGATGTTAAATTCAAAATTGTTTAAAACACCAGGTTTCCTTCCTTGTACTGCACATGACAGATATGCTTGGTGCTGGATTTGTCTTCCCTGTACGATTTTTTTTTGTATGAGTACTTTTCGTCCAATATTTTTGGTTTTTGACCTTCCAATGTTTTGATTCAAATGCTGCTGACGACAGGTTACTCATTGAATTATGCATATACAGCATAACCAAATTTACTGTTTTTATACCTGTTTTGGTATTGTATTCTTAAGGGGGTCATATCCCATCCCTCAAATGACACAATAGTTAAAAAAATGTTTAATTCATTTTTTTCATGTTGCTATTTGCAAATTCTCCAAATTCAAAAAAATAGATATTGGAGCTGTTTCTAAATGGATTTTCATACTATAATATGTTTCTTTAAGTTAGGAAATATTTGAATGTGTTGGTAGTTTAACATTATTTGAACATATGTGGTTTCAAAATAACAATAATTTAAATACACGTAAAATTTATAATGACGTCAAAATTATCAAATATGGACAACTTAATTATGACATCCATCTATTTTTTTTGTGGTTAAAATTATTTCATTAAAAAACCAACGAACTGTCAATCATGTAAAGAAACGTTCATACTTTTTAGCTGAGGGTTGGAGCAAGTTTATCAACACCTGACATGCGACCCATGACCCGCCCGGCCCCCGCTCGGAAGTTTTGCATTCACAATTATCCATTTCTCAACAATCAATTATTTTAAAAATTTTGATCTCGATAGGTAAATTCAAGAGGGCATTGGCATGAGAAAGTCTACAATATATGTGAACGTATTGCAGTAGTTATGGCAATGATCCAGTTTAGGGTGGGGGGTAGGATCGATCCGGGGGAACCTGGCATGGGGGAAAGTGGCAATATAACACGGTCACCGGTACATGTACGAGTATATTAACATTAAGTAGCCGTCTCTGTAAGAATCATGCAAAACGAAAAAATAGTGGCATATGCATATTTTGGAAAACTGGTTCTTTTTATCGGAATTTGATCTTTATGATGAGAAATGAATGAAAATTAAATTTTAGCCCAATCGGTTCATTAGTTCTCGTTTAATACACAATACGAATTTGGTAACATTGTGTATAAAAAAAATAAGTACGGGAAAAGGTCCCGCCAATTTTTTTTTCTTAACAAACCAACCAAAAATATCACTTTAAGTATCCGACTGATATTTTTGTTGAAATTCAATTAGAATGGCCTACTTTTTCAGTAAATATCAACAATTTTTACAGGCTCTTCCGAACTTTTGAGTAAAGAGGCCAAGAAAATTGGTTGGGTTGTGTATGAAAAATTAAGTTCGGGAATTTTTCCCGCCAAAAATTTTAATGTCAATTTGCAGATAGTCTAATGGACCAATTTCACTTAAGTTAATATTTTTCGCTTAAGTGGTCCAAGATGAATAACTATATATAGCCAAAAAATTGTTAAAACCTAAGATTATACGTAAATCACCTTTTGCATGATTTTTACTGAGACAGGCTCTTTAAAAATTGTTGGTCCCGAAGAAGAAGAATATGTTTAACTTTAATTCAGGATGTTGGCAGGTGAGTTTTTAAAATGAAAAGAATCGGAATCATTGGGGTTTTACCATCAAAATGAAGCAAAATTTTTTTTACGATTGCTCAAAGTTGTCTTTTTTAAAATGTTTCCATTACATCATAAATATCTCTTTTACAATTAAAAAAAATCTTATCACCTTTTCACATAACTATGCTAAAGGACCGACCATTTAACTTGAGGGGGCCTTGGTATTTTCCTAGAAAAATATTCTGAAAATTGTTTTTGATGAAAACAAATATTTTGGCAGCAGAGGGTAAGAAAAAAAATATTATGAAGAAGGATTTCTGACATATAAAATAATAGTTATAATAAAATAAAATCCTGGACCCAAACGCCTGTGGGTCCGTCCCTAAAATTAAAGCTTTGAGAAAGAACAGAGAAAACCTTTTCCGCAAGATTTTCAACTCTTATTATCAATATGGTGACCTATCAGCATTTTAAGCTACTTTGTCTTTTTAATAATTTCCTTTTTAGGCATCAATTTCAAAACCTCATAACTTAAAGGCACCATTAAACATCCTTAAAGTTAAGGATTAAATTATAATTTTCACATAAAAAATAATCAAACTATTTTTTGCCTCCTCAGTCCTCTGATTGTACTTCTACTTCAACAGGACGAAGAACCTAAAGGATATATCTCCTGGCTTATTTGTTTGCCAGATGGGCACGAGCACGGGATTTCTGTTCTTTAATTTAGGTTACAACTTTAATTAATTTTTGTCTCCCTTTCATTTTTGTTGCTGTTGGAAATGAATGACATAATTTAAACTAAAGGTATTAACACTTCAACAGTGAGATAAAGGTAATTTTTTATCAAAAGAAATTTGAATCCGTCTTAAGGAACATATTTCTTACACTGACAATGTCACTTTTTTCTGTTTATTGCTGTAATCAATCAAAAACAATCTACTTTCGTTTTCGATTTAAAATTTCCTGGTATACTTAAAATGGGGTCCGATCGATAGTCTGACAGTCCGTTAGTCCGACAATTTAGTCCCACTGTTCGATAACCCAACAGTTGGATAGTCCGACTGTCCAATTATTTTCACGTTGTCATATATTTGTCTATTGTTTTTGATATTTGAGATAAAATTAAAAAGCCATGAAAGCTATCATCGTTCAGTAACGTTCAGTAACTGTGTTGTTGTCTTTGTTGAAAACATCAGAAAGTGTCGAGGAAACCAGACTCAAAGGGGCGGGTGATAAGCTGACAAAGTTCCCTGTTTTGTCTTCCTGTACCGGATTTGACACGTACGCTGAATGGACTATTGGCAACGCAACGGATGTGCTATAGCAAGCAGGAACTGCTTACTCTTCTGGAACACCTGAGTTCAATTTTGTTTCGACTGGAGTTAGCGTTGTTGATTGATATTCAGTTATTTTGTGTTTCCATGTTTTACATGTATGTTTTTGTCCCCTTCTTGTTGGTGTTTACTGGTTTTGTCTCTGCCCTTTCGGACTTTTGACATTCAGATGCCCCATTGGTACCTCTGCTATTTCCCATATTGTTCAGAAATGGTAAAAACAGTGGTATCAGCCTATAGTTGCAAGTAATCAAGTACATAACCCAGTTTGGGTCTAAAGTTTTAAATTTCAAGTGGAAAGAGGTGCACCCAGTTTGTGCTATTGTTTTATTGTATACATGTATATGCATGCAATTATGTTTCATGTATAGTCCCATTGGCTCTGCCAACCAATTTTAAAATGCAGACTGGCTACAATTACTCACCACAAGTAACAATAATAATTTTTTATTGTTACTAGCACGACCTAAACAAGAACGGTTTCTGGAAATTATATGGCACCTTTTTCAGTCCGGAATCTCACGAGTAACAGTAAAAAATAAAATTAAGATTACTCACCTTATTAGTACTTGCAAACTAAAAGAAATGAAAATTTCGCAAAAATAATAGCATACTTAATTGTTGTACTTTTTATGGACGAACATTTTTAAAGACATAGAACCTATCAATTTCGTATTTTTTTCACATTGAATAAAAAGAACAATTATCAAAAGTAAACATTCTAAAACTTTTCTTTACCGACATAAAAACTAATTTTTTTGCAGCTTTCTATAAAATTATCTTATTTTAATATTAAGTATTGTCCATCATAAATATTTACTTTTGGTAAACCGTTATTCACGTGACCTTTACTGGATACTGGTAAACTGCGAAACGAAATGAAACCAAAACAAGACGAAAACAAAACAAAATCCGTTAATTAAGAAAACGACTGATATCGGGTAAAATCGATTCAATTTTCTCTTTTTTCCGGTTTCGCTCGATTTCGTTTCCTATCTGTACAGATTTCGGTTGCTTAATTTACTATTTTCGTTTCCTACTTTATCATGTTTATCGATTTTGTTTTCGCTCCGTTCCGTTTTGGTTAATATTTGTTTCTCAATTTACCGCACACAAGTGTTTACATTTTATAATTAGTTTGTCCTCTTTTTTGACACTGCGTATTTTTATGCAGTTTTCTCTCAAAAAGAGCATTTTCTGGTAGTTTTTATAAAAACTAATAGTGTCTTTAAAGGTTTTACACTGTATTCTTCAAATACTGTGAATTTCATTATTTTTTAAAAATTGCGTAAATGATAGGTTCTATGTCTTTAAAGATATATTTAACCAATTATATACAACCTGTAAGCTTTTGTTAAAAGGCCACATTTTATGAGTTAATGCATTTTTTCCTTGTGCATTTCAACATGTTCAATTGGTGTCGTAGTTATACATGTTTTAAAGTCTGTCCATCACACAAAATATATGCAACCTATAACTCAAAAAGAATAACAACGTAACAGCCTTTAAACAGCGTGAATAAATGCATGTAGATATGGATTAATTCTCTTTTTTTTTACGATATATAAAGGTTACAAAAAAATTTTGGTGGCAGTTTTCCGCTGAAATGTGAAGATGATGATGCCTTTGGGTTTTTTTTACGACCATGTTGAGTTGTTCAACATTGCTAAAGGATGAAGTAATTGTTAGAAACCTGTTGGCTGGCCTTGTTCTAGATTTAGAGACCAGTATTAAAGGCACCAACAACACTGGATGAAAACATTTAAATCAATAGGATAAAAAAATATTTTGCAAAAGTGTGGCGAGGTTGTCCACATTTACTCGGCAGTTGTTTCTGAAGAATGCTTGAAATGGCACCATTTAAAAACCTGAGACTTACAACACCACCCAAAACAGTGATGAAAGCGTCATAAAACATTAGAAATTGAATAAAAATTAAAATGTTAATGTAAAATAATGTGAAAGTGTTTATTATTCGTTTTGCTAACTTAATTAAATGTGTACACAATATTCATAATATTCGTCGCAGGCGAGACATAAGTATTACTTTCTGCCGGAGGCAGCGGCTGCGTTAACTTTTTTGTATAAAGACTTTTATGAAAAATGAATTGCTTGAAACTCATGAAACTGTGAAAAGTATTAATAGCTATAGGCATCTTTGTAAGACTTTTGTGAAAAATAAATTGCTTAAAGAGTAATTTAATAGCTAGGCATCTGATATTTGGTATACAAACAGTTTTGGTTATGATCTACGCAACTGCCACCATGCCATGTGACCCTGACCCCATTTTCATGCTCCAGTAACTCTGTGAACTTAGGTCTTTTTCAGGCCAAAAACTTCTTTGTTAGACTTTTGTGAAAAATGAATTTCTTGAAAATTATAATAGCTTAGTATATACATCTGATATTTAGGATATTGATGAATTAAATTAGGGTTTGTGTGTCTGTCAACATGCCATCTTGCCTTGACCTCATTTTTACACTTAATGACTGTTAACATGGTTAATAATGTTTTTTTTTTAAGTTCAGTCTTTTATGTTTAGTCTGTTTCTCAATGACTATGATATCTAGAATCATTTTAGTTAATCCACAGGAAAATGTAAATGAATTAATGAATGAATAGTTGAATAACTAGGTATTCTGATGGTGCCGGCAGGTGAGACATACTTTAGTGTTAACTCTTGTTTCCTTTGATCTTTCAATTTTTCCTCACGCAAGCAGCTCATAAAAACTTGACGGCCCTGTTACAGTGATCAAATATGTCAGTTTTGTGTGATGATATAGCACTTACGCTCATGGTCTATATTTTATTTTAAAGAACTTGCAGATATATACATGATATATTGGCGCTGATTGTCACTGGGTTTAATTAATATGATAACTGAAAGTAACCCTCAGTGCATTTCGTTGTTATCATAATCAAACATATTCCACTAAACTAGAAAAGCTTTGACCAGTAGCTCACATACTTGACAAAAAAGTATGACAAATCCTCCCCCCCCATGTCCCCCCCCCCAAAAAAAAAATCAATTGAAGATGGACATACATGATTGTATCTATTATATCTCAAAACTTGTTTGGAAATGTGATGATAGACCATTGCGGAAATTTTGAGGAGTGGTGGATAAGAGTTAACGGTCCGGACACACGGACTGACATCCCTATTACTACATGTATAACAGTCAGAGATCTCACTTAAACAAGTAAACAGAATTTTACTTCTTTAAGTAAACAAAAATTTACTTGTTTGAGTAAAGTATTTTTCTCTTAGCAAAAATTTACCTATAAAAGTAAATTTGAAAAAACTTTTAGCTCATTTTACTTGTTACACAATATTTTTACAATCAAACAGATAATTTTCTTGAAATGTTTACATCATCTGCTCTATGGTCCATTAAAAATTTCTGATGTGCATGGCTGTCTTCATGGTGGCACGGCCTTTGAAAATTGCCCCCTTGGGACAATAAATGTTGATTATTTCTCAATTAACTGAAGATAACAGATAATCCCAGTCTGGTAAAGGTTGCTGATACTATTAGCCATATAAATAATCATGAATGAAAGTAAAATTCATGGCTAGATAAAGACAATTATGAAAAGAATGATTTTCTATCATTTTACTTGTACAAGTAAATCAGAGAAAGTCAAAAAAAGGGAGACAATTTTAACTCTTAAAAGTTTACCTATGGAAGTTAAAATCCGTTTACTTGTTTAAGTGGGATCTCTGACTGTATAATATAAGAGTTAACAGACACACGGACTGATATCCCTATTACTACATGTATAATATAAGAGTTAACAGACACACGGACTGACATCCCTATTACTACATGTATAATATAAGAGTTAACAGACACACGGACTGACATCCCTATTACTACATGTATAATATAAGAGTTAACAGACACACGGACTGACATCCCTATTACTACATGTATAATATAAGAGTTAACAGACACACAGACTGACATCCCTATTACTACATGTATAATATAAGAGTTAACAGACACACGGACTGACATCCCTATTACTACATGTATAATATAAGAGTTAACAGACACACGGACTGACATCCCTATTACTACATGTATAATATAAGAGTTAACAGACACACGGACTGACATCCCTATTACTACATGTATAATATAAGAGTTAACAGACACACGGACTGACATCCCTATTACTACATGTATAATATAAGAGTTAACAGACACACGGACTGACATCCCTATTACTACATGTATAATATAAGTGTAAAATGTTTTACTATCACCATTTTTTAAAGCTGAAGGAGGGTATAAGAATTAGATTCGGTTTCGAAAAATATATCTGGTATACTTGCTGTCATTTTTAGCTCTCCTGGACCGAAGGTCCATGTGAGCTATTACCATCACTTGGCATCCGTCCTCGTCGTCTGTAACCTTGCTGCAGGTCTCAGTAAAAGTAGGACCCGTAGGATCCCCATGCAGGAGGCTAAATTTCCTGACCCTACCCATCACTCCTTTTTCCAGTGGCAGTAAAACTCTCCTACCCGATTGGCCTTGTGTCCCCATTTCCTCCACTTCATCATTTCATGTTCATTGTATCACCACTTTCATGTTCATCTCCCAGATATAGCTGAAATCGTGCTGCTTGGGAGTAAAGCAATAACTAACTTACTTACTAACTGTCATTGTTTGTGGTCCTTTAACAATTGGTGTGTCCTGCACCAAACTTGTGTTTCGATTTTTATTTGTCAAAAAACATGGCCACCGTTACTAAAAATAGACCAGGGGGTCAGACTACTGTTTTTGGCCTGTAAATCCAAAAGTATGAGAGATATAGTCAAACCTGCCTTAGCAGCCACCTCTATTAAGCAATCACCTGTCTTATACAGCCACATTTGTTTGTCCCTTCCTTTAATTAATCAACTAACCTTAACCTGGATTAAGCAGTCACCTGTCTTAAGTGGCCACTTTTTTCACGTCCCAAGGGTGACCTCTTAAAACAGGTTTGACTGTAGATGAAATCTGATGCCACCCCACTGCTTCAGCATCAAAAGTTCTACAAAAGTCTCCATTAGGTCGAAGTTGTCAGATGATCCCTTATGACGTAAAACATGGCCCCTGTAGCTAAAAATAGAACATAGGGGTACATGGCAGTTTTTTGCAAATAACTCAAAAACGGTGACAGATTTTAAAATTTTGACTGGAAACAAAAGTGATCAGCACCTCAAGATCTACCAGCTCTGAAATTTTGAAGAAAATCCAACAACCCATGTAGGAGTTATTGTTCTTTTTGTGGATTTTTTCCAAATTTTGCACCTGTTTAGCTCAATATCTTGAAAACTATACACAATATTTGAGAAATTTAAATTGCATATTATTTAGCACATAAAGATCTACAAAATATGTAATAGTCAACGTTGTAGGACCTTTCCTTTGAGGAGTTATTGCCCTTACATGTAGAACGTCAAAACTGAGCATTTTAACATCATTTCCTCGTTACATTGAAAACTCCTCTGACACTCTAAGTCCATTTGGAACCAAACTTGGTTAGTTGTTTATTAGCATTGTGTGTATAGAACTGATGTGGGGATTTTTGATTGGTCGTAAAACATGGCCGCTGTGGCTACAAATAGAACATAGGGGAAAATGGCAGTTTTTTGCAATTAACTCAAAAACGGTGACAGATTTTAAAATTTTGAACTAAAGTGATTAGCACCTCAAGATCTACCAGCTCTGAAATTTTGAAGAAAATCCAACAACCCATGTAGGAGTTATTGTCCTTTTAGAGGATTTTTTTTTGCAAATTTTGCACCTGTTTAGCTCAATATCTTGAAAACTATACAGGATATTTGAGAAATTTAAATTGCATTTTGTTAAGTGCATCAAGATATACAAAATATGTAATAGTGTCAACATTGTAGGACCTTTCATTTTAGGAGTTATTGCCCTTAGAACGTCAAAATTGAGCATTTTATAAGCATTTCCTCATTACATTGGCTAAATAATAGATCATTCGGGTAAACTGCTTTGTTTTGCTAATAACTCAAAAAGGGTGACAGATTTTTAAAATTTGATTGAAGACAAAAGTTATCACCAGGTCTGAAATTTTGAAGATGAGAGGTTATTCCTCTTAATATGTTGAAGGAAAGAAAATTATTAAAAGAATATTACTCTGTGCAATCATAACTACATTAAGTTAAATCATATTGTAAAACTTATGACCTTTTCAATGTCAAATAGATTTTGCCTTATAACCTTTACTTCAGGCACATATCATGCATATGTCAGGTTAGCGATTCAGGCTCCTGGGAGCCTCTTGTTTAATTTCTGGTTCGATTTTAATTTTTTTTACCATTATTGTTTTAAAGACAGAGTAGAATACAAAATTGAAAATTCATATTTTTACCCCTGGGTTGAAAGTCCATCAGAGAAGCATGTGTCAAAAACCTTTGTCAGTCCACCATGGGCTGCATGTGTCCAGAGCAATAGAGCTATCCATGTTGGGCCTAAAACGTACAGGGGTCGTATCATGCTGCGCTTGGCGAAGCTTTTTATTATGATTATAGCAAGAAAATGCTTAACGTTAGAAGTTTAAGAAAAACATAATTTAAACTTTCAAAAATGATGCCTGTTTTGGCAGGAAATTAAGTTTGTCACTAAAATAAGCAGCTAATAATGAACTATTTATGTTATTGAATAACATTACCTTGAAGAGAAACATTTGCTCTTTCTTCTGATGTTCAAAACGTATTTTTAGCAGTATTATTAAAGTTTTGAAATAAACATGCATTGAAGACATTGAAAGTCCACCAGAGAATGCATATGTGTCAAAAAAGCTTTGGGAGTCTAGCATGGGCTGCATGTGTCAAAAGCATTTGACAATCAATATTGGGCCTCCATTATGTTCAGGGTTCAACATGTTGCGGTTGTATAATGCTGTGCTAAACGTATAAAATTAAGATTTAATTTTGTGACACATTTACTGTTAGGGACCAAAAGGGACTAAAAATGAAAGGTAGCATATATCCTTAATTAGGGGCCAAAAGGGTGAATATTTTTGTTGATCTGTAATTTATTTTTGATCTGCTTTTGAAAAAAAATGAATTCCTTGTGACAGAGTGAAATGTGGGTGGTAGGTCCACCATGGGCTGCATGTGTCAAAATAACTTTGTCAGTCCACCATAAGCTGCATGTGTCAAAATAACTTTGACAGTCCACCAAAGGCTGCATGTGTCAAAAAAACTTTGTCAGTCCACCATGGGCTGCATGTGTCAAAAAGTCTTTGTCAGTCTATCAAAGGCTGTGCATGTCAAAAAAATTTTGTCAGTCCACCAAAGGCTGCATGTGTCCAGAGCAATTGACTATCAATATTGGGCCTAAAATGTACGTCATGGTTAAACATGTTGCAGTCATACGGGGCATTCGAGTGTCAAAAGTCTGCATGGGCAACGACAAAACCGGTAAACATAAACAAGAAGAGCACGAGGAAACACAAAACACAAAATCAACCGAATAGAAATCAAACTCTAAGTTCAACTACAGAGCTGTCCGTCCATTTAACTAAAATCTTGTCTGCTGTCAAAGAAGGTCAACACGCATACTGCGACCCTATTTATAATCGTAGTGGAACCAACCATATATGGATTTTGAAGAACTCAAAAGATTTGTTAGATTATTTTAAATCTAGATCATTTTCTGAGGTTCACTCTTTGAAAACGTTCAATTTTTCAACTTTATACACTACCTTGCCACACGAAAAACTAAAACGTCGCTTGAAAAAACTTCTCGAAAAAGCCTTTTCAAACTCTAGGAATTTTGTTGCTTTGGGTTATAAATCTACATTATTTTCCAAAACATCTCTCAAAGATAAAATGTCAGGAAGAGTAAGTGGTTCCTGCCTGCTCTTAATATTAGATTATAATTTATTAAATAGTGAATAGTCATAGGTATTACTTTCATTTAATATGTTGAATGAATTTTACCAAGAAGCAAAACACATTTATTATTTGAATGCATTTTAATTAAATAAAATCTTCATTGTCAGGAATATTCCTGTTATAATGGCAACAGATCATAAAAGGAAATCATCAGCAGAAAATGAGGATAGTCCTCCATCAAAACAGCCCAGAGTCCTCAGTGTTGGTACAAATACCTCAGGTCAGTAATACTATTTTATTTTATATTCTATGGAGTTTAGATCAAAATGTTAAACTGGCATATGATTTTTATGCCCCATATGTACAAAAGGGTTATGTTCGACCGTCGATCCCAAATGTTGAGAGATGAGGCATCATTATGTCCATGATGTCTTCCGGACATATTTTTGTTTCAACTTAAATTTACAAGTATTTAGTGTTAAGTATTGGTAAGAAATTTTATGGAACAGCCAGGGAATTCAGGATTTAAACCAATAAAACTGTTACAAAACTGTTATTTGGATTTTTGATTGGTTAAAAAACATGGCTGCCATGGTTGAAAAGAGAACATAGGGGTACAATCTGTTTTTATGCCCTGCCAACTTTGTCTGTTCGTCCATTCTTCCGTCCGTCACACTTTATTTTCTGCACTTTTTTCGACATCCTTGCATACATGTATATTTAAAAGATTCTTAGTATGTGAGTCAACCATGATGAGTTACAGGTCATGTTTGAGTTTCGTTTGAGTCAAAATGTCATTTATTTTATCTGCAAGCGGGGCATGAGTGTCATCTTCAGATCTTGACACATTTCCTTATTTGCAAAAAACTCAAAATCCGTCACAGATAAAAAAAAATTCTGGCATAAAAAAAAGTGAAGAGCACCTCAAGATCTCTCTTCCATGCAATTTTGAAGAAGATCCAACTACCCATGTAGGAGTTATTGCCCTTTTTCCTCATTTTTTCCAAATTTTACACTTTTTCAGCTTACTATTTGAGAAATTTAAATTGCATATTGTTAAGCACATAGAGATCTACAACATGTACAAAAATGTTACAGAATTAATGATGAAGGACCGTCCCTTTTAGTCAAAATTGACCATTTTAACCACCTTTCCTAATTGTATTGCAAACTGTAAAAGGTAGATAAAAAGTTTTAATTACAATATTGCCTAGCTAGTTTGATGGGAGACATATTGTTTTTGTCCTGTCCGTCCATCTGTTTGTCACAAAGTTTGTTAACACAACTCCTCTGAAACTACTGAACTGATTTCAACAAAACTTGGTATGTAGGAAGGAAACCATAAGGTGTCATGCATTTGATCAGGAAATTTTTATCCTCCAATTTTTGTGGGAGTAATGGCCCTTTGAACTTAGAAATTTGGTGAAAATTCTCATCTATCATCTTGTCAGTACAATCTGCTGGAACTACTGAACTGATTACAAGGAAACTTGATATGTAAGAAAGACACCATATGTAGTTGTGCATATTACCAAGAAATTTTGATTGTCACTTTTTCGTGGGAGTTATGACCCTTTGAACTTAGTAATTTGCTTTAAGACTTCATTGATCATCTTGTCAGTGCAACTCGGGTGGCATCTAAAACAACTGAACTGATTTCAAAGAAACTTGATATGTAGGAAATACAAATGACAACAAAGTTCCAGACAATAAATTTTGCTACGCCTGACGCGTGTTTCGTCTATTCAAGACTCATCAGAGGCGCTCTACCAAAAATATTGAAAATGCCAAACACTATAGGATTATGTAGAGCATAGAACATTAAACCAAAAATATCAAACTGGGAAACCAAATTATTACTAAGATGATCAACCTATGTCTGGGGTAGGAAGAGCCTTAGGGTTTAGACAATTTCATAATTTAAACGGGTAATTTAAAGCTTTGATGTGTTCTCCAACACAAAAGTGTTGGTGCCGGAGCGGGCTAACCTCGGGGAATTAAAACTCCACCAGCAGTGCTAACCTTCACGTGTGTTCGAAATACAAATGACAACAAAGTTCCAGACAATAAATTTTGCTACGCCTGACGCGCGTTTCGTCTATTCAAGACTCATCAGAGGCGCTCTACCAAAAATATTGAAAATGCCAAACACTATAGGATTATGAAGAGCATAGAACATTAAACCAAAAATATCAAACTGGGAAACCAAATTATTACTAAGATGATCAACCTATGTCTGGGTTAGGAAGAGCCTTAGGGTTTAGACAACTTTGAAATTTAAAGGGTAATTTAAAGCTTTGATGTGTTCTCCAACACAAAAGTGTTGGTGCCGGAGCGGGCTAACCTCGGGGAATTAAAACTCCACCAGCAGTGCTAACCTTCACGTGTGTTCGAAATACAAATGACAACAAAGTTCCAGACAATAAAGTTAAAGACACCATATGTAGTTGTGCATATTACCAGGAATTTTTTATCCTCAAATTTTTGTAGGAGTTATGGCCCTTTGAACTTAGAAATTTGCTGAAAATCCTCTTTAATAATCTAGTCAGGGCAACTCCTCTGAAACTTTTTTTCCTCCAATTTTTGTGGGAGTTTGGCCTTTTGAACTAAGAAATTTGCTGAAAATCCTCATTTAACATCTTGTCAGTACAACTCGTCTGAAACTACTGAACCAATTTCAACTAAATTTGGTATGCAGGAAGGACACCACATGTAATTGTCACTGTGCATGAAGCAAAGGTGTACCAAAGGGGTAATCAGTATCATAAAACCGTGAAGACAAAGACAAAACCGGCAGACAAAAAATCATCACAACAAAACAAACCATATAACAACATAAAACACACACACATAACAACAAAACTGCATTCAGCAACGCGAACACAAGTCGAAACGAGAGTGAACTCAGGTGCTCCGGAAGAGTAAGCAGTTCCTGCTTGCTATAGCACACCCGTCACGTTGCCAAAGATCGATTAAGTGTTGGTCAAATCCGGAAAGGATGACATCACAAAACTCTATGTCAAACCAACATCTGTGCTCATCTGAGAGATAGAAATCCCGTATTTGCATACAAGCACATGATGTCGTCCGTAAAATTTCTTGAGTGATGACAACAACCTTGGAGCAACGTACCCCTGTGTTAACAATTTGCTTGTCAGCCGTGTAGCTCTATCAAGGAAGTCGTTGTACTCCCCACATGCTCTGGAATAACGAATCAATTGTGATACGTAAACTCCATATGCTGGAGCGGACGGAATGTTGCTACACAGAAAGGGAAAGTTAACTATTGGAAAGTTGAAGTCATCACGTTTGTCATAGAGCTTTGTACAAAGCCTTCCTTGTGTGTCAATTTCGAGAAATAGATCCAAATATGAAGCAGACCTCCTAGAAACCTCCTAGACACCATATTACCAGGAAATTTTGGTCCCCACATTTTTGTGGAGTTATTTAACCTTTGGAACTTAGAAAAAATTTGGGGAAGGGTGGAGACATTGTTATCAGTCAGGGGACTGACACATTCAAGTCAGAAATCATTTGACTTAATAAAGTAAAAAAAGTTTAGAGTTGTAGCAGTCATTTTGTAGAAATGACACATTTAAGTCAAAAAAGTTCAGCTAGACCTGTTAAAGTCAAAAAGTTTTGATCCAACATGTTCAAAGGAGTCCTTTAATTTTAATATGATCAGTATTCTCAATAATTTTCTGCTCTCACCTTTTAAAAATAATATTTTGTTTCCTTGGACATTGTTGGTATTTATGACACTTGTTCATTTAAAAGTAAGTAATATTTTTCATATTAAATTATGGTGTCCGATTTTTTAGAGAGTAGTGATTATTTTTCTATTCAATGTGAATGAAAAATACTATTCATTCCAGGTGAAAATGTTTTGGCGCTTGACCTCATTGGCAGGGTGTGTGACTTTTCATGCATGTAAATTATATGACTTCAAGAAGTCAGAAAATGTTTTATACATATTTATCATGTTTATATTACTGACTTGTATAAGTCGGATGAAAAAGGAAGACAACTCTTTTTTGCACTATAAATGACTTCTATAGGTCAGAAAAGAATTGACTTGCTAATGACTGGTTATTGCAGGCAAAAACAAATGTTTATTATTTAATTCATCTAATCACATGTTTTTCCACATTTTTAGAACCAATACAAGTAACAATATTAACTGAAGACACCAAAGTCTTACAGGGAAGCTCACTAATCCTGACCTGTACTTTTAATGGAGATTCTTCACCTTCAGCTGTTCTATGGACCAGATCTAATAGGGGGCCTGAGGAGGACGTTCAGCTGACTCCAGACAAATATAGTGGTGGTACTGTAGATAATCCCTCTCTGACTGTCCATCATGTTAAAGCTGAAGACTCTGGAGTGTATGTCTGTAAATTAACATTTGATGGTGACCAAGTCTCCAGCAACCCACTGACAATAAATGTTGGTAGGTTTAAAACTTTGTATTAAGTTCATTGAAACATGGTATTCTTACTTATTGGCTGTTGTTTAAAACTTTTTGTAAGACTTTTGTGGAAATTACATGTAGCAAAGAGGTACCGATGGGTTATTTGAGTGTCCGAAAGGACAATGATAAAACCAGTAAAGATAAACGAAAACCACAAACCATTTAAAAACACAAACATTGACAAATCAACAATGTGAACTCAAGTCGTAACAAGAGTTTACTCAGGTGCTCCAGAAGAGTAAGCAGTTCTTGCTTGCTCTAGTACACCTGTCAAACTGCCAATGGTCACTTAGATGTGTCAAATCTGGTAAATGAAGACAAGATAAAATGTATGACAAAACAGCATCTGCACTCATCTGAGAAATAGAAATCCAATATTTGTTTATGAGCACATGAAGTCTCCCAAAAAATTTCTTTGATGAACCTAACCTTGTGTTAGCAATTTTTGATGTGATGCTCTGCCAAGGAAACTGATGTCTCTCGCAAGTCCGTAACCCAGATAATCCTGTCCTTTTTGTTAGCTCACCTGACCTGAAGGGTCATGTGATCTATTGCCATCACTTGGCGTCTGTCGTCTGTCCGCAGTTGGTCGTACTTTAGTTTTTTTCAAACAACTTCTTCTCTGAAACTGCTTGGCCAAATGCAGCGAAACTTGTTATGGTTGTTCTTTAGGGTATTGTACAAAAAGTTTGCGTTGGGATTTTTGATATGTCATGTGTATGTCAAAAAATATGGCCACTGTTACTAAAAATAGAACAGGGGGTCAAATATAGTTTTTTGCAAATAACTCAAAAACAGTCACAGATATCAAAATTCTGGCATGTAAAAGTGATCAGCACCTCAAGATCTACCTGCCCAGAAGTTTTCAAAAAGATCCAACAACCGATGTAGGAGTTATTGCCCTTTTTCTGGATTTTTTCAAAATTTTGCAGTTATTTAGCCCTATATCTTGAAAACTTTAAAAGCTATTTCAAAAATTCAAATTGCATATAATTAAGCACATCAAGATCTACATTTCATGTAATTAGGTCAAAGCTGTAGGACCATTCCTTTTAGGAGTTATTTCCCTAAAAAATTCAAAATTTACCATTTTTCATTACTTCTCCCTGAATTTCAAAGATTAACTTGTCTTAACTAACCCTAACTTGTCTTCACATGGTCTATATACTCAGTGCTGGATTTGGCTTCCTTGTTCGAACGTTCCAATGTTTTGGTTAAAATGCTAATGATGAGAGGTTACTCCTTGAAATATCGATACATAGCATATCCAAATTAACCGTTTATACCCGCGTTTTGTTATTTGTAATTTTATATCAGGACTTAATACCTTTCCAAATTAAAGAGTCCAAATTGGTATGGAGTGTTCTCAGTTTGTACAACTTCATTGGTCATCTAATATTAATTATTCAATCTTACCACATGTTTTCACATTTTCAGAACCAATAAACGTAACAATATCATCTGAGGAGACCACAGTCTTACAGGGAAGTTCACTGATCCTGACCTGTACTTTTAATGGAGAGTCTACACCTTCAGCTGTTCTATGGACCAGATATCGAGAATCTGGGGAGGACATTCAGCTGACTACAGACAAATATAGTGGTGGTATTGTAGATAATCCCTCTCTGACTGTCCATCATGTAAAAGCTGAAGACTCTGGAGTGTATGTCTGTAAATTAACATTTGAGGGTGACCAAGTCTCCAGCAACCCACTGACAATCAATGTTGGTAGGTTTACTTTGTATTAAGTTCATTGAACCATACAGTATTTTTACAAAAGGCTGCAGTTTAAACTTTTTGTTAGGCTTTTGTGGAAATTACATGAAGCAAAGAGGCACTGATGGGTTGTTTGAGTGTCAAAGGTCTGAAACTTGCAGTGTTGTCCATCCATCCCAAATAAATGTAGCAAGATGGGTTTTATTGTCCCCTGCCGCAACGCGTCGGAAGGACTTAGTAATACCCTTGCAGAAATGCAACAGGATATCTTGTGATAACTTGAGATTTTCATGAGATATCTTGATAAAACATCTCAAGATAATCACAGGATATCTTGATCTGTTTGGTCAGGATATTTCAGGATGTTATTGGAACAGGATTTTTCAGGATAAATATCCTGACAGGAAATGGACCAGGATTTTTATCTCAGGATCAGGATTAATAATGCCAGGATAATCCTGATATTTATCCTGAAAAATCCTGTTCCAATAACATCCTGAAATATCCTGACCAAACAGATATCTCATGATTATCTTGAAGCCAGGATAATCATGAGATAATTATCCTGAAGCCAGGATAATCATGAGATATCTGAGATTTCCTGACATCAAGATTTGCATATTTCTTTATTTGCTGTCAATTTTTATAGGATTATATTGGCTTAATGACATAATTCCAAAGTTTTAAATTTCATCATTTTTAATCATCTCGTTTGTGTCTCTTCTTTAGGTAGATGTTTCATTTTGACAAGTTTTCAGTCTGTCCTTCATCATGTGTGAAGTTGAGTTAAAAGTTGCATCAAATCTTTCCATCAGAAGGACTGAAAATAAAAAATAAGCATGATTAAGAAACATATAAAAGATGGTAGTATTTTTGAATTGAATGTTTTATCATTTTTGAGAATCAGGAATAAATTTTGCTTCTTAATTACCACATTCTGCCCCCAAGAATGATCCCTGCAATGATTAGTGGTTGTTATTTTACAACTCTTGTTGGTGATCAAAGAGCTTTAATACATTTCACATTTGTTAAAATTTTTGCCATCTTCAAAAAAATGTACAAATTACACATGAAACCTTTACGAGTAGTTATACAAATAAAATGCAAATACATATTTCTGTATAGGATAAGCCCGTATTCTTTATTATGACTTACATTCAATCTTTCTTTTTTCAGGGTCTAAACCAAGTTTTGTACTTTTCTTGTTGTTTGCCATTATGACACTTCTTGTTGACGTCAATGTTTTCTTAACAGGAATGAAAGCACATCACTTGCCCCTTTTCCGGTTGCAATTCCCAGCTCTCAACTTATTCTGTAACATGCACACATGTAGCATACATTAACCTAAAACATATAAAATTCTATTAAGTAATCTGATTCAAAAACCTAATTAAAATCTATTGTAAGATCCACAGCAGTGACCCTCCATTGTAAGAGAGTTTAATTATCTGTTGAAAATGTGAATGTAACCTAATGGCTACTTTCATGATAAATCAATTCAGTGAAATTAAGGATTAAGTGTCAAGTTGCTTTACATATTGCATGTACATAAGGGAGTCATAAACATGTGGTTTCAATTTTGACCTGAATAAATAGGTCACATTTTTGTGTACAGGTTTACAAAGAAAATGAAATTGTTTGAGTCCTAATAATGTAATAATCTGACAGTGATAAAGCTTACAAAAATAATGAGTCAATGAAAAACAACAAACATTATTTTATAATAAGTAAAATCAATCTTAACATACTTTAGAAAGAACTTACCAATTAGTTGAGCAGCTCAGGATGAAGAGTCTATTATTTCATTCCATTTCATGTAATTTATAGGTTTATGTGTAAAATGGTTTCACAAATAATTTCTATGTGATTACACAAATGTGCACTTACACATGTATGGTTTTATCTTCCTTATAATCCATCAGAAACCCACATTTTCTAACATTTTCAAGTAACATCAAAACAATTTACAAAGCTCTTTGTCAGGAACAACCTTGACATACAATGTAACAGATTTGAATTGGGCCAATGGTGGCACCTGATAAGATTTTCAAATACTGTAAGGTCACTTGAGGGATACACAGAATAAACATTTACAATAATATTTCACTTTTAACTACAAAATTAATTTACCATGTTTCATCAAACATATTTTTTCCTTATTTAAAAAACTTATATTTCATAATATAATAAAACAAAATTTTTTTAATACATGTATTTTTTACAATGAAGATTTCCTATCCCCATTTCTCCCTCTTCTTATCATGTTACACTTAAACAAAGAACAATTCTTGATATATCTTGGAACCAGGAATTTAGAAAATCACTGTATGTAGATAATGTAAGAAAAGATTCCTGAACTATCTTGACTTCAGGACTTTAGAAAATCACTGTATGTAGATATTGTAAGAAAAGATTCCTGAAATATCTTGACTTCAGGACTTTATATTGACTTAAATCCTGAAGTCATTCAGCTCTAAGTAAAATTCCTGGCTTATCCTGATAGCATCCTGATCCTGATCTCAAGATATCTCTGGATACAATTTTCCAAAAAATGGCCACCAAGATAAAACAGGAGGTCTCATGATAATCATGAGATATCTTGATACATCCTGACACACCAGGATCCATTTCTGCAAGGGTCAGGTCTCCGTCCGTCCGTCTGTCACATTTTTTGTGGGTGCAACTCCTCGGACACTACTGAACAGATGTTGCTGAAACTTTACACACTGATAGGGTACTATTAGTAAGTGATCATCCCATATTTGAAATTTTCAAAATGGCCGCCGTTTTCATGGAAACAGGGAAGAAAGGTAAAAATATAGGACATTCAATATCTCGGTTACCTAAGTGCACAGGGTTCTGAAATTTTGTAGGCTGATAGACATGATAGAGTAAAATGAACTCTATAATAATACGAAAAAAAATTTTGAAGCGATATTTACGGTTTTTGAGTTATTTAATATGAATTTGTGATTTTTCAGTCTGAAAAATGGGACATTGTCAAACATTTTTGTGGGTGCAACTCCTTGGATACTACTGAATGGATGTTGCTGCAACTTTACACACTGATAGGGCACTATAAGTAGATGATCATCCCATATTTGAAAATTTCAAAATGGCCACCGTTTCCATGGAAACAGAGAAGAAAGGTCAAAATATAGGACATCCAATATCTCGGTTACCTAGGTGCACAGGGTAATTGACATACCACACAACTATCATGCGACAACTGGGGACACTTGACTACGCATAGCAATCTTGTGTCTTGGGGGCATATTCATTTAAGTAAAAAAAAACTATTTAGATTTCCACTTGTTGATGCTGGCTGTGTTGTGTATACCTATGTCATTATTTTCTTTAAGTCATGTATGATTAAGATTAATATTGTTCAAACCAATCAGCCATCATTTGGTGTCCAGCATCTGACGACCCTCGGTTCATAAACTTTTTCAAATATAAAATCATCTGACACCAAAGAAGTAACAAAAATGGTACAGTTGAATATTAGCATATATGTGGTACAAAACTGTCCTTTAGATTTTTATTTGATTTGTCAAAATATGGCTAAAAATTTAAGATCCGTCAAATTGCAGATATTTTAAAACGTTTTATGTATAAATTCCAATCTTTTATTTAAAGTGGTAGTACATGTATGAGTTTTATTTTGTCGAAGTCATATTTGATTATATGAAGTTCTTATAGGTCTTTACACTTTTATTTTAGATACAACAAGTGCTGTTTTATCTGAGGAAACAAACTATTTACGGATATACCTTTTGTGTTTGAACATTGGCACAGATTCTGTCCGCCATTATTTTGATAGCCATGTGCCACCATCTTCATTACATGGCCATCTAAGCACACATGAACACAACTTAAGATATACACAACCAATGAAATGTAACAAGGACCAGCTTAACTTACTCTTCCCAGGTAAATACATTAAATCAAATGTTAGTGGAATTTTAGATCAATTGAAGCCTCCTTATATCTAACATTTTTATATTCCCCGCAAAGAAAATTTGGGGGTGGTATATAGGAATTACTCTGTCTGTCTATTTGTCCGTCCATCCATCCATCCGTCTCTAGATTAATTTCCTTCACAGATTTCTCAGCAACTACATGACCCAGAGGTCTGATATTTTGCATATAGCTTTATCCTATAGTGCCGTGTGGTGTATAACAATTTTATGCTCCTAGGTCAAGCACATCTTGTTTACCACATACTTAGGTTTTTACACATATGGAATAGAAACGATTACAGATATAGAAAAGCTTTTTCGTGCTCAAAAATACATGTTAAGAGCCTTTACAAAAGTATCCAATAGATCGAAGGGATTCCGCCTTTTAGTTTTGGGCTCATAAAATGTAAAACTGTTAACTTGCAGATTACGAAAAAAAAAAATGCTGGCTAAAATGTTCAACTTCAGAAGCTTCACAAACCTCTCCCTTCATTTTACTTGAGTCTAATAGACTTTCTACGTACATGACAAATTGTCAACTAGCAAATCTTTTAAAGTTTCTGCTCTGCCAAATGAAGATTTACAATTTGAACACACAAAGAAAATAGAAATATCTGATATCATTATGTTTTGTAGCTAAACCAATGTTGCCTGTGTCATCGACATTTGATTTCTCACTTCTCTATAAGTTGATCAGAAATACATTGATAGTGCCACTACCAGCTCGGGGTTGGGGATTCCCTCCACAGGCCAGTGATATATCAGATGAAGATGATGTGGAGCGTATCAGAAAGTATAGGAATCTCCTAGCTCATATTGAGCATTGCAAAATAGAGCAGAGTGTCTTCAGTACCATGTGGACTGAGCTCAGCCAGGTAAGTAACTAGTACAAATCAAAGTGCTAAAGTGTTTAAAGGCAAGCGAAATATATAAGTACTTTAGAAGATTTATTCTCTATTGAAGTTTATTGTTCAAATATTTGCAAAATAATTGGTGAGCGAAGAAGGGATGGTTAAATGCAGATGCTCTCAACGTTAATGAAGACAATACAAAAATGGAATCGATTGAAACATCCCTTCGATTAAGATGGACTTGTCCCATTGATGTGTATTGTGTATTAATTTTTATGAATGAACCCAACTGAATGATCAATCCTTGCATTGACCAATCAAATAAGAGAAATATTTGTACTAACCAATGAAGTAATAGATGAATACATAATGTATATTCTATCTCCTCTAACTTAATAGTTCGTCAAGTAAAATGCAAAGGAATAAATAAAACTTGTGCCGGTCATATAAAATGCAAATAAAACTAGAGATTTATAAAAGTGTGTTTCATGTTAACAAATATTGAAAAGTAATATAGAAAATAAAGCTTTTTGCCAGACTGGATGCAGGAAAATCACTCCGTCTAGACTGAAAAAAAAACATGAAAATCATCACTACTCTATAGACTTGATAAGGCTTCCCTGCGCTTGCCAAAAAATTGAAGCATTCAAGGTGTCACCGCGTAGTCCGTGCACCACCCTAGGCGGAAGCTAGGTTTAGCAGTGAAAAGACCCACAGGACAAAGTGGGCATGGGGTGGCATTCTAATATCAGACAAAACAACAAGTTTTAACAATTTATATAAACACAATTCAATATTAAAAACAATAACAAAAATAATTCAAAGTTGAAGATTTCACAAAGTCCAAAGTTTAGAATTTCACAATTAAATTTGATTCAAAGTCTAAATGAAATATTTAAAAGTCCAAAGAATAAAAGTTAGCACAGTTTCGAAAATCCAATGAATTTGAGTTGAATGCTGCTGCGGTGGCGGGTTGGTCCAGTCTTGTTCATGTCCTGAAGTGGCGACTTGTTCAGTTTGATGCTCACTCTTTGTCAGCAGCCAGAACGTCTGACTGTTCAGCTGTTTTAACCTATGAAAAAGTGATGAGAATTTGAAATGAATTTATAAAACTGACATTTATGATGCAATGAAGACCTTACACATAATAAAAATATGGGTTACCATGCAAAAATGTTTGCCTCATTTTGATGGAAAAACCCGAGGATTCCAATAAAAATGTCAAAAATCTCAAAAGCTGACCCTCCAGCATCCTTAACTAAATAAAAATAAAATCTAAATTTGATTTTATAAAAATCAGAAAAATAAAGAATTAAATTACATAATAATATTTTAACAAAAACTGTCCCTATTACAAAGGTATAAAAACCCTGTGTGTTAAGCCTAAAACATTTAGCTCATAGTCAGACAGAATAAAAGAGATGTAAAAAAAATTGACGTGATAATCCTTAACAGTGCTGTGAATTTTGAAATTTTGATGTATTATAACTTATCACCATAGGGATTTTCCTAATGCATTTTGGTTATTTGTCCCTAACCATTTTACCAAAGGGGCAAAATGGATAGAGCTGTTGTAGAAAAAGTGTACAAATCATGTCAAAGGGCAATAAAATGTCATAAATTTGGGCAAAAAAAACCCAAGACATCACTGGTTGAGTGATGATAACAACCAAGGTAGGTCTGTCTATCTAGGTCATAAGGGCAACTAATCTTAAAGCGCTTAATGGAGTTTGATGAAACTTGATGTGATCTTTTTTGTAAGAGTTTAGTGGAATATGAGTTACTTGAAAATTATAATAGCTCTGCATCAGATATTTAAGAAATGATGAATTAAATTAGGGTTATTGCATCCGTCACTTGATATCTGACCTTGACCTCATTTTACACTCGATGACTGACAAAATTGATTTGTGTTCAGTCTTTTATGGTTAGTCTGTTTCTCAATGACTATGATAGAAGCAAAGAGGAACCAAGGTGTCAAAAGTCAACAAGAACAGCACCAGAAATTAACTGAACAGAAATCAACAAGTGAACTCAAGTCATAACTAGAGTGAACTCAGGTGCGCCGTAGGAGTAAGCAGTTCCTGTCTGCTATAGCATATCGTCGCTTTGCATATTCTCAATTCAGTGTGTCAAATCCAGTAAAGGCAGACCGAACAAAACTCCATGACAAACCAAGATCTGCACTTATCTGCGAGATAGAAATCAATCAAGAATCACTTTGGTTGGTCCATAGGAAAATGCCCTCAGTCAATTACCAAATGACCTTGACATTTCTTTACCTTTGAATCTCAAAAGCATATCTTTAAAATCCTCAAATAATTCATGCATTTAGATTTGCAATATCTTCAACAGGCAATACAGAGATTGAGCAAAGGATCCTTAACTACTGAAGTAAACAATTTAGAACACAAAAGACTGGACCAAGATATCAGAAGTCAAATGGTGGAAGATATCCTACAATTTAGGAAAGAGGTAAAAGATTTACAGCAAGAGGTTGAAGACATAATAAAAAGTCAGAAAGACCAACAAGCAAGAATAGAAAGTCTGGAGGCTCGGCCAGTTCCACAACACATACCAAAACACATCAGAGGTAAGAATTATTGGTCCATAGGAGTGATGACGATTTGTTGTAATGGGAAATTTACATGTTCTAATGTTTGCGAGTCAGATGTTTCATCATCCTGGAAAACAGTCAGTGATTTTGTTACCTTTTTTAAAAGCAGCCTCCTCCTTTTGAGTTGGGACATTTTATAGCAATTTTGGGAAAAAATATCGACAAAAAAACAGACAAAATCCTTGGTTGTTTAACAATTAAAAGACATATTAAGATGTTTCGTAAATTTATTTTGACACAATTGTTACTGATAGTGAAGAGTTCTACAGATTCATTTTTCTGTCTTTTAACCCTTTAAACATATCCACTAATCTTGTAAGATCAGTATTTGTCAGGTCTTCATTTCGATGGCAAACATTTCACAGTATTTACACAAAAAACCTGCTTTACTATTTGAATAGTACAACCAGTGGTACAATGTTTCATATTTGGCAGGATAAAATTTGCGTTGATCAATAAATATTTCACTGGTACTAGGAGAGTCAGACTGACTGTCATTCAGTTTCCTTATTTTGGGGGAATCAGGATGTGTTTCAATATTTGATTCACGGTCACCGGATTTGTCAATGTCGGCAAGACTTGAGCAAGTAGAAACTACGTTTCCAATAATAACGTCAAGTATCGCCGTAACTACCCGCTTGGATTCAATTTTACTTTGCTGAGAAGCAGCTCCACTGACAGCAAATAATTCCTTTATTTTAAACGATCCCGCTGCATCACGCTTTGTCAGTTTTTTTGTGTAATATTTACTATTATGGGACATTATGTTTCCCGTTTTTTATTGGGTTTATTTAAGATCGGGGAGCGAATCGAACTTTCTGATAGAAATTCCGAGTAAAAAATCGTATTCACACCGAAGCCGGTGTCCTAAGATCCGGGTCTTCACATGTCTTAATCAACAATGCGCTTCAGGAAATGGAGAAAAACATTGAAAAAACGATGTTTGAAATGAATTAAAAGACAAGTAAATAAATCAATCGTAGCGTGATCACGTATGAGAAAAACTTTTACCTCCAAAAGGCTCGAACGCGTTGGGAATTTTAAAAATTTTGGGAAATAAATACACAAATTTGGGAAAACATATCTAGGGGAAACAGCCGATATTCGGAGGCAATTTGAGCCTAACAAAATCACTGACAGTTTTTTTCTGGTATGATTATTGAATTTTAAATCAACGTCACTTTGCAAAAACCATTAAAGCCCTGCAGTTTAACATTATTGTATAAACTAGTTGCTTTACTTGAGTTGATGTTTCTAATTGCAAGAAGCAAAGGTGTACCAAAGGTGTACCAAAGGTGCAATCAAATATTGTTGTTAACTCTTATCCTGAAAAACAAACTTGGTACACATAAAATCATCAGAAAAAAACAAACAACACACAACTACAAAACTATAATCATCAACACAAACCAAAGACACGATTTGGTTATAATATTTTGTGTACCCCGCTTCAAAGAAGAGGAGGATATACTGTTTTACCTGTGTCCGTCTGTAGTTCTGTGATTCCATAGTTTTACCTGTGTCTGTCTGTAGTTCTGTGATTCCATAGTTTTACCTGTGTCTGTCTGTAGTTCTGTGATTCCATAGTTTTACCTGTGTCTGTCTGTAGTTATGTGATTCCATAGTTTTACCTGTGTCTGTCTGTAGTTCTGTGATTCCATAGTTCTGCCTGTGTCTGTCTGTAGTTATGTGATTCCATAGTTTTACCTGTGTCTGTCTGTAGTTCTGTGATTCCATAGTTTTACCTGTGTCTGTCTGTAGTTCTGTGATTCCATAGTTTTACCTGTGTCTGTCTGTAGTTCTGTGATTCCATAGTTTTACCTGTGTCTGTCTGTAGTTATGTGATTCCATAGTTTTACCTGTGTCTGTCTGTAGTTCTGTGATTCCATAGTTTTACCTGTGTCAGTCTATAGTTCTGTGATTCCATAGTTTTACCTGTGTCTGTCTGTAGTTCTGTGATTCCATAGTTCTGCCTGTGTCTGTCTGTAGTTCTGTGATTCCATAGTTTTACCTGTGTCTGTCTGTAGTTCTTTGATTCCATAGTTTTACCTGTGTCCGTCTGTAGTTCTGTGATTCCATAGTTCTGCCTGCTTTCTTTTCCCCCTTTTTGTTTACTCATTACTAATCTAATTTTTGTCACAAGCTTGATATTGACATAATACATAGTGGGATATATTTCTAGATCAATCAGATATCTACTTCAAGCTAAATGAAAACCTAATTTTTTTCTGCCATAGTTTAATTCCGTCCCACTTTTTGTATGATTATAACTCTGCAACTATTATTTCTACTTTGCTTATATTTAGTTACAAGCTTGGCATGTACACCATGTATAGTGAGATATGATTTAGGATCCATTATACATCTACTGTTTGTTTACCAAAAATGAAAAAAAAATCTGTCACACTTTTCATTCACTTAGTGTATTATTCAGCAACTAATACGCCTAGGTTGCTGATAGTTGGACAACTGAAAATCCATGTAAATTCATAATATAGTGGAAGTAAAAAAGAATGATTCTTTCTGATGGTGCTGGCAGGTGCGACATACCTTAGTGTAACTCTTGTTTAGATCTTGTTTAGATCTATCAGACATCTACTTCCTGTTAACCATTAACGAAATTTTTCTGTCGAACTATTGTTTAAATTCCATCACTCTTTTCATACATGAACAGCAAAATATTTGCAGATGAATTATGATATGGTTGTTGTTTACATTGTCCGTTAACTTAAGTGTTCCTATAATAAGTATATTTCTACTCAGATGATAACTCATGGCATAGTTGTGGGGCAGCAAGCATTTATATATTTTGCATTTTTTTTGCAGATGGCCAGATTACTCAGCTAGATGCATGGGCAGCAGAAGATTTGGTGTTCTACAGTGGAACAGCAGCTGTAAAAGAAGTTACAGATAAAGTCAACCAACATCAGATTGTGACAATAATAGGAGGTCCTGGAGCTGGGAAGACAAGCATTGCAAGACATATAGCACTGGAATACCAGAAACAGAAATTTGAAGTTTTACCTATTTGTCAACTAGAGGACATTATACAGTTTGGTGACAAATCTGTGTCTCAGGTTTTTGTACTTGATGATGTGTTAGGCGTTTTTTCTTTTGATGTATCATTATATAACAAATTCAATAACATTAAAACCAGTATTTTGTCAGCAATAGGTAAACAATCAAGACTTATTTGTACCTGCAGAACTTTAGTGTATAATCAGGCTAACAAGGTTGGCAGTTTTGTACTAGAAAATGTTATTGATGTTGAGAGTAAGTCAAATCAGTTAACTGTATTAGACAAGATAAATATATTCAAAAACCACTGTACAAACAAAAATGTTAAGGAACAATTTGATAATCTATCATTTGAAAATTGTAATTTTATGTTTCCCTTGTTATGTAGAATTTTTGTAGCATCAGATAAACATTTTAAGAATCCCAAAGCTTTTTTTGATCACCCAGTGGATTGTGTTAAAGATGAACTCGACAAAATGGCGGAAATGAAAAGAACACAGTATGCAGTTTTGGTCCTGTGTATGATGAACTCCAAGAAGATATCATGCATGAACAAACCTTTGACATCCATCAACAAGGATTTAATAAATGACATCTTTGACTCATGCAGTGATTGTGCAAACCCAACCAACAGTCAGATAAACCAAGCACTACAACATTTATCTGGAACATACCTCACTATATCTGGTGACCACTACACATTTATCCACGACTCCATATATGAAATTGTTGCCTTCCATTTTGGAAAACAGCATGTAGAACTCATGATAGAATACATGCCTAGTACATTTGTTCGGAACAAACTTGTTATATCAGGAACAAAATCAGTTGATCAGCTCAGTATTGAAGTCACAGAAAACATGTATCCATTATTAGCTGACCGACTGTTAAAAGATATAAAAGATGGAAAGCTGTATGATGTATTTACCAACCCTGCTCTTTCTCATGGACACTTTGTTGATGTCTTCATGGACATTCTAAAGAATCAGTTGTCATATCAACAATTCAAAGAAATGTTCCTTACAGTAATGAAAGGTGATACAGACCACATAACACAACAGAGTGAAAAGATGGCAGTAAACAAGGAAGAGGGTACTCGTAATTATGATGAACAAGAACGTCAGAATCTGTTGTTAGGGCAATATTACTATACTAAATATTCAATACGTATTATCAGCTTCATTATATACTATGGCCACAGTCATCTTTTACAGAGTATCATTGGTTATGCCCTCAGTGAACTTGATATAATGACATCTGTAATTGGATCTGACCTATCAGAACAATCACGGTTACTTAACTTAGCAGTCTACAGTGGTAATGTAGATGTTTTACATGTTTTATTGAAGTATACAGAAAGTAATGCTGTAAATGTATCGGCATTTGGTGATGGTATGAATCCTTACATTAATTATCATAGGAAACATACACCACTTACAGCAGCATGCAATGTGGGTAACATGTCTGCTGTTAAGATTCTTTTAGAAATGAATGGAATAGTTAACCCTGAAAATAAACCTTACTACATACCTTTGGTAGAAGCAGCAAAGAAAGGACACCTTGATATTGTAATACACCTGGTTAACCATGGTGGGGATGTGAACCTCTGTACTGAGGATAATGAATCACCTCTGTACACTGCAGCCAGGGGAGGACACCTTGATATTGTGTCTTTCTTGGTTGAACATGGTGGGGATGTGAACCTCTGTACTAAGTATAATGAATCACCTCTGTATGCTGCAGCCAGGGGAGGACACCTTGATGTTGTGTCTTTCTTGGTTAACCATGGTGGGGATGTGAACCTCTGTACTAAGTATAATGAATCACCTCTGTATACTGCAGCAGGGGAAGGACACCTTGATATTGTTTCCTTCTTGGTTAACCATGGTGGGGATGTGAACCTCTGTACTGAGGATAATAGATCACCTCTGTACACTGCAGCCAGGGGAGGACACCTTGATATTGTTTCTGTCTTGGTTGAACATGGTGGGGATGTGAACCTCTGTTCTAAGTATTTTGGATCACCTCTGTTTATTGCAGCAAGGAGAGGACACCTTGATATTGTGTCTTTCTTGGTTAACCATGGTGGGGATGTGAACCTCTGTACTGAGGATAATGAATCACCTCTGTACATTGCAGCAATGGAAGGACACCTTGATATTGTAATACACCTGGTTAACCATGGTGGGGATGTGAACCTCTGTACTATACGTAATGAATCACCTCTGTACACTGCAGCAGGGGAAGGACACGTTGATATTGTGTCTTTCTTGGTTAACCATGGTGGGGATGTGAACCTCTGTGATGAGGATAATAGATCACCTCTGTACACTGCAGCAGGGGAAGGACACCTTGATATTGCTTCTTTCTTGGTTAACCATGGTGGGGATGTGAACCTCTGTACTAAGTATGATGAATCACCTCTGTATACTGCAGCCAGGGGAGGACACCTTGATATTGTTTCTTGCTTGGTTGAACATGGTGGGGATGTGAACCTCTGTACTAAGTATGATAATGAATCACCTCTGTACACTGCAGCCATGGGAGGACACCTTGATATTGTGTCTTTCATGGTTGAACATGGTGGGGATGTGAACCTCTGTACTAAGTATAATGAATCACCTCTGTTTATTGCAGCATGGCTAGGACACCTTGATATTGTGTCTTTCATGGTTAACCATGGTGGGGATGTGAACCTCTGTACTAAGTATAATAATGAATCACCTCTGTACACTGCAGCCAGGGGAGGACACCTTCATATTGTTTCCTTCTTGGTTAACCATGGTGGGGATGTGAACCTCTGTGATAAGGATAATAGATCACCTCTGTACACTGCAGCAGGGAAAGGACACCTTCATATTGTTTCCTTCTTGGTTAACCATGGTGGGGATGTGAACCTCTGTGATAAGGATAATAGATCACCTCTGTACACTGCCTCATTGTATGGACGTTATGACATAGTTAAATTCTTGCTTAAGAATGGAGCAAAAGTAAATCACGGGAAATCTCCAATTGATGTAGCAAGACGAGCAAGACATGAAGACATTGTAGAACTTCTACAAAAGTACCAATATGTCAATTGAATATTCATAGCATTTAGACTGAATATACAATTTATATCTTGACGTTTAGTTGTTTATTGCAAAAATGACAGGATAAAAACTGTGTAAGGTATTGGAACATGAATTTGTTTCTGATCGTTACAAACCTTTAATACTTTCATGTTACAAACCTTTAATACTTTCATGTTTCACTTACATGATGTAAAGAAACTACACACCAAATCAAACACAGATTTATTGTCACATGTTTCTCATTCAGCATAAACTGAAATTATTGGTCACATTTATTTAAATTGTTTATATTTTATGATTATATAAATGGTGTTAATAAATGACAGACACTTATACACTTTTCTTTTCTTTTTTCAAATACATATTTTGTACTTTAAGGAAAAAGTTATTGTTATTCATATGGTGAACATATATCAAACACTAAGTTCTGCCCTAAAATTTTTATTATTCTTACAATATCAAGAATGTATGCATAAAGTTATATGATGTACACATATCACACTTACCTGTACCTATCTATTGTTACCTATTGTGACCTGTGATAGTCTTTGTACTGTATTTATTGTAACAAAATACTCATGGAAAAAGGAAACTGCATGCTTATGGGAAATTAATTTTATCCACATTTCTATTAATCAGGAAATCTTTAAAAATACAACAATCGAGTTAATTTTTTTATTGAATGTCAAGTGGATTATGCAGATCATTTTTGGGTTGAAATCTGAAATTTTTCGATTTTCAGTTTCTGATATTTTTTTCTACCCCAAAAATGAAAGAGCACCCAAAATGTATTGTAACAAAATTTAAGCTGTTTCATTTCAACCACTTAAAGGAAAAACGTTTTTGATGAGAACCAGATGAGAAAACTAAATTGATGTTGATTTTATAGTATGATTTTGTGATTTCAAGATTGACACTACCTAATTTCAAGATATTCTGTAAAAGACTTTACCATTGCAATGTTCATGTACACATGTTTTTTGATAAGTTTTATTAAAAAGGACTTTATTGTAACAATACATATGTACATAATTACCAAGGTTTTGAGGTAAGGCCTTTATTGTAACAATGCATATGTACATAATAACCAAGGTTTTGAAGTAAGGACTTTATTGTAACAATATATATGTACATAATAACTAAGGTTTTGAAGTAAGGACTTTATTGTAACAATACATATGTACATAATAACCAAGGTTTTAAAGTAAGGACTTTATTGTAACAGTACATATGTACATTATAACCAATGTTTTGAAGTAAGGACTTTATTGTAACAATACATATGTACATAATAACCAAGGTTTTGAAGTAACGAGTTTTTTGTAACAACAATTATGTACATAATAATAAAGGTTTTAAAGTAACAACTTTATTGTTGAATATAAATGTGCATAATAACCAAGGTTTTGAAGTAAGAACTTTATTGTAACAACACATATATACATTATAACTTAAGTTTTAAAGTAAGGACTTTATTGAAACAATACATATGTACATAACAACCAAGGTTTTAAAGTAACAAATTTATTGTAACAATACATATGTACAAAATCACCAATGCTTTGGAGTAAGGATGTTATTGTAACAATACATATGTACATAATCACCAAGGTTTTGAAGTAAGGACTTTATTGTTTCAATAATATTTACATAATCAATAAGGTTTTGAAGTGAGAACTTTATTATAGTATACATATGTACATACTAATCAAGGTTTTTAAATAAGGAATATATTGTAACAATACATATGTACATAATAACCAAGGTTTTGAAGTAAGGAGTTTTTTGTAACAATACATATGTACATTATAACCAGTGTTTGGAAGTAAGGAGTTTTTTTGTAACAATACATATGTACATAATAACCAAGGTTTTGAAGTAAGGAGTTTTTTGTAACAATACATATGTATATTATAACCAATGTTTGGAAGTAAGGACTTTATTGTAACAATACATATGTACATAATAACCAAGGTTTTGAAGTAAGGAGTTTTTTGTAACAATACATATGTACATTATAACCAATGTTTTGAAGTAAGGAGTTTTTTGTAACAATACATATGTACATAATAACAAAGGTTTGGAAGTAAGGAGTTTTTTGTAACAGTACATATGTACATTATAACCAATGTTTGGAAGTAAGGACTTTATTGTAACAATACATATGTACATAATAGCCAAGGTTTTGAAGTAACGAGTTTTTTGTAACAATACATATTTTATTACAACCAATGTTTGGAAGTAAGGAGTTTTTGTAACAATACATATGTACATTATAACCAAGATTTTGAAGTAAGGACTTAATTGTAACAATAAATTTGTACATAATCACCAAGGTTTTGAAGTAAGGACTATATTGTAACAATTCATATGTACATTTATAATAAGGTTTTGAAGTAAGGACTTTATTGTAACAATATATATGTACGTAATAACCAAGGTTTTGAAGTCAGGACTTTATTGTAACGATACATATGTACATAATAACCAAGGTTTTGAAGTAAGGACTTTATTGTAACAATACATGTGTACATAATAATCAAGGTTTTGAAGTAAGGACTTTATTGTAACAATACATGTGTACATAATCACCAAGGTTTTAAAGTAAGGACTTTATTGTAACAGTACATATGTACATTATAACCAATGTTTTGAAGTAAGGACTTTATTGTAACAATACATTTGTACATAATAACCAAGGTTTTGAAGTAAGGAGTTTTTTTGTAACAATACATATGTACATTTTAACCAATGTTTGGAAGTAAGGAGTTTTTTGTGTAACAATACATATGTACAAAATAACCAAGGTTTTGAAGTTAGGAGTTTTTTGTAACGATACATATGTACATTACAACCAATGTTTGGAAGTAAGGAGTTTTTGTAACAATACATATGTACATAATAACCAAGGTTTGGAAGTAAGGACTTTATTGTAACAATACATATGTACATAATAACCAAGGTTTTGAAGTAAGGAGTTTTTTGTAACAATACATATGTACATTATAACCAATTTTTGGAAGTAAGGACTTTATTGTAACAATACATACATGTATGTACATAATAACCAAGGTTTTGAAGTAATGAGTTTTTTGTAACAATACATATGTACATTATAACCAATGTTTGGAAGTAAGGAGTTTTTTGTAACAATACATATGTACATAATAACAAAGGTTTTGAAGTAAGGAGTTTTTTGTTACAGTACATATGTACATTATAACCAATGTTTGGAAGTAAGGACTTTATTTTAACAATACATATGTACATAATAACCAAGGTTTTGAAGTAAGGAGTTTTTTGTAACAATACATATGTACATTATAACCAAGATTTTGAAGTAAGGACTTTATTGTAACAATACATTTGCACATAATCACCAAGGTTTTGAAGTAGGGACTATATTGTAACAATTCATATGTACATTTATAACAAGGTTTTGAAGTAAGGACTTTATTGTAACAATATATATGTACGTAATAACCAAGGTTTTGAAGTCAGGACTTTATTGTAACGATACATATGTACATAATAATCAAGGTTTTGAAGTAAGGACTTTATTGTAACAATACATATGTACACAATACTCAAGGTTTTGAAGTAAGGACTTTATTGTAACAATACATGTGTACATAATAATCAAGGTTTTGAAGTAAGGACTTTATTGTAACAGTACATATGTACATTATAACCAATGTTTTGAAGTAAGGACTTTATTGTAACAATACATATGTACATAATAACCAAGGTTTTGAAGGAACGAGTTTTTTGTAACAATACATATTTTATTATAACCAATGTTTGGAAGTAAGGAGTTTTTTGTGTAACAATACATATGTACAAAATAACCAAGGTTTGGAAGTAAGGAGTTTTTTGTAACGATACATATGTACATAATAATCAAGGTTTTGAAGTTAGGAGTTTTTTGTAACGATTCGTTTGTGCATAATAACCAAGGTTTTGAAGAATCAGCTGTTATAAGGAATTCCATTGATGGAGAATTCTAATGTATAAAGACATGTTTTTGGAAATATATTTTTGATTTGTAATATTCCAACATGCCAATTATGATTGTTTGAATAGATAGAAATATTCTTAAACAAATTGTGTTTCATCATCTTTATTATTTGCTCACCTGGCCAGGTGAGCTTATGCCATCACTATGCGTCAGTTGTTATCGTCCCTCGTCCGTTAAGAATTTCAAAAATCTTCTTCTTCGAAACTTGTGTACCAATTTAACTGAAACTTCATAGGAATGATTTATGACATGTTGGCAACAAACGATCCTCATTTTAAAATGATTTAATAAAAAAAACATTTTCACTGTTTCTAATAATAGAACATAGGGTAAAATCACTTAAAATGGCTAATAACTCAGCAACTATAACATATAGAAAAAATCCGAAGGATCTTGGACACTTCCAAATCAAAAGCTCTACAAAAGTCTCCATTTGGTCGAAGTTGTCAGATGACCCTTGATAGTGGTTATGGCCCTTTAAAGGTAAAAAAGTTGCGTTTTTTAATGTTTTTGTCCGAAATAATAAAAAAAAATATGCAGATACAGAAAAGCTGTTTCTTGCTTAAATGTTCTACAAAGTCTCCGAAAGGTTGAAGTTGTCAGATGACCCCTTATATGGGTACAGCAGCCATATTCACAAAGGTTCGTAGACGTATAGTCAGGCCTAACGAACATGGACAACAAGGGGAGGTACGACTAAAGTTTTGTTTAGTACGAACTTTTGTGAATAAGTGTCCAGCCCCTCAAAAGCGAAACATAGTGTTTTGGCCTCTAGAATGAAAACTATTGCAGATAGTGAAAAGCTGTTGCTTGCTTAAATGTGCAGCTTATTTAGCTCTACAAAAGTCTCCATAGGGTTGAAGTTGTCAGATGACCCCTCTAGGGGTTACCGCCCCTGAAAGCCAAAAAATAGTGTGTTTGGCCTCTAGAATGAAAACTATTGCAGAGAGAGAAAAGCTGTTTTTGCTTAAACATTCAGCCCATTTACTATACAAAAATCTTCACAGGGGTGACATCAACACCACCTGAACAATTCAAGCTCCTTGGAGCCACTTGTTATTTATATATTCAAAGTACATTTTTAGTCTGAAAATGTAGTTATTCTTTTCGAAGTTTGATGTTGAATTGATGTTATTTAGTTTTTATTTAAAACCTGTTTTTTTTTACAAATATTTTAGTAATTTATTATTGTTATTCTCATAGCGGAAAATGAATATATCAAGTGTCCATTGCTTAATGCTAAAATGTATTGTTTATTATTTATTTGTTCAAATTGATATATCAAAGATGTAAACCGTAATTCTATTAAATGTTTGATATTTTTCAGTGACAACAACTCCAGCTACTTTGTCACACACATTAAATATGTGCGCTGACTTTGTTTATAATTTCTATTTGTACTTTGATATTTTTCAGTGACAACAATTCCAGCTACTTTGTCACACACATTAAATATTTGCGCTGACTTTGTTTATAATTTCTATTTGTACTTAATTATATTTCACTTAATAAACATATATTTTGTTTACTTTTGCCTTGTAAATTTTTTAGCCATCACTTTGCTGTTTTATTCATGTTTTTGCCCTACTAAGAGAAGAGCTGTTGCTGTTGCTAACTCAAACCATCGGCTCATTTAGCTCTACAAAAATCTTCATAGGGTTGTAGTTGTCAGATGACCTCTTCCAGGGGTTATGGTCCTTTTCAGTGAAAAAGGCGTTTTTTTATGTTTTGGCCCAGAGAATGAAAACCATTGCAGATACAGAATGTTGCCTGCTTAAACCATCAGCTCAGATTACCCCTTATAGGAGTCGTGGCTCTTTAAATGTAAAAATTAGTATTATTTCATATTGTTTGCTCATAAAATGAAATGTGTTGCTGTTAAAGAACTAACAGATTCTTTTATGTTTTTTTATGTTTGCCTTAATATATGGACACTATTGCAAATGGAGGATAGCAGTTGCCTTCTGAAAGAAGCAGAGGTACTAAACGAACATCCACATGTCATAGTCCGAAAAGGCAGAGACAAATTCAGTCAACACAAGCAAGGACAGGACGAAAATAAATCACGGATACTCAAAGACTACTGAATATCAATTAAGCACGCTAACTCTAGTCATAATGAGAGGTGCTCCGACAAGTTAGCGTTTCCTGCCTGCTACATTCACCTTAAAGATTAAAATCCCATATTTGTCTATGAGTTAATGATGTATACCGTAAAATGACGACGGCAACCGAGGAACAACATAACCTTGTGATACCAATATTCTGTGTCAAACGCTAGGGACTAGTTGTTAGTCCAACAAGCTCTGGAATAACGAATAAATTGTGATACGTTAACTCCATAAGCCAGTGCGGACGGAATGTTGCTACATACAATTGGAAAATTGAATCATCACGTTTGTCATAGAGCTTTGTTTATTATAAAATATTCCTTAAGATTCTATTTCGAGATAAAGACTTTCTAGAATATATTGTGTGTTTCATCACAAGTTCTTGTGGTTGTATGCGATGCAGAAAGTCACCAAATCGAGAATTGCTCAGTGAAAGGATATCATCAATATAACGAGAAGTGAGGTTAAAAGAGAAAGCCAGTCTACGATCTTTTTTGTCTAGAACAGATTGTAAGATTTCTGTTTCATATGAATGAGGAAACACATCAACAAGCAAAGATGAACAATTTGTGCTCATTTGAATCCCTATTGTTTGCTGAAAAACACATCCACAAAACTAAACAAATATGTTGTCGATAAGAAAATTGAGCATGTCGATTTTTTGGTCTTTTGTATATTTGTTCAAAAATTTAAAAATCACAAGGAAAGACCGCCAGCAGTCTTCAACATGGCCAGAGGTCGCTGTTCGCAGTATTGCATTGGTCCAAGACTAAGAATACAATACAAAATATTCAAACAAATCCCTAAATTATCAACGAAAGACCCATTCTGGATATAGAATAATAAAAAAAGCTAGGGACAAACAAAAGCTTTGAAAAGGATTCCCAGATAACAAAATTATGTTGGGCCCACGTTGGTTTATGGTTGGCAGGCTTGTTGGCACATCGTTGGCTTAAGATATTGGCTCAACATCATTTGCTCATCGGGCCCACGTCAATCCCAACCGTTGGCTCGACGTTGGCCCGACGTAGTACAAATGTGGATGCCAACGGCGAACCAACGTTATTAATATGAGGAGTTTATTAGATCTTTTTTAGATTTTTATTTACTCTAAAATTCATACACTTAAGTTTATTTTACCGATCAGCAATCAAGAAGTTTCTTGATGAAACTTGTTTTTGATATTGCTGATCTTTTCAAAAATAAGGCAATAACATAAGAAGTCCACTATAAAGGAATCTAATTTTTGTGAAGTAAAGATTTAATAGGTTAAAATATCCCTTAATATTGCATAAAATTGATTTGAATCATCAGTATTGTTAAAACTTGATAATCAATTAATAGAGTATGCATTTTCTGTTCCATAATATGTAAGAAACTTGAGTCTTTGTTTGTATAAATTGTAAAAATAATTTCATATTATAATGATTTTAAGGGGAAATAACCAAGTTTTTGACGTTGGCCTTAATACAACTTAAAACTTCTTACACCGAATCTCTTGACCTTGACAGATTAAGAAATGGGAGAAATCTATTCATTTTCAGGATATAAAGTTTAAAGTATAAATCATGCAAAATCGAAATGAATTCACATGAAATTTTACTCAAAAGTACACATTATTTTTACACAATATTGACATGACCACAACATTGGATCGTAATTCAAAATGTATTTGAAGAATGATAATTGTATATGCTTGATCCGTGTAATCCATAAAATATTTACTGGATTGATTTAATAACCAAATCATCTATTCTCGGCTACCCAACGTTTTGCCAACCGTTGGCTGTACTTTGGTGGGCCAACATTGGGTCAATGTCGTACTGCCAACCGTTTGTTTTGACACATTGGTCCAACGTTTGTCCAATGTATACAGGCCAATGCCAACCATATGCCAACCTTGCCAACTAAATGCCAACCATATGCCAACCTTGCCAACTAAATGCCAACGTTGGCCCAACAATGTCTTGCTATCTGGGTTCCTGGCTTCGGACAGGTACATATAAAATGTGGAGTGGTTATACTAGATTTTTGGGCCCAACTTTTCACCAATTGTTTATCACAAAGATAACACACTAAAGATCAAATCACCAAGAGAGTGTTGGTCAGATGTTATCGACTTGCAGATGTTGGTTTGTCATAGGGTGTTGATTGATCTTCCTTTACCGGATTTGACACGCTGAATGGACTATTGGCAACGCGACGGGTGTGCTATAGCAAGCAGGAACTGCTTACTCTTCCGGAGCACCTGAGTTCACTCTTGTTTGACTGGAGTTCGCGTTGTTGAATGATATTCAGTTATTTTGTGTTTCCATGTTTTACATGTTGCCTGTTTTTGTCCCGTTCCTGTTGGTGTTTACTGGTTTTGTCTCTGCCCTTTCGGACTTTTGATATTCGGATACCCCATTGGTACCTCTGCTTCTTTGTCAAGAGACCATATGAGACGTATTTTCCCATTACCTTGGTTTATAAGCCGGACGTCGGGTAAAAAAAACCCTAGATATCCAATAAGTTGTGAAAAATAAACTCCTTTTGCTGTGGTGGTAGATATTTGTACCTGCGTTTTCTATTCTTTTTGAAAAAAAATGTGTTTAATTAGTTGTGCCAATCGTGATTTCAGTTGTTCATGTAGAATAGAAATGTAAAGTGTGGATTCATCGAAAGTTTTGATGCTGTTACAAGATGAAATTAATTAAGAGCTGAAAATCTCCATCAGTTTTTTCGAATTCTTAAGGATCCACATTTGATTGACACCATTTCTAAAATAACAACAATCGCAATATTTCTGGAACCCGGATTTAATTGCCATAAGTATTGAAGTCAACAGAACTGAAAGAAGTTTAGTGGTACATAAACCTTCTTTAAAAAGCATTTTCAAACTCTAGGAATTTTGTTGTTTTAGGTTATAATTCTATATTCTTTACCAAAACATCTTTCAAAGATAAAAAATTGTTACACACTGGAACAAGTTTGCAGTATGCTTGATTTCCTCATTGACAATATATTTGTCACCTTCGGAGGAGAGATATTTCAACAACAAATCGGCATTCCAATGGGCACAAACTGTGCTCCTTTTTGATTTGTTTTTATACTCTTACGAGACTGAATTTCTTCAGGGACTCGTAAAGAACAAGAAGATGAAAGAGGCAAGGTCATTTAAAGGAGCAGAGGTACCAATGGGGTATCCGGATTTCAAAAGTCCGAAAGGGCAGAGACAAAACCAGCAAACACCAACAAGAACGGGACAAAAACAGACAACATGTAAAACATGGAAACACAAAACAACTGAATATCAATCAACAACGCGAACTCTAGTCGAAACCAGAGTGAACTCAGGTGCTCCGGAAGAGTAAGCAGTTCCTGCTTGCTATAGCACACCCGTCGCGTTGCCAATAGTCCATTCAGCGTGTCAAATCCGGTAAAGGAAGACAAAACAACACCCTATGACAAACCAACATCTGCACTCATCTGAGAGATCGAAATCCCATATTTGTCTATAAGTGCATGATGTCTTCCGTAAAATTTCTTGAGTGAAGACAGCAACCGAGGAGCAACATAAGCCTGTGTGAGCAACTTTTGCGTCAGACGTGTCGCTCTGCTAAGGAAATCGATGTAAGTCCCGCACGCTCTGGAGTAACGAATCAATTGAGATACGTAAACTCCATAAGCTGGAGCGGACGGAATGTTGCTACACAAGAAGGGGAAGTTGACGATTGGAAAGTTGAAGTCATCACGTTTGTCATAGAGCCTTGTTGAAAGTCTTCCTTGAGAGTCATTTTCGAGATGTAGATCTAAATATGAAGCAGACTTCCTAAAATCCGTTGTGTCCTTTATCTCAAGCTCCTGTGGATATATGAAATGGAGAAAGTCACCAAATCGAGAATTGTTTAGTGAAAGGACATCATCAATATAACGGAACGTGAGGTTGAAAGAGAGAGCTAGTCTACGGTCTTTTTTGTCTAGAAGAGATTGCAAGAAGTCTGCTTCATATGAATGAAGAAACAAATCAGCAAGCAAAGGTGCACAATTAGTGCCCATTGGAATCCCTATTGTTTGCTGAAAAACACGTCCACCAAACTGAACAAATATGTTGTCAATAAGAAAGTTGAGCATGTCGATTATTTAGTCTTCTGTAAATTTGTTCTTTTTCTTAGACTCATTGATGACAAAGTAAGTCTTGGTATAATCGACTACAAGAAATTTGTACCTGCGTTTTCCATTCTTTTTGAAAAAGCTGCGTTTAATCAGCTGTGCCAATCGCGATTTCAGTTGTTCATGTGGAATAGAAGTGTAAAGTGTGGAGAAATCGAATGTTTTGATGCTGTTACAAGATGAAACTGATTTACAGTTAAGAATCTCCATCAGTTCTTTCGAATTCTTCAGGATCCACATTTGATTGACACCATTTCTAGAATAACAACAATCGTAATATTTCTGGAGGCCGGATTTTACTGCCGTAAGTATAGAAGTCAACAAAACTGAAAGAGGTTTAGTTGTACATTTGGATGACCCTGCAATGAAGCGCTGTTTGTATGGATTTTTATGTAATTTGGGAATCCAATACAGGGATGGAATGTCATCATTACTGCCACCAACAGAAAGGCCGAAGGAGGAAATGACAGATTTGTGATTGTCAATGATTTCCTCCTTAGACAGTGTTGTAGCCTTGTATGTGGTGCTGTTGCTGGTACAACCAACCCCCAATTCAGCTGTCAAACAGTCAATATAGTGTTTCTTGCACACAAAAATGATGTTATTTGGTGCTTTGTCTGCAGGTACGACAACATATTTGTCATGTAAGGTGGACAATGTTTTGGCAACATCAGCATTGCTGAAAATGGATGTTGCCTTAGTGCTCATTGAGCCTTTCAAAGAATTGATTCTTTTCAAAACCAATGACCTCACAGCTTTTACCCAATCTTACATTCAGATATATTGTTGATGTCCTTTCTGTCAATAACACTTCATTTGGTAAATGGATTCCTTCAATATATCCTCCAGAATTGGAGATTAAAGAGACCACAGAATCAAATTGCTTCACGTCTTTCTTTGATTTGCACCTCGAATTTAACCCAGGTGGTCATCTCAGTACAAACATGTACGATAAACGAGACGATTACAATTTTCAAATTATTTATTTTACCAATCTACAGAGCAATATACCTACTTCCCCTGCATACGGTGTTTATATTTCACAACTTATTCGATATGCCAGACCTTGCACGCATTTCACAGATTTTTTTATCAGACACCGATTTCTTCGTGACCGACTTTTGGAGCAGGGCTATAAAAAACTACGTCACATACGATCCCTAAAAAAAATCTTTCTTCGTTATCAGGCACTAGTAGAAAAGTTCAAAATTGAGTTGAAAGATATGGTAGTTAATTGTTCTAATTAGTGTTTGACTGGTCTGCTGTACTGAGATGATCACCTCAATATCCCTATTGTGTCTCACAACTATGTTGTGTTCTATGGTCATTACCGGATCCTTAAATCGCAATGGAAGAGGGAGGTTTGGCGCCATAAAACCTGGTTTAATCCACCATTGCGATCCACCAATTCTCCGGTATGACTGATTCGTTTTTGTCATTCTCTCTGGACTATGAGATTGATCATTCAAGTTCGGTAGTTTTGTTATTACATTTATTCAAATATAACATTTATTGTAGAATTTTTATATACGACATTATGTTACATATTCTTGTAAAGAGCTACATGTTTTTATTAATGATATGTACATCTTTATTTAAAATGCCCCCAAAAATATTTAAGTATTTTGTAAATCGGTAATTAAACAATACGTTATGAATGTTCTTCAATCAACATGCGTAGCAGTGGAATTTTGTTGACATGAAGTAGACGAATATTTATGTTGTAACTAAACTATTTTTTTCTATATTTCAACACTTTGACATATACTTTTAATAATTCATTACAGCAGTGAAAATTCGCCTGATTTTTACTTGGAGCTAAAACGTTTGTTTTGCTGTAGAATGTATATTATTCATTTGATTTTGAAAAATTTTGAATTTTTGTATTTTATTAAATTCCTCATTAAAATCCTCTGTTAACTAACCCTGTTAATGGCCTTGGTATATGTTGCATAGTTTCAATAGACGAACCACGCCCAAAATATCAATTGTTTTATTTTTGATCTGATTTTCTAAATCTTATTATCATTGGAGTCCTTGTGGAAATCCATGCCTACATTGTTCAATCAGATTTGCAGTATTTCTTTCCGTTTTCTAGTAATTAGGGGTCGAAGGGACAAGAAATGCCATTTCATAGTTTGTTGACGCAAACGATTTGACCCAAGTTTAGTTGTAGAGAACCAGTCAATTGTTATGAAGTTTTAATATGATGATTATATCTGCAAAAGGAGGCTTCTTAAAGGGAAAGTTCACAAAAAAATGAAAATTTGTCATATGATTTGTAATGCATTATCTAATTATGCTATATCATTTAAAATTTTATATTCAATTTAATAAGCTGACAAAACTGGAATTTTATTTTTTATCTTTTGGTTTCTGTCATTTTAAATTACACAAAACATCTGAATACCACAAAGTCTCCTTTTGACAGTGACCCACCATTTACCTAATTATTGAATTGCCAATATATAATATTTTTGTGTGCATCTATGTTAAGGCATTTTAAATAAGTGATATAAAATCCTTATTAAAATTAACAAAATTGAGTAATAATTAGTAATAATGATTTTTTGGTATAAAAATCAATTTGAATAAGTCATTTTTAATTTATCTAAGTCATGTTGTGATAACCTTGCATATAAATAACATTATTGTTTTAAATGCTAGAATGAAAATAAAATCATCTAGTACATAAAACTTTGTTTCTGAATGTTTGTATATTAGGTTTTGACACCTGTAGGTATTGATAATTGGAATTTCCTGTTTATTTCACCCCAAGTCAGCTGTGACTAATTACATTTATGTTTACCTAACCATTACACAGGTACCTGCTGAGAGACAATGACAATAAATTCACATTAATTAACACTTTTAGCAAACCCAGTGGGGGATTAGAAAAAGGATGACCTGTAATTTACATGATTATATCACAATTATTTTCAATTAAATTTATGGCTTACATTTAAATACACAACTTCTATCTTAATAGTAAAAAAAATGATATTTTTTTGTATTATATAATTTTAATTTTAATTAATGGATTATAAAGTTCAATTTAAAAGAAAAAAAGATAATAGATTAATAAAATGTTTTTTTAAACAGATTTTTATATAGAAAGTAATTGGAAATATTAAATGATCTTGTTGACTTTTGATTATTTTGTTGGTTATTGGATGTACCACATGATCACTTAAACGTTTGAACTAATATGATTTTTTGCTACTCAGTAGAAATTCTGATTAACTGAAGTAGTCCCCTAATGTAGAGTAGGGGTCTATTTCAAATAAATAATCCCCATTATCTTTGTTATAAGTTAATAAAAATTACACACTGTTATAAAACATTGTTCTGAACAATTTAAGACCATATGTCAAAAATCGTGATCTTACCCTTTAATTCGTTAGGGGTTTATGGACATTAATTACTATAAAAGGAAAGAAGTTAGGGGTCAAAGGGCAAAAAATGTCAAGTCCTCGATATAAGCTCCAGTCTGGCAGGTTTTGGACTGTAAAATCTGTTCAATCCTGGGATTATGTAAATAAAGGTAATAACAAAAGTACCGAACTTGAATGATCAATCTCATAGTTAACGATAACGTAACCTTTATGAAATATTTGAAATTACCTTTGAAGTTCGTCAATTCAACAATCATTGATTATCGCCTTTACCTTTGGGTATTTTGGGTTCTTTATTCGAGTGTAACTTTTAATGTGTATTTACATTTGTAAAAGCATGGACCTAAGCAAATTTTTAATGAAGCGCGGTAGCGCTTCTTGTTGCAAATGTGCGCAAAGGTCCACGCTTTTACACACCAATAAAACTGATAAAATATTGAACTCAATGCATATAATTACATTCCGATAAAATTTATTAAATGTTTGCACAGAAAATTGCACGAAATGCAAGGTTTATCTTTTATAAAATTACTCCGCGCAAATCGTTGTTAAGGTAGGACGTGCTAGTGTGTTTATCGAAAAAATAAAACTGCATTATTAAACAATCGAAATTGTCGTTATAAATTAGAATGTAATTATAGTCTGTTGCATATAACGACATTCTTGAATGGTAAAGTGAAAGTACTTGGAACGTTGTAAGTGATATGGTATACTTTTATTTGCTATATTATCGGTCAATGAAAGTTCGCGAAAAATAGTACACACATATATGGAATTACTATTTTAATATTATGTAAATTTAAGTTTTATAATTGAAAACGGTGAAAATTAGTGTACTCAAAATAGAGAACTGGAGTTACTTCGTGAAAGTAGGTGACCGTCAAAATTCGTTCACAATATTTAAAAATAAATCGTTAATCGTAACGTCACGATATCCCTTCGTTTTGGTAAATTACGAGATAACCATTATCAAAACCAAAATAAGTGTAAGTAAAAGTTTATATAAAGAATAACGTCCAAATAATCCATGCAAATAAATCAAATATTGAAATGAAGATCAAATTCTTTCGTACTATGTTAAATGTTACAAAACGGACTGATTCACATATCCCTTTAAATAGTGTTCAATAGCTTTTTTGTGTAAGAACCATTGGAAATCATTAACCGTAGATAGGATTTAAACTTAAATATAATATAGAATGTTTTATAAACTCGGACAAAACGCGATCGGCCATATTTGAATTTAATTGTGACATGTTTTGAAGGATTGTAATTGAAGCAGCCAGGAAAAAAAAGGTATAGTATAAGTCAACAATCGTATTTTGAAAAACTATATTTTATAAACACTGTTGTGTGGAAGCTGGTCATTGATGCATGGGGGGACTGGGTGGCCGAGTGGTCTAAGGCGCTGGTTTAAATACCACGCTATTGCAATTGATCACTAGTCGATCACCTCTCAGCTGGTGTTCGAGTTCCGTTTGTATTTAACAAAGAAGGGACTTCCCAAACTGTAATAGAAGAAGAAGAAAAAGAATGTTTTAACCAAAAGCATGGCCCCACAAGGGGCATGATACAGAGCAATTAACACAATGTAATAACAATTAATATAAAAGTTTCAAAGGAAGTATATAAAATTATCACCTATATAATGTCACTGTATGTGATTAGGTTTGTCAGTTAACTGCCCAATGTCGGTGGTATCCTCCGGGTACTGCGGTTCCTCCACCATTAAAACTGACCGCCCTACATGGTCCAGGTACGTCGATAAAGGGCGTTAAACACCAACACCAACACACACACACACACATTGATGCATGTCGTAGTATTTGATACGGTTTACTGATTATGCTCTATTCCCGGTAAATGTAGACCTTGAAAAAAGTGCACACGATAATTCAATTATTGTATGTAAGTTAAAGAAGCAGAAGTACCAATGGGGCCTCCGAATGTCAAAAGTCCGAAAGGGCAGATATAAAACCAGTAAACACCAACAAGAACGGGACAAAAACAGACAACATGTAAAATAAGGAAACACAAAAAATGACTTAATATCCATCAACAAAGCGAACTCGAATCGAAACGAGCGTGAGCACAGGTGCTCCGGAAGAGTAAGCAGTTCCTGTTTGCTATAGCACATCCGTCTCAATGCGGTGTGTCAAATCCGGTAAAGGGAGAAAAACAAAACCATATGACAAACCATAATCTGCACTCATCTGAGAGATCAAAATCCTATATTTGTCTAAAAGTGCATGGTATCTGCCGTAAAATTTCTGAAGTGAAGACAGCAACCGAGAGCAACATAACCCTGAGTGAGCAATTTTTGGGTCAGTCGTGACGCTCGATGTAAGTTCCGATAAGTTTGATCAGTGAAAAGCGTGATTATTAATATTGATATACGCATATAAACAACTGGATTGAATTCGTAAAAGTTTGTCACGAAAACAATAATACATTCAAATTAGTGTAGGTAAACATTTATATGAATGACATCCCAATAATCTCTGCAAAAAATATTAAATCATCGTGACAAAACCCACTAATTTATATAGCAAGTGACATAGGGCATAGAATGTCTCCCTTTTAAGGTGTAACACAGTCCTTTGTACGTATTATGGTTGTTAGATGTGGCTCTCTGGTTTCAACATCCAAATATAACCCACACATTCTGGAAAAGCATGTCGGTTGTGATAAATAAATTTTAAAAGCTAGAGCTTAATGAAAGGGAGAATTGACCAGGAAATAATATAGTTACAACGTTTTATGGAGCCGTAGGAATAATGTTCTGTTGAACGTACCAACAAATATCAATAAATATACTAGAACATTGCACTAAAACAAACAGAAACGCGTTTTGTCTTGATGGTTTTATGATACTGATTACCCCTTTGGTACACCTTTGCGTCTTTCGTGATACTGATTACCCCTTTGGTACACCTTTGCGTCTTTCATGATACGAGGAGATATACATTAAGAACTTAATGCTACCCTATAATCTTATTTATTGTTAAAATGTACTGACAATTATTGATGTTGTTTTTCTTAAGAACACATTTTGAAAAGAAGATCGAATCCGTTATTACGAAGTTTTAAATTTCAAATTGTACTGATTCATAAAAATCCATTTCAATAAATTGCCAATAGCTTTTTGTGTAAAAACAATTTAAAATCATTATCCGTAGACAAAATTTAAACATTACTAAAATATGAAATGTTGTAACGTCATTAACAAATTAAATTTAAAGTTTCAATGGTTTAATGTTAACAAATATAACAAATAGAAAGTCAGATCAAATACGATCGGTCATACTTAATTTAAATGTTATGGTAAGATATATTGAACGACTATTATGAAAGCAGAGGAGAGAAATATGTACAATATAAATTAAGAATTATATGTTCCACAATTATATTTATATACACAGCGTGTATACAACGACATAATATATAAACTTAAACGGCGAAGTCACGGCCACCAGAGGGTAAAACGAGCGAAATGATGTTAATTTACCTGCAGCATGGAGATAAATGCGCAAGAGGTCTGTTATTTAAGTCAGTTCTATGACTGTTCAGATTAAAAATTGCTCTTAAAAGTCATTTATGTACAAAAAATAATTTGTTTTTGGCCAAAGCACAAACTGCCTGTCAAAATTAATATTTTTAGCGGATGTGATGGTGCAAAAAAGTAAAAACTTTGTCAACGGAGTTATAGATAAATTGAGAAGACGAAAGTAGAGGTAGAAGAAAAAACATATTTAAAAACAGAATTTCTGAGTTTTTTAAAGATAAGAACTCAGAAAAGTGAAAATATCAGTATCATAATTGTTAATTTTGCACCCCAGAATTAATCTGGATACATTTTGAGATATTTGTTGACAATGAATTGCTTGAAAAGTATATTAGCTAGGCATGTGATATTGGGTATACAAAAACTTTTTGTGTTTATATCAAAAAGTAGTTGATTTCAGTGATGGTTCCGGCAGGCAAAACATACTTTTAGTGGCCACACTCGTTTTAATTATTTATATAATATGTTTAGAAGTTATTAAGTTATGTTAAACATTTAAGTTGTATGATTGAATCGCTGATCCATTCATCAAATTTGTCCGTCTATACATACACACTAATAGCGTTACAAGCGATTTTTTGTCTATCTTTTTAAACGTTGTGAGTTAAATTTCTTCATATAATACATGAAAGTTCGGCTTATTTAAATACTTATCTTGAACTTTATCAGGAAGTTTATGATTATAAGTGTATACACGTAATATACATGTGAATATGCCATCAATGGTGTAATTTTTAGCTCACCTGACAATGATAAAAATAGAACAAGAGAGGGACCAGACAATAGTTTTGGCTAAAACTTTATGACTGAAATTATTTTTTTTTATTTTTAGGATAACACATGTAACAGCAGGAATAGGAAAACAGAATCAACAAAAGCAGCTGGATTGTTATAAGTCCATAGTGTTGACACCAAAAAATATCCAGGGTCTCTGTTTTCAACAGGATTGTTATCTGTGCTGGCATGGGCAAGTCTCAATCCAAGACAGCTAGGGATAGCAAGAAAAAGTCTCAATATGTAGTCACTACTGTTTCCACCAGCAGTTGTCCACCTGTTTTCAGCATACAAAGTGGTGCCACCAGCACACCTCAGTTTTCAGTCAACACTAGTGTTGCCACCAGCAGTTCTCCATCTGTAGGCACTATACAAAGTGTTGCCATCAGAACACCTCCAACTTCAGCCACCACTAGTGTTGCCACCAGCAAATCTCCATCTGTAGACATTATACAAAGTGTTGCCATCAGCACACCTCCATCTTCAGCCACCACTAGTGTTGCCACCAGCAGTTCTCCATCTGTAGACATTATACAAAGTGTTGCCATCAGCACACCTCCATCTTCAGCCACCACTAGTGTTGCCACCAGCAGTTCTCCATCTGTAGACACTATACAAAGTGTTGCCTCCAGCACTCTTCCAACTTCAGCCACTAGTGTTACCACCAGCAGTCACCCATCTACAGTCACTAGTGTTTCCACCATCAGTTCCCCATCTGTAGTCGCTAGTGTTGCCACAAGCAGTTCCCCATCTGTAGTCACTAGTGTTGCCATGAGCACCCCCCCACCTGCAGTCTCTAATTTTGCCATCAGTAGCTCTCAAACCACTAGTGTTGCCGCCAGCAGTCCTCCATCTACAGTCACTGGTGTTGCCACCAGCACTCCCCAACCTGCAGTCCCTAATGTTGCCACCAGTAGTTCTCAAACCACTAGTGTAGGAACTGACACATCAGGTACTATAACAGATGTCTGTAAGTCACAGTCTTTAATTTAAGTTAAATTGTAAAATAATTACAAGTCAAGCAAGAAAGACAGTAACCATGTACAACAAAAAAGCACAACATACATACAGTCAGAGATGCCACTTAGACAAGTGACCAAAATTTAACTTTTTAAAGTTATTAAAAATTTACTTGTTAGAGTAAAGAATTTTTTTCTGAACACAAATTTGCTTATTTATATACGGGTAAACTTGAAAATCTTGGAGCTCATTTTAATTGTTACACAGTATTGTTACAATCAAACAGACAATTGGTGTGCAAGGCCTTTGAAAATTGCACCATTATCATCATGATCATATAACACCTTTTTTTTCGATAAAGAAATATAGCAACACAATCTCAGGACAAAACTAAAACCAAATTTTTATACCAAAGTTGCAAAGGGTATAATGTTTTTGACTGGTCCGTCTGTCCGTCCGTCGGACTGTCCGTCCGTTCGTACATCCATAATACTTTGATAAAGGTTCATATTTAACTTTGATACTTGTTGGCCCTTGACTGAGCATCTCTAAATTGACAATTAACAAGGCAATAAAAGACTTGGATAGAGGTGGTTTATTAATTGTTAATCATCAGTCTTGGTCACCATGGTCACAGTACATTGAAATACATGTAGAGTAACAGGTAAAACACACCTGTGGTTTGATTACCAAAAGTTTACATTTATCCAGGAAAAAGATAATTTAGCATAATAAATGAGAGAATAACATATCTTTGGAAAATTTACATGTACAAGTTTTTTTGTGGTGAAATACATGAAAATATGTTTTAAATGAAATAATTTATGTTAAAACCCAAGTTTAAACATTTTTAAAATCAAAATAGATATATTCTTAAAGGAAAGGAAAATATCAGTTTAAAAATACATTTATCACAATGAAAAGTTTTAGATTTTGATACCTAATTATTATTTTGACAATTTTTTTTTGAAAATCATTTTCTTTATTTTGTATTTTGTTTTTTAATTTATACATTCAACATTTTAAAATCATAAAAATCTTAGCAATTATAAGTCTGGAACATTTCTGAGAAGTCAAAATAAAGAAAATTTATTCAAAGAAAATTAAATTCATTTTATTCATTGATGTTGAAACTGAAATAGACTTTTTTTTAAGTACACTTACATGTAATAGTGAGGCTTTGAGAAGATTGATGTATGAATTGCTTTGTAATAGAAAAATCTGCCAGACATATTTTCTTTCATAATATTCCTTTCACATGTAGCTGTATACATGTACATGTAGTATTTGAAACCTTTACCAAAATGAACAACATATTCATGTTTCATCTAATAAATTTATAAAACTTTTTTTTTGTAATAAATAAATTCAAAAGATTTGATTTTAACTTGCTTTACTTTATGAACTAACATTTTCTTTTCATTTCTTTTTTTTTCATTGTTTTATTTTAATAAACTGTTTTTTTATCTTTCACTACACGTACTTTTAATTTATCCTCATGAACGAAAGAACTATATAAGTAAAATTTGTGATATTATTTAATTTTAAAGTATTTCAATCATTTTCATAATTTTATTTTAGTTATGAAATATAAACATGTTAATGCAATGAATAAATTTCAAATTAAGATCCTACTTTATTTCTTAAATGCTTTACCTTTTCTGTCTTGCAAATGATAACATAGACCAAAGAAAATTTAGTAATACATGAAACAATTTTGTTTCATTATAAAAGTTTCAAATACAAATTATATACAGAAGAGAAAAAAAATGTAACAAAACAAAGTAAAAACATCAGGATCTTATAAAAATATTTTTCATGCATTTTTCTTATTTGGTGCACACATAAAAATCAAGGTTTTATTTTACACTACAGTACAAGTAACATGTTATAGAGTTCTATATCTATTATAAACTTGATTTTGTTGATTTTTAAAAAAAAAGATTATTAAATATTTCAAACTTTAAAATTTTAAAATTCAAATATCTAATACTCAGTAAATGCATAGATCTGTATATTAATATACAGATCTATGGTAACTGTTATCACTCTATACAAAAGCTACAGGTAAAAATACACCTAGTTTTCAATGTGGACCTAAAGATCAATTTCCTGCCAATTAACAGGTAAAATTAATAACCCAACCAGCGGACCATGATTTTATGGCCGCTATAAAACATCAGCAGTGACCATCAGCCCATGATTTATTACCCCAAATAAAACTTCATTGGAGATGCTCAGCGTGGGTAGTTGTATGCTGAAAGTTGTACTGTAAATGTGATTTGGGTAGCAATACACCATCAGCTAGAAAGTATGTCACTGTGATCTATATTTTACGCATAAATGACTATGGTTAAGTTTTTTGTTAAGGTCCATAATCGGATACTAGATGTTAAAGGTCAATGACATTTCACCACTAGATTCAATTTTTCGTAGCACTACACCATCCATTAGAAAATAGGTCACTGTGACCTATATTTACATCAGTTACTTCAATACTAGATGTTGGAGGTCAATGATATTTCATCACTAGATGTGTTTTGGGTAACACTACACCATCCACTAGAAAGTGGGTCAATGTGACTTATTTTTTCTGAACGACTATGATTTAGTTTTTGGTTAAGGTCCATACAGATGGGTGCACACATAACCTGTACGGTAAGTTAACTTGAGAAGCAGACATCAAGTTAACTTCAAGTTCACTTGCGACTGGTCATGTGACTGCTTTGAGCAGACGCACGACTGGTTCCAAGTTAACTTGAAAAGCAGTCATAATTCCACGTCTACTTTTAAAAGCAGTCACATAATTATGACAGGTCTGGTCAAGTTAACTTCGTGAAATGTCTGCTTTAAAATCTGAATGTAAAAGGACAAATTTTATGTTATTTTGCCTAAACTGTAATTGGAACTCATTTTGTATGTTAAAAACCGTTTGTTTTAAATTTAATCGAACACTAAATAATTTAACATGTCTGGTAAGAGCAGACTTTTTGCCATGACTGGTCTGGTAAAAGCAGTCGTGTCTTTGTGACTGGTTATGACCAGTCATAAAAAAGCTGTCACAAGTCTGCTTTGACCAGTCATGAGTTAACGCAAGTTAACTTGAATGTCTGCTATAACAGACGTGAGCAGACGTGGAAAGCAGTCACAAAGTTAACTTTGTGTTAACTTCTGTACAGGTTATGTGTGCACCTATCTGTAACTCGGAGATGTTTGAGAAATCCCAGGTAATAAATATTGGGTGTCAATGATACTTTTAAAAACAGGAGAGCCATCTTTGGCTCATAAACACATTTTCTAGTTTGCAAATAACCAAATAAGGTGTTGGCACAATCTTCATGCAACTTATGTCATGAAATTATCTGATTGAGGTCCATGTTGTAACGTTATGTGCATGCTGATTTCCATTGCTCATCTATATCAGAAGTAGACCCCCCTCCCCAATTAAAAGTCCAAAATGGTATGGAGTTTTCTTATTTTGTACAGCTTTATTGGTCAACAAATATTATGTCGCCCTTACTTTGGTGGGGAGACATATTGTTTACGTCCTGTCCATCCATTTGTCTGTCTGTCCGTTACAAAGTTTGTCAGCACAACTCCTCGGCAAACTACTGAACCGATTTCAACAAAACTTAGTGTGTAGGAAGGACATTATATGGAGTTGTGCATATTACCAGGAATTTTTGATCCACAAATTTGTGTGGAGTTTATTGACCTTTTGAACTTTTGGGGAAAATGGGGGTGGGGGGTTAACTTTAATTAATTAACCCTTTCCTTTATATAGACGCCTTTGGACGCCTCTCTGTCATTTTTGTGACCCCCCCCTTTTTCGGGGCCCCTAGAGACTCTGAACCCCTTGTATGAGCATGTTTGAGGCTACTTTAGCAAATAGAGTTGCTAACTAAAAACTTGTCACTTTTTTCGCGTGGTTGGCATGGTTGGGGAATAAAAGATGTTCCAGGGGGGGGTTTCCAAAAAGGGGAATTTTCCGCTTTTTAATCAGGGGTTGAAGGGGCAGCAAAACTTCCAGGACCGCGGTAATTGCTCCCAAAATTACTTCAAATGTCATATTTTTGAAAATTCAAAGTCAGAAAACCACTTGACATATTGATAATTTTTTTAAAAAAATTTAAAGGGCAGAAATTGGTTGTCAGATGGTAAAAAAATGCCATTTTTGGACCTTTTATGGCCAACATTGGTTACCATAGCAACCATGAAAATGGCAGTTTAGACCTGTATCAATAGAATTTGGCCCAGTGAATGGTCCAACCAAGTTATGAAACATTTGGATGAATAATAAAACTTTTACAGCATTTTCAATTTTTTCCCTTATTGCATAGTACATTTTTGGCTAATTTTGACCATTTTGTTAATTCGTCTAATTACATCTTTTCACATTTTCAGAACCGATAAAAGTAACAATATCATCTGAGGAGGCCACAGTCTTACAGGGAAGTTCACTGATCCTGACCTGTACTTTTAATGGAGAGTCTAAACCTTCAGCTGTTCTATGGACCAGATATAGAGGATCTGGGGAGGACATTCAGCTGACTCCAGACAAATATAGTGGTGGTACTGTAGATACACCATCTCTGACTGTCCATCATGTTAAATCTGAAGACTCTGGAGTGTATGTCTGTAAATTAACGTGATGACTTCAACTTTCCAATAGTTAACTTTCCCTTTCTGTGTAGCAACATTCCGTCCGCTCCAGCATATGGAGTTTACGTATCACAATTGATTCGTTATTCCAGAGCATGTGGGGAGTACAACGACTTCCTTGATAGAGCTACACGGCTGACAAGCAAATTGTTAACACAGGGGTACGTTGCTCCAAGGTTGTTGTCATCACTCAAGAAATTTTACGGACGACATCATGTGCTTGTATGCAAATACGGGATTTCTATCTCTCAGATGAGCACAGATGTTGGTTTGACATAGAGTTTTGTAATGTCATCCTTTCCGGATTTGACCAACACTTAATCGATCTTTGGCAACGTGACGGGTGTGCTATAGCAAGCAGGAACTGCTTACTCTTCCGGAGCACCTGAGTTCACTCTCGTTTCGACTTGAGTTCGCGTTGCTGAATGCGGTTTTGTTGTTATGTGTGTGTGTTTTATGTTGTTATATGGTTTGTTTTGTTGTGATGATTTTTTGTCTGCCGGTTTTGTCTTTGTCTTCACGGTTTTATGATACTGATTACCCCTTTGGTACACCTTTGCTTATTTGAAGGTGACCAAGTCTCCAGCAACCCACTGACAATCAATGTTGGTAGGTCTAAAACTTTGTATTAAGGTCATTGAAACTTGCAGTGTTGTCCATCCATCCCAAATAATTGTAGCAAGATGGGGTTTTAATGTCTTTTGGGCACATTCATTTTAGTATTTAGATTTCCACTTGTTTATGCAGGCTGTGTTGCGTATACCTATTCCTCATGTCATCATTTTCTATAAGCATTAAGATTGATTTTGTTCATACCAATCAGCCATCATTTGGTGTCCAGCATCTGACGACCCACGGTTCATAAACTTTTTCAAATGTAAAATAATCTGACACCAAAGAAGTAACAAAAAAATAGTATAGTTGAATATTAGCATATGTGGTATAAAACTGTTGTTTAGATTTTTTGAATTGTCAAAATATGGCTAAAATTTTAACATCCGATAAATTGCAGATGTTTTAAAACGTTATATGTATAAATTCCCCTCTTTTATTTAAAGTGGTAGTACATGTATGAGTTTTATTTTGTCGAAGTCATATTTGATTATATGAAGTTCTTATAGGTATTTACACTTTCATTGTAGATACAACAAGCGCCGTTTTATCTGAAGAAACAAATTATTTAAGGATATATCTTTTGTGTTTGAACATTGGCACAGATTCTGTCCGCCATTATTTTGATAGCCATGTGCCACCAGGTTCATTACATGGCCATCTAAGCACACATGAACACAACTTAAGATATACACAACCAATGAAATGTAACAAGGACCAGCTTAACTTACTCTTCCCAGGTAAATACATTAAATCAAATGTTAGTGGAATTTTAGATCAAATGAAGCCTCCTTATATCTAACATTTTTATATTCCCCGCAAACAAAATTTGGGGTGGTATATAGGAATTACTCTGTCTGTCTTTTTGTCCATCCATCCATCTGTCCGTCCCTAGATTAATTTCCTTCACAGATTTCTCAGCAACTACATGACCCAGAGGTCTGATATTTTGCATATCCTATAGCACCGTGTGGTGCATACCAATTTTATGCTCTTAGGTCTAGCACTCTTTGTTTACCACATACTTAGGTTTTTACACGTATACAATGGAAAAGATTACACATATAGAAAACCTTTTTCGTGCTTAAAAATACATGTTAAGAGGCTTTACAAAAGTGTCCAGTAGGTCGAAGGGATTCCCCCTTTTAGTTTTGGGCTCATAAAATGTAAAACTGTTAACTTGCAGATTACGAAAAAAAAATGCTGACTAAAATGTTCAACTTCAGAAGCTTCACAAACCTCTCCCTTCATTTTACTGGAGTCTAATAGACTTTCTACCTACATGACAAAATTGTCAACTAGCAAATCTTTTAAAGTTTCTGCTTTACCAAATGAAGATTTACAATTTGAACACACACAGAGAAAATAGAAAGATCCAATATCATTATGTTTTGTAGCTATACCAATGTTGCCTGTGTCATCAACATTTGATTTCTCGCTCCTCTATAAGTTGACCAGAAATACATTAAATGTCCCCCAACCAGCTCGAGGTTGGGGATTCCCTCCACAGGCCAGTGATATATCAGATGAAGATGATGTGGAGCGAATTAGAAAGTATAGGAATCTCCTAGCTCATATTGAGCATTGCAAAATAGAGCAGGGTGTCTTCAGTAACATGTGGACTGAGCTCAGCCAGGTAAGTAACTAGTACAAATCAAAGTGCTTAAGCGTTTAAAGGCAAGCAATATATATAAGTACTATAGTAGATTTATTCTCTGTTAAAGTTTATTGTTCAAATATTTGCAAAATAATTGGTGAGCAAAGAAGGAATGGTCAAATGCAGATGCTCTCAACGTAAATGAACACAATACAAACATGTAATCGATTGAAACATCCCTTCGATTAAAATGGACTTGTCCTATTGATGTGTATTGTGTGTTAAATTTTATGAATGAACCCAACAGAATCCTTGCATTGACCAATCAAATAAGAGAAATATTTATACTTACCAATGAAGTAATAGATGAATACATAATGTATATTCTATCTCCTCTAACTAAATAATTCATCAAGTAAAATGCAAAGGAATAAATAAAACTTGTGCTGGTCATATAAAATGCCAATAAAACTAGAGATTTATAAAAGTGTGTTTCATGTTAACAAATATTGAAAAGTAATATAGAAAATGAAGCTTTTTGGCAGACTGGATACAGGAAAATCACTCCGTCTAGACTGAAAAAAACGTGAAAACCATCACTACTCTATAGACTACATAAGGCTTCCCTGTGCTTCCCAAAAAATTGAAGCATTCAAGGTGTCACCGCGTAGTCCCTGCACCACCCTAGGGGGAAGCTAGGTTTAGCAGTGCAAAGACCCACGGGACAATATGGGTATGGGGTGGCATTCTAATATCAATCAAAACAACAAGTTTTAACAATTTATATAAACACAATTCAATATTAAAAACAATAACAAAAATAATTCAAAGTTGAAGATTTCACAAAGTCCAAAGTTTAGAATTTCACAATTAAATTTGATTCAAAGTCCAAATGAAATATTTAAAAGTCCAAAGAATAAAAGTTAGCACAGTTTCGAAAGTCCAATACATTTGAGTTGAATGCTGCTGCGTTGGCGGGTTGGTCTAGTCTTGTTCATGTCCTGAAGTGGCGACTTGTTCAGTTTGATGCTCACTCTTTGTCAGCAGCTAGAACGTTTGACTGTCACCGCTGCCCCATATAGCACGTGTGGAATCCTCACGGTGTCATGTGTACGAACTTACTGCTGTTTCTTTGATTGGGTCATGAATTTATATGATGGACTGAAAAGAACTCATTTTGAATTACTTACCCTAATTTAGAAAGTTTCATAAAAGTTTGAAATTAATACTCAGCTCAATGTCAAATTACAAGAAAAATCGATGAACAAAAATCTATTCTTTAAAACCCTAATTAGATAGAAGTATCAATTAATAAGTAATTTTACTCAAGCTTATTTTGACACTTAAAATTAATATAATTAGTTTAACTAAGTAAAAATTAAAACTAAATTTGATAAAGAATAAATTACATAATAATATTTTAACAAAAACTTTCCCTATTACAAAGGTATAAAAACCCTATGTGTTAAGCCTAAAACATTTAGCTCCTAGTCGGATACAATAAAAGAGATGTAAAAAAAAATAGACGTGATAATCCTTAAAAGTGCTGTGAATTGTGAAGTTTTGATGTAATATAACTTATCACCAAAGGGATTTTCCTTATGCATTTTGGTTATTTGTCCCTAACCATTTTACATACAGTCGCTCTGCATATTCTCAATTAAGTGTGTCAAATCCAGTAAAGGAAGACTGAACAAAAACTCCATGACAAACCAAGATCTGCACTTATCTGCGATATAGAAATCAATCAAGAATCACTTTGGTTGGTCCAATGGAAAATGTCACTCAGTCAATTACCAAATGACCTTGACATTTCTTTACTTTTGAATCTCAAAAGCATATCTTTTAAGATCCTCAAATAAGTCATGCATTTTGATTTGCAATATCTTCAACAGGCAATTCAGAGATTGAGCAAAGGATCCTTAACTACTGAAGTAAACAGTTTAGAACACAAAAGACTTGACCAAGATATCAGAAGTCAAATGGTGGAAGATATCCTACAATTTAGGAAAGATGTAAAAGATTTACAACAAGAGGTTGAAGACATAATAAAAAGTCAGAAAGACCAACAAGCAAGAATAGAAAGTCTGGAGGCTCGGCCAGTTCCACAACATATACCAAAACATATCAGAGGTAAGAATTATTGGTCCATAGGAGTGATGACGATTTGTTGTAATGGGAAATTTACATGTTCTAATGTTTGCAAGTCAAATGTTTCATCTTCCTGGAAAACAGTTTTGTTCTGGTATGAATAATGATATTTTTAAATCAACGTCATTTTGCAAAAAACGTAAAAGCCCTGTACACAGGCAATTTTGTTAACGTTAAATTAGTGCTAATCGAGCTTAGATTGTTAATTTGATGTTAAAGTTTAACATTTGACGTCGCATTACTCAACATGTTGATTAACGTTAACATGTTTAACACTAAATTAACGTTAATGTTTAACACTGAATTAACGTTAAAAAATATAACGTTAGACTAACAATAATTCAACGTTAGATTAGTGTTAATCGAGCTTGACATTAATTTAACGTTAAGACAAATTGCCTGTGTAGTTTAACACTTTTGTATAAACTAGTTGCTTTATTTGGGTTGATGTTTCTGATTGCAAGAAGTAAAGGTGTACCAAAGGTGCAATCAAATATTGTTGTTAATCCTTTTTCTATGAATCAGGCAGATACCATTAATAGGGTGGCACATCGATGATAAATACACAAAAAAATGTCAACAGAATTAGGTAAAGCAACCCCAGTAAACTTTGTTTTGACCACTAAATTTTTCAGTCTATCTTGGGTTTAGGAGATGTTAACAGTCAAAATTTAGTTACATGTTGTATAGTGAAAAGTACGGGAAAATTTTTTGCCATATTGTTTTCCTCTATAACCAGTCTAAAAATATCTAGGCACCAAAATACATATAAAGATGTAGAAACTGCATTGGGTTTGTTTTTATGGTAAAATGAATGCATCTCTACCGCAAAATCTGAAATATGCAATTATCAATGTGCCACCCCCTGCTTGATGATGATCCTTATATGGAATAGAACTTAACTCTAACCCTGATAAACAAAATTGGTAGACAAAAATCATCAGAGAAAAACAAACAATAAACAACTACCAAACCACAATCAGCAACACAAACTCAAGACAGTTGTAATATTTTGTATGTGATTCCATAGTTTTGCCTGCTTTCTTTCCCCCTTTTTGTTTACTCATAACTCATCTAATTTTTGTCACAAGCTCGATATTGACATGATGCATAGTGGGATATCTCTCTAGATCAATCAGATATTTACCTGCAGTTAAATAAAAACTTAATTTTTTCCGCCAAAGTTTAATTCCGTCCCACTTTTTGTATGATTATAACTCTGCAACTATTACTCCTAGTTTGCTTATATTTGGTAACAAGCTTGGTATGTATACCATGTATAGTGAGATATGATTTAGGATCCATTACACATATACTGCTTGTTTACCAAAAATGAAAAAAAATCTGTCACACTTTTCATTCACTTAGTGTATTATTCAGCAACTACTACGCCTAGGTTGCTGATATTTGGACAACTGAAAACCCATGTAAATTCATAATATAGTGGAAGTAAAAAAATAATTCTTTCTGATGGTGCCAGCAGGCAAGATATACTTTAGTGTTAACTCTTGTTTAGATCTATCAGACATCTACTTCCTGTTAACCATTAACGAAATTTTTCTGTCGAACTATTGTTTAAATTCCATCACACTTTTCATACATGATCAGCAAAATATTTGCAGATGAATTATGATATGGTGTTGTTGTTTACATTGTCCGTTAACTTAAGTATTCCTATAATAAGTATATTTCTACTCAGATGATAACTCATGGCATAGTTGTGGGGCAGAAAGCATTTATATCTTTTGCATTATTTTTTTTCAGATGGCCAGATCACTCAGCTAGATGCATGGGCAGCAGAAGATGTGGTGTTCTACAGTAGAACAGCAGCTGTAAAAGAAGTTACAGACAAACTCAACCATCAGATTGTGACAATAATAGGAGGTCCTGGAGCTGGGAAGACAAGCATTGCAAGACATATAGCACTGGAATACCAGAAACATAAATTTGAAGTGGTACCTATTTGTCAACTAGAGGACATTATTCAGTTTGGTGACAAATCTGTGTCTCAGGTTTTTGTACTTGACGATGTTTTAGGCGTTTTTTCTTTTGATGTTTCATTATATAACAAATTCAATAACATTAAAACCAGTATTTTGTCAGCAATAGGTAAACAATCAAGACTTATTTGTACCTGCAGAACATTAGTGTATAATCAGGCTAACATCTGTTAACTAACCCTCTCAATGGCCTTGGTATATGTTGCATAGTTTCAATAGACGAACCACGCCCAAAATATCAATTATTGTATTTTTGATCTGATTTTCTAAATCTTATTTTCATTGGAATCCTTGTGGAAATCTATGCCTACATTTATCAATCAGATTTGCAGATTATGTAAATAAAGGTAATAACAAAACTACCGAACTTGAATGATCAATCTCATAGTGAACGGTAACGTAACCTAAATGAAATATTTGAAATTACCTTTGAAGTTCGTCAATTCAATCATTGATTATCGCCTTTAGCTTTGGAAATTTTCGGTTCGTTATACGAGTGTAACTTTTAATGTGTATTGACATTTGGGGACTTGAAAAAAAAAGTTTGTAGTATCATAATATTCGTTTTATCCACAATAATAACGAAAAAATATCGTTCTAGACGTAAATTTGTTGTAAGCGAGTTCGTTATATTCGAGTTTTACGGTAGTATGTTGATTTGATATAGCGATTTCATGTTCTCTTAAACCGGTCTTGACACGCTATATTGACCGTTAGTAACGGTTGTGATATACTGATACAAAAAACCGTTTCTTACTCTCGTTACGATTTTAGTTCTCGTTGGTATTCGTTGTTTGAGTGTTTATGTTGTGCGTTTCTTCCTGCTGTTCTCATTCGTGTTAACTGGTTTCGTCTTTTCCCTTTCAGTCTTTTTAAATTTTACTTCCCTATTTGTACCTCTTCGCTACTTTTTTGATATTTGAACGCATATAAGACCATACAAAACATACAAATATATTGTATACAAACAATAAAAGAGATTAAATTTTCAAAAATGAACTAATTCACCGACCAATTTATTTCTTGTCAATAGCTTTCTTGCGTGAAACCATTTACGAGGGCAAGCAACGATTTGAATAAATACGACGTAATAGGGTTTAGTTCTTTACATAATATTAATTTTGAACATTGTTCTTTCATTTCTGGCTTACTGTTTTGCAAATAATCGACACAAATAGTGCTACATATCTATTTATTTGACTCGCTGTATGATGTGTCGGAGTAACGTGAGTATGTTATCAATAATATTCCGAATGCTTTATATAAGATCTTGCTATACTTATAAAACATTTAACGATGTAGTAAAACTTTTACAAGAGTGTTGCCAATAGTTAGGATGACACACATACCAAATTTAAACGGTCAATAGTTTGAATTGGGTGAGAAATCAGTATTGTTAGAGTTTATATCATTTTCATTGACGTAGAAACAGTTTTGAGAAGACGTGGAGTAGTGGACAGTTAAAAGATGCAGGTAAATGTCTAAAAATCACCAACAGATATACACAGATTCTCAAAATTGTGAGGAAACTCACTTAGATTCTTCTGATGCATTTGCATTTCAAAACGAGACGGAAAATAAATGATTAGCATTTTTGGTTCATTCTCATTTATCCAACTTTTTAAAAATTTGGTAGTACAGGTAAAAAAATAAAATATGGATAAGTGGGAACAAAGGTAATAAAGAACAAAATAGATTTAATTGGGGCTTGGGTTATGTGTCACCACAATTTTTACCCAGAAATATTTGCCTGGAATTTTTCTCTGAATTATTCTTTGTTTCTCTCTTCTAGTTTGTTGTTTTATCATTTTTCTTTGCTTGTTTTCTTTGTTTTTTTTGTTTGTTTCTTTATTTTGTGTTTTTATTTTTGTTTGTTTCCTTTCTTTTTTTTTTGGGTTAAATTCCCATCATTTTACATGAAAAGAAAAGCAAATATTCTTATAAATAATTATTTTATTTCAAAAGATAAACATATAATAAGCACTACATATTTTTTCTGATAGAACAATATCATATAGCACATTCAATAAACATTAAAATACATGAAAAGTTCATTCAAAACCTAATTACCCAACTTAAGAAGATGTGAAGCAGCATCTGTGTAGTGGAACACGTCTATCTCACCCTGTTGTAGTCTCTGCTTGAGTTGTTGAAGTCTGGTGTCTATGTTTCTGTATTTCAGCTTTCTTACTTTGCGTTTTCCCCCTGCGGCATACTGGACGAGTTGAATTTCATTTGCAGCCTGTGTCTTGCGAAGTTTGCTTAGGATCACATACAAGTTCGGGTGTGCCTTGGACAACTGGTTGTTGAGTTTATGGTGCCAGCCCTCTATGTGATTTGTCGTACGAGGTCCCACAGTCGAGTAGTGGTTCTATTTCTCTGGTACTGACTCTACCCATCTTTCTGTGACGTAGTCGTTGAAACTGGCAATTTTTGGGTCGTCTGTTTGGTAGTCATCTATAGCATGGAACCATACCTCTTCTACTTGGTCGAGAGGCACTAGAAGGAGAGCAGATGCACGTCTAACGTATTGGTAAATGGTTGGGTTGTTGTGATATGCTGTTGTCAGACCAAGTTTCTGTACCCTTTTCCAGATGCGTTTGGTGTAGTGGAACAGGCATCCTTTGATGTTTGAGTTGGGAAATACTGTCTCAGCTGCGTTCTTTGCCCCTGACTCGTAGTCTAAAAATATGCAGTTTGGGTTGAGTGGTGTGTTGTTATCTATTGCCAGTTGTCTTACAAGGGTAAGTAACTTCATTCTTATTGGGTAGAAATGAGAATATGAGTGGGTACATCTCTCCTTCGATAAGGGCATGGATGGTGTAAATCTGCTTAAACTGTTCTGGACTGGCATAGAAAGTTCCGTCGGCGAAGATGGTCTCTGCTTGGCTGAGGAAGTTGAGATTCTGGGTAGTGCCAAAGATGAGTATCTTGTCGATGTCACCATCATCTGCGAGTTAGAAGTCTTGACCTGGAAAGAGAAAAGAAAATTGAATTTGCTAAAGGCAAACAGAATTATTTTTTTAGATGTAAACAGTAATCTTTATATTATTTATTGTAACATTTATCAATGTTTTCTTTTTATTTATAGACAATATAAAGAATAATATTATTATTATGAGACATATACTGAAGATTTGTTTCTGGTGATTGTTTCATATGTATTATAAATATAGCGTTTCCTTTTTGTTGGAAATAATTTTTTTTGTTAACTTTATTATTTGCGATACATACTTTTTCCATTTTTTAGTCGTTTTTTTTTGTTAAATATATAAGTTTTAAATGTTGCTTGTTTTGAATGAATACCTTTGTTGTAATTTTTGGGGGTTCGTTTATTAGGGGTTGTTGTTTCTCTTTATTTAGATAAAAATATATTTATTATAAAAATAGTAAAATGTTAAATCGATGTACCAGCAGTAGTTTCTCTCTATTCGTCTTGCAAGTCGATATCTTGTCTGTTCTTTGGTTGTTGTGGGACATCGTTGTTTCTGTCTCTGTATAGTGAGGATTTGCAGCCGGTAAAGGTTGGTATCTTTTCAACTATCTTCTGTGTTTCGTCATCCTATTCTCTGGTACGGAACTGTACAATCTCATTCTCGTAGAGTGTTGGTATAGGGTCAAGGCAGTTGCGGACTTTCTCCTTGATGTGAGCCAGGAAGAGTTTGGACTTGATATCAGCATCTGATGGTGGGTGGTTATGGTCTTTAGGGAAGCTGGTCAGTATGTTGTCTCTTGTATTTGCAGTTCCTGGACAGTCTTTCTCTGTACATTTCCAGTAGACAAGTTCAGCGTCTTGGCCTCTCTTTCTGGTCTTAACACAATATCTGTAGCCAGCAACAGCAAGATAGTGACCGCGAGCATGGGGAATCAACTGTACTCTTACTTGAGCGTTTGCCATTTTGCAATGACAAACTTCCAAATAAAACTGGTATTTATATGCTCAGTGGGCTTGTTAATTGATCATAATTGAGAAGTTGCTCAAAAATGACAATTTTAACAGATCTCACTTGGCTTGGGATGCTGCTCAATAGATTAGTTTGAAAATTTCCATTTTTTAATAAAAATTTGGTAATGACTTAATGAGCCATTATTAAAGGAAATTCTTTAATTGTTATTAAATTGTTATTTAGAATAGAAAGACAAATAGATTTAAAATATTATAATATTTTTCAAAGCAAGTATTTAATATTTTAAATAAAACCATCATTCTTTTGCATTAAATGAATTTATTCTTGATTTATTAAATTTCATATAAAAAAATGATTTAATTTCAGAAGTCCAAATATATCATTTATTAAATTAATTTATTTATCATTTAGACAAAAAATAATGAAAGAATGGGAAAAAAGCTTCACAAGAAACGTATAATAATATGTTAATTTAATTTTGATAATCAGAAAATATTTTTGGTTAAATTTTATCATGGCACCTTTTAATCCCTTAAGTAGTGGTCTCTGTAAGAATCATGCAATAGGTGGCATACTGATTATCTCAAATTTTGATGATATTTCATCTATCAACTCACTATAGTGAAACAAGTTCCTAGGAAAAATTAAATTGACCTCAGTCTTTGTTGCTAGGTAAAATTAGGAAATAAAAGTTTCCATAGCAACCAGCTTCAATTTTTTTAGGTAATAATGGCAATTTTGACCTTCTTGATGATGGCATTTAATAACAAGAAAGGCAATCTGGTATATTCTGACCATTTTTTAGTAAAAACTAGTATGTTTTACAATGATTGTCATAGAAAAAAACATGTTTAATGCATAATTGGCAAGCTGCCAAGTCTAATGAAAAACACTTATTTTGAGCTTTTGAAAAAGTCATTTTTTTATACAACTTTAATATCTTATTACTGAGAATCCCCGAACGTAGATGATAAATAGTATGTGTGCTTGACATATTCAAATGTTGTTCTTCGGAAATCAATTTTCAAATCAGTCGGAAAACAAGCAACATTCTGCTGCTAGGCAACCAAAACCACGCCCCTTTTTAATTTTTCCATGAAAAAAAACAGCAGTTTGGGTGCATATTTTTTTTAAATATCAACTGGAAAGAGATCAAATAAGGATAAAATACATTTAAAGTATTTTTTAGGTAACATATGACTAAAAAAAAATATTTTTAAATTAAAAATTAGCAGTGACAGTCTCTCGAAAACCATAAAAAAATCAAATATTTCAAAAGATAAGCAGGCAAATTTAACAGAACTACACTTTAATCATGGTTAAAAATAAATAAATGTTGATATTTATTTGAATAAATCATTTTTTATTCATACTTTTTAGTACTGCATAACAGTACAGTTCTACCAGTGGATCAGGTGAATCACCACAGTTGTCATGTGACCAAGAAAAGCTAAAGATGCAAATATTTGGGCAAATGTCAATAATTCTAATAAAAATAAATTTAAATAGCTTCATGTATTTAAACTTAACAAAAATACACCTACTATTAGACAAAACATCCAACCTAACCTTTTATAAATAATGTTTTAAATTTTTTTCAGGGGAGATAATTCATTAAACAACCCGTAACAATTTACAAAGATTTATAATGTGGAGAAAAATTTATGCCGCTAACCCCTATTTTATAATCTTATTTCAAAATATGTTGTAAATTATTATCTAGAAACCATATAACTTATTAATTTCGAAAAAAGTCTAAACATTTTTATTCAAGATATAACGGAAGATATACAAAATTAATATTGAAACTGGGCTCTTGACATTTTTTTAAAAATGATCCCTTAACAATTACGGAAAATGTTTTATTAATGAAGCAGATATTTTAGGTAACACTAACTTGGAGGAAACAAAGGCAATTATTAAAACCCAATCTGAAGCTCAACATAGTAGCATCATATACAAAGCCATGAGGTCTTGCTATAAAAGGCTCAATACGACAGACATCCTTGCATTAAAGTCATTTAGATAACATAAGAGCAGTTATGTGGCATGAAGAGTTATAAATACAAAAATGACAAAAGAGAGATATTAGTTCACAAATATAAAAGACTATAAAGTATGTCATGACAAAAGTGTAAAGACTTCTTCTAAAGCTTCTAGTTTCTCAATCACAGCAATAGCAGCATCAATATCTTCTTCTGTTTTACTGGATGTTTTTTTTTCTGCTGCCAGTCTTGAAAAAAATGATGTTATCTGTGAGGGTTCAAGACACTCGTTAGCACTAAACTTCCTTTTCCCATTCTCTTGGACAACCCTCATTGTCTTTGCGACAGCACATGCATTCATCTTTACTCCCGTTCGTTCTCCATCTTCAAACAATTGCCTCAGGTACACTTTCACATTCTCCCTAAACCGTACATGTTTTTTATCTTTCTTTAGTGCCCAGCCCTTTTCAACATTATCATGGCTTTCTTTATCTAAACTTGCTTCGGCAGACATTTGAATTTTAGCCATTCCTTCTGTGACATTCATACATGTGTCATACCAGCGGAGTTTAATGTTGTCGAAGGTAGACATTTTCTGGAGGTGAAAGACATGCCGTCCCACTAAACAGTGGTCATACATGGCACTGAAGGATTTAAAAACCTCACAGCAACCAACTGGACAGTTCAGTTTTCCTTCCTCTGATGGCACATGTTTTAAGTCACCTTCTATATTTCGTGGTGCTGTGAAGTCTGCATGAATCATGAAATCTCTGAAAGTGAATAAAATTACATAAGTAAAACAAAGAGTTCACAAAGCTTTGTGTGCTTAAAAATAATTAGTCCAATATTATGCATGTACCTCCTTTATGGTGAATTGAAAAAAATATTTTCAAATTATCTCCCCTTGATGATGTCAGATGGCAATACATGAAAATCTCAATATGATTATAAATATAAAATGATTTGACATGCTTTGCAAAAATGCAGCTGTGTTGCAACAGGAAGGAACTGCTTACTCTTTGGAAGAACCTGAGTTCTTTACAGATTAAGTTAAGTTCACTTTGTCTGTTGATGTCTAGACAGTTATATTTGTTTTGTGTTTTCCATTTGTTCACACTTGTGTGTGTGTGTTTTTGCCACTTTTGTCATTACTTTTTTTAACTTTAGTAAGCCCAATAAGTGCCTTTTTGCTTCTTATTTTGTATAAATCTTCCATCATTGGAATTGTTTTCTTGAGAAGTTAAGAATAAACTCAGAGATATGTGCTTACAAGATATATGGGCAGACATCATCAGGAAATAAATATCAAACATTTTTTTAAAGTTTTTTTTTTACTAACATTTAGCAATATGATCTCGCAATTTAGTAGACAGAAATATTTTTAGTTAGGAATAGTCATCTACCTTGGTTTCATGTACATTTTGTATTTTTGTAAAACAAATTTAGTGAATTGTAATTGATCAACCAAGCATGGATAGTTAAGGCATACCTTTTTGTTTCATTTTCAGAAGATGGAATAGTTACTCTTCTTCCTTCTCCAATACCATAAGCTTTCCAAAGAATAAGTTGGTCATCATCTGTGAATTCCACATTTGTTATTTTCGAAATCCCCTTTATTAAAGTAGGTGTCTTTGCATTGCTACAGCTGACTTCAACATGAGCGGTTTGACAGCCTGTAACTCCACCACATTCATCAATGGCTGTTTTCATATCAGCTGCACATACCACATTTCTCCCATCAGCAACACTTTTTCTTATTTTTGAGCGCATGTGTGCAATCTTGGCATCACAATAACTTTTACCACTTTGACTTTCACTAAAGTCATATCTCTTCACTTTTATGCCTAGAAAAATACATGACAATGAGTTTATAATCAAGTCTCATTTGGAATATCATTATGATTTTATATGTATTAGGCATACATTCTTGTTAAGTCATTTTTTTTTTCTTATTTCAAAGTAATTACATGCAGGTTTTTGAAATTTAGTTTTATTAATGTCATGATTTTGTGCTTTATAATTTAGCATTTCCTTATTGGGATGCCCCTTTGGTACCTAATTGCTTCTTGATTATTGTTTTCTTATTCATGGTCATTTAAATTTTATTAATGGTAATGTAAAACTAAAAAAGTGTGAAACAGTATATACCCAATGTGTTAATTGTTATTTCAACTGTAACAAAAGTACAAAAGTTATGACAATGTTAAACTTTTCGGTAAACAGGAAATAGTAATCCGGCTAACCCGAAATCAAATTGTGCTGTATGATCCTGTATGGGATCCCAGAGAAGCTGAACACTGAAACAAAATGACGCTAGGTTGCACAGTTTTTGAGATATCTGTTACAAATTTTAGCATTGACCCTATAGGAGGAAAATTTTGTCAAGTCAGAAAACAGGAAGTAGATGTCTAACAACATATGAAATCAAATCTCGCAGTATGGAAACACAAAGTGGAGTTGCACACCAATTTCGTACGAAGTATGGGACCCTGAAGTTGCACTCTAAATATGATGAAAAATATTTGTTAAGTTGGCAAACAGGAAGTAGTTGTTGGACAAACGCAAGGGTACAATAATTAATACTAAAGAAGTATACCAAATTTCAAGTGGCAGCTAGTATCCTTTGTGTTATTGACAGAGAGACAGAGGTATAAATTCAGTATACCCCCCTCTTTTAAGGGGGGTGTATATATGCATGTATTACCTGTTGTCCTGCTTATTGATGGAATGGAGAACCATAGCGACCCACAATGATAGCAGCCAGCATTATCACTACGTAGGTAGGCAGTTGTAATTCCTGGCAGTTGATCTTTAATTGTCTTTAAAGTGTGCTCCAGTAAAACTGCAACAGCATTTGCATCCTGTTTTGTCCCTTCCAAGCAATGAGTGAATGTCCTATGCTGTAATTAAAATTAATACACATTGATCCTATTATAACAACATCTGTAACAGACTAAGTGACAGATCTTTAAAAATGAAAGCATTCAAATTCCTTTCAATTCCTGTTAATTTTAAATGTAAATAAATAAGCAATGGATATAACGTAATTCACATGAGGGGGTTTTCAATACTAATGCAGCATACATTGTGTTTAACCATCTTGAGTATGTCAAAGGACAGAATATATTGTGTCATCTCAGAACATTTTTTTTTCTACCATTACAAAATAAAAATACCACACTTCATGGTAGACAAACTTCAACCTGTAGGTACACCTAATAATAACACCCCCTTTTCTCTGTGATCAATCAACCTTAACATTATGATTTTTGTTGTGACATGTGTGTATAAAGTTTCATGATAATACATATTCTTCCTTTATGGTCAAGAAACTGTCAATCTGTACGTTAACCAGGTGGGAATTACTCAGATAGACTAACGAACAGACCAAAAAACTATATGCCCATCTTTTATAGATGAGACAACAAAATTACCTTTAACTTTTGATCTGCTGTCTTATATACACACACAGTCACATGCCAGTTGATGCCTTTTTGTGCAAACCAATCACTTTGCTTTTCACGAAATGACATTGGGAGAAATTTCATTGCCCAATCCATAACAATCAAACATTCTCTACTTTTAAGGTTTTCTAGCAACGTTGTACGGCAAAGGTCTTGATTAACTGTGCGAATAATGTGACACTACCAGTCTGTAATTTTTTGGGCTGCATTTTCAACATCAGTATAGCAGTCATTTGCGAAATCTACTGGTACATTACCTGCACAAAAAGATATTAATACATTAAACAAAAGCAAGTTTTTCCATGCATTGTTTTTGTGTTGTCTAAATGCTTTGGTTTTTTTTTCGTTTTTATACTTTCGTGTTTTGTGCAAGTCTGCATCCAGGGGGAATTAGGTCACTGCAACATTCTTTTTCTGCTTGAGCAACTTACATTCAAGTTTATGTCTGTCCAACTTCATTTCTCAGTAAGTATACATGGTAGGGTCATCAAACTTGGTACATTGTATTTGGATGCATCAGGATGATATATATATATAGGTCAGCATCCAAGCTGATTTATGTAATTGTGACCTATATTTTCTACTTGACATAAAGGGGATTCCTGTGATATTATCAATGAGGCAAACTTTTTGCTGATTACCTATGGTTTTTTTTTATTATGTGGTTTTTGTTTTTAAAACAAATTATATGTGCAACTATCCAGAAAATACCTTCAATATCCTTAATAAGATTCTTCAAATCACTGATGGCTTGAGGTAGAAGGTCACATCTGTCACAAACAAAATCATGGCTGTGGTCGCATGTAACATGAAACTTGTCATCTAATGGATCACTCAATGCATGCTGTATGCAGTAAGTAGAACACTTATCATTCTTATGTATGTGGGCTCTGAAAGTAGAAATTTACAATTCCTAATAATTATGGTTACATATGTATTAACTACAATTTGGAAGTTGAAATAAAATCTATAGAAATATTTGCCAACAAAAGGAAAAACTTTTAAAAAGGGAGATAACTTGATTTTCAATTAAAAAACTGAATATAAACTTTTTATTTTTTAATGAAAATTGGTATGTAAGGTAATAGTGTTATGCCGAATTCATTTTTTTTAGGCCACAGTTTTTAAAATGTCCACCATATTTCCAGCCAAAATTTTGCCAGTGGGCATCCTATTGTTCTGACACATTTCTTTGTTTTAGTTGTATCTATCTTAGATTATAGTTATAATAATGTCATATCTTACTTTCATGTGCAATTTGATATCAATTTTCTAAATTTTTCAGGGAATTATATACAACTTTATAATTTTAGTTTTTACATGTGTGAGTTTAGTATATGAAATTATGTCATTTTTAACTATATTGAACCCTCAGTCTAACCATACTTACTTAAAATCTGTTTTCAGATAGCATTTAAAGGCAGACAGATTTTCTTTTATCTCCTTAGCAAGAAAGATGTTTTCTTGGACTGACAGGTACTGTCTGATGCTTTCAAGCAATGAAAACAAAGTTTCAAAGCCTATTCCCCCATCTGCAGCTATGTTGTCCAAGCCTTTAAGATTGGTCTGTTTTGATGCTGGACATGCACTCAATATTCTATATAGGGATGCTCTCGACAATGGATTGAAATCTGTTTCCTCACAAAATGAAACATACATGTTGACAAGTGTTGAGTGGCATGCAGTTCTGACAACCTGGGGAATGGTTACAACCTCTCCACTTTTAAGATGCATTTCTTTTGTGCCATACGATGATACCTTTCAAAAAAATAAGTTCATTCTAATCTATTTTAATTCAATCCATTGGTAACACAACAGTTGTGCTACAGCAGACAGGAGCCGCTTACCTGGAGCACCTGAATTCACTCTTGTTACAACTTGAGTTTATGTTGCTAGTTGTCATTCAGTTTTATGGTTTTTTTTTTTGTAATTATATGCTGTTTTTTCTGTGTGTTGTCTTTGTCCTTCATGTTTTCTGGTTTTGTCTTCGAATTGTATTATTTGGATGCCCCTTTGGTACCTCATTGCCTCTTTTAAAACTAAATATGATTAGGTAAATAAAAGTAATTGTTTGTTTTCTTTTACAAACCTGATGAAATGCTGGGTTTAGAAAAAAATCTAATGCATGGTCAAGCTTGTCTCTGTCCATTCTTCATCTAGACAACTTCTCTCTTTCAGGCAAAGACACACCTGAAATAAATCAATACAAACAATCTCTAAAACACATATATACCTTATAATTTGTGCAAATGTCATGAAATCCTTTCAGTTTATTTAGTTCATTTGACTTTCAAATTACAAGCTCCTTGCATTCCTAAATAAATACACAAATAATGTGTTTTAACAAAAATTGTGCATAATATAAGTACCTAAGCATTTTTAGACTTCTGTTTCATTTAAAATTAATAGTCATTATGTTTGCAATTTTCACAGTTTTTGTGAGGGCTATTCCAGAAATAAATGTAGGGGGGGGGTCGGAAGGCACTTTTTTTATACCCACCATGCTTAAAATTTTAATTTTTTTCCCCTTTATGTCGCATTTGGGAACTATCTCATAAAAAAAAATTGTAAACGTTTTTACTACACAAATTTTTGCCGCAAAAAAAAAAAATGGTACCCATGAAAACAAGAAAAACTGCCAGCCAGCAAACCAGTAAAATTCAAAAACTGTTGTCAAGTAAAAAGGTCTAAGTCCAATTATCTCCCTTGAATGATACTCTCCAGCAGTTAGGAGTTGCATTTATGGCATTTGTGGACAGACAAACAGATAGGGTGATTCCTAAACTTTTATTGCAGATGTGGTTAATAATAGAATCTACTGTACCTTTCCCTTCCTCTTTGGCATGTTTTCTAGCCTTGTCTATTGAATATGTTGTCAGATTTGGAATCATGGATTTAAGTTCTTCCTTGGTGTAGTCCATAGCCAGCATAGACAAGAATTGCACTTTTGTATTTCTGTCATTTGTTTCTTGGTAAAGTTGTATGACCAAGTCCTTTAGTTTTGACATCTCTGGTTCCTAATTCAAAATAAATAATTCGTCATATATTAATGTTTTGTTTTTCCTACAAAAATGATCTCCCCCCTGTTCCTCATACATATTTGTTCATATACACCACTGTATGCACAAATACATATGGTGTACATACTACCAAAAAGCCAAGTTTCGTTAATAATCTGCCCAGTAGTTTCAGAGTAGTTGGGTCCACAAGTTGAAAATAGTGAATTTCAGCAAATTTTCTAAGTTCAAAGGGCTATAACTCCCACAAATTTTGACGGAACAAAATTTCCTTGTAGCATGCACAGAAGAGTTGTGTCCATAAACTTTGTGATAGACAGACGGAAACGACAAAAACAATATATCTTGACATAAAAATGCATGACATTGTACTTTGTTGTGCAGCATGCAAATATAAGGAATATTTGTGGTAAAATCTTAATGTAGGTAAGATCCTTATCTCACTACATTGATAGAAGCCTCACCCTGACACAAGGCAGAATTGATTTAGTTACGATAGACGGAACTATACATTTTCAGCGATTGTAGCATATCAAATGATAAAATTTGTTTTCATATACCTTTTTTGCAATTTGTTTTTGTCCTGATGATGGACAGGACATTAAACAGACAAAAATCAATCAATAAAATTATACCTTTTCCTGGTCAATGAGTTTCCAAACTTTCTTAGCCTGACTTGGTGCTAATACGTCTAACACTTCCTGCACAGCAACTGTGGCCTTTCTCTTCAAATAGCGCAGAGTTCTTGGCTTTAGGTCATTAACATCTTTTCGTATCTGGTATTTTATTGGACTCATTTTGCCACTACATATAATTTGTAACGCATCTAGTGATTTCTCTTTAATGTCATTTTCTGTGCTCCATGATGAGATTTGAGATGATGGTAGAGACGACTGTAAATAAGATTATACCATTGAAATAGTCATGTTTTCTTTATGTTGACATATATCATTCATTACTATTTTGATATTAATTCATGCAGTGAGTAAAAATTAAAAATTGACATACATGAAATGTAATTTATAGAGTTTTCTCATTCTCCCATACTGGATTTGACAAGCTGAATCATAATTATTGGCAGTGCAAGGAGTGTGTTGCAGGAACTCTCGTTACGACTTGAGTTTGCGTTGGCAGTTGATGTTCAATGGGTTTGTGTTGTGTTACTTGTGTTTTCTGTTTGTTTGTGGGGTTTTGTTTGGTGGTCACTGTTTGTCGATTTTTGCTCGTTTGGACTTTAAACATTAGAATACCCCATCAGTGTCTCTGCTTATCATACACTTCTATAAAGAGAAGTCTCAACTTACTAAATATATTTCAGAGTCTGTCTGTGAATTTTCATGAACATGTATATAGGCAGAACTGGTTACATTCAGATCTTTAACTATTACTTGACTACTTAGGATCTAAGATAAAAAAAATTGTTTATTAGTTACATGTACTGGCTGAATATTTATTATTCTGTTTGGTTATTATGATCTTCCTTCCAATGTGATATAGTATACCTAGACGATTTAATTAATGTAGGTATAAAAAATTATTTCAATCAGGAGTACATAATCAATTGACAAAATGATGATAAAAGCTTATCATAAATCATAATATTTTGCATTTTTAGATGCATGTTCTTGGTCCGATGACAACTGTCCTTCTCTACTTTAAGCAAAACTCACATCAGCCTGTGGTGCTTCTTCATGACCAGTGTCTGTGGCAAAATCATCTTCCAAGGCCACAAATATTTCTTCCTGTAACAAAAATTACAATAAAATGAAATAGGTATTGATAACAAACAGCCTTATTGATAATGGTTTTTTTTTATGTACGTTGTTTAAAATTAATGTAAAACAATGTTTATTATGTCAATAATGATATTCATAACGTGTCAGCATAGCAAAATCTATTGCCAGAATAACTTGTTTCTAATTTGTGTTTAATCATAACTGATTATGAATTTACATAGTTTATAAATCTTTTAGCTGTATGAATGCAAAACTTCACCCCCCCTTTCCCCGATTAAAATTGTACAATTCATTTGTATTACTCTAACATCATGAACATTATAGTTTTTGTTTTAAATCATAAATTGAAAATCATTTTATATTTACCTGCCTATTTGTACATATTAATGACATATATTAAGCACATACTTATTTATTGCACAAGTAAGACCCTGTTTACACTATTTTGCATTTGTAAAATGATCGATCTTTCCTGTTTTATACACTAACAAAACGATCCCCCATTCCGCCTAGTTTAAACGGGGTCCAAGTATATAGTAACTTCATGTTAATAAAAGAAGATTGACAACATTGACAAGCTATATTCTTCTCACCATAAGTGGAAAAGAATCCAAATCAGTTTCTTCGTTTAGCTTCTTTCGACAAGACTTACATATTGCTGAAAGCAGAAAAATATCAATCAATTCAAGGTATTGTCATTGCAGTCATAGAATTTATGATTTATAGGACCAACCACTGTTCCAAATCCACAATTTAATTTTTTTTAAATATTCTGTTTTGATTTTTTTTATGAAAAAACTCTTCAAGTTACATGGTTGGTTCTTTAGAGATAAATAATTTTCAATGGTGATCAGATTGTCAGCCATCTCTGCTATTATTTCTATGACTGCTAAATAAAGAAAATAATCATACTAACAGAAAGTATGGATTTGAGGCCAGTTTATTTAAGTGCAGATTCTGTTAAATTGCAGCAGCATGCATATGAGACTCAATACGTCATGAACATTATGTTTTTTGGTATGTCACCAGAAGTTTACAAATCATTTTATGCACAGACAAATGGCATGATTGAGGATGTACAGCATTCCTAAAATACAGGTCCCTTTTTCATTTTGTTGTACATTTTTCATCTACACAAACTGTGCTAAGGCAAGCTCTATATGTATATTTTGTAGGAAATTTTAAATTATAAATATTATAAATACCCCAATCTCAAAATATCCATCACAAGAAATTCTAAAATGAAAGGTGCATAACTACACTGTGTAAAAGATAAATGTGTGGAAGTTTCACAAAAATCCATCAAGGGGTCTAAGACGACTTTTGGATAAGACATTGTGTATTGGAAGGATGCAGATTCACTGCTGTGTAAAAATGGTGCATTAATTACAATGTAGATTCAAAATTAACTCTTTACCGTTTAGGTATTTTTATAGAAAATATTGCTTCAAAATGGTGTCTTTCTTTTTTATACTTGCATACAATCAAAAACCAAGGAAATACCAACAGGTTATACCTTATTGGTCTTGGGTGATAATATTGTTTCATAATTTAGGTCAATGTTGAAAAATTGAACATGTTGGTTACCATGGCAACCATCAAAAAGTACATATTTTGCTGATATTTATGCCTAAAATTAATGGTTGTTCATTTTCAATTGCAGATAATATAAAGATAAATGTTGAAATAGAGTCAGATTAGTTTTTATTTAGGTAGCATATATTCCTAAGTTTACTTTTCAAACAAAGTTTGGTAAAATTGTCAAGGATAATAGCTTTTAATCGGTTGCTAGGCAACCACTGTAATCTCCAAAAAATATGAAAAAATGCTATAAACCTGAATATTTTTTGGAAGTTGTGCCATTGCTACCTTATAAATGCGTTATTATAAAAATGTTTAGTTGTTGTGATAAATATACAACACAAAGCAGCCTTAGCAACCATGGTTGCTATGGTAACGGAGCAAAATAACTCTGTTGATTTAACCAAAATTTGAAATTAACGTTACTTTTCCGAATATTTTATTATTTAATTTTCAAAAAGCTTAAATAAGTTTTATGGTATGTATATTGTTGACATGATCAGGTATTGGTCAATGTCTACAACATCTGACCTTGATTATTTTTCCCCAAGGTCATATGAATTATAACCTTTACGTTAGTAATAATTTAAAGTTCACGATGTTTTGCGAAAAAAAAGTGTACCATACTGAAATGGCAATGCATATACGTTAGAATTTCTTAAAACACGATATCATTAACCTGAAAATGATTTTGTTACCATATGAACACCTGAGTGAATATGTGAATCGGTGAGTTTTACGTCAAAGCAACCGTGACTATAGGTCAATGATGATGATGAGAAATATTGGGTAGGAATAGGAAACAAAGAAACGGTATACCACTGGAAAGTGGGAGAGATGAGTATAAGTGGCGGAAAATTGAGTCTACGTGGTGCAATGCTTGGCAGCTCACAAAAAGATTTTTTTATGTGGAAGCAGCTGGACACTCTCCACACGCGTTGGTCAACTAGGGTCAGCGTTAAGACTTTCTGTATTATGACCTGATGCGGACGATGCCCTCTGCAGCAACAGCCAACTAGATACTCACCTCGGTTATTCTGTGGGCTGGGCATTTACGTCAAATCCAGAGACGCTTAGTCGCCGCTTACTTACACTAATAAACGAAAAGCAAAAACAACAGGAGACACTTTAACATTGACAGTACTAAAAATGTTTGGGCAATATATGTATATTGTTACAATGACATCTATAATGCGTTTATGTCAAGTGTGTGAGGCGTCGGTATTGGTCCTAATATGTCACTGCTCTAAAAATCAGAGAGGAACCAATGGGGCATCCGAATATCTAAAGTTCGAAACGGCAGAGACAAACCCAGTTAAAACAAACGAGAACAGCACATAGAAACACAAAAACATATAAAACAAGTGAAAGTCAACCAACAACGTGAACCCAGGTCGTAAGAGGAGTATACTCGCGTGTCAGGAAGGGTAAGCAATTTCAGATTGGTTTAATTCAGCATGGCAAGCCCAATATCTGTGCTCTGAGAGAGGTAGAAATCCCAAAAGCGCATGATGTCTGCCATAACATGTTTAAGTTAAGACAACAAATGAGGAGTATAATTGTGTTATCAATTTGTGTGACAAGTGTGGCAGATGTATGTTCTATAAGCTCTGGAATATGAACGAATCATGCAGTTGCGATTTGTAAAGTTCATAAGCCGGAGCGAAAATGTTGCTGCATGTGCTACACAGGAAGGTAAAGCTAGAGCGAACGAAATGTTGCTACATACATGACATGAGAAGGTAAAGTTAACATTGCATATTCACAATAACTTCATTAACTGTTTTATTGACATCACCGTGCTTCTTAGCAGGTGTGACAGAAACAGAGCGTTAAAATAATACTGTCTGTCTGATTTTGTTAAAAAATTACGTATTTGCAGTCAGATCATGAGTGAATTACACTCGAACAATCCTTTTATTTTTTTAAATAAATTTATAATTTGTTTATGCATGACTATTTGCCCTATATGTGATATTACATTACTTTGGTTGGCAGAATTTGGCAGTAAAATCGCCAATACACCTGAAATAAGAATATGTCCAAAAGACATAATGCCCCATCTTGCAACATTTATTTTTTTCGCAATCACTAGGCATAACAAAATGGTTTCTATGCTACTTATCAGTAAGACGAAATGGACTTGAAACATTCTTCTATAGGTGGTCATTCGTGTGGTAAATATATGTCACAGCCAGCTTCTAGAGCATACATTGTGCTAAGCATAAGTAGGTGCACCTACCATACCAATATAGTTGATGTGGCACATGTTAGTAAGTCGGAATAGACTTTATCCCTACTTCTGTAAGTGGTCATTCATGTGGAAAATATAAGTCTCATCCAGCATCTGAAGCATTCATTTTGCTTAGCATCACTAGGTGCACCTACCATACCAATATGATTGATGTGGCATTTGTCAGTTAGTGGAAATAGACTTTAACCATTCTTCTGTAAGTGGTCATACATGCGGAAAATACAGGTCACATCCAGCATCCGAGGCATTCATTGTGATAAACATAACTAGGTGCACCTACCATACCGATATGATTAATGTGGCATGTTTTGTAAATGGGAATTCGGAAATATTGGGATTAATGACGGACGAACGGACCTGAACACTATATGCCCCTCTTCTTTCGTAGATGGGGCATAACAATACTATGTGCATGCATGCTACTAGTATCATGTTGCTGTAGCATACCCCCCTGCTGTTTTGACTGTTATTCCCCCATTTATAATGATCAAGTGCTAGAACAAGAACAAGTTAATACTTTTGTGATAGATATGTTAACAACACAAAACTGCACGTGTATAGATCCTCCAGATATTCTTATCTTATTCAATGATTTAACACAGGGTTAGAAATCCCTCTTAATAGTCTTTTTTTCAAACAAAGCTACCCCTCATATTCATGCGTATGTTAAAACCATTTTCTTTTCTATTGTCAATTTCATCTCATATTGTATAAGAGTGTACAAAGTTTCATTTTTATTAAATTTTGACACAACTTTGAGAAACAAACTATAGCACAAACAGACCATTGTCCCCAACGTACTTTTCTTTCCTACGTTTAAATAACAATTTAAAAAAAAGATTTGAACGAATCATTATGGGCTATAAGCCTGCAGATTGGATCAATGTATAATAAAAGTACTGTCGGTCTTCAACTTTTTGTTTGAACCTCTTTTCTTCGCAGTTATTTAGTCTATTCCATATTGTGAAAGTATAAACTATTTTATAAAAGCAAGACTTGAAGTAAATCCAAATAATATATATGTCAACCATCACTATTATAGTATATTATTATATCCAATTGGATTGTAAATTATGTATACCTACATGTATAACATTGTATTAAATTTTACATTTGTTATCAATAGTTATGATTTTCGTCCCCCGCTTCGTCTGTCACAGTTTTGTGAATTAAACTTTTCAGAAACCTCTGGTCAAACAGATAATAAAATGTTGATTAAACCTTGAAAAAAGTTCGAACCTTATAAACATGTAAACCATGTACATTGTGATCTTTTATAATTTACTCTGACTATATCCCCTTCCCAAAAGACAAAGCAAATTGGAAGAAGAAGCAGGGCAAAAATAATACCCGCTATTGTTTCCACAGTGACTTAAGAAAGTTTTACATGTGCAAAATCCTATAAAAAGGACAATAGGGGGAAATGGTAGACAACAGTCTAATTCTAACCTGTTGTCTACAAACTTCTTCTAAGTATTATCCTTTTCTTTGTAAAAAATCTTACACCGTTATCTTTCGGACTGTCTTCAGATTTCCAGTGGTTAAACGATAGCGGTAAAACCACAGTGGATAAAACCCTGCGAGAATGCAAAATAATAAAAAAAATATATACATATATGTTCGAATTAATAGCACACGGATAGCCACGCGTGTAACTGTTTACTGATTGCATATTAGATTAATATTTTATTTACTTATCCTTCCGTCATTTAGTCATTTAGGAGTTTAAATTCCTTCAGAACAACATTGCCAGGAATACATAGGAAAAGCAAACAATAAATATAGAAGAAATTTTGTTATTTTGCGTAAGACATTAAATTTAAAAATAGAAAAAAAAACCATTTCAAAAGTTATTAAACTGAAACTCGTAATTCTAATAAAAGGGGTAAAATACAATATATTCGTTTCCTATGCTATAACACTCACAAAACGGCAATAGAGGCTGAAAACGCAATGTCCATTTTTCCACGTTTTGTTTTTCACGTTTACATTTTAGACAACGCTACTGCAACGTCCTAAATATTGACTTTGACACGAAATATCGCCAACTTTAAACGATCGCTGGAAGTTTATTACATAAGCTAAAATTATGCAGTTTATATCAAATGAAAGCTAATTTTCTCCTTAAAATTTTGTTTGATTTACTTTTTCCTATTTCAATTCTAGAAAAAAGTTATTCGTCGTCAAGTAAAAACATTAGAAAAAAAAAACGCGATTTACTTCCGCGACTGAAATCGAAAGTGAAAAACAATTGTTTACAGGTTTTTATGAGATCGGTTAAAATATAAAATTCCAACACATTTAGATATAGAATTTTGCTACCTTTTTAGACATAAATTTCTTTTTTCTCTAGATGACGAAATATTCATACCGCTGATGATTTTGTCTCGGACACCGATTTTTTAAAGTTGAAAAAAATTACGTCATTTTTTTACGGTCTACATACTTTAGTTTTTATAAAATAAATCATTGATTATTATATATTTACAAAATAAAATTTATATTTTTGTACACTAGAGGAAATCAGCTTTATTTTCATATATAACGCTTATTATTTCAACCAGGTTTTGATAGTTGCATATGACTTCAAAGTTATGCCACCCCTGAAAAAACGCTTATGACCCGAATTCGGGTCATAGGAACGGTAAAGAGTTAAATCTTACCAGACCCAACAGAAAGCAATATGCCCTTGGAAGCCAATGCATAGCTATCTCTAGTGGAGACTGGACGGTCACCTTTACATTTTCCGCTATGCCCTGGATATAAACAGGTGCTCCTTTTTTCCACTTTAACCCGAAAGAACTCCGGTGAAATTCACACACCGTAAAATATGGGACTGAGGTAAAGATTCCAGCTCTGACACATATCAACAACCCTTCATTTAGATATTTTTCATCATATGAAATATTTAGGGACTTGAGGTATGAAGCAATTGGTTTACAGCAATCTTTTATGAAAACTAAGGGAGTGTAATTTGCATTTGAATGACAGGGTGTATCTGAAAATAATTTAAAACTGCAGATAATTTTAGTGAAAAAACTAGAGGCTCCCATTAAAAAAAATATGCTTAAATTTATAAAAAATCAAAATGTTTCCAAATGTTCAGACTAAAGAAAATAGATGTTTATCACATTATCTTTTATATTGTAGTTACAAAAATTTTAATTTCTTCGGGGATTTTTTAAAATATTTTGTCAAAAAAGGCATAATTTATATACGGTATATAGGAGGTATATTGAATATTTAATCTCAAAATTTTAGCAGTTGTATGGAATGAAATCCATTTGTCTTATTTTTTTATTATAAAGGCATACACACCTTCAATTTAATCATACTTTAAGTAAAATCTGTAGGAAATGGTATGCCAATATTTTTTTATTCTGCATGATTCTTAGAGAGACCACTACTTAAATAAACAACCCAACAGGTGAACCTAATCAAAGTTGGATAAGTGGGAATACCAATTTTTAAAAAGTTGGATAAATGGGAAGACACCGCATTTTTCTGATATTAGAATATATTAATGTTTCCTATAAAGTACCGTGCCTACCAATAGACATTGCTGAAGTTGCTGTTGAACTTGAATATCCATGCAATTTGTGAATCAAATGTTTCCAGAAATGAAACAATAAATGTAGATAGTTTTGACAAAATATAAGGTTTAAAACTCACAAAGTTTTTAAAATATTGCATTTAGTATGGCCATATGGAAAAAATATGTTAAGTTTGACGTCAAAAATGTGAACACTTTGCTCCGGGTAATGAATATTTATTTTCTAAATAATGAAAGATCAACTTATAGTTATTTTTTTAATTTTCAGATTTCATACATGAATTTATAAGACTTACTATTTTGTTATAACAAACACACGATCGGCAATATTTGTGTTTTAATGCGCTATTTTAGAGGATTGATACTAAAATATAGGAGTAACATAGGTATAGTATAAATGAACAATCTTACTTTGCACAATTATATTTATATTTATACATTGAATGCACTATTTTTTAGTTTATTTGGTGTGTAAAAGCGTGGACCTAAGCACATTTTAAATGTGCGAAAGGTTACACGCTTTTACACACCAATGAAGCTAAAAAATATTGAATTCAATGTATATTATTACATTCCGATAAAATTTATTAAAAGTTTGCACAGAAAATTGCACGAAATGCGTGGTTTATCTTTTATAAAATTACTCCACACGAATCGTTGTTATGGTAGCACGTGGTAGTGAGTTTTATCGAATAATAAAACTGCATTATTAAACAATGGAAATTGTGGTTATAAATTAGAATGTAATCATAGTCTGTTGCATAAAACGACATTCTTGAACGGTAAAGTGAAAGTACTTGGAACGTTGTAAGTGATAGGGTGTACTTTTATTTGCTATATTATCGGTCTATGAAAATTCGCGAAAAATAGTACACACATATATATGGAATTATTATACTTCAGTAGATTTTTTTCTATATAAAATACAGGAAAACATTTTAACTATTACATCTTGAATTTATTAAAAGTACTATTTCCCTAGGTATATAGTAAAAACTATTTTCCTAGGTAACTATTTCCCCTCGGTACTTACCATTTCCCTCGGCGCTACGCGCCTAGTGAAAAAGTAAGTACCTCGTGGAAACAAATATACTGTTTCCCTCATGACCAGTCAACAATTGTATATTACTATTTTAATATTATGTAAATTTAAGTTTGATAATTGAAAACGGTGAAAATTAGTGTACTCAAAATAGACAACTAGAGTTCATGAAGTAAGTGACCGCAAAAATTCGTTTACATATTAAAAATAAATCATTGATCGTTACTTCACGATATCCCTTCGTTCTGGTAAATTACAAGGTAACCATTATCAAAACTAAAATAAGTGAAAGTAAAAGTTTATATTAAGAATAACGTCCAAATAATTCATGCAAATAAAACGAACATTGAAAAGAAGATCGAATTCTTGAGTACTAGGTTTAAAGTTACAAAACGTACTGATTCACATATCCCTTTAAAAAGTGTTCAATAGCTTTTTTTGTGTAAGGACCATTTGAAATCATTAACCGTAGATAAGATTTAAACTTAACTATAATATATAATGTTTTTTAAACTCGGACAAAACACGATCGGCCATATTTGAATTTAATTGTGAAATGTTTTGTAGGATTGTTATTGAATCAGCCAGGATAAAAAGGTATAGTATAAGTCAACAATCGTATTTTGAAAAAAACTATATTTATAAACACTATTGTACGGAAGCTGGCCATTTATGCCTGTTGTAGTAATTGATACGGTTTAATGATGTCGTTCTATTCGATAATCCTTAAAAAAGTGCGCACGACTATTCAATTAGTATATGTAAGTTAAAGAAGCAGAGGTACCAATAAGGTATCCGGATGTCAAAATTCCGAAAGGGCAGTAAGCACCAACAAGAACGGGATAAAAACAGACAACATATAAAATATGGAAACACAAACATCACTGAATATTTATCAACAACGTGAACTACAGTCGAAACGAGAGTGTAGTCATATGCTACGGAAGAGTAGGCAGTTCCTGCTTGCTATAGCACACCTGTTGCGTTGCCGACAGTCAATTCGGTGTGTCAAATCCGGTAAAGGAAGACAAAACAAAACCATATGACAAACCAAAATCTGCACTCATTTGAGAGATCAAAATCCCATATTTGTCTATAAGTACATGCTGTCTCCCGTAAAATTCTTGAGTGAAAACAACAACAGAGGAGCAACATAACCCTGTGTGAGCATTTTTTGTGTAAGACATGACGCTCTTCTAAGAAAATCGATGTAAGTTCCGATTAGTTTTATGATTGAAAAGCGTGAAAATTAATATTGATATACGCATAATAGACAACTGGGTTGAATTCTTAAACGTTAGTCATCGAAAACTATAATGGACTCAAACTAGTGTAGGTAAACATTTATATGAGTGACATCCCAATAATCCCTGCGAAAAAAGCGAATAATAAATCACCGCGACAAAACCCAGTAACTTATATAGTATTTGAAATAGGGCACAGAATGTATCCCTTTTAAGGGGAAACGTTACTTTGGTCGACCATCTTACTTTTCAAAACAAATTTGCCTAATTGATGGTAATACCATGACACATTGAAATATTGATTTGAAATAGGGGGTCATGGGTCACTTTGAAATTATTGTTTTTGGCGGGAAATTTATATAGAAGTAATGGGACTGATCCAATATTTTCAAAATTTTGTTTTTCTCCATTGATTTAAGCAGTTTTTCTTCATTACATTTCAACCAAAAACTAACATGAGAATGTCCAAATCTTTCTCTAAACAACGATATATAGTTGGTCATAGGTCATGGAAGATCTTTTCAAATTTTCAAGAATTTACATCAAAGATAAACAATAGCGTTAAAGTTCAACGCTGTTCAGGTGAAATTGACGTCGCGTTTCGAATCGAAAATGGACGTTTTTTCTGTTTCACAGGTAAATTTTATTGATATCGTCGCTTTTAACGTAACGTATCCCCTTTAGGTGTAACACAATCCGTACGTATTATGGTTGTTAGATGTGGCGCTCTATTATGAACATCTAAATATAACCCACAAATTCTGGAATAACCATCTAAATATAACCCACAAATTCTGGAATAACCATCTAAATATAACCCACAAATTCTGGAATAACCATCTAAATATAACCCACAAATTATGGAATAACATGTCAGTTGTGATAAGTAAATTTCAAAAACTAGAGCTTACTGAAAGGAAAAAATGACCAGGAAATAGTATAGGTGCCACGTTTTCAATGGAAATAGAGCTTACTGAAAGGTAGAATTGACCAGGAAATAGTATAGTTACCACAGAGCCGTATGAATTATGTTCGGTTGAACGCACCAAAAATAAAAAAAATAATGAGATGTGGAATAAGTGTACGCGACACAGCCCACAATTAAACGGCAATTTAGAAAAACCACAATGGACAACCGCCAGCAGCCTTCAACGAGGCAATTTGGCACTGCTCGCGGTTCTGCAATTGACCCATGATCGAAAAATAAAATGCATATAATTCAAATCCAGACCTGAAATAGTCACAGATAGACCCCCTTCATAAACAAGGAACAGAAAACATCAAAAAGACAAGTAAAAACAAAAGCTCTGTCAAAGATTCCCGGCCCAGGACAATTAACTTACTAGAACATTGTACTAAAACAAACGGACACGTGTTTTTATCTTGTGTAATATCTTCACTTTGAAACACAACTCGTGATACGATAAGATATACATGGATTACTTAATGCTACCCTGCAATCGTATATATTGTTAAAATGTACCGACACTCATTGACGTTGGTTTTCTTAAGAACACATTTTGGAAAGAAGATCGAATCATTTTAATATGTACTGATATACCCATTTAACAAAGTTTCAAAGCTTCAATGTTAAAATAAATACCAAAAAGAAAGTCAAATCAAAACACGATCGGTCACGGCCACCAGACGGTAATCAAGCGAAAGTCTGTTGATTCATTTGTAGCATGGAGGTATGTTATTCGAGTCGGTTCTATGACTGTTCAGATTGAAAATAAGTATTAAAAGTAATTTATGTACAACAACATTACTTCTTTTGAAAAAAAAATGATTTGTTTTTGGACAAAACAAAAAATGTCTGTCAAAATGATTATCATTATTATTATTAACAGCTGGTCTGACCCCAGTTTTGTCTTATAAAAAAGTATAATAGATAGAGAAAATTTGATTTAAACTAATTACTTAAGCTTGAAAAGTTCTACCAAAGTACTAGAATGAGTTGAAGTTTTCAGATGACCCCTTTAAGGGAATATGGCCATTTTCAGGTGAACAAAAGTGGTTTTTCATATTCAGATCTATGGAATGAAACTATTGAAGATAGATTATAGCAGTTGCTTGTTTCTTCAGTTCATTGAGCTCTACAAAAGTCTCCAAGTTGATCGATGACCCCTTATAAGGGTTATGGCCTTTTAAAGGTGAAAAAAAAATCGTGTTCATCGCATATAGAATAAGAGTTTTGCAGATAGAGAAAACTGTTGCTTCTTAAAACCTCCAGCTCATATAGCTTTAAAAACATTTCAATCAGTCAGATGACCCCTTACGGAGTTATGGCCTTTTGAAGATAAAAAATGCGTTTTTTTCAGGTTTTTGCTATTCAAATGAAAACTTATGCAGATCGAGAAAAAACTGCTATTTCCTTATATCTTCAGTTCGATGAGATCTACAAAAGACTTCATGGAGTAGAAGTTGTAAGTTGATCCCTTATAGGAGTTATTTGTCACTTTTGACACAGAAATTACTTACCCAGAGTTATGTTGCTCATCGGTTTCTGTCATCACTCAAGACACCATGCACTCGTAGATAAATATGTGATTTCTTTCTCAGATGAGTGCAGATGTTGGTTTGTCAAAGGGTTTTATTATGTCTTCCTTTACCGAATTTGCCCCACTGAATTGGAAATTGGCAGCGCGATGGGTGTGCTATAGCAGGCAGAAACCGCTTACTCTTCCGAGGCACCCAAGTTCATTTTTGTTGTTGATTTCTGTTCAGTTGATTTTGGGTTTTGTGTTTCCTTGTGCTGTTCTTGTTCATGTTTACCGGTTTTGTCGTTGCCCTTTCGGACTTTTGACACTCGAATGTCTATTGGTGCCTCTTTGCTTCTTTCAACGTGTTTGTCCTTTAAAATGAAAATAATTGCAGATGAGAAAAGCTGTTGCTTGTTCAGATCATTTATCTCTCCAAAATATACAATATGCCGAAACAGACAGATGAACAAATATTAAAGTTATAGTACACAATCCTCACGTTTTGGTGTTTTGCCTTGCACATTTAACAATATGTACAATATATTTAATAAGAACAGTTTTTGTTTGCTTATATGTTTGGCTTTGTGATAATACTTGATCGGAGTTTTTTCATTGAAGTCAGGTGAGCGATTCAGAATGTTTTCATTCCATCAGTCATTGAAGTCAGGTGGGTGATTCAGAATGTTTTCATTCCATCAGTCATTGAAGTCAGGTGAGCGATGTAGAATGTTTTCATTCCATCAGTCGTTGAAGTAAGGTGGGCGATTCAGAATATTTCATTTCATCAGATATTAAAGTCAAGTATGCGATTCAAAATGTATTCATTCCTTTAGTCGTTAAAGTAAGGTGCGCGATTCAGAATGTTTTCATTTCATCAGTCAATGAAGTCAGATGAGCGATTCAGAATGTTTTCATTCCATCAGTCGTTGAAGTAAGGTGGGAGATTCAGAATATTTCATTTCATCAGTCATCGAAGTCAGGTGAGCGATTCAGAATGTTTTCATTTCATCAGTCAATGAAGTCAGATGAGCGATTCAGAATGTTTTCATTCCATCAGTCAATGAAGTCAGATGAGCGATTCAGAATGTTTTCATTCCATCAGTCATTAAAGTAAGGTGAGCGATTCAGAATGTTTTCATTTCATCAGTCAATGAAGTCAGAAGAGCGATTCAGAATGTTTTCATTCCATCAGTCATTGAAGTCAGGTGAGCGATTCAGAATGTTTTCATTTTATTTGTCATTAAAGTCAGGTGAACGATTCAGGAGCATTTTGGTTGAAGATGTCAAGGTAAAAAACGCGTTTCGTTCATGTCGTCCTACAGAATGCAGATGCAGACTCATTTTACTCATTAAATTCTTCAAACTTAAGGTCCTCTTCAAATTGAAGTTGTCAGATGACCCCTTACAGGTGTTATGGTCATTTAAAGGTCAAAAATATTTTTTCCATCTTGTGTCCTATTGAACGAAAACTATTGCAAACATAGAAAAGCTGACACGACAAATAATGTAATTTCAAATGTTTTTTTTTCTTAAAAGGAACATTCAAACCCTTACCAGAATATGGGCAGTATATTTCACTTATTTGATATGCCAGGTTAGTAACAACGGTTCTAAGCCCATGTCTCAAGGTTATACTGTACCCCAGGGATCCAAAATAACATTGCTCCAAGGTCAGAAGTACAACATAACACTGCTTCATGGTCCATATCTATAATGTTCCTTAAGAGAACAAAATTCACTGGTCCAATGTATATGTCTCTACTGTACCTCAGGGGTGTCCAACATAATACTGGACCCATTTCTTGTCTATACTGTATCCCAGGGGTGTCCAACATAATACTCGACCAAGGTTTTTGTCTCTAATGTACCTCAGGGGTGTCCAACATAATACTGGACCAAGGTTCTTGTCTATAATTTACCTCAGGGGTGTCCAACATAATACTGGACCAAGGTTCATGTCTTTACTGTACCTCATGGTCCAAAATAACATTGGCCCAAGGTATTTGTCTATACAGTATCTCAGGAGTACAAAATAACACTGGTCCATGGACCATGTCTTTAATGTTCCTCGGGAGAACAAAATAACACTGGTCCAATGTCTATGTCTCAACTGTACATCCTGAGTCCAAAATAACATTGGTCCGTTGTCTTTGTCTATACAGTACCTCGGGTGAACAAAATAACACCGGTTCTAAGCCCATGTCTCAAGGCTAGACTGTACATCAGGGATCCAAAATAACATTGGCCCAAGGTATTTGTTTATACAGTACCTCAGGATTACAAAATAACACTGGTCCATGGTCCATGTCTATAATAGTCCTCAAGAGAGCAAAATAACACTGGTCTCATATCTATGTCTCTACTGTACTTTATGGGTCAAAAATAACATTGGCCCAAAGTCTTTGTCTATACTGTACCCCAGGAGAACAAAATAACACTGCTTCATGGACCATGTCTATACCAAAATTTAGTTGAAAAAACACTGCTTCATGGACCATGTCTATAACATAACCAGTCTTATTTTGAAGTGATATTTTGGACCCATGAAATACAGTATAAACATGGACATTGAACCAGTCTTATTTTGGACGTCTGAGGTACAGTAAAGGATTGAAATTGGACCAGTTGAAATTAAGTGAATAGAAACTGGTCCACATTCAATGCCTTTACTGTACCTAAGACGTCCAAAATAACACTGGTCCAAAGTTAATGTCTTTACTGTACCTCAGCCGTCAAAAAAAAGACTGGTTCAATGTCCATGTTTATACTGTATTTCCTGGGTCCAAAATATCACTGGTCAATGGTCAATCTCTTTACCTCATGATCAGGGTCCAAAATAACACTTGTCCGAGGTCAATGTCTTATCTCTATCTCAGGGATCCAATAAAACAATTGACCAAGGTCCGTGTCAAAATGCTATACTGTATACCAAGGATAAATAAACACTTGTCCATTGTACCATGCCAAAAGGCCTGAGTAAACTTAAGAGGTCAACTCCAAGGTCCATGCGGGGCCTGAGTGGCCAAGTGGTCTAAGGCGCTGGTTAAAATACCACAATATTAATCACTACCCGATCACTTCTCAGCTAGTGTTCGAGTACTGTTTGTAATTAAAAAAAAGGGACTTTATCAACAGTATGTACTAGGTTTGTCAGTTACCCGCCCAAGATCATTAGTTTCCTCCACAATTAAAATTGACACGTGCCACCCTCAATGGCCCAGGTGCGTCGAAAAATTGGCGTTAAACACTATTATACCCAAACACAGACACACACATCAAGGTCCACCCCTATACTGTTCCTTAAAAGACAAAAATAACACTAGTCAAAAGTTAGACTTGGTTCATGAAAATACTGTACCTCAGGGGTCTTATACCTTCTGTAGATTCAATTATTTGTATTTGGATGTTTGATATTTTTTGTGGTTTGTTTATTAGTGAGTAATCACAAATGATAAAAAAAACAAAGTACTTTGAAGATTATCGTCTCTTGAGGAGCATAATAAATATGAACTTCATCTGCATGAAATCATCAAAAATCACACAGAAATCATAAAGAAATCATAAAGAAATCACAAATAAAAAGAAATATTTTTGAAATCATAATGAAATATTTTAACCACTATAAATGCTTCCATAAACGGTTGGGCCAAAAAAAAAACTAGTTAAACCCCGCCTCATATTACATGTGCCTGTCTTTGACAAAGCTTTCGTTTGTACTTGTCTTTTTGATGTTTTCTGTTCCTTGTTTAAGAAGGGGGTCTATCCGTGACTACTTCAGTGCTGGATTTGAAATATATGCATTTCATTTAGACCATGAGCCAATTGCAGAACCGCGAGCAGTGCCAAATGGCCTCGTTGAAGACTGCTGGCGGTTGTCCATTGAGGTTTTCCTAAATTGCCGTTTAATTGTGGGCTGTGTCGCGTACACTTATTCCACATCTCCTTATTTTCTATTCCCACCTTACTTTTTAGACTTGCTGTTATCAAACTTATTTTTTGTGGTTTTATGATTTCACTGTCTGTTAATGAAATGAAGCATCTATCCCAAAATCAGATAACGTGTAAAAAGTGACAATTATTTTTTCCACTAAATTCCAACATGTACTCACTTAAATTTAAATCTTAAGTTTGTTTTGAAATAAAAGCAGAGGTACCAATGGGATATCTAAATGTCCAAAGACCGAAAGGACAGATACAACACCAGTAAACACATACAAGAACGGGACAAACACAGACAACATGTAAAACATGGAAACACAAAATAACTGAATTTCAATCAACAACGCGAATCCTTAGCAATTCTAATTTATAAAAAATAGTGTCGTAAATTATTGCCGTAAATGGAAGAATAACCTGATTTTAGAATGTTTTATAAATAAATTATATTGTCAATCATTGGAACAACTAACCTATCAACAATTCAATTTAAAAACAACACTTTTTTTAGTTGCTACTAATTTTTATATGCTTTATGTGGTTTTTTGTTTTTGTTTTTGTTTTTTAAATATTTCAATGAAAAGAGGCCAGGAAAAAATGATTATTGTTCTGTTACAAATTTTCTTGAAATAAGGTTAAAAGTCAAGTATAATTCAAGCAAGATAATGCTACATGTAAAGTTATGTAAGGTTAAAGGTTAAGTATAATTCACGCAAGATAATGCTACATGTAAAGTTATGAAAGGTTAAATGTTAAGTTAATTTAAAAATTGTGTAATGCTTTATCGGCCGCTGTTACTAAAAATGAACATAGGGTAAAATCTTATTCAAAGGCTTGAAACTTGAAAACTAGAACAGATAGAAAAAATCTAAAGGATCGTTGGTTGTTCCAAATCAAAAGCTGTACAAAAGTCTCCATTGGGTCGAAGTTGTCAGATGACTCCTATAAGGGATTTTAACCCTTTAAAGATGCATTTTTTTTTTAGTTTTGGCCTATAGATCGAAAGCTATTGCAGTTAGAGAAAAGCTGGTGCTTGCTTAAACCTTCAGCTCATTAAGCTCTACAAAAGTCCCCATGGGGTCAATGTTGTCAGATGACCCCTTAGAGGGTTTACGGCGCATTAAAGGTGATATATTGTGATTTTTTTTGGGCCTATAAAATGAAAACTATTGCAGATAGGGAAAATATATTGCGTACTACGACCTTCAGCTCATTAAGCTCTACAAAAGTCTCTATATGGTTCAAAAATATCTATTAGGCTGAAGCTGTCAGATAACCCCTTATAAAAGTAATGGCCCTTACTGTCAAAGTGGCAGTGGTATGATGATTCTTTATTGAGATTTCTGCCTCAGATGTCCACAAATCTTTAAAATTGCATCCGTCATTGAGGTCAGGTGAACGATTCAGACTCCTAGGAGCCTCTTGTATTTATCTGCACACCTTTCGTTGGAATGTTTGTATGCCCAGTTATGTCGTTGTTAGCTCAGAGTATTCTGGTTTCCTCCTTCATTAGAACTGATTACCTGTATGACCCGAGACCATTTAAAGGGAGTTAACCCCCCCACACACACACAAACACACTTATACCTACACATACTTTTAAGTATAGAGTAATAAAGTGTTCTTGTTTGTTTGTCAGTTTTATGTGAATGCTTTGGCATGAAAGTTGTTTTTAGGTTTAAGTTAAGATCGCAATGGAAGAGGGAGGTTTGGCGCCAAAAAACCTGGTTTAACCCACCATTTCATTTGAAATGCCTGTACCAAGTCAGGACCATTGCGATCCACCAGTTCTCCGGTATGACTGATTCGTTTTTGTCATTTTCTCTGGACTATGAGATTGATCATTCAAGTTCGGTAGTTTTGTTATTACCTTTATTTACTTCAATATAAAGCAGTATGGTGTTATTGTAAAAGCGACAGCGGGCATCCGAATGTCAAAAGTCCGAAAGGGCAAAGACAAAACCAGTAAACACCAACGAGAAGAGGTTACTTCTTAAAATATGCATATAAAGCAAGACCAAATTAACTGTTTCTTATATCTATTTTGTATCGTATTTTAAAACCACTTGGATGATAACAGCTGCTGGTGGACCAGAGGTCTTCGAGGGTGATTACTAGGCTGGTCGTCAGACTTGTCTGACACGAATTTACCAATAAAATCTGATATTTCTGTCAATGAAATTTTCAATAATTAAATTCAAAATTGTTTAAAACACCAGGTTTTTATTCTTGTATTGCACATGGTAGATATCCAACGTACTAGATTTGGCTTCCTTGTTCTAACATTTTTGGATTTGAGTACTTTTTGTTCAATACTTTTGGTTTTTGACCTTCCAATGTTTTGATTCAAATACTGCTGATGAGAGGTTACGCCTTGAAATATGCAAATACAGCAGTTTTGGTATTGTATTTTGAAACCACTGGGTCAATAACTGCTACTGGTGGACCAGAGGTCTTCGATGATAATTAAACTGGTCGTCAGACTTGTCTGACACGAATTTACCAATAAAATCTGATATTATTGTCATTGTTTCCGATGTTAAATTCAAAATTGTTAATGCACATGGCAGATATGCTTGGTGCTGGATTCGGCTTCCCTGTACGATTTTTTTGTTTGAGTACTTTTAGTCCAATAGGTGACATCCCGGTAGTCCGACAATCAATAGTCCTACAGCCCATTGGTCCGACAACCCAATAGTCCGACAACCCATTAGTCCGACAACCCAATAGTCCGACAACCCGATAGTCCGACAATGCTTAATAATGTTTAATACAACTTTAAAAAACAAAACCTCTTAGCAAACATTCCTGACTTCAAATGGATGCCTTATAGAAATTAAATGATATGAATAAAGGCAATGATTTGATTTTCTTTATTTATGATTAACTTTAATTTAGATATAAACTGAAGAAATCATGCCTTCAATCAAGGTCGATCCGGAATCCTCGTAGGGCAATTTAAAATTCAGTTTTCTCTTAGGACAAATTGGAATTCTGATTTGCCTTGGATTTAAACCAGTGCTTATTAAAATTCCAATTTGTCCTAAGAGAAATTGAGATATCCTGATTTGCCCTAACGGGATTCTGGATCCCACTGACTGAACATCGAAAAGTTATATTTTGAAACAAAAATAATTGTTTGATTTTTTAAAAGTACATTGTCTTAACTTCATAATCACAAATTATATTTTAAAAATTAATAAATCTGAGGCCTTATATTGTAACAAAAAAAACTAAAAAAAAAACAAAAAAACAAGGAAATGTGTCAAGATGACACTGGCCAAAAAAAAAAAAAAAACTGTTATTTTTACAAAATTTGCTAAGTCCAAGTGCCGTAATTTAGGTCAAAATCAGTGGACCGGAACGAAACTTAAACTTGACATGTAACTCATCATGATAGACTCACATACCAAAAATCTTTTGAATATATGCAAGAATGTGGAAAAAAGTGCGGAAAACTAAAGTGTGACGGACGGAATGACAAACGGACCGAAAAACTATTTGCCGCCCCCCCAACTTTGTTGTCGGAGCATAAAAATCAATTTATATTAATTTATATTACATGTATTGATCTTTAATCTTTTCACTTTTCAATCAAATAACGCTTATTCCTGAATTAAGTTAAATGATTTTCTATGTTCTGATCAATTTGTTGCTTGGGCACTACAAGATGCTATGAAAACAGTTAAGACGTAATGTTATTCCTGATAATCCAATGAATAAATATATGCACGAAACAAAACACCGTCGCTCTCGTCATGAGTCAGCCAAAACATTTTGAAGGAATCATTATAAACTTGGGGAAACAGCTTGAATTAAAATTCACAGGCTTGATCAAACAATTACAGATTCTAACAGATCTTTAAACAAAGTTGTAAGTGATTCAAAATCAGTGTTTAAATTTTTATCAAAAGATAGCATATTGAAAAATGACCTTATAGCACATGTAGCATTAAGGCCATTTTGTTTTCATGTTTAAATGTCATAAACATCCATTGTCTCAAATTTCCCATATCAAGGTTTGCAAACAAAAAAATCGCTTAATTAATGAAGACTGTAATGGAAAATGCAACACACTCAGATGTTCCTGCTGTAATGCTAAGGCTCCATAAAAAATGTTGAATCAAATAATACCAGAAAAATGATAATTGTTGATTAGAATTCACGTAATCGCTACTTTTTTATTTCTTTAAATATTACATAGATAGTTGTTGTTTTTTTTTAATGTGTTTTATTTGTATTTTATTTGCTATTTGTCAAATAAAATCATTAAATTTACATTTTTCTATAACAAATATTTAAGTATTATCCAGAATCGTCCTGACTTAAGTTTCTAGTGTGATTCCAGATCCTACTAGAATTTCAGGTGGATCAGGAGTTCACCAAGGACAAATTAGGATATCCCAATTTCTCCTAGGACTAATTGGAATTCTGATTTGCACTGGTTTTAATTCAATTTGTCCTCAGGAGGATTCCGGATCGCACAGGATTCCAATTTGCCCTGTAGCATATTTACAAAGAAAATAAGCTACTACACGCCACAAACCACCTGTTTATATTTGACATGAAGCTTTGATTATTTTGTGTTACCTTTATAATGTCTCCCCTCACTTTTGTGTGGAGACATATTGATTTTGTCTCGTCCTGTTCGTCCGTCTGTCCGTCACAAAGTTAATTTTCAGCGCAACTCCTCTGAAACTACTGAACTGAATATCAGCGAAAAGTTGTATATAAGAAGAACACTACTGAAGAACACCCTATGAAGTTGTGCATATAACCGGGAAATTTTTATCCTCAAATTTTGTGGAAGTTATGGCCCTTTGAACTACACACATTTGTAAGAAATTTTCTACAGTCCACATTTATTGTCCTGCATGTCACTGTTGAAACTCCTCTAAAACTACTAAACCGAATTAAATGAAACTTGGTATATAGGAAGGACATCATCTGTAGTTGTGCATATTATGCAAGGAAATTTTGATCCTCATTTTTTGTGGGAGTTATTGACCTTTGAACTAAGAACTTTAGGGAAAACGGGCGGAGGCATCGTTTTTGCGGGCAAAAACTAACCTTAATTTAACGATATTAATGAACTTTTATATTTCTCTTTATTTCATGATCATTTTATTAACCATTTCATGTTCTTCGCCCGTATGTAACCTATAATGTAACCCTTAATTGAAAGTCACTTAAACCTGAAAGTTAATTTTATATGGGACAAACAAACGTATACCTACGGACGGGCAAACAGACCCAATTACAAATGCTATTTTCACACTAGAAGACGAGGCATAATTATACCCCCGCTTGAAAAGTGGGGATATAGAGGTAGGGGTGTCCGTCCGTTCATCCTTCTTTCTGCTGCACCTCTGGGTACCCATGTCTTATCGCAAGTCCTCCTTAACCCCTTGATGCATTTTCATAAAATTTTCAAACAATCTTTGTAACATAATGTAGATCTGCACCACTTATTTCAAATTTCCTTCGGATTGATTAGGGGGGACGGGGGTATTCATTTGTAAGCAGCTGCTAACAGTTTTTTTTTTTTAAATTATATTCGATATCGGTCCGATCGACTGGATTCTTGTATGTTGTCGGACTATTTGGTTGTCGGACTATTGGGCTGTCGGACCAATGGGTTGTCAGACTATTGGGCTGTCGGACCATTGGGTTGTCGGACTATTGGGCTGTCGGACTACAGACGTGTAACCGAATTATTAGTGCAAATGACAAATACTTGTAACATCCTAAATTAGTATCGAAATATAATAGGATGACGTTGACGGGACGAAATAACCTTTTTGTCTCCCCTGCGAAGCAGAGCGGGACATAGGTGTTACTTTACCGGCGGCGACGGCGGCGTTAACTTTTTGGAAAAGTTTTATGAGCACCTCCATATCTCAAGAACTATAGGTCCTGGGTTGATGAAACTTGGTATGCATATGCCCCAGTAGTAGCTTAGCACAGTTGCATCCCCATCTTTTGACCTTGACCTTGATTTTCCGATTGAATGACTTTGACAATTTTCAATACATAATATGATGCAGGTTCAACCTGATAAGCTCCCGCAGTGGCAGTTCTTGTAAATAAATAATCTTGCCTGCAAAAAAATGGAGATAAATAATCTGGCCTCTACTTCCAAGGGAAAAAATCTGTACCGAGATTCTTTACTACAGTAGTATGGTATATTAAAAATAAATAATCTCGGCGGCACAAAACGGCGGAAAATAAATTTTCTGACTCGACCAAAACTGCAGACCCCCCTCTTTTCAGAATCAAATGGTTGTCCCCCTTATTTTTTTTTAATTACAGCAAGAAATGCAGTTTTGAAAAGGAGCGCACCTGCAAACAGAACGAGGAAGTGTTTTTTTTTCCTCAAACTAAAAATGACGTCATAATATATGCTAAAAAAGACGATATAACCGGACGTCATAGAGGACACCTTTTCTACTTTCATTTTCGAATGTAAAGTTTGGAATCGAAACAATATATAGTTTAATGTTCAAGACACAACATGGACAATGTTTTAATTTTATGACTGCAGAAATATTTCGGCAGAATATTTATTTAGTTGCCATGTACATCACGCTTTGTGTTGTTCCACGAAAATAAGAATGACAGTTTCCCGCAATTTTGAACAATTATGACGTCAATGAAATATATAGCGTTTTCATTTAAAAAAATCTTTACATGTATTCTCTATAGCTAGAAATATTCAAAATATTCATTTTAATACAATATTTACGTATTTTAATTTTAGAAATACAAATTACAAAGTAGAAAATTAATTTTGCATTCCGTGCCATTGGGTGCGGATATGTCGACTTGCTTATACCTATTCTGGTTTCATGCATCATAGTACGTTTACTCAGGCAATTTAGCTCCCGCCTTGCTGGGAGCTTATAATAGCTATGAAAAAGTTTTGCGAGCACCTCCATATCTCAAGAACTATAGGTCCTAGGTTGATGAAATGCCCCAGTAGTAGCTTAGCTCAGTTGCATCCCCATCTTTTGACCTTGACCTTGATGTTTCGGTTGAGTGACTTTGACAATTTTCAATACATATAATAGCAATGGAAAAGTTTTGCGAGCACCTCCATATCTCAAGAACTATAGGTCATAGGTTCATGAAACTTGGTATGCATATGCCCCAGTAGTAGCTTACCACAGATGCATCCCCATCTTTTGACCTTGACCTTGATTTTTTGGTTGAGTGACTTTGACAATTTTCAATACATATAATAGCAATGGAAAAGTTTTGCGAGCACCTCCATATCTCAAGAACTATAGGTCCTAGGTTGATGAAACTTGGTATACATATGCCCCAGTAGTAGCTTAGCACAGTTGCATCCCCATCTTTTGACCTTGACCTTGATTTTCCGGTTGAGTGACTTTGAATATTTTTATTGTATATATTTGCAATGTTTAAGTTCTATAAACATCTTTTGATCTCAGAAACTGAAAATCCATGTAAATTCAAAATATAGTGGAAGTAAGAAAGAATAATTGTTTCTGATGGTGCCGACATACTTAAGTGTTAACTCTTGTTTGGTGTTACGTTATTCAAGACGTCATTTCCCAGTCAAAGTATTTCGCGCACCAGTCCAGCAGAAGTAAACAAAGCAACCTTTTTTCTGCAAGGTTTTTGGTGATTTTCTGTATACCAATATATCTTTTTAGAAGTATTGGGGGGAAAAGATTTATATAAAAACCTTGCAGAAAATGAGGACTTGTTTCAATCAGGATTTTGGAAAAAAAAAACACTGGAACATGCACACCCTTACTGAAATACAGTCCTTCTGGAAACACATTCTGGCTATATTGTCGCAATATTGCAGCAAATTACTGGCAACAATTGCAGCAATATTGCGGTAATATCACATTTTGCAAATTAGATTCTGGTAACAAGTTGCTGCAATATTGCTGCAAATATTGCAGCAATATTGCCGCAAACTTTGTGGTAATGTTGTAGCAACATTTTGCCAGAAACTAATTTGCATACGAAATGTGATATTACCGCAATATTGCTGCAATTGTTGCCGGTAATTTGCAGCAATAGAGCCAGAATGTGTTTCCAGTAATTTGAATTACCCCCGGTAGATGGAAAATTGTTTTTGAGAAATTCATTGCACATACAATAACATTGATAATGAAATTACAATAACATGGATAATAATAAACAAACAAGAAAGTAACAACAGAGGACGAAGGCATTAACATTGTAACACTAGAATAGTCATCTGTTAAAAATAATTTTATTTTATTACAAATTATCTTTTCTTTCTGCGAACTAAACAGTTTGCTGTAAGCTTACCAGTAGACAGAAGTGTTTTGTAAGGGATGCTTTCAATATACAATTATAGAATAAACAGCAGATGAGAACAATACTTTTTGTAGAAAAGTGGTGAGAACTATAAATGTACTCAAAAATAAGAGGGCCTTTTAAAACTGCCCCTGATTTCTGAAACTCAAACTTATTAACTGATACAAAAATGCCTTTCATTTTTTATTTGTTTGCATATATCTCTAACTAAAAGATAATAATTCATCCATATATGCAACATTGGAGTAAAAATTTGCAAGGAATTTAGCTTATATACATGTCCTAATGCAAGAACAATATATTTTTACTTACTTTTTCTTCATCTTTTAAAATGTACACCATTAAATGCTTTTAAAATACTGGTTTGAGCTGGTAACTTGTGAACTCACATTTATTTAGTAGAATCTTTGCCTCCAAAACTGATGATGTCATAGATGCAAATAACTCAAAAACAGTGACAGATATAAAAATTCTGGCAAGGGTAAAAGATTTCGACACCACAAGATCTACCTGCCCTGAAATTTTCAAGAATATCTATCAACCGATGTAGGAGTTATTGCCTTTTTTCTGGATTTTTCCAAATTTTTCACTTATTTAGCCCTATATCTTGAAAAGTATACAAGATATTTCAAAATTTAAATTGCATATGATTAAGGAAATCAAGATCTACATAACGTCAAAGCTGTAGAACCATTTCTTTTTTGGAGTTAAGGCTCTTAAAGCGTCATAATTTACCATTTTTCATTACTTTTCCCCTGAATTTCAAAGATTAACTTGTCTGACACCATAGGTCTAACTGCATCTAAACTTGGCACACATGTTCAATAGCATATCTGGTACAATTCTATCGTTTGGATTTTTGAAAAAAAAAATATGGCTGCCATGGCTAAATATAGAACATAGGGGTAAATTGCAGTTTTTTGCTAATAACTCAAAAATGGTTACATATATCAAATTTGTGCAAAAATAAAAAGTGATCAGCACCTCAAGATCTACCTGCTCTGAAATTTTCAAGAAGATCCAACAATTGTTGAAAAGTATATTAGCTAGGCACCTGATATTTGGAATACAGACAGTTGAGGGTATGGTCTACGCAACTGTCACCATGCTGTGTGACCCTGACCCTGACCCCATTTTCATGCTTTAGTGACTTTGTCAACTTAGGTCTTTTTTCAGGGTGTAATTCTTTTTGTAAGACTTTTGTGGACGATAAATTGCTTGAAAAGTATAATAGCTAGGCATCTGATATTTGGTATGCAGACAGTTGAGGGTCTGGTTTACGCAACTGTCACCATGCTGTGTGACTTTGACTCCATTTTTACCCTCCGGTGACTCTGTGAACTTAGTTGTTTTTCAGACCATGCTTTACTGTAATTTTTTTTGGGAAAAAGAATTTCTTGAAAAGTATCATAGAAAGACATTTGATATTTGGTATACAGACAGTTTGGGTATATGTCTAGGCAACTGTCACATGGGAGAATTAATAGATGAATAGATGAATAACTAGGTATCCCAATGGTGCGGACAGGTGAGACATACTTTAGTGTTAACTCTTGTTTTAATTTGGCAACCCACTCATTTTAGTGTAACGTTACTGTATGCATTTAATAATGTTGTACAGTACAACTTTCAGCATACAACTACCCATGCTGAGCATCTCCAATGCACTGAAAGCTGAGGTTTTATTTGGGGTAATAAATCATGGGCTGATGGTCACTGCTGATGTTTTATAGCGGCCATAAAGTCATGGGCCACTGGTCAGGGTTAATTGGCAGGAAATTGATTTTAAGGTCCACATTAAAACTAGGTGTATTTTCATCTGTAGCTTGTGATATCATTTCTGAGTATTTAATATTTGAATTTTAAAATTTTACCTTTTGAAAAATTTAATAATCTTAAAATTAAAAATAAAGTTAATAATAAATATAGAACTGTATAAAATGTTACTTGTAGTATAAAATAAAACCTTAATTTTTATGTTCGCACCTAATTAGAAAAAATGCATGAAAAATATTTTTGCAAGGACATGAAGGAAGATGTTTTTATTTTGTTACATTTTTTCGCTTCTGTATGAAAGTTGTATTTGAAAAAAAGAAAGAATGGTTGCTTGTATTAATAATAATTTAATAAAAAATTTTCTTTGGTCTATGTTATCATTTGCAAGAAATAAAGTAGGATTTTAATTTGAAATTTACTTGTTGCATTAACATGTTTATAATGGCCTGCCGTTTATAAATCATAAATCAAATTAATCTAATTGATTGAAATTCTAAAAAATAAGATATCACAAATTTTACTTTGTCATGTGTCAGAACAACTTTGTCAGTCCACCATGAGTTGCATGTTTCCAGAGCAATTGCCTATCAATATTGGGCCCAAAATGTACATGATTCAACATGTTGCAGTCATATATGGGGCATTTGAGTGTCAAAACCGGTAAACATGAACAAAAACAGCATGAGCAAATACAAATTTAAACACAAAACTAACCAAATAGAAGAGTGAACTTGGGTGCTCCATAAGAGTAAGTGCTATGCTTTTTAAATAATTTATTATATTTTTTGTCTTTCCTGTGAAGCTGTGAAGCTTTTTATTTGTTACATGTGTCATGAAAGAAGCTAGTCAGGACAATAGACATAGGTATTACTTTTATTTATGTTGAATGAATTTTACCAAGAAGCAAAAAAACATTTATTATTTGAATGCATTTTAATTAAATCAAATCTTCATTGTAGGAATATTCCTGTTATAATGGAAACAGATCATAAAAGGAAATCATCAGAAGAAAATGACGACAGTCCTCCATCAAAACAATCCAGAGTCCTCAGTGTTGGTACAAATACCTCAGGTAATTAATACTATTTCATTTTATATCCCTTAGAGTTTAGATCAAAATGTTCAACTGGCATATGATTTTTATGCCCCATATAAATCTACAAAAGTATGAAGGTTATGTTCCACCGTCCATCCCAAATGTTGCAAGATGAGGCATCATTATGTCCATGATGTCTTCCGGACATATTTTTGTTTCAACTTAAATTTACAAGTATTTAGTGTTAAGGGTTGGTAAGACATTTTATGGAACAGCCAGGGAAGGCTAATTTAATTACTAGGAATTCCGGATTTAAACCAATAAAACTTTTACAAAACTGTCATTTTGATTTTCGATTGGTACAAAAACATGGCTGCCATGGCTGAAAATAAAAAATAGGGATTAAATCTGTTTTTTATGCCCTGCCAACTTTGTCTGTCTTTCCGTCCTTCCATCCGTCACACTTTATTTTTCTGCACTTTTTTTCAACATCCTTGCATACATGTATATTTATAAGATTCTTAGTATGTGAGTCAACCATGATGAGTTACAGGTCATGTTTGAGTTTCGTTTGGGTCAAAATGTCATTTATTTTATCTGCCAGTGGGGCATGAGTGTCATCTTGACATATTTCCTTATTTGCAAATAACTCAAAATTCATCATTCATTACAAATAAAAAAATTCTGGCATAAAAATAAAAGTGATGAGCACCTCAAGATCTGTCTGCCATGCAATTTTGAAGAAGATCCAACTACCCATGTAGGAGCCTTTTTTCATCATTTTTTCCAAATTTGACACTTTTTCAGCTTAATTACTATTTGAGAAATTTAAATTGCATATTGTTAAGCACATAGAGATCTACAAAAATGTTACAGGATAAATGTTGTAGGACCGTCCCTTTTAGTGAAAATTGACCCTTTCCTAATTGAATTGCAAACCGTAAAAGATAGATAAAAAGTTTTAATTACAATATTGACCAGCTAGTTTGATGGGAGACATATTGTTTTTGTCCCGTCTGTCACAAAGTGTGTTAACAGAACTCCTCTGAAACTACTGAAATGATTTCAACAAAACTTGGTATGTAGGAAGGACACCATAAGGTGCCATGCATTTGATCAGGAAATTTTTATCCTCCAATTTTTGTGGGAGTTATGGCCATTTTAACTTAGAAATGTGGTGAAAATTCTCATTTATCATCTTGTCAGTACAATTCTTCTGAAACTACTGAACTGATTTCAATGAAACTTGGTATGTAGGAAGTACACCACATGTTATTGGGCATATTACCAGGAAATTCTGATTCTCACATTTTTGTGGGAGTTATGACCCTTTGAACTTAGAAATTTGCTGAAAGACATCATTTATCATCTTGTCAGCGCAACACGGTCGGGTGGCATCTAAAACAACTGAACCGATTTCAAAGAAACTTGGTATGTTGAAAGGACACCATATGTTGTTGTGCATATTACCAGGATATTTTGATCCTCACATTTTGTGGGAGTTATGGCCCTTTGAACTTAGAAATTTGCTAAAAATCCTCTCTTAAAATCTTGTCAGGGCAACCCCTCTGAAACTTTTTTCCTCCAATTTTTGTGGGAGTTTTGGCCCCTTGAACTAGAAAATTTGCTGAAAATCCTAATTTATTATCTTGTCAGTACAACTCCTCTGAAATACTGAACCAATTTCAACTAAATTTGGTATGTAGGAAGGACATCATATGTAATTGTCACTGTGCATATTACCAGGAAAGTTTTATCCTCAAATTTCTGTGGAGTAAATTAACCTTTTGAACTTAGAAATTTTTGGGGGAAGGGTGGAAACATCCATTTTGCAGGCAAAAACAAATGTGTATTATTTAATTCATCTAACCACATGTTTTTCCACATTTTCAGAGACAAAAATAGTTACAATATCAACTGAACATGCTGAAGACACCAAAGTCTTACAGGGAAGTTCACTGATCCTGACCTGTACTTTTAATGGAGAGTCTACACCTTCAGCTGTTCTATGGACCAGATATAGAGGATCTGGGGAGGACATTCAGCTAACTCAAGACAAATATAGTGGCGGTACTGTAGATACTCCGTCTCTGACTGTCCATCATGTTAAAGCTGAAGATTCTGGAGTGTATGTCTGTAAATTAACATTTGAGGGTGACCAAGTCTCCAGCAACCCACTGACAATCAATGTTGGTAGGTTTAAAAATGTGCTTTATATTAAGTACATTGAAACTTGCAGTATTCTTACAAAATGCTGCAGTTTAAACTTTCTGTAAGGCTTTTGTGGAAATAACATGAAGCAAAGAGGCACCAATGGGTTATTTGACTGTCAAAGGTCAAACATCTTCTTCTCTGAAACTGCTTGGCCAAATGCAGCCAAACTTGATATGGTTGTTCCTTAGGGTATTGTGCAATAAGTTTGCGTTGGGATTTTTGATATATCAAAAAACATGGCTGCTGTTGCTAAAAATAGAACAGGGGGGTCAAATACAGTTTTTTGCAAATAACCCAAAAACGGTCACAGATATCAAAATTCTGGCAGGGGATAAAAGTGATCAGCGTCTAAAGATCTACCTGCCAAGAAGTTTTTTAAAAAGATCCAACAAGCGATGTAGGAGTTTTCTGGATTTTTTCAAAATTTTGCAGTTATTTAGCTCTATATCTTGAAAACTATATTTCAAAAATTCAAATTGCATATAATTCAGCACATCAAGATCTACATTTCATGTAATTAAGTCAAAGCTGTAGGACCATTCCTTTTAGGAGTTATTGCCCTTACAAATTCAAAATTTACCATTTTTCATTACTTTTCCCTGAATTTCAAAGATTAACTTGTCTGACACCATAAGACCAACTGCATTTAAACTTGGCACACTTGTTTAAAAGCATATATTCTACAATTCTGTCGTTTGGATTTTAGATTCGTCAATAAACATGGCCGCCATGGCTAAAAATAGAACATAGGGGTTAATTGTAGTTTTTTGCTAATAACTCAAAAAATGGTTACAGATATCAAAATTGTGCAGGTTTCAAGAGTGATCAGCTTATTAAGATCTACCTGTCCCGAAATTTTGAAAAAGATCCAACCGCTGACGTGGGAGTTATTGCCCTTTTTGATTTTTTTTTCAAGATTTTGCGCTTATTTAGCCCTATATCTTGAAAACTATATACAAGATATTTCAAAAATTTAAATTGCACATGGTTAAGCACAATAGTATCAACAAAATATATGTATCTGTTTAGTTCATGTGAGCGATTAAGGCTCCTGGGAGCCTCTTGTTGATGTACATTTTGGAGTGACCAGAGGGTGTGAAATATAACGGCTGAATTATTCGGCTTAGGATAATATATTGATTAACATGTAAATAAATAGTTTTGATTAATGAAAAGATTAAAATGTCCGGTTTTGAATTTAATTTGAATAAAAACAGGTGACAATGTATTACTTGAGAGTAAATTATTTAATTTTGTTAATTTGTTACCTATAAACTTTATGTGTCCCTTCAACGTTTTTCAATTTAATACTTTTCAAAATTGTTATAGCAAGAATCAAGTTGATTTTTAAAATGCTAGAAAAACTGATGGCTCTTTCCAGATAAGCAAATTGAAGTTTTCAAAGAATCTGAAAATGAAAAACTGACAAATAAAAAAAAAATGCTTAAAAAAATAGGAGTTGGTAGAACTTAAATAGATAAGTTAAACAGGCATATGCAGAAAGAAGACAAATATTTAAAATGGTAAAAAGATATATACTCCTTCATCTACAATATCATATCCATACCTGAAATAGAAATTAACATACAAGATGAAATGATGCACTGATCCATGTTGGCAACAAATGTATGTAATGTATGTTTATCTTTATATAATGGGCACCTGTCCATATTTGCCTTCCTTATAAGCAGGTTTTACTGTAGTACTCAGGTCCATAGCTATTGTTGATTTGTCAAGATATGGCTAAAAATTAAACAGGTACAGATATTATATATATATAAATTCAAAAGTGAAATCATTTTTCCCTCTTTTATTTAAAGTTGTTATTTGTAGTTTTATATTTTATTAAATTTTATAATGTTCTTATACTTTCATTTTAGATACAACAAGCGCCTTTCTTTCTGAAGAAACAAACTATTTACGGATATATCTTTTGTGTTTGAACATTGGCACAGATTCTGTCCGCCATTATTTTGATAGACACGTGCCACCAGGTTCATTACATGGCCATCTAAGCACACATGAACACAACTTAAGATATACACAACCAATGAAATGTAACAAGGATCAGCTGAACTTGCTCTTCCCAGGTAAATACAGTATGTCTCTTGCTATCAAAGTTTTGGGATGGTATATTATACCCCCACTCGTAAGAGAGGGGGCTATATTGCAATCACCTTGTCCGTCTGTCTGTCTGTCCGTCCGGTTCAATTTCTCTGCTTCTACTGGATGGATTGGTTTCAAATTTGGTACACAGCTTCAGCATGATGAGTTTTTTAGCTCACCGAAGGTCCATGTGAGCTATTACCATCACTTGGCGTCCGTCGTCGTCGTCGTCGTCTGTCGTCGTCTGTTAACAATTTTTCAAAAATCTTCTCCTCTGAAACTACCAAACAGAATTTAATGGTGGGTCAGACTACTGTTTTTGGCTTATAAATCAAAAAGTATAAGAGATAGAGGAAATCTGAGGCCACGCTACTGATTCAGCATCAAAAGCTCTACAAAAGTCTCCATTTGGTCAAAGTTGTCAGATGACCCCTTATAGGGGTTACGGCCCCTTGAAGGTGAAAAATAGCCATTTTTCATGTTTTTGGCCTACAGAATGAAAAGTATTGCAGATAGAGATTAGCTGTTGCTTGCTTAAATGTTCAGCTCATTAAGCTCTACAAAAGTCTCCATAGGGTCGAAGTTGTCAGATGACCCCTTATAGGGGTTACGGCCCCTTGAAGGTGAAAAATAGCGTTTTTTCATGTTTTTGTCCTACAGAATGAAAACTATTGCACATAGAGATTAGCTGTTGCTTACTTAAATGTTCAGCTCATTTAGCTCTACAAAATTCTCCATAGGGTCGAAGTTGTCAGATGACCCCTTATAGGGGTTACGGCCCATGAAAAATAGCGATTTTTCATGTTTTTGTCCTACAGAATGAAAACTATTGCAGATAGAGATTAGCTGTTGCTTGCTTAAATGTTCAGCTCATTTAGCTCTACAAAATTTTCCATAGGGTCGAAGTTGTCAGATGACCCCATATAGGGGTTACGGCCCCTTAAAGGTAAAAAATAGCCATTTTTCATGTTTTTGGCCTACAGAATGAAAACTATTGCAGATAGAGATTAGCTGTTGCTTGCTTAAATGTTCAGCTCATTTAGCTCTACAAAAGTCTCCATAGGGTCGAAGATGTCAGATAACCCCTGATAGGGTTTACGGCCTTTGAAAAATAGCGTTTTTTCATGTTTTTGTCCTACAGAATGAAAACTATTGCAGATAGAGATTAGCTGTTGCTTGCTTAAATGTTCAGCTCATTTAGCTCTACAAAATTCTCCATAGGGTCGAAGTTGTCAGATGACCCCTTATTGGGGTTACGGCCTATGAAAAATAGCGATTTTTCATGTTTTTGGCCTACAGAATGAAAACTATTGCAGATAGAGATTAGCTGTTGCTTGCTTAAATGTTCAGCTCATTTAGCTCTACAAAATTCTCCATAGGGTCGAAGTTGTCAGGTGACCCCTTGGCCTCTGAAAAAAGCGATTTTTCATGTTTTTGGCCTACAGAATAAAAACTATTGCAGATAGAGATTAGCTGTTGCTTGCTTTAATGTTCAGCTCATTTAGGTCTACAAAATTCTCCATAGGGTCGAAGTTGTCAGATGACTCCTTATAGGGGTTATGGCCCCTTTTAGGTGAAAAATGGTGTTTTTGGCCTATAGAATGAAAATATTGCAGGTAGAGAAAAGCTGTTGCTTGCTTAAATGTTAAGCTCATTTAGCTCTACAAAAGTATAGGGTCAACATCAAGACCAGGTGAGCGATTCAGGCTCCTGGGAGCCTCTTGTTTATGCCTACCCTTTCCAGGTCAGTCCATTATCTACTTCCTGTTTTCCAAGCTGACAGACTTTTTTAGGGGGAACAAATTGAAATGTGAAATTTTTCGTAACAGATTTCTCGGCTTCTACTTGATAGATTGGTTTCAAATTTGGTACACAGCTTCGGCATGATGAGTTATACCGTGCCTCGCCTTTCCAGGTCAGTCCATTATCTACTTCCTGTTTTCCAAGCTGACTTAGACTTTTTTAGGGGAAAAAAAATTGAAATGTGAAATTTTTCGTAACAGATTTCTCGGCTTCTACTTGATAGATTGGTTTCAAATTTGGTACACAGCTTCAGCATGATGAGTTATACCGTGCCTCCCCTTTCCAGGTCAGTCCATTATCTACTTCCTGTTTTCTGAGCTGACTTAGACTTTTTATGGGTCAAAAATAGACAATTTTTCGTAACAGATTTCTCAGCTTCTAGAGAAGGGATTGATTTCAAATTTGGTTTACAGCTTTAGCATGATGAGTTGTATCGTGCCTCCCCTTTCCAGGTCAGCCTGTCATCTACTTCCTGTTTTCTGAATGGCCGAGTGGGGGTATGCTTAGCACGTCTTAGTGCAACCCCTTGTTTGTCTTTTTGTCTGTTTGTCTGTCCACTTAGTTTGTCAGCACAACAAGTTTGCGTGACAGTTTTCTCAGTAACTTCTTATCATATTTAGTATGCAGCATTAGCATAGGGTAATATACAGTGATACTGTGGGATTTGATTTCAGGTCTGTAGCTCACATGCTTCCTGTTAAACATTTTGACTTAGGCACATTTTAAGCTCACTTATTGTATGTTGCCGTCTGTCATCTGTTGTCTGAAACTACTGAACAGAGTTAAATTAAACTTGGCATGATTGACCCCTAGAGTATCTTGCGTTGTGTTTCGATTTTTGATCTGTCAAAAAACATGCTAAAAATTGACCAGGTGGTCAGACTTCTGTTTTTGGCTTGTAAATTAAAAAGTATTTATGGGATAGAAAAAATCTGATACAACCTACACGAAAAGCTCTACAAAAGGCTCTATTGGGTCGAAGCTATCAGATGACCCCCTATTGGGGTTATGGCCCTTTAAAGGTCAAAAATATTGTGTCTTCATGATTTTGCTCTAAAGAATGAAAACAAATGCAGATAGAGAAAAGCTGTTGCTTGCATAAACCTTAACAAAATATAGACGATAAAGAGATGTGGAATGAGTGAACATAAAGTAAAGGAATAAAAAAAAAATAACAATGGAAAACAGCCAGCAGTCTTCAACATGACCAGAGGTTGCTGCTCCCCATCTTGCATTGCCCAGGACTAAAAAGACAATACATAAATGTCAAAACCAACCCCTAAATCATCAAGGAAAGATGCATTTCTGGGCATACATGTAGAACAGTAAACAGATAGATGACAGAGCCCAACAAAAGCTTTGACAAAGGTCAGACACATACAAAATTTAAACTAGTTTTTTTGGGCCCAACTTTACACCTATTAATAATCTTGTACAAAGCACAAAAATAGCAAACTCCAAAAATTAAATCAATAAAAGTTCAATTCATCAAGAGAAAACCTGAGACAAGAGCACTATACGAGAACAACAAGATGTAAAAGAACACTCTTGACAACACTCACAGTTACTGACAGTTAGCTTAGAAGCATTTATTGACTGATTTACAAAAATAAAACTCACCAATTCTTAAATTCTTTATTGAGTCAAAGATGTCAGATGTCCCCTTATAGGGGTTATGGCCCTTTAAATGTCAAAAATAGAGTTTTTTTAGCTATTACTTGGCGTCCGTTGTTGTCGTCGTCTGTAAACAATTTTTCAAAAACCTTCTCCTCTGAAACCCCCAAGTCAAATGTTATAGTTATTATTTTGATTCATCAAAAAACATGGCTGTTGTGGCTAAAAATAGAACATAGGGGTAAATTGCATTTTTTGCAAATAACTCAAAAACGGTAACAGATATCGAATTTCTAGCATAGGTAAAAGTGATCAGCACCTCAAGATCTACCTGCCCAGAAATGTTCAAGAAGATCCAACAACCGATGTAGGAGTTATTGCCTTTTTTTTGAATTTTTTTTTTCAAAATGCTGCACTTATTTAGCCCTATATCTTCAAAACTATACAAGATATTTCAAAAATTCAAATTGCATATAATTTAGCACATCAAGATCTACATTTCATGAAATTAGTTCAAAGCTGTAGGGCCATTCCTTTTACGAGTTATTGCCCTAAAACGTCAAAAATTACAATTTTTAGCTCACCTGATCCAAAGGGTCATGTGAGCTGTTGTCATCGTTAAGCGTCCGTCGTCCATCCGTCCGTCCATTAACTTTTCTTCAAACATCTTCTTCTCTGAAACCACTGAAGGGATTGCTTTGAAACTTTGTACACTTGATCTTTAGGATGTCCTCTACCAAGTTTGTGAAATTTGTGATTGTCGACCAACCAACATGGCCGCCGTAACTAAAAATAGAACAGGGGGGTCAGACCATAGTTTTCAGCTTATAGCTCAAAAAGTATAAGAGAGAGAGAAAATCTGAAGCAACATTCCTTCTTCAGTATCAAAAGCTCTACAAAACTCTCTGCTGAGTCAAAGTTGTGGGACGACTCCTTATACTGTAAGTGCTAGAGGAAAAGTTAGCATTGCAAAATTGTTCAGCTTATTGAGAGCTACAAAAATTAATTCAGGGCCAAAATTGTCAGATCAACCGTTTAAGAGTTATCCCCCATTAACTGATTTTTTATCAATTTTATCTGATTTTTAAAAATCTTCTCTGAAACAACTGATGGGATTTCTTTGAAACTCAATACACTTGATCTTTAGGATGTCCTCTACCAAGTTTGTGAAATTTGTGATTGTCTACCAACCAACATGGCCGCCGCTACTAAAAATTGAAGAGGGGTGTCAGACCATAGTTTTCAGCTTATAGCTCAAAAAGTATAAGAGAGAAAATCTGAAGCAACCTTCCTTCTTCAACATCAAAAGCTCTAGATAGTTTTTGTCTCGCCTGCGACAAATAGTCGCAAAAGGCGAGACATAGGTATTACTTTCTGCCGGCCGCCGCGGCATCGTAAACTTTTTTGTATGACTTTTGTGGACAATGAATTGCTTGAAAAGTATAATAGCTAGGCATCTGATATTGGGTATACAGACTCTTTTTGTGTTTATATCAAGAAATGAAAGCTTAGGTAGTTGCTTTTAATGATAGTGCCGGCAGGCAAGACATACTTTTAGTGGCCACACTTGTTAGCTTATAGCTCAAAAAGTATAGCAGATACAGAAAATACCAAGCAACCTACCTTCTTCAGCATCAAAAGCTCTACAAAACTCTCCATTGGGTCAAAGTTGTGGGACGACTCCTTATAGGAGTTATTTCCCCTTAATTGTCAAAATTGACCATTTTCAGTTTTTGGACTTTATCTTGAAAACTGTAGGTGCTTAAGGAAAAGTTAGTATTGCAAAATTGTTCAGCTTATTTAGAGCTACAAAAATGATTTCAGTGGCAAAATTGTCAGATCATCCTTTTAAGAGTTATCCCCCTTTAACTGTTTTCAATCAATTTTGACTTGTTTGGTTTTTTTTTTCAAATGGAAAGCCTTGTTACTTTGTATTCTTGATCTTAAAAAGTGTTTTCTATCCTAACTAATTTCTTTAATGTTACTTACCAAGAACATGTAGACCATGTTGTATACTTGGTAAGAGGCTTTAGCATTAGAGATCAGGTGAGCGATTCAGGCTCCTAGGAGCCTCTAGTTCATTACTTTTCCCCTGAATTTCAAAGATTAACTTGTCTGACACCATAAGACCAACTGCATCTGGCACACTTGTTTAATATGCTACAATTCTATTATTCGTACTTTTGATGAAATATGATTGCTCTAGGATATCATTCACCTGTGAGCTATTACCATCACTTGGCATCCATCGTTGTCTGTTGTCGTCTGTTAACAATTTTTCAAAAATCTTCTCCTTCCGAAACTACTGAACAGAATTAAATGAAACTTGGTATGATTGATCGTAAGGGTGTCCTGCACCAAACTTATGTTTCAGTTGTAGATCGGTAAAAAAACATGGCCACCGTAACTAAAAATAGACTAGGGGGGTCAGACTACTGTTTTTGGCTTGTAAATCAAAAATTATAAGAGAAAGATGAAATCAATGCCACCCTACTGCTTCAGGATCAAAAGTTCTACAAAAGTCTCTATTTGGTCGAAGTTGTCAGAAGACCCCTTATAGGAGTAACAGCCTCTTTAAGGCGAAAAATAGTGTTTTTTATACAACCGCAAAAAATTGCGGACTTATAATGGTATGATGCTGTTATCATCGTTGTCGTCGTCGTTGTCGTCGTCATCGTTGTCGTCGTCGTCGTTGGCGTCGTTGTCTGTTAACTTTAGTGTATACACGATAACTTTAGTTCTAGTAAGCCGAATGCAATGAAATTTCAAAATGATATTTCTTACTATTGAAGGATGAATGGGATCGATTTTCAGGCTCCCTTCTGTTTTGGTTTCGAAATTAGGGGCCAAAAAATGCTACTTTTATGTCTGTTGCCAGGATAACTTTATTTCTAGTCATCCTATTGCTTTGTACTTTGGCATTGATGTTCCTTGACATAAAAGGGTGAATCAGATTGATTTTGGGGGTACCCCCTTATTTTTTTTTGAAATTAGGGGCCCAAAAGGGGCAACAAATTCAAATATTTTATTGTTTCCACCACAACTTTGTTTCTAACTGGCTTATTGCTGTGAACTTTGTGAAGAAATTATCTTACAATAAAAGAATGAATCCGATGAACTTTTGCGGGCCCCCTTTTTCCCCGTTATGAAATTAGGGGCCAAAAGGGGCCAAAATTAAAACTTTTATATTAGTGGTCCGATTTTGAACATTTTTTTTGCATGTTTGTTCTTGTCAAATAGCAATTCAAAATTGAGAATCAATTTTTGCTACCCCTTTTTCTCCCCTTATTATGTAATGAGGGGCCAAAAGGGACCAAAATCGAAACTTTTTTACTTATGATCCGATTTTGAAAATTTTGTTTGCATGTTTGCTCTTGTCAAATAGTGGATACAAAATTGAGAATTGATTTTTGCAACCCCTTTTTTCCCCCTATTATGTAATTAGGGCCAAAATGAAAAATTTGTGGTCTAATTTTGATCTCCTTTCGAAAAAAAATAATTCCTTTTAATTTGTAAGTGGAAAGTCCACCAAAAGCTGCATGTGTCAAAAACCTTTGTCAGTCCACCATGGGCTGCATGTGTCCAGAGCAATTGACTATCCATATTGGGCCTAAAACCTACAGGGTTTAACTTGTTGGGGTCGTATCATGCTGCGCTCGGCGAAGCTTTTTATTGCCCTATGGAATGATAACTATTGCGGATAGAGAAAAGCTGTAGCTTGCTTAAATGTTCAGCTCATGTAGCTCTACAAAATTCGTTAAAGGGGCGAAGTTGTCAGATGATCCCTTATAGGGGTTACAGCCCCTAAAAGGCGAAAAATAGTGTTTTTGGCCTATAGAATGAAAACTTTTGCGGATAAAGAAAAGCTGTTGCTTGCTTAAATGTTCAGCTCATTTAGCTCTACAAAAGTCGCCATAGTGTTGAAGTTGTCAGATGACCCCCCCCCCAAGGGGTTACAGCCCCTTAAAGGCAAAAACCAGTGTTTATGACCTATAGAATGAAAACTATTGCAGATAGCGAAAAGCTGTTGCTTGCTTAAATGTTCAGATCATTAAGCTCTACAAAAGTCTTCATAGGGTCGAAGTTGTCAGATGACCCCTTACAGGTGTTACAGTCCCTTAAAGACGAAAAATTGTGTTTTTGGCCTATAGAATGAAAACTATTGCAAATAGAGAAAAGCGGTTGCTTGCTTAAATGTTCAGTTCATTAAGCTCTTAACAAAAGTCGCAATAGAGTCAAAGTGTTCAGACGGCCCTTCAAATAACATTTTGCACGTGGTGAGCGATTCAGGCTCCTGGGAGCCTCTTGTTTGTTATAGAATGAAAATATATGCAGGGAGAGATGAAGTTTTACAATTTGAACACACACAAAGAAATTAAATACCTGACATCATTATGTTTTGTAGCTATACCAATGTTGCCTGTGTCATCAACATTTGATTTCTCACTTCTCTATAAGTTGATCAGAAATACATTGATAGTGGCACTACCAGCTCGGGGTTGGGGATTCCCTCCACAGGCCAGTGATATATCAGAAGAAGATGATGTGGAGCGTATCAGAAAGTATAGGAATCTCCTAGCTCATATTGAGCAGTGCAAAATAGAGCAGGGTGTCTTCAGTACCATGTGGACTGAGCTCAGCCAGGTAAGTAACTAGTACAAATCAAAGTGCTAAAGCGTTTAAAGGCAAGCGAGATATATAAGTACTATAGTAGATTTATTCTCTGTTAAAGTTTATTGTTCAAATATTTGCAAAATAAATGGTGAGCGAAGTAGGGATGGTCAAATGTAGATGCTCTCACATAAATGAACACAATACAAAAATGGAATCGATTGAAACATCCCTTCAATTAAATGGACTCGTCCCATTGATGTGTAATGTGTATTAATTAGTAAGTTATAGATGAATACATGAAGTATATTCTATCTCCTCTAACTAAATAGTTTGTCAAGTAAAATGCAAAGGAATAAACAAAACTTGTGCCGGTCATATAAAATGCAAATGAAAATAGAGATTTATAAAAGTGTGTTTCATGTTAACAAATATTGAAAAGTAATATAGAAGATAAAGCTTTTTGCCAGACTGGATGCAGGAAAATCACTCCGTCTAGACTGAAAAAAACCGCGAAATTCATCACTACTCTATAGACTACATAAGGCTTCCCTGCGCTTGCCAAAAATTTGAAGCATTCAAGGTGTCACCGCGTAGTCCGTGCACCACCCTAGGGGGAAGCTAGGTTTAGCAGTGCAAAGGCCCACGGGACAATGCAGGCGTGGTGTAGCATTCTAAGATCAGACAAAACAACAAGTTTTAACAATTTATATAAACAAAATTCAATATTATAAACAATAACAAAAATGATTCAAAGTTGAAGATTTCACAATGTCCAAAGTTTAGAATTTCACAATTAAATTTGATTCAAAGTCCAAATGAAATATTTTAAAGTCCAAAGAATAAAAGTTAGCACAGTTTTGAAAGTCCAATAAATTTGAGTTGAATGCTGCTGCGGTGGCGGGTTGGTCCAGTCTTGTTCATGTCCTGAAGTGGCGACTTGTTCAGTTTGATGCTCACTCTTTGTCAGCAGCCAGAACATCAAACTGTGACCGCTGCCCCGTATAGCATGTGTGGAATCCTCACGGTGTCATGTGTACGAACTTACTGCTGTTTCTTTGATTGGGTCATGAATTTATATGATGGACTGAAAAGAACTCATTTTGAATTACTTACCTTACTTAAGTTTCATAAAAGTTTGAAATTAATACTCAGCTCAATGTCAAATTACAAGAAAAATTAATTAACAAAAATCTATTCTTTAAAACCCTAATTAGATAGAAGCAATTATTAATAAGTAATTTTACTCAAGCTTATTTTGACACTTAATGTAATTAGTTTAACTAAGTAAAAATAAAATCTAAATTTGATTTTAAAAAAATCAGAAAAATGAAGAATAAATTTTTGTTGTCATTTGTATAACATAATAATATTTTAACAAAAACTGTCCCTACTACAAAGGTATAAAAACCCTGTGTTTTAAGCCTAAAACATTTAGCTCATAGTCAGACAGAATAAAAGAGATGTAAAAAAAAATAGACGTGATAGTCCGTAAAAGTGCTGTGAATTGTGAAATTTTGATGTAATATAACTTATCACCATAGGGATTTCCCAATGCATTTTGGTTATTTGTCCCTAACCATTTTACAAAAGGGGCAAAATGGACAGAGCTGTTGTAGAAAAAGTGTACAAATCATGTCAAAGGGCAATAAAATGTCATAAATTTTGGCAAAAAAACTCAAAACATAACTGGTTGAGTGATGATAACAACCAAGGTAGGTCTGTCGATCTACGTCATAAGCACAACTCCTCATATAGTGCTTGATGGATTTTGATGAAATTTGACGTGAACTTTTTTGTAAGAGTTTAGTGAAATATGAATTACTTGAAAAGTATAATAGCTAGGCACCAGATAGTTAAGAAATGATGAAATAAACTAAGGTTATTGCATTCGCAACATTATATATGACCTTGACCTCAATTTACACTCAATGACTGTTAAAATTGTTTTTGATTCAATCTTTTATGTTAAGTATGTTTCTCAATGACCACGAGAGAAGCAAAGAGGCACCAATGGGGCATTCAAGTGTCAAAAGTCCGAAAGGGCAACAACAAACTCGATAAACATGAACAAGAACAGCTCGAGAAAACACAAAACACAAAAAACACAACATAAACGGACAGAAATCAACAAGTGAACTCAAGTCATAACAAAAGTGAACTCATGTGCTCCAATAGGAGTAAGCGGTTCCTGTCTGCTTAAACTCACCCATCACATTGCTGATTTCCAATTTAGTGTGTGAAATCCAGTAAAGGAAGACAGAACAAACCTCCATGACAAACCAGGATTTGCACTTATCTGCAAGATAGAAATCAATCAAGAATCACTTTGGTTGGTCCATAGGAAAATGTCACTCAGTCAATTAACAATTGTTTTAAGAAATGATGTCAATTTTATGTCATTCTGTCCTCGTCAGTCGATGTGTGAACATCTTTCTACTTTTTAGCCCCTGAAGAAGGACTTTATGTCCGAAAATTTGGGCACTCTTGTTTTATTTGTTTTAAAGGTTTTATTTCTTTATATTTCTTATTTAGTTTTTACCTTTTAAATGTGGCTTCACCATCCATTTATTTATCTATTTTATTTATACACAAGCCACAGTGCAACATATTTTATTTATTTGTATTTACAATTTGTACTCTTACCCGTTGCAACCATGTCCTCCTTAAAAGATCTCCTCTTCAAATTGTTCAAAAGTTTTTCTAAATTCATCTCTCCACATCCTGACTTTGTACAGAGGACATCTATTGATCTCTATAGAACTATCATCGCCATTACCAAGTGCAATAGCCATCTGTTTTTTCTTCGAAAATGTCTTTAACTCAATACAGTTCCGAAAGGTTTCATTCCATCTTTTCATCCAATTGACGAAATCTCAAACCACAAGGTCTTAGCGACCTCTCTAGAAACTATATCGTCATCTTACTCAAGGTCTCTTGTTCGTCTTACGTTGTCCGCCATATCTAAAAAATTGAAATCTCTTACCTTGAGAAAGCTTATTCTGAAAAACAAATTGCACCTAGACTGTCATAAGATTGTGGCCAACTCTATTGTAGAAGAGATTCGCCTCCTCAACAAACCAGTCTACAATTTTCTATATTTTGAAAAAGAAACGAAATTGCAATCTCTGGCTCCACAATGTGATCACAACTTGGACACTCCTGTCGACACCAACGATACCGAGACCGAGAATTTTGAAGTCACTGTCCATTGTGTACCAGATTCAGTCAAGCTTTCTCAAGCAGAGTTGAGTCTTCTGTCCAAAGGTCTTAATTTTGTTCCAACAACTTCCTTAGCAGACTCTTTTCAAAACCATACGGACATCCAAAACTTCTTCAGACGCCTCCTCTTAAAAGCTTTTTTCCACGAGAAGGAAAATAACCAATTTGACGAGGAGTATAATGAAGCCGCCTCTTTGTTTCGCGATTATGGCAACAGAAAATCAAATTTCACTCCCAAAACATCCTGGTTTCCTGTTTTGGAGAAATATATCAAATCTTGTCTTAACCAAATTGATAATTTAAAAACCAAACCCCTCAAAAGACATAATCTGACTAGTAACGAACAAACTGCTCTCCGAAATTTAAAGACCCGCACAGACATAGTCATAAAACCTGCTGACAAAGGGGGTGCAGTGGTCGCTTGGGATGCTAAGTCTTATGTCTCCGAGGGCGATTTTCAACTTGCAAACCCAACATTCTATTGTAAGTTAAAAAACAATAATACTAAGAAAAATCAGCAACAAATCAAAGAATTTATTAAAACATCCGTGGAGAACAATGATCTTCCAGATAATGCTAGAAACTTGATTGTCTCCCAGCCCAGGACATCGAGATTCTACATGCTTCCTAAAATCCATAAATTGGGAAATCCTGGTAGACCCATAGTCTCTGCATGTAGTTGTCCGACTGAAAACATTTCCAGTTTTCTCCATAATGTTTTCATGCCTATAGTGGAGAACTTGCCCACCTATGTTAAGGACACTACTCATGCTCTTAATATCCTAGAGTTCTTTGAACCTGAAAATCCGAATGACTTTAGATTGTTCTCCATGGATGTTACTGCTCTCTACACCAGTATTCCGAACAATGATGCCATGATCGCTTTAAAACATTTTTTGGACAGAAGACCCAATCCCTATGTGAAAACGGATGTCATCTTGAGATTAGCAGAACTTGTTCTCAATCTCAACACTTTTCAGTTTAATGGAGAGTTTTATTCTCAGTCTGGCGGTGTTGCCATGGGCACTAAGATGGGTCCTAGTTTCGCCTGTCTGTTTGTTGGGTATTTGGAAGAGAAAATGTTTTCTGAATACGTTGGTCCTGTTCCTGACCTATACAAACGATACATAGATGATGTTTTCGGTGTATCCTCTGATAGTGAAGATGATTTGAACTCGTTCATCAGCTTTGTCTCTTCCTATCACCCTGCCATTCAGTACACCTTTACAATCTCGCAAGAGAAACTCTCCTTCCTTGACTTGGAATGAAGCATCCTTAACGGCAAAATAGAAACGTCTGTATTCTATAAACCCACTGATACACACTGCTACCTGAACTACCAATCTTGTCATCCCCAGAGCTGCAAAAATGCCATTCCTAGGTCTCAATTTCTGAGACTTAAACGTATTTGCAGCAAAGAGGATGATTTTAAAGTTCAAAGCAGCACTATGAAATCATTCTTTGTCAAAAGGGGATATCCAAACAACATCTTGGATAAAGCTATCTTCGAGTCAGTTTCCCGGGTGACACGATCCAAGGCTTTGGAGCCCAGGTCAAGACGCAAGAATGACCGTATACCTTTGGTACTTACATACCACCCTCATAACATCGTTATACGGAACATTCTGTTGCGCAATTTCAAGTCCATCGTCTTGAAGGACGAACACATGTCGACAGTGTTCGACTCGCCACCCCTAACTGCTTTTCGCAAAGGTAAGAGTTTGAGGCAACATCTTGTCTCCAGTTCATTTGACAAATCCAAGAGACGTCCTCGCTCTGACTTTTCAGGCACCAGGGGTTGTGGTCGATCAATCTGTGTCACATGTCCTTTTACCTGGGAGACTGAAGAGATAGTTGGCCCCTCCAACACCTTCAAGTTGAAGAACGGTTACACCTGCATCTCCGAAAATGTCATTTACGCTATCCGCTGTGCCAAGTGCCTTAAAATTTACGTAGGAGAAACTTGTCGTCGACTGGGTGACAGATTTGCTGAACACAGGAGAAGTGTTCTCAAATGCGACGACTGCCCAGTCGGCCAGCACTTTTCATTGCCAAACCATGGCGTCAAGGATATGCAGGTGACCGTTCTCCTTGAAACATGCACCAGCGAAAAACAAAGACAGTTCCTTGAGCAAAGAATAATCAACTTTTTAGGCACTTTTCAACCCTTTGGTATGAATGTAAAAAGACAGACCTTTTATTAATATATATAAATTAGTCATCAAGTTCAGGATTAAAATACCACGTGATGTTCTTCGAGTCAATTTTATGTCATTCTGTCCTCGTCAGTCGATGTGTGAACATCTTTCTACTTTTTAGCCCCTGAAGAAGGACTTTATGTCCGAAAATTTGGGCACTCTTGTTTTATTTGTTTTAAAGGTTTTATTTCTTTATATTTCTTATTTAGTTTTTACCTTTTAAATGTGGCTTCACCATCCATTTATTTATCTATTTTATTTATACACAAGCCACAGTGCAACATATTTTATTTATTTGTATTTACAATTAACAATTGGCCTGGACATTTCTTTACCTTTGAATCTCAAGAACTGAAGGCCTAGGAAAACCTCCAACCTGTTTTGTGATTGCACCAACAGGCGAGAATTTACTGAATAAATAGTTGAATAACTAGGTATTGCACCAACAGGCGAGAATTTACTGAATTAATAGTTGAATAACTAGGTATTGCCGTGGTGCCAGCAGCCACATAAAAACCATATCTTTTAAAATTCTCAAATAATTCATGCATTTAGATTTCCAATATATTTTCAGGCAATACAGAGATTGAGTAAAGGCTTCTTAACTACTGAGGTGAATGACTTAGAACAGAAAAGACTGGACCAAGATATCAGAGGTCAAATGGTGGATGATATCTTTCAATTTAGGAAAGAGGTGAAAGAGTTACAACAAGAGGTTGAAGACATAATAAAAAGTCAAAAAGATCAACAAGCAAGAATAGAAAGTCTGGAGGCTCGGCCAGTACCGCAACACATACCAAAACACATCAGAGGTAAGAACTATTGGTCTTACGTTGGACCTTTTCCAGAGCAAATATCAAAACACATTAGAGGTAATAACTGTTGGTCTTACGCTGGACCTTTTACAGAGCAAATATCAAAACACCGAGATGTATAAACAACACTTAATTTGGAGCTGGAATGATTATGAGTTGTTGTTATGAAAAAATTACAGGTACTTATGTTGGTGAAGGAAATGTTTCATCTTACCTTGAAAAAAAGATTTTTTTGTGGTATAATTATTGAATTAAAAATCAAATAGACAATAACGAATAGTGGAATAGGTGTACATGACACAACCAGCAAAATGAAACAGCAATTAAAAAATTCAAAGTATTTTTGCTAAAAAATATCTATCACTTCAATTAAACATTTTGTATGAAAAGGTTGTTACCAAATTTTATGTGTTCACTCTTGTTTTTAATTGAGTTGATGTTACTGATTGCAAGAAGCAAAAGTGTACCAAAGGTGTACCAAAGTTGTTCCAAAGGTGTACCAAAGGTGTACCAAGTGTGTACCAAAGATGTACCAAAGGTGTACCAAAGTTGTACCAAATGTGTACCAAAGACGCAGTCAAATATTGTTAATCCAAAAAAAAACAAAATCAGTTGACCCAAATTCATCAGAACAAAACAAACAACACACAACTACCAAACCACAATCAGCAACGTAAACAAAAGTCAAAATTTAGTTGTATTAATTTTGTGGTTTAGTAGTTTTCATTCACTTATTGTATAACTCATCAACTTACTTGATATGGACATGATGTACTGTGGGATATTTATTTTAGATCAATCAGACGTCTACTGTTTTTTTTTGGTCGAAATATTCCATCACACTTTTCATACAAGAACTGCAAAATATTAGCTTATATTTAGTGTTTGCACAATAATGTTAGTTCTAGATATGTGATTGATATTAACTTATATTTAACTCATGGCATAGTTGTGAGACAGTTTACAATTAGATATTTTTAATTGTTTTTTTTATTATTTTTTCAGATGGTCAAATTACTCAGCTAGAAACATGGGAAGTAGAAGACTTGGTGTTCTATAGTGAAACAGCAGCTGTAAAAGAAGTTACAGACAAATTCAACCAACATCAGATTGTGACAATAATAGGTGGTCCTGGAGCTGGGAAGACAAGCATTGCAAGACATGTAGCCCTGGAATACCAGAAGAAAAAATTTGAAGTGGTACCGATATGTCAACTAGAGGACATTGTTCAGTTTGGTGACAAGTTTGTGTCTCAAGTTTTTGTACTTGATGATGTGTTAGGTGTTTTTTCTTTTGATGTATCATTGTATAACAAATTGAATAACATTAAAACCAGTATTTTGTCAGCCATATGTAAACAATCTAAACTTATTTGTACCTGCAGAACATTAGTATATAATCAGGCTTACAAAGTTGGTAGTTTTGTACTAGAAAATGTTATTGATGTTGAGAGCAAGTCAAATCAGTTAACTGTATCAGACAAGATAAATATATTTAAAAAACACTGTACAAGCAAAGGTATAAAGGAAAAGTTTGATAATCTATCATTTGAGAATTGTCATTTTATGTTTCCATTGTTATGTAGAATTTTTGCAGCATCAGATAAATATTTAAAGAATCCAAACACATTTTTTGATCACCCAGTGGACTGTGTCAAAGATGAACTTGACAAAATGGCAGAAATGCAGAAAACACAATATGCAGTTTTAGTCCTCTGTATGATGAATTCCAAGAAAATATCAAGCATGAACAAACCTTTGACATTCATCAACAACGATTTAACACATGACATCTTTGACTCATGCAGTGATTCTGCCAACCCAACAAACAGTCAGATAAACCATGCACTACAACATTTATCTGGAACATACCTCACTAAATCTGGTGACCACTACAAATTTATCCACGACTCCATATATGAAATTGTTGCCTACCATTTTGGAAAACAGCATGTAGAACTTATGATAGAATACATGTCCAGTACATTTGTTCGGAACAAACTTGTTATATCAGGAACAGAATCAGTTGATCAACTCAGTATTGAAGTCATAGAAGACATGTATCCAATTTTAGCTGACAGACTGTTGAAAGATATATCAGATGGAAAACTGTATGATGTATTTACTAACCCTACTCTGTCACATAGACAATTTATTGATGTCTTCATGGACGTTCTAAAGAAAAAGTTGTCATATCAACAATTTAAAGAAATGTTCCTTACCATAATGAAAGGTAGTACAGACCACATAAAACAACAGGGTAAAAAGATGGCAGTAAACAAGGAAGAGGGTACACGTAATTATGGTGAAGAACAACGTCAGAGGCTGTTGTTAGGGTTAGCATGGACGTATGATATATATAGATATAATCCTTACAGTTACATGTATTCCATACGTATTATCAGCTTCATTATATACTATGGACGTAGTCATCTGTTACAGTGTATCATAGATTATGTCCTCAGTGAACATGGTACAGTGACATCTGTTATTGGATCTGACCTATCAGAACAATCACAGTTACTTACTTTGGCAGTCTACAGTGGTAATGAAGATGTTTTACAGGTTTTATTAAAGTATACAAAAAATAATGCTGTAAATGTTTCAGCAGTGCGTAATTGTATGGATCTTATTCTTTACAGTAATTATCATAGACGGCATACACCACTAACAGCAGCATGTTATGTTGGTAACATGTCTGCTGTTAAGATTCTTTTAGAGATGAATGGAATAATTAACCCTAAAAATAAACCTTACTACACACCTTTGGTAGAAGCATCAAAGAGGGGACACCTTGATATTGTTATACACTTGGTTAACCATGGTTGGGATGTGAACCTCTGTGCTAAGTGTAATGTATCACCTCTGTATGCAGCAGCAGGGAAAGGACACCTTGATATTGTTTCTTTCTTGGTTGAACATGGTGGGGATGTGAACCTCTGTACTGAGGATAACAGTTCACCTCTGTACATTACAGCATGGGGAGGACACCTTGATATTGTATCGTTCCTGGTTAACCATGGTGGGGATGTGAACATCTGTACTGAGTTTAATGAATCACCTCTGTTCACTGCAGCCAGGGGAGGACATCTTGATATTGTGTCTTACTTGGTTAACCATGGTGGGGATGTGAACCTCTGTAATATGTATAATACATCACCTCTGTTCACTGCAGCAGGGGAAGGACACCTTGATATTGTTTCTTGCTTGGTTAACCATGGTGGGGATGTGAACCTCTGTTCTATGTATAATGTATCACCTCTGTGGGCTGCCTCAATGAATGGACATTATGATGTTGTAAAATTCCTGCTTAAGAATGGAGGAAAAGTAAATCACGGGAACTCTCCAATTGATGTAGCAATAGAATCAAGACATGGAGACATAGTAGAACTTTTACAAAAATACCAATCTGTCGATTAAATGCTTATAGCATAAAAATATTTTAGACTGAGAATACAATTTATATCTTTGATGCAGCAAGACTAGACAGAAATTTAGACATTGTAGAACTTTTACAACAATACCAATCTGTCAATTAAATACTTATAACATAAAGCTATTTTAGACTGAGAATACAATTTATATCTTTGATGCAGCAAGATTAGACAGAAATTTAGACATTGTAGAACTTTTACAAAAATACCAAGCTGTCAATTGAATACTTATAGCATAACAATATTTTACACTGAATATACAATTTATATATTAATGTTAAGTTGTTATTGCAAAAATGACAGGATAAAAACTGTGTAAGGTATTGGAACATGATTTTTTTTTTATGATCGTTACAAACCTTTAATACTTTCATGTTACAAACCTTTAATACTTTCATGTTACAAACCTTTAATACTTTCATGTTACAATCCTTTAATACTTTCATGTTACAAACCTTTAATACTTTCATGTTACAAACCTTTAATACTTTCATGTTACAAACCTTTAATACTTTCATGTTACAAACCTTTAATACTTTCATGTTACAATCCTTTAATACTTTCATGTTACAAACCTTTAATACTTTCATGTTACAAACCTTTAATACTTTCATGTTACAAACCTTTAATACTTTCATGTTACAAACCTTTAATACTTTCATGTTACACTTACATGATGTAAAGAAACTACACACCAAATCAAACACAGATTTATTGTCACATGTTTCTCATTCAGCATAAACTACACACCAAATCAAACACAGATTTATTGTCACATGTTTCTCATTCAGGATGAACTGAAATTATTGGTCACATTTTGATTATTTGAATTATTTATATTTTATGATTATATAAATGGTGTTAATCAATGACATACACTTATACACTTTTCAATTTTTTTTCAAATACATATTTTATACTTGAAGAAAAAAGTTATTGTTATTCATATGTGGAACATATATCAAACACTAAGTTCTGCCTTAAAATTGTCGTTATTCTTACAATGTCATGAATGTATGCATAAAGTTATAGTAATTGTATACATATGATGTACACATATCACACTTTCTTGTACCTATACTTTGTTACCTATTGTGACCTGTGATAGTCTGTGTGCTGTATTTATTGTAACAATATACTCATGGAAAAAGGAGACTGCATGCTTATGGGAAATTAATTGTACCCACATTTCTATTAACCAGAAAATCTTTAAAAATACTACAATCGAGTTGAATTTTTTACTGAATGTCAAGTGGGATGATGAAGATCATTTTTGGGTTGAAATCTGAAACTTTTCAATTTTCAGTTTCTGATATTTTTCTACACCAAAAATGAAAAATCTCCCAAAAATTAAGCTGTTTAATTTCAACCACTTTTAATCAGATGATAAAACTTAATTGATGTTGATTTTATAGTGTGATTTTGTGGTTTCAAAATTGACACTACCTAATTTCAAGTTATTCTGTATCATAGCACTGTTCATGTACACATGTTTTTTTTTTTTTGCTAAACTTTAATTAAGGACTTAATTGTAACAATACATATGTACATAATAACCAATGTTTTTAAGTAAGGACTTTATTGTAACAATACATATGTACATAATAACCAAGGTTTTGAAGTAAGGCCTTTATTGTAACAATACATATGTACATAATAACCAAGGTTTTGAAGTAAGGACTTTATTGTAACAATACATATGTACATAATCACCAAGGTTTTGAAGTAAGGCCTTTATTGTAACAATACATATGTACATAATAACCAATGTTTTGAAGTAAGGACTTTATTGTAACAATACATATGTACATAATAACCAATGTTTTGAAGTAAAAACTTTATTGTAACAATACATGAATTATGTACAAAATCACCAATGATTTGAAGTAAGGACTTTATTGAAACAATATATATGTACATAATAACAAAGGTTTTGAAGAAAGGACTTTATTGTAACAACAATTATGTACACTATAACAAAGGTTTTAAAGTAACAACTTTATTGTTACAAAATAAATGTGCATAATAACCAAGGTTTTGAAGTAAGAACTTTATTGTAACAACACATACATGTATATACAAATAAAGGTAATAACAAAACTACCGAACTTGAATGATCAATCTCATAGTCCAGAGAAAATGACAAAAACGAATCAGTCATACCGGAGAACTGGTGGATCGCAATGGTCCTGACTTGGTACAGGCATTTCAAACGAAATGGTGGGTTAAACCAGGTTTTATGGCGCCAAACCTCCCTCTCCCATTGCGATCTTAGGATCCGGTAATGACCATAGAACACAACATAGTTGTGAGACACAATAGGGATATTGAGGTGATCATCTCAGTACAGCAGACCAGTCAAACACTAATTAAAACAATTAACTATCATATCTTTTAACTCAATTTTGAACTTTTCTACTAGTGGCTGATAACGAAGAAAGAATTTTTTTAGTGATCGTATGAGACGTATTTTCTTATAGCCCTGCATCAAAAGTCGGTCACGAAGAAACCGGTGTCTGATCAAAAAATCTGTGAAATGTGTGCAAGCTCTTGCATATCGAATAAGTTGAGAAATATAAACACCGTATGCAGGAGAAGTAGGTATATTGCTCTGTAGATTAGGAAAATTAATAATTTGAAAATTAAAATCGTCTCGTTTATCGTAAATTTTTGTACTGAGATGACCACCTGAGTCAAATTCGAGGTGCAAATCCAAGAAAGACGTGAAGCAATTAGATTCGGTGGTCTCTTTAATCTCCAATTCCGGAGGATATATTGAAGGAATCCAACTACCAAATGAAGTGTTATTGACAGAAAGGACATCATCAATATATCTGAATGTAAGATTAAATGACCTTGCCTCTTTCATCTTCTTGTTCTTTACGAGTCTCTGAAGAAATTCAGTCTCGTAAGAGTATAAAAACAAATCGGCGAGGAGAGGAGCACAGTTTGTGCCCATTGGAATGCCGATTTGTTGTTGAAAAATCTCTCCTCCGAAGGTGACAAATATGTTGTCAATGAGGAAATCAAGCATACTGCAAACTTGTTCCAGTGTGTAACAAATTTTATCTTTGAAAGATGTTTTGGAAAAGAATGTAGAATTATAACCCAAAACAACAAAATTCCTTGAGTTTGAAAAGGCTTTTTCGAGAAGTTTTTTCAGGCGACATTTTAGTTTTTCGTGTGGCAAGGTAGTGTATAAAGTTGAAAAATCGAACGTTTTCAAAGAGTGAACCTCAGAAAATGATCTAGATTTAAAATGATCTAACAAATCTTTTGAGTTTTTCAAAATCCACATATGGTTAATTCCACTTCGATTATAAATAGTGTCGCAGTATGCTTGTTGACCTTCTTTGACAGCAGACAAGATTTTAGTTAAATGAACGGACAGCTCTGTAGTTGAACATGATGAAGATCCAGCTATATACCTTTCTTTGTACGGATTTTTGTGAAGTTTAGGTATCCAGTACAAATATGGTAACTCTTTATGTTCCTCTTTCATTGGAATATTGAAAGAGGACATAAAAGAGCTATGGTTGGCTATGCTTTCATCTTTGTTAAATGTAGTCCGTGTGTATGTAGCACTAGCGGAAGTATTACCATCAATGCCTAGTTCTTTTATTAGACAATTGTAATAATGTGCTTTACATACAAAAACTATATTATTGGAAGCCTTGTCTGCTGGCGTGACAACATACCTGTCATGTAAGGAAGAGAGACAATTGAGAGCTTCACGATCTCTAAATACAGAAGAAGGCCGGGGGTTCACACATTTGCGAAGTTTGTCTATTCGGCTTCGTACAAGAGATCGGATAGTCCTTACCCAGTCCGACAGTGATTCAAGCTCTGGTTCTTGGTCCTTTTCTCTCTTTAACCAGGCTCTAGCATAGTCCTCCACAGCGTCCATGATGATCCTAAAGTTATGATTCCAATTTATACGTTGCGGTTCCCTGAATTTAGGTCCATGGGAAACCACATTACGTAATAAATCATTTTCAATTATCTTAAGATCACCCGTGATGACATGACCAGAAGGACCATAGACAAAGGGAGAAGCATAGCAATCACATGTCAGAGGGGACTTTAGATATTCTTCAATGTTTAGGTCCTGCAATGCCTTTTTATGGTTGAAAATTTTACTACTTATGGTTTTAGTGTAGCGGTAGGAAACAATTGGTGTTGACTGATTTTTGAAATATTGAGGAATTTGAGATGTAACTTCCTTACGATTTAAAATATTGCTAATGTTTATAGCATCTATCCCTTTGTTCTTAAATGGAATATGGAGAAATTTCCTATCCTCAGTAGTAAGAGGCTCACTTCTTACAGGCTTAAAAAGACGGAAAAGAGCAACGTCGCAAATAATGCTAGTAAGCCTGTAAGAAGGAGTAAATGGATCAGTACCTGCTTTTTCTAACCCAAGATCACGTAGGTCTAAGTTTCGTGACTCGTAGTGAATAGAGAATGGTACGAACATGATGGACTCCCAATGGTTGTTGTAGACTTGTAACCAGATCATCAAACGTGTCTGAAAGAGATCTGTTGTCAGTTTGACTGGCACCAGATCTTGGTTTGTATCGTTTGTGACCATGACTACGTTTATGTCTACCATTAGGGTCAAACAGTTTCATAACATTCACCTCACTACATTGAGGGCTAGAAAGATTTCCTACTCCTTTGATGTTATCATTACATCCATAAGGCATTGCAGTACCTAAAGTTTTTATCCAGTGAAGCTCTCGTTTTTTACGGAGAGGTGTACTAAGATTTGGACTGTTGGTGTCGTGGTAAATCTTTTCGATAAACCGGACTTTCATGTTCAAACATTGGTCATGGTTAGGTTGATTAAAGTGGTTATACAAAACCCGATAATCAGAATTTTTGGTGTCATACCTATGACCATTCATGCGAGAACGCAATGAATTTTTTGTTTCACCGACATACAACAGTCCACATAAAGTACACTCAATTCCGTAAATGACATTTCCGGTAGAACAGTCCAGAGGGTCGTGAGAAAGGGTTTGGTAAACTTTACCGTTTAAGTTACTGGTAAATTCAGGAGAAACAATAGGAAGGACTTTATTGTTACAATACATATGTACATAATCACCAAGGTTTTGAAGTGAGAACTTTATTATAGTATACATATGTACATACTAATCAAGGTTTTTAAATAAGGAATATATTGTAACAATACATATGTACATAATAACCAAGGTTTTGAAGTAAGGAGATTTTTGTAACAATACATATGTACATTATAACCAGTGTTTGGAAGTAAGGATTTTTTGGTAACAATACATATGTACATAATAACCAAGGTTTTGAAGTAAGGAGTTTTTTGTAACAATACATATGTACATTATAACCAATGTTTGGAAGAAAGGAGTTTTTGTAACAATACATATGTACATTATAACCAATGTTTGGAAGTAAGGAGGTTTTTTTGTAAAAATACATATGTACAAAATAACCAAGGTTTGGAAGTAAGGAGTTTTTTTGTAACAGTACATATGCACATTATAACCAATGTTTGGAAGTAAGGACTTTATTGTAACAATACATATGTACATTATAACCAAGGTTTTGACCCGTACAGAAACCACTAACAAGTTCTTATATGAATCTCATAAGAAACTTACAAGATTCATACAAGATTCCTATGCAAATTAGTTTGCTTATGTGAGGAAATTGGTAGTTCATATATGAAGGAAATTTCTAACACGGTCCTCGCATGATGCTGATGTTAGATTTTCAACGAGTATGTTAGAAATAATTCCAACCATCAAGGTATTAACAGATTTTTTCAAAGTTCTTCTTTCTCATGTTAGATTCAAGTTAGAAATTTGGACATAGAAATTTTGAGTTCTCAATTCTAATAGAAAATATATGGAAAAATCACAAATCAGATTTCTCATATGAGATTTATGTTAGAAATAAAAGCATAGAAAATTTAGGAAATTAAGTTTTGCAGAATACTCATTATATTTCTAAGATGAAATTTCTAACATGAGAATTATGTTAGAATTTTCATATTTTATGCCCATGATGCATTTAACAGGAAATTGTTTTGATCCAATCAAATTCATTTTGTTACACATTTTGAAAATTGAAAATTTACAAGAAGATGCAAGAAGAATGTGTCTTGATCTAATAGACTTAAAAGTTTTTTGGAAGGATTTATGATTTCAAATAAAGGTAATTTATATTTATTAAATGCATACATGTTGTTTTGAGAGATTAATTTATATGTAAATGACTGTTAAAAGCATCTTAAAAATAAAATGCAACTAATTAATAGAGGCACAATTAGTATGGGAATTTTGGACATAATACTACATTATTCAAAATTGAATTTTATTATTATTGAAACATTTTAATTAAATTACTTTAGAACAACTGGTATAGAAAATTAAAATAGCATCATTTACTTTATCATGTTATATCTATATCATTTATTTAAGGTATATGCTTCATTTTTTTACCTGTATATATTTTGATTGTCATACATGTACATGTAATAATGAGTATTATAATTGATAAGTCTTCATTTTATATTAATCTTAATTCTATTCTCAATGTGAATATAATCTAGGCATGATGGTCTATAAAGTTTAAACAAATGACACATTTAGCATGTTTAGTGTAACTATGTACATGTAGCACAAACATGTTACATGTATGTATTCAGAATAAAGTCAGGCCCTTATTCCTGGTTATTATCTTATTTTACGCCTTTTTTCTCACGTGAGTAAAAGAAGTGAGAAATTTCCTCATGTGAGGAAAATTTTTTCACGTAAGATTTTATATCTGAATACCGAATTTTTTTTAAGGAAATTCTCATATGAGATCTCATGTTAGAATGACCTCGCGAGATTTTTAACATGCAAATTAGGTTAGTTTCTAACATCCTGGCTTAAAATTCTAATATGGTTTCTAACCTCATTTGCATGTTAAAAAACTCGTAAGAAAATAATGTTAGAAACTAACATGAGAAAACATATTAGATTCTCATATGGTACATGTTAGTTGTTTTTGGTAAGGGGAAGTAAGGAGTTTTTTTACAATACATATGTACATAATAACCAAGATTTTGAAGAATCAGCTGTTATATAGAATTCCAATGATGGAGAATTCTAATGTATAAAGAAGTGTTTTTGGAAATAAATATTTGAGTTTGTTATATTCCAACATGCCAATTATGATAATTTGAATAGATGGTAATATTCTTAAACAAATTGTGTTTTGATCCAATACATTCATCATTTTATTTTTTCACCTGACCAGGTGAGCTTATGCCATCACTATGCGTCAGTTGTTATCGTCCCTCGTCCGTTAACAATTTCAAAAATCTTCTTCTTCGAACCTCTGTACCAATTTAACTGAAACTTTGCAGGAATGATTTATGACATGTTGGCAACAAACGATCCTCATTTTTAGATGATTGAAAAAAAACATTTCCACTGTTTCTAATAATAGAACATAGGGTAAAATCACTTAAAATGACTAATAACTCAGCAACCATAACAGATAGAAAAAATCCGAAGGACCTTGAACTCTTCAGAATCAAACGCTCTACAAAAGTCGCCATTGGGTCGAAGTTGTCAGATGACCCTTGATAGTTGTTATGGCCCTTTAAAGTTAAAAAAAAGCGTTTTTTAATGTTTTTGCCCTAAAGAATAAATAAAGATTGCAGATAAAGAAAAGCTGTTTCTTGCTTAAATGTTCTACAAAGTCTCCATAAGGTTGAAGTTGTCAGATGACCCCTTATAGGGGTACAACAGCCATATTTACAAAAGTTCGTAGACGTATAGTCAGGGGTAACTAACATGGACAACAAGGGGAGGTACGATTAAAGTTTTGTTTAGTACGAACTTTTGTGAATAAGTGTCCAGCTCCTTAAAAGCGAAACATAGTGTTTTTGGCCTCTAGAATGAAAACTATTGCAGAGAGAGAAAAGCTGTTGCTTGCTTAAATGTTCAGTTCATTTACCTCTTCAAAATTCGTCATGGGGTCGAAGTTGTCAGATGACCCCTTATAGGGGTTACAGCTCATTAAAGGCAAAAAATAGTATTTTTTGCCCATCGAATGAAAACTAATGCAGATAGAGAAAAGTTGTTGGTTGCTTAAATGTTCAGCTCATTTAGCTCTGCAAAAATCTCCATAGGGTCGAAGTTGTCAGATAAGCACTTATAGGGGTAACAGCACCTTAAAAGGTGAATATTAGTGTTTTTGCTTATTTAGAATGAAACCTATTGCAGACAGAGAAAGGCTTTTTTCTTGCTTAAACATTCAATTTATTTAGCTATACAAAAGTCTTCATAGGGTTATCATCAACACCACGTGAGCGATTCAGGCTGCTTGGAGCCTCTTGTTATTTATATATTCAAAGTACATTTTTAGTCTGAACATGTAGTTATTCTTTTCGAAGTTTCATGTTGAATTGATGTTATTTAGTTTTCTGTTAGACCTGTATTTTTTTTTAAATATTTTAGTAGCATACTATTGTTATTTTCATAGCGAAAAATGAATATATCAAGTTTTCATTGCTTAATGCTAAAATGTATTGTTTATTACTTATTTGTTCAAATTGATACATCAAAGATGTAAACCATAATTTTATAAAATGTTCGATTTTTGTCAGTGACAACAATTCCAGCTGCTTCGTCACACATATTAAATTGTCTATAATTTCTATTTTGTACTTAATAATATTTCACTTAATAAAATTTTATTTTGTTTACTTTTGCCTTGTAATGTTTAAGCCATCACTTTGCTGTTTTATTCATATTTTTGCCTTACTAAGAGAAGAGCTGTTGTTAACTCAAACCATCGGCTCTATTTAGCTCTACAAAAATCTTTATTGCGTTGTAGTTGTCAGATGACCCTTCTAGGGGTTATGGTCCTTTTCAGTGAAAAAGGCGTTTTTTCATGTTTTGGCCCAGAGAATGAAAACCATTGCAGATACAGAACTAGGAGTCGTGGCTCTTGAAATGTAAAAATTATTATAATTTCATATTTTTGCTCATAAAATAAAATATTGCTGTTAAAGAAAAGTCTAACCTTGCTTAAATCTTCAACTCAATACGCTCTACAAAGTCTCTACTGAGTCAAAGTCAGACGACCTCTTGATTGAATTTTAACTAATTAGTGATTACTCTATTGCTTAAAGAAAAGATGGGTGAATTAGGTTTTTTGTAAGCTCACCTGACCCAAAGGGCCATTAGATCTATTGCCATCCTTTTGTATCCGTCGTCGTCTGTTGTCGTCGATAACATTTCTTAAGAAATCTGAAACTACTGCACACATCATGAATAGGACGCATTCTATTAAGATAACAAAAATGGTGACTACCGACCAAAAAAAAAAAACATGGCCACCGTTCCTAAAAATAGAACAAGGGGGTCATACCCCAATTTTTGGTTTATTAATTGAAAAGTAAAATAGTTGGAGAAAATCTGAAGAGAATTCCACTTCAGCTTGAAAAGTTTTACAAAATTATACTATTGGCTGTAGTTTCCAGATAACCCCCTTAAAGGGGTTTCTGCCCTTTACATGTTCAAAGAAGCAGTTTTTTGGTGGTTTTTTTTTGTTGGCCTAAATATATGGAGACTATTGCAAATAGAGAATAGCAATTCTGAAAGAAGCAGATTTACTAAACGCACATCCGAATGTCATAGTCCAAAAAGGCAGAGACAAATTCAGTCAACACAAGCAAGGACAGGACGAAAAAAAAAGACAACTTAAATCACGGACACACAAAGACTACTGAATATCAATAAAACACGCAAACTCTAGTCGTAATGACAGATGCTCTGAAAAGTAAGCGTTTCCTGCCTGCTACAGCACACCCGTCTTTCTGTCAATTTTCAATTCCGTGTGTCAAATCCGGTAAAGGAAGACAAAACAAAACTCGATGACAAACCAACATCCACACTCACCTGAGAGATGAAAATCCCATATTTGTCTATGAGTTAATGATGTATACCGTAAAATGACGACAACAACCGAGGAGCAACATAACCTTTTGTGTCAAACGTGACGCTCTGCCAGGGACTAGTTGTTATTCCCACAATCTCTGGAATAACGAATCAATTGTGATACGTAAACTCCATAAGCTAGTGCGGACGGAATGTTGCTACACTGACAATTGGAAAATTGAATCATCACGTTTGTTATAGAGCTTTGTTTCAAATTTTCGGACTTTTGACACTAGAATGCCCCTTTGGTGCCTCTGCTTATTTCCTTAAGATTATATTTCGAGATAAAGACTTTTTAGAATATATTGCGTGTTTCATCACAAGTTCCTGAGGTTGTATGCGATGCAGAAAGTTTCAAAATCGAGAATTGCTCAGTGAAAGGATATCATCAATATAACGGAAAGTGAGTTTGAAAGAGAAACCCAGTCTACGATCTTTTTGTCTAGAACAGATTGTAAGATTTCTGCTTCATATGATTGAAGAAACACATCAACAAGCAAAGGTTATCAATTAGTGCCCATTTGAATTCCTAGTGTTTGCCGAAAAACACATCCACAAGCCTAAACAAATATGTCGTCCATAAGAAAATTGAGCATGTCGATTTTTTGGTCTTTTGTATATTTGTTCAAAAATTCAAAAATCACAGGAAAAGACAGCCAGCAGTCTTCTAGAGGACCAGAGGTCGCTGTTCACAGTCTTGCATTGGCCCAAGACTGAGAATACAATACAAAAGATTAAAACAATGCCCTAAATTATCAACGAAAGACCCATCCTGGACATAGAACAACAAAAAAAGAGAGGGACAAACAAAAGCTTTGACAAGGATTCCTGGCTTCGGACAGGTACATATAAAATGTGGCGGGGTTAAGATAGATTTTTGGGCCTAACCTTTTCCCTTTTCTTAATCACAAAGATAACACACTAAAGATCAGATCACTAAAAGAGTGTTGGTCAGGTGTTATCGACTTGTTAACAGACCGTATCTTAATCACAAAGATAACGCACTAAAGATCAGACCACTAAGAGAGTGTTGGTCAGGTGTTATCGACTTGTTAACAGACCGTATCTTAATCACAAAGATAACACACTAAATATCAGATCACTAAAAGAGTGTTGGTCAGGTGTTATCGACTTGTTAACAGACCGTATCTTAATCACAAAGATAACACAATAAAGATCAGATCACTAAGAGAGTGTTGGTCAGGTGTTATCGACTTGTTAACAGACCGTATCTTAATCACAAAGATAACGCACTAAAGATCAGATCACTAAGAGAGTGTTGGTCAGGTGTTATCGACTTGTTAACAGACCGTATCTTAATCACAAAGATAACACACTAAATATCAGATCACTAAAAGAGTGTTGGTCAGGTGTTATCGACCTGTTAAGAGACCATATGAGACGTATTTACCATTACCTTGGTTTATAAGCCTGACGTCTGGTAAAACAAGCCCTAGATATCCAATAAGTTGTGAAAAATACACTCCCTTTGCTGGTGAGGTGGTTGATATGTGTTCCTGCGTTTTCTATCCTTTTTTGAAAAAAAAATGTGTTTAATTAGTCGTGCCAATCGTGATATCAGTTGTTCATGTGGAAATGAAATGTAAAGTGTGGACACATCGAAAGCTTTCATGCTGTTACAAGATGAAAATAATTAAGAGCTAAAAATCTCCATCAGTAAATCGAAATCTTAATGATCCACATTTGATTGACACCATTTCTAGAATAACAACAATGGCAATATTTCTGGTACCCGGATTTAATTGCCATAAGTATTGAAGTAAACAGAACTGAAAGAGGTTTAGTGGTACATTGTGATGACCTTGCAATGATTCGTTGTTTGTATGGATTTTATGATTTTTATGTAATTTAGGAATCCAATACAGGGATGGAATGTCATCATTGTTGGCACAAACAAAAATGCCGATGGAGGAAACGACGGATTTGTGATTGTCAATAATTTCCTCCTTAGAGAGTGTTGTAGACGTGTAGGCGGTGCTACTGCTAGTACAACCAACCCCCTGATTCAGCTGTCAAACAGTCAATATAGGGATTCTTGCACACAAATATGATGTTATTTGGTTCTTTATCTGCAGGTACAATAACATACTTGTCATGTAAGGGGGACAATATTTTGGCAAAATCAGCGTTTCTGAAAATGAATGTTGCCTTAGTGGTCATTCAGCCTTTCAAAGAAATATAAACTACAACAAAGTTCCAGACAATTAAAGTTTCACCTGGTGCGCATTTCTCTTATTCAAGACTCATCAGAGGCGCTCCAGCAAAAGTTGAAAATGCCAAACACTATCTGATTATGAAGAGCATAGAAAAATAATACCAAAACTGTCGAAAGAGGGACCAAACTTTACTAAGACCAATATATGTCTGGGGTAGGAAAAAACTGAGGGTTTTGACAATTTAAAAATTTAAGCGCACAATGTATACATGTAGCTAATGTGTTCGTCAACACAAAAGTCTTGATGCCGGAGCGGGCTTATCCCTGGGAATTAAAACTCTACCAGCAGCGCTAACCATCATGAATGTTAGAAACATAGTCATCAGAGGCACTCTACCAAAAGTTGGAAATGTTAAGCACTATACAATTATGAAGAGCATAAAAAAAATACCAAAAAAATGTCGAAAAAAGGACCAAACTATACTATTGATTATTTAAAAAACTTCAGCCAAATTAGCTTAACAAACGTCTAGATGGTAAAAGTCGTCATATGACTTCTTATTGGGGTTATGACCCTCTAAAGGTCAAAAAGCGTTGCTCTTAAAAATTAAAACAATTGCAAGCTGTTGCTTGCTCCAACCTTCAATGAATTTAGCTCTTCAAAATACCCATTATGCTGAAACTGTTAGATGACCCTACATAAAAGTTAAAGTCCATTGAACAATACGTTTTATAAGATTTAATAATAAAATATTTTGTGTTGTTGAAATGATCGGCCTAATGATTATACTTTTGGTTTTAAAATGGTACATGATGTTAAAATTATTTTGACAATATAATAATAATAAGTAAGATCAAGTAACAGTAAATTCTAACCAAATAAATGAGCTTTTTTGTTTGTTTTAGTGATATGTTTTTCCCCACTTATTGATTAATTGTCAAGCCTGCGAAGCAGAGCTGGACATGGATGTAACTTAACATGCTTAACCAGTCAGGGGCATTACTTAAATGAGTGATTTTTAAATCACTTATTCTGATATTCAACTAGCAATTTTGAATATATTATTTAACCGTCATTTGATTTTAAGCTGCAATATCAAATTTTACATAGTATTAAGTTTTTTTTTAACATTACACAAGAATTAGAAGATGTAATCTATATATTCTTATAACATATAAAATGTTAACAGATTTTCTTCATAATCTCTTGACTATTAACTTTATATTTGAAGTCATGAATATATAGCTATGTACGTTTTCAAACGTTTTTGAATCTGGTGAACAATTTGTTACTCAAACAATTTCTTGTGAATTTTATTAAATTTAATTATAAACGTTCATATGATATAAGCTCAAATATTAGATTTTACATAGATTTCTTGAACATTACATCAGAAATAAGCAGATGTGATCTATGTCATGTATATATTCCTATACAAACATATTTTCTTCATAATCTCTTGACTATTAACATTGTATTTGAAGTCATGGCTATATGAATTGTTAAGTTTTCAACTTATCTTAGCATTTATGTTTAAAATCGGGTAAAAAAAAGTTTAATGAATTTACAAGAAATTGTTGTAATAGTTTTAGTTCAAATATAACATTTTTTGTAGAATTTTCATATACGACATTATGTTAATACATATTCTTGTAAAGAGCTACATGTTTTTATTAAAAATATGTACATCTTTATTTAAAATGCCCCAAAAATATATAAGTATTTTGTAAATCGGTAATTAAACACTACGTTATGTATGTGCTTCAATCAACATGCGTAGCCGTGGAATTTTGTTGACATGAAATAGACGAATATTTATGTTGCTACTAAACTATTAATTTCTATATTTCAATACTTTGACATGTACTTTTAATAATTCATTACAGCAGTGAAAATTCGCCTGATTTTTACTTGGGGATAAAACGTTTTTTTTGCTGTAGAATGTTTATTATTCATTCGATTTTGAAAAATTTTGAATTTTTTTATTTGATTAAATTCCTCATTAAAATCTTCTGTTAACTAACCCTGTCAATGGCCTTGGTATATGTTGCATAGTTTCAATAGACGAACCACGCCCAAAATTCTTGGTCCAATTTTCTAAATCTTATTTTCATTGGAATCCTTGTGGAAATCCATGCCTACATTTTTCAATCAGATTTGCAATATTTCTTTCCGTTTTCTAGTAATTAGGGGTCGAAGGAACAAGAAACGCCATTTTATAGTTTGTTGACGCAAACGATTTGACCCAAGTTTAGTTGTAGCGAGCCAGCAAATTGTTATGAAGTTTTAATATGATGATTATATCTGCAAAAGGAGGCTTCTTAATTCGTTAGGGGTTTATGGGCCTTAATTACTATAAAAGGAAAGAAGTTAGGGGTCAAAGGGTCAAAAATGTCAAGTCCTCGATATAAGCTCAAGTCTGGCAGGTTTTGGACTGTAAAATATGTTCTATCCTGGTATTATGTAAATAAAGGTAATAACAAAAGTACCGAACTTGAATGATCAATCTCATAGTTAACGATAACGTAACCTTTATGAAATATTTGAAATTACCTTTGAAGTTCGTCAATTCAACAATCATTGATTATCGCCTTTACCTTTGGGTATTTTGGGTTCTTTATACGAGTGTAACTTTTAATGTGTATTGACATTTGTAAAAGCATGGACCTAAGCAAATTTTAAATGAAGCGCGGTAGCGCTTCTTGTTGCAAATGTGCGCAATGGTCCACGCTTTTACACACCAATAAAGCTGAAAATATATTGAATTCAATGCATATAATTACATTCCGATAAAATTTATTAAATGTTTACACGAAATGCATGGTTTATCTTTAATAAAATTACTCCTCGCAAATCGTTGTTAAGGTAGGCCGTGCTAGTGAGTTTTATCGAAAAATAAAACTGCATTATTAAACAATCGAAATTGTCGTTATAAATTAGAATGTAATTATAGTCTGTTGCATATAACGACATTCTTGAACGGTAAAGTGAAAATACTTGGAACGTTGTAAGTGATATGGTATACTTTTATTTGCTATATTATCGGTCAATGAAAATTCGCGAAAAATAGTTCACACATATATGGAATTACTATTTTAATATTATGTAAATTTAAGTTTTATAATTGAAAACGGTGAAAATTAGTGTACTCAAAAGAGAACTGGAGTTTCTTCGTGAAAATAGGTGACCGCGAAAATTAATTCTCAATATCTAAAAATAAAACGTTGATCGTTACGTCACGATATTCCTTCTTTCTGGTGAATTACAAGGTAACCATTATCAAAACTAAAATAAGTGTAAGTAAAAGTTTATATAAAGAATAACGTCCAAATAATACATGCAAATAAATCAAATATTGAAAAGAAAATCAAATTCTTTAGTACTTTGTTAAATGTTACAAAACGTACTGATTCAGATATCCCTTTAAATAGTGTTCAATAGCTTTTTTGTGTAAGAACCATTTGAAATCATTAACCGTAGCTAGGATTTAAACTTAACTATAATATAGAATGTTTTTTTAAACTCGGACAAATTACGATCGGCCATATTTGAATTTAATTGTGACATGTTTTGAAGAATTGTTATTGAAGCAGTCAAGAGAAAAAGGTATAGTATAAGTCAAAACTCGTATTTAAAAAAAAAACTATATTTATAAACACTTTTGTACGGAAGCTGGTCATTGATGCATGGGGGGTCTGGGTGGCCGAGTGGTCTAAGGCGCTGGTTTAAATACCACGCTATTGCAATTGATCACTAGTCGATCACCTCAGCTTGGGTTCGAGTTCCGTTTGTATTTAACAAATAAGGGACTTCCCAAACTGTAATAGAAAAAGAAGAAAAAGAATGTTTTATTAACCAAAAGCATGGGCCCACAAGGGGTATGATACAGAGCAATTAACACAATGTAATAACAATTAGTATAAAAGTAACATAGGAAGTATATATAATTATCACCTATATAAGGTTTGTCAGTTACCTGCCCAATGTCGGTAGTTTCCTCCGGGTTTTCCGGTTTCCTCCACCATTAAAACTGACCGCCCTGCATGGCCTAGGTGCGTCGATAAAGGGCGTTAAACACCAACACAGCTGCTTGCTATAGCACACCATTCGCGTTGCCAACAGTCAATGTGTCAAATCTGGTAAAGGGAGAAAAGCAAAACCATATGACAAACCAAAATCTGCACTCATCTGGGAGATCAAAAGCCTTTATTTGTCTAAAAGTGTATGATGCCTGCCGTAAAATTTCTTAAGTGAAGACAGCAACCGAGAGCAACATAACCCTGAGTGAGCATTTTTTTTTGTGTCAGACGTGACGCTCTGCTAAGGAAATCGATGTAAGTTCCGATAAGTTTGATCAGTAAAAAGCGTGAATATTAATATTGATATACGCATAATAGACAACTTGGTTGAATTCGTAAATGTTAGTCACCGAAAACAATAATACACTCAAATCAGTGTAGGTAAACATTCATATGAATGACATCCCAATAATCCCTGCGAAAAAATCATCGTGTCCCCTCTTTTAAGGTGTAACACAGTCCTTTGTATGTATAAGGGTTGTTAGATGTGGCTCTCTGGTTTCAACATCTAAATTTAACCCACACATTCTGGAAAAAACATGTCGGTTGTGATAAGTAGATTCTAAAAGTTAGAGTTTAATGAAAGGGAGAATTGACCAGGAAATAGTATAGTTACAACGTTTTTCATGGAGCCGTAGGAATAATGTTTTGTTGAACGGACCAACAAATATCAATAAACTTATTAGAACATTGTTCTAAAACAAACAGAAACGCGTTGTTATCTTCTGCAATAGCTTCACTTTAAAACACAAGTCGTGATACGATTAGATATACATTAAGTACTTAATGCTACCCTATAATCGTATATATTGTTAAAATGTACTGACAATCATTGACGTTGTTTTTCTTAAGAACACACTTTGAAAAGAAGATCGAATCCTTTATTACGAAGTTTAAAAATTTCAAAATGTACTGATGCATAAAAATCCATTTTGATAAATTGCCAATAGCTATTGTGTAAAAGCCATTTAAATCATTATCCGTAGACAAAATTTAAACATTGCGAAAATGTTTAAACGTCATTAACAAATTAAATTTAAAGTTTCAAAGCCTTACTGTTAACAAATTAACAAATAAAAAGTCAGACCAAAACACGATCGGTCATACTTAATTTAAATGTTATGGTAACATATATTGAACGATTATTATAAAAGCAGAGGAGAGAAATATGTACAAAATACAAATGACAACAAAGTTCCAGACAATAAATTTTGCTACGCCTGACGCGCCTTTCGTCTATTCAAGACTCATCAGAGGCGCTCTACCAAAAATATTGAAAATGCCAAACACTATATGAATATGAAGAGCATAGAACAGTATAACCAAAAATTCCAAACTGGGGAACCAAATTATTACTAAGATATTCAACCTACGTCTGGGGTAGGAAAAACCTTAGGGTTTAGACAATTTTGAAATTTAGACGGATAATTTAAAGCTTTGATGTATTCTCCAACTCAAATTAAGAATTATATGTTCCACAATTATATTTATATACACAGCGTGTATACAACTACATAATATATAAACTCAAACAGCGAAGTCACGGCCACTAAATAATTTCAATAAATTGCCAATAGCTATTGTGTAAAAACCATTTAAATCATTATCCGTAGACAAAATTTAAACATTGCGAAAATGTTTAAACGTCATTAACAAAATAAATTTAAAGTTTCAAAGCTTTTATGTTAACAAATATACTAATAAGAAAGTCAGACCAAAACACGATCGGTCATACTTAATTTAAATGTTATGGTAACATATATTGAACGATTATTATAAAAGGAGAGAAGGGAAAGATGTATAGTAAAATTAAGAATTATATGTTCCACAATTATATTTATTTACACAGCGTTCATACAACGACATAATATATAAACACAAACGGCGAAGTCACGGCCACTAGACGGTAAAACGAGCGAAATTTTGTAAATTTACCTGTAGCATGGAGATAAATGTGCAAGAGGTCTTAATTTGAGTCAGTTCTATGACTGTTCAGATTAAAAATTACTTTTAAAAGTCATTTATCTACAAAAAATAATTTGGTTTTGGCCAAAACAGAAACTGCCTGTCAAAATGATAAGTTTTAGCGGATTTAATCGTGCAAAAAGTAAAAAAACTTTGTCAACGGAGTTATAGATAAATTGAAAAGGCGATAGGAGAGGTAGAAGTAAAAACATATTTAAAAAACAGAATTTCTGAGTTTTTTAAAGATACGAACATAGAAAAGTGAAAAATCAGTATCATAATTATTAATCTTGCACCCCAGAATAAATCTGGATACATTTTGTGATATTTATTGACAATGAATTGCTTGAAAAGTATATTACAGCGATTGAACCGTGTAACTTTCCCATTTACACCATACACGGTTACACCATACACGATACACGATTGAGTGATACACCATACACCATTGACAGATGCACGATACACGATTGAGCGATACACGATACACGATGAACGATACACCATACACGATACACCATAGAAACTTTATATCAAATTCAAGAATGTTTGCTGAAACGAAAATACGATCATCTTTTTGATCCGAACTTTTAATTTTAACTATGTTCGTTAAAACTCTTTCTATATAGTATATTAAACTATTGTAACCCAATTTAGTTTCCTCATTCACGTATTAGTTTATTATAGTGAAAGAAATATGAAAAGGTTTTTTTCTCAATTTGTCATACCTGTCAGTTCTTGTGCTTGTATAGTGTATTTAAATTTGAAGATCTACTATTAATATTTAAAACTACACGTCGTGATAAACACAATATTCATAATATGTTCCTTTCAAATGCCGCGGCGGAACATCCCACAGACCTGCCATGTCGTGCATAGATATTCAAATAGCATACGAATACACAGACAATAAACGTTTTAATAGATTCATGGATTTAGGCAAAGTCCGGCATTCTGTAGGACAAATAAATAAAATTAGTTTTAATTCTTCTCAAGAAAAATAAGCATATACAATTGAAAATGGGAAAATTTATTTTAAAATGACCTCTTATATAGTCACCTCTTCCTTGGTGTGACCTCTCTCTGAAAATAGTCTTTTTTATAATTTGAGTCTATACACTTCTTATTTTAATTCTTTTTCAAGAAAGCTTTATAAAATATTCGTATGATCTATCTTCTAAAAAGATGTGCTTGCAAAACAAGGGTCAGAAATTTAACATAATCAATCTAAAAAAATATTCTTTTAATCGATCAACAAATATTTAAACCATTTTAATAATTTGTTTCTTTGCCTTCATTATGTGACTTCACTCATGTGTGGCAGTATTAAGGCCGGGACGGAAATCTGCATTATTTAAATATTCATTTAATTTATCTTATATTTTAATAAGACAAGAAAATAAACCTGTTTTTATTTCTATAATAGGAAATAAAGTACGTCACAATATGTTAATTTCAAAGTTTCCGTAACAGTTTTCTGGGCAGCAATATACGGCGGGTGGTGAATTTTTTTTTACTTGACCCCTTTCTCGCATTTTTTTTTCATTTTGAGAAGAAATGTTCTTCGCTTGATATTTATTCATTTTAAAATTTCTTGCTTAATTAATTTAGACTAAAAACACCTCAAGTGTTACACTTTTTTTTTCTCTTAGAGAATGTATAAGTGCTTTGTCTATTCAGTGAGCCTCACCAATGGCCCTCTATCCGTCATGCAAAAAGCCTAGTAAAATTTGAATGGAGCAAATGTGTACCGATGTGGTAATCCGAGAAGACTGTAGATCGAAAAAAAAGGACAATTTTCAATTTTGAAAAATAAACGGAAAATAATTACAACGTAGTCCGAAACATGATACCGGAGCGGGGTAAATTAAAAATGTCCATCCGTAGCACCAGTGTTTCAAAAAATAAAATCACAAGAAATTAAAATTCTGGTTTTGTAAACTTAAAGACTTTTCAGAGACGCTCTAATCAAAATGTTGTAAATTCTAAAAAAAAAAACTTCAAAATTTCGTTTCCTTTTCATCCGATAATTTGTCCATCTTACATGTTTATATATCCCGTATACGTTGATCAGTGCAGATTTACAGGTAACTGCTAATTAGTTCGTCTGCTACCGGGTCAGGTATTTACATGTAGTACATGTAATATACAGGTCATTTAAATAACATCCTGCCTCGAGCGTCTCACAGCGGGGATTAACACAAAATATTAGCGAATTAATTCACAACATGAAATTTTAAATACACAAGTAGACTCTAAAAACAAAACAACACTAAACTTTCTTCGCAAATCGCAAATTAAAATAAAATAAAAACAAAATCGTTTTGTTTGTCCGCATAATCATAGACCTGTATATTAAATATAATTTAATATACAGATCTATGGCATAATGTTTGCTACAATGATAGAAGCCAAAAGGGTAAAAAATTCCTCTATCTTGCCGTCTAATTTTACTTTTTAGATTCCACCTCCTAATATCATACATCAGGGATTAAATAAAACTGTTTTGGACATCCCTGCATACATGTAATAATAATCTTTTAATTTTTTTTTTCTGTTCATTTTTTATTCAAAAATGAAAGTGATTATAAAAGTCAGAAACTAAGACGAATTGAATTGATGCAAAAAGTAAAATTTTGGTAATAAGTATTGTTAGCTAAGAAAAAAAAATACGTCCAGCATAAAATGCAGCAATTTAGAATTGTGAATTTAATACTAAAGCAATACTTTATATAGCATGATCTTACGATCTTGATTTGAATTATTTATCCCGTTAAAAATCCAAGCCTTCGGTAGTGTAGAAAATTGTAATTCTTTGTATTAGATACAATACATATGTAACAGAAAAACAAGCCGGTAACACCCGTTACCGTACAGTTTTTCCGCTCGAGGAATCAGGTCAAAGTCCGAGGCGCTTGCGCCGAGGATTTTGCCTGATTCCGAGGCGGAAAAACTGTTCGGTAATGGGTTTACCGGTTTGTTTTTCTGTTACACATGTTTTGTATCTGACTTGTACGACGTCGAAAAATATATATTAAAATTGTGTTATAATTTATTTATTGTATGAATTGATTGCCGTAAAATTTGTGTTTATATACATTTAAACCACCATAGTCATTGCTCAGCCATTGTGGTCTAGTGGGAAGATGAAAGTTTAGAATGACATCGCATGGTGGTTCAAACCCCGTTCGGAATCATTGTTTGAACGTCAGTTTTTTTTAGCCTAGAAACACACGAAGATTACCAAATGCTTTAAAGAAACATATTTAGAGTAAGATTTTTTTTAAAATACATTTTTAAATGAAATCTATTTGAAAAAAAAAGATATAAAAGAAGCAAAAAGGCGCCAATGGGGTATTCCAGTGTCAAAAGTCAAAAAGGGCAACTACAAAACCGGCAAACACGAACAAGAACAGCACGAGAATACACACTAAAAATCCCCACAAATTAAACCGAACAGAAATCAACAACGCGAACGAAATGTAAATATGACTAAGTTTCTGAATGAAAAAAAATAATGAATTTTGTCTTCATTTAAAGTAATTGAAAACATACAGCTGGCTATCTAGCTTTTCCAAATTTTAACAAGCTTTATAAGATATCGATTGATTTTTTTCTAAAAAGCAAACTTTTGCCGTTAAGGGAAGATATGTAGGACATAAAACATAAAAATGTACTACTGAAAAGTTGTTTGTCGTAATTGAACGGAGTTCAGGGTTTTTTTTGTGAAACGTTTCACATTCAACACATTCAATTAAAAAAATAAAGATCGCAATGGTCCTGACTTTAAACTGTCATCTCAAAAAGAAATACAGTGCGACGTCAAAAGTATTTCACGCTTAATATTTTTCCTTTTATATTTCATATAAATTAGTATTTTTTATAAAAATTATTACCAAGCCATTTCTCAACAGATTTTCATGAAATAAAAACCAAAACATGCAGAATTATCTGAAGTTTGTTTGTTTATTTGCAAATCTGTTAAAACCTCTTGGTTCATTTTTATACTATAATAAAACACATAGAAAAAAATTCACAAAAAAATATTTGGTTAAAATATAAAGGAAAATTATTTTCAAAATATTTCATTTATGTTTTAATTATGATTAAATCTATTCCATCTAACATTTTATGATGCCAAAATATAGAAATGAACTTGAAATATTGCTGCATCTGTTGGCTTTTATTTTACAAAAATCGGTTGAAAAATGACTTGGTTAGAATTTTTTGAAAAAATGTGAATTTATATGAAATATAATGTAAAAAAATATAAAGCGTGAAATACTTTTGACATCGCACTGATGATCGACGATCGACATTGTTTTAAAAAAGCTTATAAAAGGAAACACATAAGCGTATAAAAACTAGAAATTTCAAAACTAACAACGATTTGCATTTTCGATGCTAAAATGTATCCAAAACATCGAAAGATTGTTTATAACTTTAACAATTTCATTCCATTATCAACAACATTTTCGCACCCCTATCAATAAATTCATTTTAGCGGTCATGCAAAACAAAAAGAGAACTTTCAAAATAAAACGTTTATAACACTTTTTACAGGAAGCCATAATTCTTGTGGCCATGACATGATTCACTAAAGGGAATTCATCAGCGATGAACAAACGATTCAGATTTTTTATGAAGTCCGTTAAATCCGATTAAAAAGAATATAATAAGTTTCAGGGGGCGGATCCAGGATTTAAGTTTAGGGGAGGTATAAAGATTGTTTTTCGCCGAACGGAGCGTGGCGCGATATTGTTGAGTGTGTTTATGTGGATTTTGTGAACAAAAAACCAACAAATTGGTAGGTTTAAGGGGGAACGTAAGCCTGGTACGCATTCCATAAATCCGCGCCTCATTTTTGGAAAATAATATATTTCTACGCGTGATTCTTGTTTGAAAATCAAATTATCGAACATGAAAACTTTTACCAAGACTAGTCAAATGTTAACACACAATGCTAAATCAGTAAGGTACCAACTTAGCCAGGAAAATAAACAACTTTCACTTAAACAAACTGATACACCGGTCATGGCGACTTGTTAATTGTTAGAATTTGTAATCATTTTGCGTAGTTTACATACCGGTTGATATCATAACCCCAATTCGTAAAAGGAGGGGCTTGGTTGCAGTCTATGTCTTGTTTGTCTGTCCAAACAATAGATCCAAACAAATTTTCGTAACATATTTGTTTCGGGTTCTTCTTAACGGGTTGATTTTAAATTTGTTACACAGCTTTAGCATGATGGATTATGTCTTCTCTTCCCTTCTCTATTCTATGTCAGTCGGTTCTTTACTTCCAAGCCAACTGGAGCTATTTTAATGGCAGTCATTTGCAAAGAAAACATTCATGCTCGAAACAGATTTCTCGTGCTATACTGCTGTAGTGATGAACTCTAAACTAGATACATGAAGTACCCAAGGTGTGGTATGATGAATCTTTCCTCGCTTTACCATAATAATCCTACGGTCATCTTTGTTTTATAAATGTAGCAGAGTGGGTATGCTTATCACTAAAGAACCCGTGTGGGTAACGGGTGGCGAATAGGCCCGCAACAGCGCTAAGCTTGTGGGTTAAAGTCCACTGACATCGGGTCAGGCTGCTTTGCCAACAAAGCGACTGGGATGTGTTCCCCAGGTGGTTAAATGTAGCAGCCCTGTTATAATGAATGCCGGGGTCGTCAGGCTATAATGCGGAACAGTTGACCGCAAACCATAGTGGTGCACCGTGTTGGGGAAAAATGTCACGTTCCTTGCACGTTGAAGAATCCTGTTGCTGTCTTGTAAGAGTAGGTACCGGAGGATCCCCGTGCAGGAGGCTAAATTTTCCGTCCCTACCCAACACTCCTTTTTCCAGTGGCAGTCAAAACTCTCCTACCCAATTGGACTTGTGTCCCATTTTCCTCCACTTCATTATCATTTCATGTTCATTGTATCACCACTTCAATGTACGTCTCCCGGATATAGCTGAAATCGTGCTGCTTGGGAGTTAAGCAATAACCAACTAACTAACTAAATAAATTATTACTAAATCGAATACCACGAGTCCTAGCAGGCAAAGACAAAACAGTTGAACATAAAATCGCCACAAAAAAAAACAAGACACATCGTACAAAATTTTTACAATCAAAACGCAATCAGCAGCGTGAACTCGAGTGGAAACTAGAGTTAATTAATTCAGGTGATCCGGCAAAGGACGATAAATCTATACCACTATAAATCAAACCAAAATCTGTTCTCATCTGCGAGATAAAAATCCCGTATATTTGTCTATACAAGCAAAATATGTCTTCTTTAAAATTTCTTGAGTTGCGACTTGATGCAAGCCCTTATTTGCTTATAGAATAGATGTTTTTAGAAACTAAGATAGCTTTTGGTATACTAAACAAAATATGTATTGAAACAGAGTGAGCGTTTAATGAATCGGCACCCCAAAAATAGACGGGATAGTTTTATGCGTTTCTACACCGACATGTAAAAGGCATCAAGATTTACTCATGCCCATTTGTCCGTCCGTCCGTCAGTACGAATTTCTGTCGTGAGCTTTCATCAGAAATCATATATGAGCATAATTAATTTGAACGTTGCTAAGGTGGTTTAGGATAATAAATTTTACGTATAAAGCGATGTTAAGGCCTCTTTCAAGTTCATTTTTGGACTCGGCCAATATTAAAATTTGTATGAAAAAGTAAGTCAAGTTTTCCCAGAAATCATACATGTGAATGATTTCAAATCTTGCAGGATGGTTCAGAATGACAATTAAGAGAAGTGATTTTCAAGGCATGCTGGACATCTCCTTTTTGTTTTGGGGTGCGGGGGCATTCATGTCCCGTACATCTTCCTCCATATGAGGCCAGTCCTAAACAGAAAGAAGACTTCCGACGGGTCTGAAATTCGCCAAGGACTTACAGTTTGTCATACTGAACCATCCTGCCAAGTTTCAAATCGTTTTCATGTACGGATTCTGAGAAAATCTTAAAGGAAATTCATACGGACGAACGTACGGTCGGACATGCCGGCGCGCGGAAATAAAAATAAGTCACTGGTATTTAATATCTCTTTAAATACAATGGCAGTGTATAGACTTTAATTTGAATTATTAGTAACACGTGGGGGTTCCGGTCAGCGATTAGGTCCGCAGGATGGCTAAGCTTTTCGGCAAAGGATCGCAGCAGGGTCCTCAAATAACATGACATACATCGGGTCAGACCAAACTTCCTATGTGTGCGTCAGGTGATTGAATAGAACAGTCCTGCATGTCATAAAGAATGGCGGAGTCGTCAAGCTAAAAATGCGGAAAACATGACCGCATAGTGCTGCACCGTGTTGAGAAAAAACCCGTTCCTCGGTAGTTAAAGAAACCTGCTGTAAGGGTCGATTAGGGAAGACCCGTATGGTCCCGAGGCTAAATTGTCCGACCATATACACATCACCCATTCTTCAGTTGCATACAAATTGACCTTGTGTCCCCATTTCCTTTATTTTATAATCTTTTCATGTTCATTTAATTACCTCTTTTTATGCATCTTCCTAGTATAGCTTTGGGAGCAAAGCAACACCTACCTACATGTAAGTAAATATAGCCAACGAAATTTCATAACAGAACGATCCCCATTTTGCATGAAGATACATGTAAGTTTAGTGTAAAAACTCTATAAAAGCTTTCTCTGAATAAATTTGGATACTCACATATTTCCAGTCTGACTTTTATAAGTCTTGTTGATTAAAAAAGTATTTTTTTAAACATTTTAGTTAGTTATTGCTTTACTCCCAAGCAGCGGGATTTCGGCTATATCCGGGAGATGAACATGAAAGTGGTGATACAATGAACATGAAATGATGATGAAGTGGAGGAAATGGGGACACAAGGCCAATCGGGTAGGAGAGTTTTGACTGCCACTGAAAAAAGGAGTGATGGGTAGGGACGGGAAATTTCGCCTCCTGCATGGGGATCCTACGGGTGCTACTCTTACCGAGACCTGCAGCAGGGTTCTTTAACGTGCGAGGAACGTGAAATTTTCCCAACACGGTGTACCCCTATGGTTTGCGGTCAGGTTTTCCGCATTATCGCCTGACGACCCCGCATCTCTCGATGTCAGGGCTGCCCCATTCAACCACCTGGGGCACACATCCCAGTCGCTTTGTGGGCAAAGCGGCCTGACCCCGATGTCAGGTTTCTGAGCGCTCATTTAATACCTGTTAAATATAGGGTAAATATATTCTTAAACAAGGCAGACGTACACATGTAGTTAAAAGTTAACCCCAAAGTAAACTTGCGTTTACTGTGTCTACAATGTGCACTTGACCGCTAAGAAGACGTAAAAATAGACGCAAGTTTTCGCGTCTACTTTTATGTGTACTTTGTAGACAAATGAAAAGTGCACTTAGTAGTCAAAAGAGCTACTCCTATTTTTCAAGTAGACGAAAATTCAGTGGACGCGCGTCTGCTGTGTTAACTTAGAAGACGTGCAGACGCGATAGTCAGTGCACGTAATGTGCACTTCGTGTCTAGTCAGGGTTATGCTTGGTCTGCACCCAGCTGTATGTTGTTAAAAAAAATAAGAATACAGTACTATCATTTCAAGGGTTTTTGGCAAGAATACGTCAGTTAAAGTCAAGATTTCAACCTTATATAACCTTTATAAACAGGCAGGCACATATAATTGACGCATACAACCAGAACCCATTAATCTATTGTCTAAGCATAACTACAAACTGTTTTAAATTGAAAATAGCCTCCTTGAATAATTGGCTGGAAACAAAATGTTTGTGTTGCGACAAGCAGAAAATGCTTATAGTTCCTGGGCTACCTTCTTTTAACTTGACTTGTAGTTGTTTCTTGGATGTGTTTGTTTGTATCATAGAGTCGTCTTCTTTCATGTCTGCTGTTTTATCCAGGATTATATAAGACTCGCTTGCCCTTTCAGTACGTCTTAATTTTTACACATATGTATTTATGGTATATATTATAGTTTCAACAAAAAAATTCATAAGAGTATGCTCCCGTGCGGGACCCGGAAGGCGAATAGGTTAGCAGCAGCGCTAAGCTTGTCGGTAAAGTCCACTAAAGAGCGCTCAGAAACCTGTCATCTTTCCAGGCCGCTTAGCCAACAAAGCGACTAGGATGTGTGCCACGGGTGGTTGAATTGGGCAGCCCTGTCATAATAAATGCCGGGTCATCAGGCTATACTAATGCGGAAACTTGACCGTAAACCATATTGGAACGACGTGCGTGGAGAGTTCCAAAATATCGTAAAATATCCCACTGTGCACCGCCACAGGCTAAATTTTCCACACCTACCCACCTCTTCCCTTTTCCAGTGATCTTCAAAATTTACAGATCCTTTGTTTCCCACTCCAACCCCGCTTCTCTCTCTCAGTGAGCATATGTTCAAACAGGATTCTGCATTGTATTTTCGCCAGATAAAGGATGGTTATGTGAAACTGGGTAAGAGTTGGCTTTATCCTACACAGGTAGATGTTCCATCTAGTATGACCTCATTTCGGGTAAGGGTTCTTCATTGTCAGTCACCATATGAAAGGGTTTCAAATTGTGCGAAACTTTTGAGGAAGGATTTCGTCCCTTTCTGGATGCATTGGCCTATGGTGCGTTAAGTGTACATTGGCCTTTCTTGTGAGTTGGTTCGTTTTACTTCTGGTTTTTGTGGTCGTGCATGGGTACTTCGAATGACATACATGGGTCTGTGTCCTGGGTGGTTCTACATAATTCACTTTGGTGTTTCAATTAGCTCTTGTCCTGCTGATTATGACTGAAATAGTGTCGACAACAAACATAAGAGTATGAGATTCAAATGCTATTTAAATTTCTCTGTATCTTTACATACATATGTATACGTTAAGGGGTTCCAATATCTCATATTCCCTAATGTTTTTATCAAATATCCCGTATCCAAAATAGAGGGTTTTTTTTCTTATCCCATATCCCTGTAAATAGAATAGATTTAAATATTCTATATATTCCAGTTTGTTTTGCCTCAATTATCCCGTATGCTAGGAATAAATATGTAAATATCACATATTCCCAAACACCTTTAAACTCTTGAAATAACAGAATGCACCATTTGACTATGCTCTATTTGTATTTATTTGTTTCTGACATATATGTAGATTTTATAGTTTCAAAGACTTGAAAAGGCACAACAAAACAAGATTGCAACTTACCTTTCAAAATTTTGCCCACCGTAACAATCGCTCTTTTTGAAACCAGTAATTTATTTAAGTACATCAAGAAAGTCACAAATGTACAAATGTACTATAAAACTAATTTTGTCAAAATACTAATTAATCTTCAAAGATAATGCATTTGGGCAGCCTACTTATGCTTTAAAGTTAATAACAAACTTGATATTTTGCATGTAATGTGTTTAAATGTATGTTTATTGAATAGGAGGGATATTAGTTTCCATTTATGTCGTATAGTTTCCACAAAACCCAGTGCCTCTCTTTAGTCAATTTTTTTTAAAAACCAGGACACCTCTCGAAAAAACCGGACAAGTTGTTGTGCCTCTCGAAAAAACCTGGTCAATTTTAATAAATCATTAACTGATGCTTCTTTATGGACTTTTTTGGAAAAAAAGTAATAATTCGATCATTTTGAATACTTTTATTCCTCTTTTTTGTTTTGTTTTACTTACAATTGAGAATTTAGACATTTTCTTTGTAAACGGACAGGCGAAAAAACCTGGACCTCTCTCGAAAAAACTGGACAATGCCTCTCGAAAAAACAATCCTGTCGCCGGACACGGGACCTACCGTGGAACCACTCAATGATCATAAATTATTAATGACATATGTGGGAACCACATTCAAAATTTATATTCTTATTCGTTTAATTTACTGTTTATTTCTTTATCTAATATGTGGATGGGTGGGTGGGTTTAAATGATTTATACTCAACACAGACATTTGCTTCTGTCTCGACGACAGCCGATTTTAAGAAAGAGAAAACTTCCGGTTAAGTTTGGTTTAACTAAAAACCTGTGACGTCTTATTTCCAAAAGTGCATACAGCGAGGGACAAATTCAGGCTTCCTTCAATAAAGGAATTTAATGCACATTACATTAAATTCACTTAAAAAACAAGTATTGAACGAAAAGTGCGAAATAAAATTTTAAAAGTAAGATCTAGTACTGTAAATAATATTGTATACTGTGAACTTGGAAGAATTCCTTTAATTTTTAATAGAGAATGTAGGATTATCAAGTATTGGGCAAAATTATTATGCACTGAAAATTGTATTTTAAAAAATTGTTATGAAGAATTGCTTGAAAACAGTATTAAAGAACCCAATGATAAAAGAAATTGGTGTTGCAAGGTTAGGTATATTCTATTTAGATATGGTTTAAACTATGTATGGTATAACCACAATGTCTCAGATATCAATTTTCTTATTTTGCAACTTAAACAAAGAATGGTAGATAATTTTATTACAGAAGTCAACGCATTTTTTGAAGCGTCTCCAAAATGTCATATTTATAGATATATGTATAGTGCCAATGCACTGCAGTGTTATTCAAATAAACCAGTGAATTATATTTTTAAGCCAATTATATGTAAATATCGTATTTGTGCACATAGACTTAATATAGAAACAGGTCGTTATTTCAATATTGAAAGGCATGAAAGATTTTGTACTAATTGTGTAAATAATGTAGTAGAAGACGAATATCATTTTATACTTGAATGTCCTAAGTATGTAATCCTAAGAACTAAATATATTAAAAAGTATTATTGGAGGTATCCATCTGTTTACAAGTTAATGCAACTATTGTCGTCTGAAAATATCAAAGAACTAAATAATTTAGGTAAATATCTTAAGCAAGCAGAACTATTGCGTGTTTAGTCACACTCTCGTCTCAATATATATGTTTTAAGTTTACGGTCGTTGTATTTAGAATGTTGATCTTATTATACATAACTTATGTTATTCTGTTATTAAGTTCTCTTCATGCATGCTAAATATTTATTTATGTACAAATGATATATGTGTCCTATAAGTTGTATAGCTTTTGGAATAAAGTATTATTATTATTATCCTACCTCGAATTAATAAGGGGATTCACAATATAATCACTTATCCTACCTCGAATAAATAAGGGGATTCACAATATAAACCTTATCCAAACTCGAATTGATAAGGGGATTCACAAAATATTTACTTACCCTAACTAGAATTAATAAGGGGTCTCGCAATAAAATTGACCTTTCCTCGAATTGATAAAGAGGTTTCCCCATAAAATTCACCCTACCCCGAATTATATAGTGGTCTCGCAATAAATTTTACCCTTCTTCGAATTAATAAGGGGTCTCCCAGTAAAATGTCCCCTACTTCGAATTAATTAAGGGTCTCCCTATAAAGTTTACCCGAATTAGGTGTCTAACAATATAATAACCCGACGAATTGATAATGGGTCTCCGTCTAAAATTCACCAAACCTTGAAATAATAAGGGGTTTCCCAATAAGATTTACCCTACTTCGAATTAATTAGGGGTCTCCCTAAAAAAAATATCCTACCTCAAAATAATAAGGCGTCTCACAATATGATAACCCTACCTCTTCTTAATAAGAGGTCTCACAAAATAATTTACCCTACCTCGAATTAATTATGAGTCTAACAATATAATTTACCCTTATTCGAATTAAGATGAGGTCTCATAAACTTACCCTATCTCAAAACACCGTCTTTCTTCCCTATTTTTAAGCTTGACTTAGTTTGTCCGCAAAAGTAATTTGACACATTAAAACATAACAAAAAGTGGGTGGTAAAGGGTTTTTTTCGTGCATCGTGTTGAGCAATTTTTATTTCCCGTTCAGCCGTGCATGGAGGTTCATCGTGCATCGTGTTTCTCTATTTTATTTTTCGTTCATCGTGATTATCATTTTTTTATTGGCCGTTCATCGTGATTATCATTTTTATTTGGTCGTTCATCCGTGCATGTAACCCCCCTTTACAACCCCCCAAAAACTGTTAGAATTGATAAGTTCTGTCAAATCTGTGGAATTGTAGTTTCTCCGTTGATGTCATTTTGTATATATACCCACATATACAGTTGGGTTAACATATAACCTGTTCGAAAGTTTGTAAAAAATAAGATCTTTTCCTGCTTTTCTTGTCTGTTACGTCAATTCCCGAGAAGTGTGTCGGTTTATCTTTGACTGTTCATAACTCGACACATGGTCGTGACTGAAAAGGTCAAAAGTTTATCCGGCAACTTTTCCAAGTGGTCATTATTTTTTATTGACATTTTCCATTTGCTACAATAAAAGTCAGTCGTAATGTCTTTGTTAAAGTCATTTTTCTGTTTTGTCATTTGCAATTTTATTGAGTTTTGCATGGATAAGTACATAACAATGGTTTTGAGTCTTATAAAATAACAATTACAACAAAGTTATATAAATTCAAGCATCATATAGAAAATAAAGAGATGTGGAATAAGTGTACGCGACACAGCCCACAATTCAACGACAATTTAGAAAAACCACAATGGGCAACCGCCAGCAGCCTTCAACGAGGCCATTTGGAACTGCTCGCGGTTCTGCAATTGGCCCATTGTCTAAATAAGATGCATATAATTCAAATCCAGCCCTGAAATAATCACAGATAGATCCCCTTCTTAAACAAGGAACAGAAAACATCAAAAAGACAAGTACAAACGAAAGCTTTGTCAAAGATTCCTGGCTTAGGACAGGCACGTGTAATAGGTGGCGGGGTTAAACTAGTTTTTTTGGGTCCAACCTTCCCCCTATCAATATTCCTAGACAAAGCACAAAAACTAAACACACAATAAAAATCAAATCTATCAAAGTCCAGTCCTACTAGAGAGAACCTAAGACAAAAAACAGGAACAAACAAACGGACGGCAAAGGAACTCTCTATAGAACACTCGCTGTTACTGACAGCTAGCTGAGAATCATCAATCGACTGATGTAAAAAAATCAAACGTATCGATTTTAAATCCGACACATCACTTCAAACAATAATGATTTAGTGAAGTGTCATCACACAAAACCGACACGCTTGATCGCTATAATGCTTAAAAATGACAATAATAAAAACGTTTATGGAAGTTTTAAAGCAAATATCAAATTTTCAATATTCCTGCCAAACAAACACTAAATTCAAAGATTTAACCAAGATATTCATTTCATATCCTTTCCGTAATAAATTTTGAAGTCAATTGTTCATTACTAATGGATTGCTTTTAAATTTGTGAGCTTTATAAAAAAACATTGCCATAAAATTCAGGATGTGATATTCCTTTCACTATAAGAAAGTGACGGGGGGCTTATGAATATTTTATAACCTGCCTTTTTATTTCGAGAAATGGAAAATCCGATGCAAGTCATAGCAGATCTACATACTTAACGGATATGCAGCAACTGATTAATATGGTATTAATAAATGGGTGTTTTTATAATGGCCCTGTTATATGTTCAAGGTCTGCAATACTGGCCCCGAGGGGTATTAATGGCCCGAGGCAACGCCGAGGGCCATTACAGACTCTGAGGGCCATTATTGCAGACCGAGAACATATAACAGGGCCATTCTCAAATCACCCATTTCTTAATACTTTTATTAACCAACTAGAAAATAAACAAATTACACTGAGTGGAGAAGTGAGCTGTAACTCGTAAAACCTTCTTTAATCCAATATTTCTTTGAAATGCATGTCTAATAGCTCATGACCATATTTTTCTAGGCTTTTACTTTGCCGATGCATAAATCACGTACATTTGTCTTAGATTTATTTGCCTTCTCATAGGGTTTTTGATTATATGATTCCCATGCCATTTTTAAGGTGATTACTAGAATAAAAGAGCAAATATTTAATGATTATTTGATTACCAAGGTTTACATTTTTGATTACTTGATTCCCATTTGGAAACAGTTTTTGATTACATTTCGAAAAAATATATGATTACATGTATTTGATTACCTTGGCAAAAAAATGCTGATTACTTGATTCCTGGTACCCCCCCCCCCCATGAAGAGCCCCATTTATATTTTAAAATTTATCATTGACATAATTGAGATCTGCTCGTTTGAATTTTTTTTTTTGTTCTTACTATCAAAACTATTTGCAAATTATCTTATTTATGTGAGAAATTATTGTGCAAAGTACAAAATATTTAACTTATAAAACTACAGATCATATGATGTGGTCAAATAAAAACAATTTTACTTAATATTTTTAGGGACAACATTTTCAGGGGATGAGTTGAAGTACCATTTACAACCCGTTTCTTTCCCCAAACAAGAATCCCACTTTAGCAGACACCAAACTGACATGTAAACATCTTTAAAGTTTGTCAGGTTTTTGCTTAATTTCTGTATATCAATATTTTATTCAAACTATTGACATTCAGAAGGTTGTTTTAGAAACCTGACAGAAACAGACAGGATCTCAGACTCTGTATATAGGTTTATCTTCAGGTAGGAACCATTTACTTTGTTTATTTTTAATATTACATGTATTTGTGAATTACCAGTTCAGCAAAGTTTTAAGGGATGTTAGTTTGTTTGATTTTTTTAGATAAAACGTATGAAAGAAATCTAAAAACATTGTTTGATCAAGGTAAAAAAGATAGCCTATTTAAGAAATTATAAAGGAAACTAAAAGGGTATAAAACATCTAAATGTGAAATGACCATTGCGTTACATGCAGTATAAGCCATCTACAACAAAATGAATTAATTCACAGAAAATCAAATGGTAGTTTAACCCTATTTCCAACATGAAACCTGTGATACTTTTTTAATTCAAATTGCTAAAACATCTGAAGTAAAATGATGTCGGCCATCTTGTTTTAAATCCATAATGGCCCTGTTTTCTGCCATAATGGCCCTGTCATAATGCCCTATTTTTTTCATAATGGCCCTGTTTGGCATTTCATTAAGTAAGGGCAGATAGACTAATAATCTACTTTGTTGGTTAATAAATAATAATAAAAAGGTAATCCCCTGATATGTTGAGGTCCTGTAAAAAATTATGCAAAACTTGTCGGACCGTCGAACATGTCCAGTAAATTTCCCTGTACAAATTTTAAGAATTTTATTTTAGTTCAGCATATATAGGGGATACACCGTCCATCTGAGATTGTGAACAGTGTGAAATAGTTCATACTCTGCTCTGAAAAAAAAATAAAATGCAAGGTCCCTCTGAGTCTCCGACCGAAATGGTCCGGTAGTTACCTAATGTGATGTCGGAACAAATTATATTTTCTTAGTGCAGATGATTGAAATAAATTCGTTGTGTTCACTTACTCACACTGTCAGACAACATGGGCTAAAATGAGGTAAACAATTACCTGGAGGCCCCTAAGGCAGTAGGTGTATATAAAGGTAATAACAAAATTACCGAACTTGGAAGAATCAATCTCTAATGTCCATTCGACTAGACAAAACAAGGACGACATACCGGAAAAATTAAAGACTGCAATGGTCCTGTCTTGGTACAGGCATTTCAAAAGAAATGGTAGGTTAAACCAGGTTTTAAAGCGCGCCTGTTCCATTGCAGTCTTTGGGTCCGGTAATTATACAAAACACAACAGGTTTGTGAAGACATACCAGGGATGCTAAGGTGATCATCTCAGTACATTAACCAGCCAAACGCTAATCAAAGCAAGATTTAACCATTTCGTCTAACATAATATTGATTTTTTCTATCAGTGGCTGATAACGAAAAAAGGTTTTTCTAGAGATCGTATGAGACGTATTTTCTTATAACTTTGGTCTAATAGTCGGTTACGGAGAAAGCAGTGTCGGAAAAAAACCTGAAAAAATGTGTACAAGCCCTGGCATATCGAATTAGTTGTGAAATATAGACACCGTATGCAGCTGACGTAGGTATGTTACTTTCCAGGTTAGGAAAGTTAATAATTTCAAAGTTAAAATCGTCTCTTTTATTGTAAATTTTTGTACTGAGATGACCACCCGGGTAAAATTCGAGATGTAGATACAAGAATGATGTAAAGCAAGAGGACTTTATGGTTTCTTTAATCTTTAGTTCTGGAGGCATTTGAAGGAATCCATCTGCCAAAAGACGAATAGTTGACAAAGAGGACGTCATCAATATATCTGAAAGTGAGATTAAATGACCTTGCCATTTTTATATTCTTGTTCTTTACAAGGTCCTGAAGAATTTCAGTCTCGTAAGAGTATAAAAACAAGTCGGCGAGGAGAGGAGCACAGATTGGTGCCCATTGGAATGCCGACATGTTACTCAAAAATTTCTCCTCCAAATGTGACAAATATGTTGTCAATAAGGAAATCAATCATACTGCAAACTTGATCTCAAGTGTAAAAAATCTTATCTTTATCTTTTGGAAAACAAATATAGAATTATAGCCTAAAACAACAAAGTTCCTTGAATTCGAAAAGTCATTTTCAATAACTTTTTTTTAGTCGACGCTTTTAAGTTTTTCGTGTCGCAATGTGGTGTACAAAGTTGAAAAATCGAACGTTTTGAAAGAATGAACCTTAGAGAGTGACCGAGATTTAAAATTATCGAACAAATCTTTTGAGTTCTTTAAAATCCACACATGATTAATTCCACTACGATTATATATGGTGTCACAGTATGCTTGTTGTCCTTCTTTGACAGCAGACAGGATTTTGGTAAGTTGAACGGACAATTCTATAGTTAAACAGGATGAAGATCCAGCTATATATATTTCTTTGTACGGATTTTTGTAAAGTTTAGGTATCCAATTCAAATATGGTAACTCTTCATGTTCCTTTTCCAATGATATATTTAAAGAGGACATGAAAGAGTGATGGTTGGCTATGATCTCATCTTTGTCAAATGATGTTCGAGTGTATGTATCACTAGCAGATGAATTCTATCTATGCCTAATTCTTTAATCAGACATTTGTAGTAATGTGCTTTACATACAAAAACTTTGTTGTTGGAAGCCTTGTCTGCCGTTGTGACAACATATTTGTCATGCAAGGAAGAGAGACAAAAGACAGCTTCACGATCTCTGAATATGGAACTGTAAATTATACCCATAATAATTTTTGATTTGATAGGTTTTCATCTTTTTATAAAAAAACGTAATGAAATATGGCCTATTGTATGGTATTCCACAGAGTTCAAAATGGCCGCTGTGGCTACCATGACAACGGAAGTCAATAACGATTAACAGAGATTAATTTTGTTGTTAGTATACCTTAAATATTTTGTAAAATAAAAATCATCAAAATCTGTGACTTACTATGCCCCAGCATGGGCCATATTCTTCTGGAATATATCACACTGTATGAATTAGACTGACAAATATGGTTGGTTGAAGCTACAAATCCCTTTTACAGAACATCTGACCAGGGTGTTTATGTTAGCAATTAAAATACCTCTGTGGCTGCTATTTGTTTTTCGTCTATTATCCATTATATGTTAATTAATTATAAACCATGGCCTGTCTGACAACATTTTTATGTAACAAAGATTTCTGAAGTCGATAAGTATAAGTATACTATACCCCAAAAGATTTATATAGGTCTCGTGATATATAAACCTTCTTCATCGCGTATGAACAACTACTGCATGATGTTTCAATGAATTTATCGAATTTGCTATGTGTCACTTGAGTGTTTGAATAGCAAAATTTGTTTAACATCGTTTAACTTCATATGATATTGATGTATTTCAAACTTCGAAATAAAAACTGCACCTTAAATTTCCGCAATAAGTGTGGGATTTAATATTTCTTACGGATCTATTTCCAGTATGTTGGCGTAAGTGTTGACTTGAATATCATTACAAGAGGTGGTGCAAGTTCCTTTGCAAACTCTATGAGGAAACTTTGTTCGAAGGCAGTCTGGTGTGAGTGCTTTGAGTGAACTAAGGTCTTGTAAGACCTTGGTAATTCCCTTGATGTCAATACTAAATTAGATGAATCTCTGGTTAAGGTTCAGAGCTCATCGATTGTCTTCTTCCGTAAATATGCATCAGAATTGGTCATTTATTATTGATGCCTTTACTTTAGGAAAGCTATGTGTGATTCTGTTTTCTTCAGTAGATAGTGGTACACCGTGCTATCGCATTTCTTCCATTTCTTCTGATGTACTGATTGTAGTTTTTAAGGGTTGTTCTTGCAAGTTATCATGCCAATTATATAGCTATGATGTGCTCTCCTGCATTCCCTGTGATTCTGTTTGTTTTCTTGACGAGTTAGCCTGAGACAATAAATGGAGACGACTCTACAATAACGTTATGATTTATTTTCTGACTTCCGACCACGACGACGTCACTGACAACGGCGACGTCGACAATACAAATGTGCAAAACAATGAATTAGAAATTCGCGCTGTCTTCCTGACATACTCCGGCCACAAGAAAAGAAAAATTAATGAAAAGCATGTGAAATCAATAAAATTACAATATAAAATGAATAAAACTTTAACTGTCCATATGAAAAAATTGAATTTTCATTTATCACTTTAACACATTACAGTCCGTGTATCAACTTTTGAATCTTCTGTCTCGCTCGAATAGATGCTTCGCGTTGTGGTCTTCTGGTTGATTCTTCAGTTGAGCGATCTTCATCATCATCGTCGTCGGACATGGTTGATTCATCATCGATCCTCGAGTTGACTTCCATCGGATATAATTTGACAATCGACCGAGACGTTCGTCCTGTAGAAGTTCGTACGATAGCAGCTCGTACATGTCCATCGTGTCCTTCAATAAGTTAATCGACTATCGCAATTTTCCAGGAGTTGCGGGGTTTCTCATCATGAATGTGAACGACATCACCAACACGTATTGTTCGTTTGTTATCTCCTGTAACCTTGTGAAATTCCCGTAACGAAGTCAGATAGTCTTGTCTCCAGCGGTTCCAAAAGTGATCGATTATGTTTCTTTGTCGTTCGAAACGTTTGCAAATGTTCGTTTTATTACTTCGATCGGAAAAGTCAACTTCGGTAGACGGATACGGCATTGTTGAAATTCGTCGCCCATATAGAAGATGCGAAGGGGTTAACGGGCCTTCATTGTCGAAACTTGCCGAATTGTAAGTTAGTGGTCGGTCGTTGATCACAGTTTCGAGTTCTGTTACGGTAGTTTGTAACATTTCTAGTGTCAATAGTGATTTCTCGAGTGTTTTCCTCAACCATTTTTTCGTTACGCCTATCAACCGCTCCCAAAATCCTCCGTACCATGGTGCACGCTTTGGAATGAATTGCCATGTTGTTCCCTTTGTTGCAAGTTCACTTGTCACTTTCGGTGAGTTTGTTAGTTTTTCAATTGTCCCTGAAGCGGCTAAGAAAGTTGATCCGTTATCGGAGATCATTATTTTTGGCATCGATTTACGGCTAGCGAATCGTCGGAAGGTTAATAAGAACGAATCTTCTGTTAGGTCGGTTACGATTTCCAAGTGTATCGCACGGGTATTTGCACATGTGAAAAGACATATGTATGCCTTTGTATCTACACTTTTTGTGTCTCTGACATATAACGGTCCCGTAAAGTCCACTCCGGTAACGGTGAATGGCGGTGCTTCTGTAAGTCTTACTTTCTGTAAGGGAGGCGGATCGGGTGACTTGAAACTTTGTCCGTCGTATTTCTTGCATACTAGGCATTTGCTGAGAATGTTTCTTACGCCTTGACGTATACATGGTATCCAAAACGTTTGTCTTATTTGAGTTACGGTGCTCAGAACTCCTGAATGTTTAAGTTGTAAATGTGTATCCATAACAATTAGTTTCGTAAGGTGGTGTTTTCGGTTACAAATACGGAAAACGAGCTGAGTCCGGTAACGGCGCATTGTGTATCCTCCCGCTGCAACGAAGTATTCTTTTTGCGTCAATGAAAAGACGGAGTTGCTTCACAATGTTTGGCTGCTTATCTCGGTTCGACTTAAGACTCTCCAGTTCTTCAAAATAAGCGGTTTTCTGAACATCCTTTACCCATAACTCGGCGGCGCATTGCATTTCTGTCGCAGTTAACTCTTCTGATATACGTTCTCCGGGGTATCTACAATTGTAAATAAATCGGTTCAAATATGCTGTAACACGGAGAAGTTTTTGATACGTGCTGTAACGGGTAATGTCCATGATATTCACGACTCCATCTATTCTTCTGTTCGGTAGCACTGTATCATTCTCGGAGATTTCGTCTGTGTTGATATTTAACAATGCTGTTAATTCGGTCGTACAATTCCATGTTGGCCATTTATGTTCCTCCAAAATCCATTGCGGTCCGTTGAACCAAAGCTTGTCCGTTAGTAGCTGGGTGGCGGTAATTCCCCTAGTTTGAAGATCTGCTGGATTATCGTGTGTCGGGCAGTATCTCCACTCATACGGACGTGTCAATCCTTTTATGTCGTCCACTCGGTTTCTTACAAAGCGTTTTAAGGTTTTGTCGGTGTTAAGCCAATGTAAGACTATTTGGCTATCGCTCCAAAAGACAATATTTCTAATCGGTAGTGTGTCCATTATGTGTTTTCCGAGTCGTGCTCCAATTAACGCAGCCATTAACTCTAACTGCGGTAGAGTGAGTTTCTTCAGCGGAGTAACTCGATTCTTTGCCATTACTATAGTTGATGTGTCATTTGAGCAAATGTATGCTACGGCTCCGTATGCAGTTGTGCTTGAGTCAACGAAAACATGTGGTTGATACTGGCTAGCGTCGTAACTGTCCGTTAATGAGTTAGAAAAATAGTGTCTATCAAATTCAAGTGAAGACGCTGTTTGAAGATCTTTTGCTAATTCTGTCAATGTTGATAGTGTTTCTCCTTTCAATGGTTCGTCCCAATCCAGTTTAAGTTTCCACATCTCTTGAAGTAGTATTTTGGCACGAACGGTAACTGGTCCTAAAATTCCCATAGGATCATAAATCTTCGATGACTGACTTAGAACATCTCTTTTCGTTATCTCATTAGTATCGGTCTGAATGTGAACTTCTGCGTACTGTATTTTATCTGATTCTGTACTCCAGCGTAATCCTAAGATTTTCGTTTTCAAATCTTTATCAAGAACGTTTTCGTCTCGGGCAAGATCTCTAAGTTTCGGACTGTTTGACGTTCATGATCTAAGGTTGAAATTGGCTTGCGACATCAAGCTTCTTGCTTCTTTGTAGAATGAAATGAGTTCATCTTCGGTTCTGCGACTAGATAATATATTGTCAACGTATAATTCATCCTTTATTGCCAATGCGCTCTTGGTGTTGCATGCCTCTAAATGTTTGATAAGTGTAGCGTTTAATATGAAAGGTGAGCAAGTGGCTCCAAACAGAACTGATCGGAATCTATATGTAGTTAATTGACTACTTGGATTTGCGGGGTCGCTAAGCCATAAGAAACGTGTGTAATCTCGGTCCTGTGTGTCTAGTTGGATTTGTAAGAATGCTTTTTCAATGTCTGTACTTACTCCGTATTTGTACATACGGAATCTCATCAAAATCTTCGTGAGATCATTGGTGATTGGTGGTGTTGACATAAGACAGTCATTCAAGCTTGCGTGTTCTCTTGATTGGCGGCAACTACAATCGTACACTATCCTGATAGGAGTAGTGATCGAGTCCTTTTTTACTGCGTAGTGGGGAATGTAGTGTGCATTCCTGGTTTCCTCCTGTTCTGGTATCCTCTCAATGAATCCTCGTTTCTCTTGATCCTTAATAATTCCATCATATGTGTGTAAGAGATCGGGTTCCTTGCTTAGCTTTCTGATTGTATTTTCGGTCCAAGCTTTCACAATAGCGTAGTTTGATGGTAGGCTTTCGTGATCTTGCTTCCATGGTAGTTTAGCTACGTAGTGATCATCTTCAAATCGGATACTGTTTTCCTTGTACATTTTGAAGTAGTCTACATCATGATCGGTTTCGTCTGATTTTATACCTATGGATTCAAGCTTCCAGAAATTAGCAATTTCATCGTCATCTATGCGTCGTGGTGCTATGATGTTCAGATAAACTGACGTGTTCTGCGTTTTTGCTGTTTTGGTGGGTCCGGATAACAAATATCCCAATTTCGAGCTCACGGCGGTTGGTCCATCTCCTTTAATAACTTCCTCTCCTACTATTTTCCAATAACTATCGGCTCCGATTAAAAGCGATATTTCAAATTTACCATCGGTCGTAATTGGATAAGCAAACTTCAATCCTTTCAGGTGTGGTAACCTGGTTACTTTCTTCATCATAAGGTTTTGTATTGGAACTGCTATGTCTGGTACGATAAGTACGTTAATTGGAATGAGTTCACCGTTGTCCATTTGCAACGATATAGTTCCACTTTCAAGATGTCGGACATTCTTCCCTGTATCTCCAAAGGCAGATAGATGGATAGTTTCTTTGGTGGTTCCTGTGACGCCCAACTCTTTGGCTAGCTTTTGGGTTATAAAAGAACGCTGTGCGCCTTCATCAAACAAAATATGTGCATCGGTCCTCTGATCTCTGAATTTGGCGGTGGCAATGGCAGTTTTGAGCATGACATCTGTTTTCCCCTGGTCGGACGTGCTATGTAAGACCGTCGGGTTGCTTACATTTTCTTCTTGCCTACTAGTAACTAGATTTACCGATTCCTTCTTTTCATTTGTTTTAGATGGGTAACACAAGGATGTGTGATGTCTCCTATTACATTTCCTACATTTACTACTTGACTTGCATTCCTTTGCTGTGTGGTGTCCAAGGCAATTGAAACAGAGTTTCTTTCTTTTAACAACGTCCATTCTATCGTCATAACTATTTACCTTGTTTCAATCCGGGGATTTATGGTCACGTTCTCCGCAAAATACGCATGGTGTCTCGCTGTACTGACGATTGGAATTTAGGTTTCTGCTTTGCTCCCGTGAAGAATGTGACAGTTGGATTGGTCTCGCGTCTGTCTAAGGTAGGTTGTACTGTTTCTAAAATCTTGATTTCTTTTAGTATGGCTTTCCGTAAGTCCTCGAGTGTGACATCATTTGGTCCATTGGCATTATCTCGGGCTATCGTTTTCTGTATTTCGAATGGTAGTTTCTCAATAACTACTGGTACAAGTAGCCTTCCATACATTTCCTGGGTTTTACCAAGTGATTCTGTCTGTTTGTCCTGTCGTCTGTCCGTCACACTTATTCCGCTCAGCTCCTTAAAGAAAGTTGATATGTAGCAAGACACTATAAATATGTAGTTGTGCAAAATTAACAGGACATTTCTATCCTCAATATTTTGTGGGATTTATTGCCCATTGATCTTCAGACTTTTCCATTACCCTTCTTAATCACAGGTTTCCGCTCTCAGCTCATCAAAAACTACAAGTACATATGACAATGAAATTTATGAAACTGGGTATGTAGCCAGTACACTATGTACTTGTGCATATAAGACGGAAAGTTTGAAAGAAAATAACAAAATCTAGGTCTCTCACTGGCCTGTAGAAAGAATTTCGGTAACTTGAATGGTGGTACTGTAAAATTATGTACACCAAAGCCCGATATTTTAAGTTATTTTTATCAACATTTCTATCTTTTCAAATTGTAAGTTTTTTTTTATATCCCCGCTTCAAAGAAGTTTTCTAAGCGACTACATGACACACAGGCCTGGTATTTTGCATATAAATGTAGCTTTATCTTAATCATAGTACCATATGGAGTATATAATAATTTTATTCCCCTATGTAAGGGGTGGACATGTGGGTCCTCTTCCCCCGCTCACCGCCCCCACCACCCCCGCTCCCCGCCCCCTCCACCTCCGCTCTAGGCCCCTTCCATTCCCGCTCCCCGCCCTCTCAACCCCCGTACCCCCGTCCCCTCTGTCCGCCCCCGTACCCCTGCTCCCCGCCCCTTTCATCCTCGCTCAACGCCCCCTCAACCTCCGTACCCCTGCCCCCCTCTCCGCCCCGCCTATGTTGTATACTTCCTGTCTACCGGATACTAAGGTTTTTACACATAATGGACATATATGCAAAATTTCCGTCAAAGTTTTCTAAGCAACTACAATACATGATGCAAAGGCCTGATATTTGCATATGGTTTATCCTATAGTATACCATAAATCAAATAGCAATCTGATGTTCCTAGACTGTCTACTTCCTGTTTACCAAATACTGAGGTATTTACACATGAATATTTTTTACACATATTTACACATATGTCTGCATAATATTCCAATTTTTTCGGTTTTAATAATCTCACAGATTCATAAAGTTGTTTTACATCTTATAATTTGATTCAAAATCAGGATAACAAATAGAAAATAAAGAGATGTGGAATAAGTGTACGCGACACAGCCCACAATTAAACGGCAATTTAGAAAAACCACAATGGACAACCGCCAGCAGCCTTCAACGAGGCCATTTGGCACTGCTCGCGGTTATGCAATTGGCCCATGGTCTAAATAAGATGCATATAATTCAAATCCAGCCCGGAAATAGTCACAGATAGAACCCCTTCTTAAACAAGGAACAGAAAACATCAAAAAGACAAGTACAAACGAAAGCTTTGTCAAGGATTCCTGGCTTAGGACAGGCACATGTAATATGTGGCGGGGTTAAACTAGTTTTTTGGGCCCAACCTTCCCCTATCAATATTCCTACACAAAGCACAAAAGACTGTATTTAGCTATCTTCAATACATGTAATGAATCATTTCATTGGTCTAGCTGTTACTGTAGCAAAAGACGATTGGATATAAAACAAATAGATTTACAAAAACTAAATAGAGAAAACACTTTTATTAAAAGGTTAATAAATGATACGTGAACAGATCGCATCTGTTCTGTGTTCATGATACAACAATGAAAATACGAGTTTGAAATGTTCCCCCCATGTAGATTGATTGAAATTTATTTATTGATAGATCAGATACAATATCACTGCTCGTAGATGGTCCTTCTTCATCTGTCGGGACGGTGCACGTGTCTTGTGGCCCCGCTTGTGACTTCGTCAGCGATTCCCTTAAACGGATCCTGTCCCCTATTGTAACGACACCAAGAGCGGCAAGACTAGTTCTTCGTCTGATAGTAATTTTTGCTTGGCGATTTTCATATCAATTTTTTGTTCAAGAAAACGCTCGGCGAGAGTGCCCACTCCCAAATTAAACAGAACCGCCTCCATATTTCCAATTTTGATTGGAGGTGAGTGTGAACTTTCTCCGAGTGCGGAAATTGTCGTTGATTTCCGATTTCCCCCGAGTAACAACCACTTAAAAGAGCACCTTATGCTATAACGACAGCGTATAAAGTTGTAACCACATAGTATAAAGTTGTAATCACATAGTATAAGTATGTACCCACATAGTATAATGTTGTAATCACAAAGTATAATGCTGTAAGTACTGAGTATAATGTTTCACAAACTTAGTATAATGTTGTTACAGCATAGTATAATGGTGTAATCACAGATTATAATGTTGAAAAGACAGTGTATAATAATGCAACCCCAGAGTATAATGTTGTAACCCCAGAGTATAATGGTGTAACCCCAGATTATAATGTTGAATAGACACTGTAAAATGTTCCATGCATGGAACGACTGAGTATAAAGTTGTAACCACATAGTATAATGCTGTCACCACGGAGCACAATATTCTGTGTTGTGTTGTTTGTGTGGGTTTAAACCCTTTTGACAGGATTCTTGAAGTATAACAAACTATACTACCTAAGCATGTGGCTACTTGTATGTAATAAATTATACAGTATAAACTTATTATTTGTGTTGTCCACTGAATGATACTTTGCAATCCGTAAATTTTCTGAGTTTTTTTTTAAGTATTTACTACTACGTGAACTTAGTAAAAACGCTGATTTAATATTTTATGTACATAGCTTTTGCCGTCGTCAGTTTTTTTCTTTCTTTATTTCGGAGGTAGATGATCATATATAGTGTTCGGTTCCGTACGCCCGTTCGTCAACTCGTCGGTCCCAAATCAGTTTTATATACAGTTTGTCTTATTAACATACCCTATCTCTTACTAGTATAAAAAAAATACGCACTGATCGATTTCTTTTATATTTCCAAGATGGACAGTATTTTTTTCGGTTAAATAAAAAAAGATAACACGAAAGGGCTTCCGGCGTCTCGCAGAAATCACACCTGGTAAACCTCAACTAGAAGAGTTCACGAAAGAATAACAAAACTTACTAAGATTCACGTAAAGGCATTTAAATAAAAAATGTTTTGTCCGGCGAAGAAAAAAGTAACAAGTTTGGATTCTGTTTTGAATTTTGTATCATTTTGAAACACACATATTTACCAAAACCATTTTATGCGAACTCATCTTACTGCAGGTGGAAATTGGCTTGCTTTTACCCTATTTGCATTAAAATACTACAATACTACAACACCGAACAACACAATGAAGGTCTCGTCGGCAAACAAAATCTGAATAATTACGGATTTACTTAAAAAAATTATTTTCGTCAAGTGAGTGAATGAGTGAATTGTTGTTTTACGCTCTTGCAACGCTATATAGGTTATTTAAAGGCGATGAACATGATATGATGATGAAAAAATAGGATGAGGTGGGAAACCAAGAAACAGTAAATTTTGAAGACCACAGGAAAATGCCGGGAGATATGGGTAGAGGCGGAAAATTGAGCCTATGTGGCGCAGTTATTGGCGGTCAACAATATGGATCTTTTACGTACATGAAGCGTGGCACTCTCCACACACGTTGGCCCACTATGGTCAGTGGCCAGGTTTTCCGTATTATAGACCTGACAACACCGGGGGACGAAGGCCACCCTATTCAGCCACCAAGGGTTCACTCCTTGGTCGGTCTGTGGGCTGGACACTAGCACCGATGTCAGAATCGCACGACCCTTAATCGCATTTTATGACAAGCTAGGCTCTGCGCCGGTCCTATTCGTCTCCCGGGTCCCGTACGAGACTTAAATGGTATTTGATCAAGGTGTAAAGTAAAGATACATGTATGTGCTTATAGTTTTAGGGTTAAAGCTTTTGGAAATATCTGTTAGTTTGGCTGCCTAAAACCTGGTTTAACCCATATAAAAATATCTTTTGAAATGCCTGTACTAAGTCCGGACAATCACGATCTTGAATTTTTCTGGTCTGTCTTCCTTGTTTTTTGAGATCGTTCATCCAAGTACACTGGTCTTTTTTACCTTTCTTTATGCGGGCTTAGCAAAATTGACGTTATTTGCAATTGTTTATATGTAGAAATTTCCGTGACAAAGGGATTGGTTCGTTCCCATGAGAAGTGAAACAGAATGCCATTAAGTCTTATATAAAAGTAACTTTAATATGAGGCAGGTAGAACCTGTTTACGCTCCCGAGGTTTCAATTAATTATTTGTTTGTTTTGTTCGAAAATAAAAACAAACTAGCTTTTCTTGTGGGTTACGTGGGCGTTTAATGACGTCTATAATTTTCAAAGATAAAAACGCCAAAAAGACGCCGAAAGTTCGGGAAAACAAGCGCATGCTATACCGGACGTTGAAGGAAAATTCAGCTCATAGTACAACTAAACTATTGACATTTCTACCATTATCGCTCCCTTCGGGAGCGTATTAGTCATTAAGTCTTCTTTCCTCAAACTTTTTTTTTTCGAAATATTTATAAAAAATAGCAAAAGAAAAGAATGCAGTATTGATTTTTATGTTTTTTTTTTCGAAAGAGGTAAAACTTTTTGATTAAGTTCTTCCTGCATATACAACCAAATAAATTGTATTCCTTATGTTACCCCATTAATTTTCCCTACGCGTGTCTGCATCGACAAAAAATATCAGTAAAATATCACGGCATGCTGAATAAAATAAAATCGGAAACGAATGTGAAGCGTCGAACGTCGCGCCATTTGATGGAGCATTATGACGTTACGTAACAACCGCTAGAGGCGCTCAATTACGTATACTTTACCTCAAGGTAAAATTATAATTTTTACATAATAAATCATTTGTTTTTGCTTCCTCAGTCCTCTTATTCTATTATAACAGGACGAAGAACCTAAAGGACACATCTCCTGGCTTTAACTAATTTGATTGCCACTTGGGCACAAGCACGGGTATTTTATTCTTTAATTTTAGGTTACAACTTCAATGCAGTTTTGTCTCCCTTTAATTTTATTTTTGTTACTGGCTAAGCGTTTTTTCCAGAATTGAATGACAAGATTTAAAGGTATTTAAACACTTTAACAATGAGATAAAGGTAAATGTTTATCAAGCTAAATCTTAATCCGTGTTAAGGAACATATTTCTTACACTGACAATGTCACTTTCTTCTGTACATTACTGTAATCAACAAAAACACAATCTACTTTCGTTTTCGATTTAAAATTTCCTGGTATACTTATTATAAAATAGATCAAGCCAGGCATACTCATTTTGAAATAATCCATCGTTTTCTATTTACTAATGCGATAATCTGATCAAAGACAAAGAACACGAAGCACAAGATCATATACATCAATAATTCACTATCTATATCAAGTGCCTGTGATTTATATATATAAAAATTCACTGGGCAGTCTTGGCTTTTCATATCAGTTCTGACCTGTGGAATACTTATACGTGACACAACCAACATAAAGAAACGGGAATTTGAAATCATGCAGCTGTCTTCAACAAGACCAGAGGTCACTGTCCGCCATCTTGCATTGGCCCAAGACTGAAAATACTATACAGAAGTTTCAAATAGAAAATAATGAGATTTGGAATAAGTGTATGCGACACAGCCCTCAATCAAACGACAATTCACAACAAACACAATGGACAATTAACCACCAGCAGTCTTCAACGAGGCCATTTGGCACTGCTCATGGTTCTGCCATTGGGCCATGGATGGTCCAAATAAAATGCATATACACTCCAGGCCAAACAATTTTTAATTTCTCCACTCTACAACCGGGGGGTGGAGTTGGGTGGAGTTGGGTGGAGTTGAGTGGAGGCTCCACTCTATAGGGTGGAGACACTCTAATATTATAGTGGAGTGGAGTGGAGAGAAAGTTTTTTTTTTTAGAAAATCAAAACTTAATTGTTTTGTCAAATGAATTTTATTCTTTTAATCAAGTAATACTTGCAATTTTTTTATGATACATGAGTAAATTATGATCTTCAAATGTTTATTGTAAGGTAAATCAAGCTTTCATGTTTTTTTGTTCAATTATCAACCATGTCATCACAGCAGGGAGCTGTTAATTGTCAACAGGTTCACAAGTTACTATCTCAGTGGGATGCATTTACCTGCCAGGTGTGTTGCAATTTAAAATCATATACATGTAGGGTAATTAGGTGGAATAAACAAAATAGTGAATATTAGATGCATCCCATCAAATTAATTTGTACAACTAGACATGTTATTTATAAAAATGTTATAAATGTGAATATACTGGAAATAATGATTAAAATCTGTTTTAAATATTTTAAATAATTGTTAAACAAATTATATAAAATTAACTAAACAGATTGTACTGAATTATAATGGATGATCATGATGGTTATGATATTTTCTATAGTAACAGATTCAATTTTACCAGGATTACTTAAGCATGTTAAATATTGTTTGAGTTTAAAAGTTCATATCATTAAACCTCCACTATCACTCCACTCTCCTCCACCAGCACTCCACCCAAATATTAGAGTGGAGGAGAAAGAGACTCTCCACTCTATAGAGTGGAGAAATTAAAAATTGTTTGGCATGGAGTGTAATTCAAATCCAGTCCTGAAATAGTCACAGATAGACCCCCTTCTTAAACAAGGAACAGAAAACATCAAAAAGACAAGTACAAATGAAAGCTTTGTCAAAGATTCCTGGCTTAGGACAGGCACATATAATATGTGGCAGGGTTAAACTAGTTTTTTGGACCCCCCTCCTATCATTTTAAACCAATCTCTAAATTATCATTGAAAGATCCTTTTCTGGACATAGAACAATTAACAGATATAGTTTGATCAATGCAAATTAGCAGATTAGTTCTCTATTATTATTTTTGGTGAAATTTCAATGTAACATGTGTAAATTTCAGTGAAACACTGCATTTTAATTTTCCGCAACCGGCACAGTGGAGTTTGGATGTAACACCGAAATTCACCACAACCAACACAGTAGAGTTAGGGTGTAACACCGCGAAGTAACTCTGAGACACAGCTGTTTTATTGCTGGTGTTAGCAAATCTAGTCCCAGGTCGGTGTTTTTTTTTTATGATCCAACTTCCTTTGTTCAGCTAATAAAAAGCAACCATTGATTTTAATGGGGGGCTATGGATATTTTCTTCGTCCTGCCTTTTTATTAGCTCACCTGGCCAAAGGCCATGTGAGCTATTGCCATCACTTGGCGTCCGTTGTCGTCGTCGTCGTCCGTCGTCGTCGTCTTTAACTTTTCTTCAAACTTCTTCTCCTCTGAAACGGCTGAACAGATTCAAACCAAATTTGGTCTGATGGTACCTTAGGGTATCCCCCACAGAACTGATGTGGGGATTTTTAATTCGTCGAAAAACATGGCTGCCGTTGCTAAAAATAGACCAGGGGGGTCAGACAACTGTTTTTGGCTTGTAAATCAAAAAGTATAAGAGATAGATGAAATCTGATGCCACCTTACTGCTTCAGCATTAAAAGCTCTACAAAAGTTTCCATTTGGTCAAAGTTGTCAGATGACCCCTTATAGGGGTTACAGCCCCTTAAAGGTGAAAAATAGCGTTTTTTCATGTTTTTGCCCTATAGTATGAAAACTATTGCAGATAGAGAGAAGCTGTTGCTTGCTTAAATGTTCAGCTCATTTAGCTCTACAAAAGTCTCCATAGGGTCGAAGGTGTCAGATGACCCCTTATAGGGGTTACAGCCCCTAAAATGATGTTTTAGCTCTCCTGACCCGAAGGGTCATGTGAGCTATTGTCATCACTTGGCGTCCGTCGTCCGTCGTCCGTAAACTTTTTAAAACGTTAACTCCTCTGACACCATACATGCCATAAGTCCAATTGCAACCAAACTTGGTATGGTTGTTCATTAGCATTCGGTGCTTAGAACTGATGTGGGGATTTTTGATTTGTCGTAAAACATGGCCGCCATGGCTAAAAATAGAACATAGGGGTAAAATGCATTTTTTTGCAAATAACTCAAAAACGGCTACAGATATCAAAATTCTGGCGGAGGGTAAAAGTGATCAGCACCTCAAGATCTACCTACCCTGAAATTTTGAAGAAAAACCAATGACCCATGTAGGAGTTATTGCCCTTTTTGTGGATTTTTTGCAAATTTTGCACCTGTTTAGCTCAATATCTTGAAAACTATACTAGATATTTGAGAAATTTAAATTGCATATTGTTAAGCACATCAAGATCTACAAAATATGTAAACAAGGTCAACGTTGTAGGACTTTTCCTTTTAGGAGTTATTGCCCTTAGAACGTCAAAATTTAGCATTTTAACAGCATTTCCTCATTACATTGAAAACGTTAACTCCTCTGACACTTTAAGTCCAAATGCAACCAAACTTGGTATAGTTGTTTATTAGCATTAGGTGTATAGAACTAATGTGGGGATTTTTGATTGGTCGTAAAACATGGCCGCTGTGGCTAAAAATAGAACATAGAGGTAAATGGCCGTTTTTTGCAAATAACTCTAAAACGGTGACAGATTTCAAAATTTTGTTTGGGAACAAAAGTAGTTAGCACCTCAAGATCTACCAGCTCTGCAATTTTGAAGAAAATCCAACAATCCATGTAGGAGTTATTGCCCTTTTTGTCGATTTTTTGCAAATTTTGCACCTGTTTAGCTCAATATCTTGTAAACTATACTAGATATTTGAGAAATTTAAATTGCATATTGTTAAGCACATCAAGATCTACAAAATATGTAACAAAGTCAAAGTTGTAGGACCTTTCCTTTTAGGAGTTATTGCCCTTAGAACGTCAAAATTTAGCATTTTAACACATTTCCTCATTACATTGAAAACGTTAACTCCTCTGACACTTTAAGTCCAAATGGAACCAAACTTGAAATAGTTGTTTATTACCATCAGGTGTATAGAACTGATGTGGGGATTTTTGATTGGTCGTAAAACATGGCTGCTGTGGCTAAAAATAGAAACTAGGGGTAAATGGCAGTTTTTTGTAAATAACTCTAAAACGGTGACAGATTTCAAAATTTTGATCGGAAACAAAAGTGATCAGCACCTTAAGATCTACCAGCTCTGAAATTTTGAAGAAAATCCAACAATCCATGTAGGAGTTATTGCCCTTTTTGTGGATTTTTTGCAAATTTTGCACCTGTTTAGCTCAATATCTTGAAAACTATACAAGATATTTGAGAAATTTAAATTGCATATTGTTAAGCGCATCAAGATCTACAAAATTTGTAACAGGGTCAACGTTGTAGGACCTTTCCTTTGAGGAGTTATTGCCCTTGGAACGTCAAAATTGAGCATTTTAACTTCCTTTCCTTATATTGAAAATGTTAACTCCTCTGACACTTTAAGTCCAAATGGAACCAAACTTGGTATTGTTGTTTATTATTATTAGGTGTATAGAACTGTTGTGGGGATTTTTGATTGGTTGTAAAACATGGCCGCTGTGGCAAAAAATAGAACATTAGGTTAAACTGCATTTTTTTGCAAATAACTCAAAAAGGGTGATAGATTTTTAGATTTTGATTGAGAACAAAAGTGATCAGCACCTTAAGATCAACCATATTGTCAGATGACCCCCTTATTAATCTTATGACCCTTTCAACGTTAAATAGATTTTGCCTTATAACCTTTACTTCAGGCACATATGTCAGGTGAGCGATTCAGGCTCCTGGGAGCCTCTTGTTTCATGTTTTTGGCCTATAGAAAGAAAACTATTGCAGATAGAGAAAAGCTGTTGCTTGCTTAAATGTTCAGCTCATTTAGCTCTACAATGTCTTTTAAGGTCACATGGCTATTGCCAACATTTTGCTTCCATGGTCTGCCGTCCAGCTTTTCAAACATCCTCTTGTGTGAATCTACCGTCTATATACTTGGAAGTATGACCTGCTAAGCTACTCTTAGACCTCTTGGACTTGTGCTTTTTGATTTGGCATAGGCACAATATAAAAATTTACAAGAAAATATCTGTCAAACTTTTCTTAGAATCTGTAGGTGATAATGATTTAAAACTTGGTAGGATGGTTCAGTATGACAAACTGTACGTCATAAGTGACCTTCAGACTTGTCAAACGCATGTACACATTCTTTGTTTTGTAAATAACTATAAAACCTCTTTGTCCAAATTTAAAACTGTTTAGCTCAACTGACCAAAGACCATGAACATGAACAAAAACAGAACGAGGAAATGCAAAACATAAAAAGATAAACCGAACAGAAATCAACAATGCGAACTCAACTTGTAACAAAAGCTTATACCATCACTATACATCTTTAGTCAGTTGTTTGTTCCTAAACAATTTGAAATCACTGAACCAATTTGTCCACTGTGACTACAATAGAACATATGGTAAAATCACTTATAATGGCTTATAACTGATAATCCGGATTTTAAGCTCACCCGAAGGGTCATATGATCTATTGTCATCACTTGGTCTCCGTCGTTGTTGTCGTTGCTAACATTTCTTTAAAAATCCTTAAAACTACTGAGGATATTGCTTCGAATCTTTGCACATGGCCATCCTTGCTAAACATAGATCAGGTGACCTCCAGCTCATTTAGCTTTACAAAAGTCTCAATGGTAGAAGTTGTCAGATGAAACCGTTAAAGGTTAAGGTCATTTTACGGTAAAAAAAGTTTTTTTTTCATGTTTTTGACCAATAAAAAAAATACTGCAGACAAAATAAAGCTGTTGCTCAAAGAGCACTACAAAAGTTTTCATATGGTCAAAATTGCCAGATGATCTCTTATATGATTTATGGCCCTAATTAGCTAAAAAGCGTATGTTTTTAAATGTTTTTTTCCTAACTATTGCAAATACAGAAACACAGTGCTTACTGAAACCTTCACAAAAGTCTCTGTTGATCAAAGTTGAAAAATGACCCCTTATAAAAAAAAAAACTGAAAATCCGATTGGAAAAAACACCAGAAACTAACAATTCATTCTATAATGCTGTAGACGGAATCACAGCTGTAGGGTGGCTGCACATGGACAAAACTAATAATAGGGTCTAAGGGAATATCCCATCCAGATTTCTACGGTAATGTTGTTTATAGAGCAAATAAATTCAAAAACAATCCCTTGGGAATGCAAAATTGGCTTAAAACTTTATTAAATAAAGGTTATGAAATGGATATTTTAGTAAAATCTTTGAATTTAGTCTTCTTTGGTAAAAATATTGATAATTTGATACTGACTTTAAAATGTTAATTGCCTTTTTATACTTATGTCATTTTTGAGCATTACAGCGGTCAAGTGTGTCGGTTTTGTGTGATGATGCATCATCAAATCATAAGTGTTTGACGTGTTGTGTCGGATTTAAAATCGACATACTTGTTTTTTTTTACATCAGTCGATGGATGCTTCTTAGCTAGCTGTCAGTAACTTCGAGTGTTCTCAAGAGAGTATCTTTACGTCCCGTTAATTACTTGTTGTCCTTTTGTCTCAGATACTCTCTTGTTGAATTGAACTTCTATCGATTTGATTTTTACTGTGTGTTAGTTTGTGCTTTGTTATTGATTATCATTAGGGGGAAGGTTGGCGCCAAAAAACTAGGTTAACCCCGCCACATTTTAATGTGCCTGTCCTAAGCCAGAAATATTTATCAAAGCTTATGTTTGTATTTAGTCGAATTTATGTTTATTGTTTATTTGTTAAGAAGAGGGTCTTTCAATGCACTTTGGGATTGGGCTTGAATCATATGTATTTTATTTTTAATCCAGGGGCCAATTGAAAACCAGCGAGCAGCGACCGCTGGTCACATTGAAGGCTGCTGGCTGTTTTCCATTGTGGATATTTAAAATATACGTTTATAATGTAGGTTGTATCGCGTACACTTATTCCACATCTCATTTTCTTCTATCTTATGAATGTAGAACAGTTAAATCAAAATACAAATGACAACAAAGTTCCAGACAATAAATTTTGCTTTGCCTGACGCGCGTTTTGTCTATTCAAGACTCATCAGAGGCGCTCTACCAAAAATATTGAAAATGCCAAACACTGTGATCCACTACACTCTGCTGGACTAAAATACCGAAAACCGAAAAGTACACAGTATGTTGAAAATAAATTAACAATTAACGGCTGTATACGGATTCGAAGCTTAAGAAGCGGCTCGGCATGGGAAACTATGGTGTCAAAACCATTAATAGTGTCTTGAGACTGTAAACCAGTTAGATTTAAGCAAACCGCAGCATTATGTAGAAATGCAGAAACTCGATTGCAACGGACACCAGAGGCTGAAAATCAATGAACAATTAACGTCTGTAGACGGACGCAAAGCACAGGGAGCGGATCGACAAGGGCAACTAGGGTATTAAAACCAATCATAGGGTCTAAGGAATGAATACCAGTCATAGCAAAATAAACCACGGTATTCTGTTTGTCTAGTAATAATGATACCGATTTCAAAGGGCATCAGAATCTAACAGCCAGACGGACTCAAAGCTCAGGGTGCGGTTTGACATGGGCAACTGGTACGAGTACACAATTATCGCCCTTGGATTTTCGTTGTCCACGAATATAGTTCTATTAAAAATAGTACCTATGAACAAGTATTGTGTGTGTGTGTTCTATTCACTTTTAGAGGTTGATTTTTGTCTCAAATTGATGTCACAGTAATGAAGAAATTTAATGACATCCTTAAAAATCCAAATTCAATTGGGAAAGGTAGCTCTTTATTGCACAAAAAGGGGGGAGTTTTGCTTTTCGGAAGCTCTCAGATTTTATCCCCTCTAGGACCCCAGAATTTTCAACTGTCAAAAAAGTTTGATATCTGTAAAAGGAGAATTTGTTGCATTATTTGTTTGCAATTGTGGTAATGAGAAAGTGTGTTTAAAATTATTTGGTTTGAGCAGGTGCAATTTTTTTAAAATGAAATTTTCTTTTATTGAACAAAGAGGGAAAATTAAATGTGGTCTCGTACCTAATGGGTGGCCTACAGCAAGTCTAGAAGTAACACTTTTAACTATAGAATAATGTCAGGATGAGTGATAATGTCATGCTTTGAACAAGTTATGATAGTCCAAGTTGAAATTTTATTCATTCAGATCATTTTCTGGTCATTTTAGACCATTATTGGGTGTCTATGGGAATTCCAATGCTATTTCTTAACTTGAAGAATTTAACATAGTTTTCATTTATTATGAAGCTTAGCTTGAAAAATATATCTCTTATGAGACTGTATGAGGTAGGAAACTATTAAAAGAAGAAACTGAGATAATTTTAAGAAGTAAACTACTTAGAAAAATGATAAATGTCCAAATTTTGACTTCTAAAGAACATTGCGGCTTAATGTCATGTTTACTGGTATGGTCATGTGGGGACTTATTTTTCAATAAAAGCATGAATTAAAGTAAAATAAGTCACCAAATAGAATAAATGCATTGAGAATAAGATTAGAAACACAGATATATTGCTTAAAAGCTAACATCATTACCCAGAAATGTCATATTGTGTCAAAATCTAAGCTTTTTTGCGAGCAAAATTTCACCATTTTGCCTGAAATTGGTTATAACGCCTGACCATTTTTCATAATTAACCCTCTGACTAGAGAAGTTGCATATTAAATGTGTTGTCTATTATCCTCTCATGCTAAAAACATGCTTGTATTAAAACAAATTGCACAATTCTAGCTTTTTAAGCCCCAAAAGATAGGATTTTTATGATGAAAAGTCACCATAGCCTTAAATTACAGCACTCAAAACCACAGAGTTTGACATTATATATGTATACAAATGGGTGTTTTGAGTCTTAGTTAGTAAGAATATCATCTATTCTACATTTTAATACCATAAGGAACTGATTATCTCATTTCACTTCATCAAATTCCTCCTGACCATACATGTACCCCCTGAAAAGTCAGAAATTGCATATTTTCCACTCCGCGAACATTGGACGGTCACAAAATCTTTCACCATGCACTTATTTCCTTAAAACATGTGTTTTTTATGTTCAGCTAGCATTAAGCTATTGATATTAATCATTGGTTTGGTTAAAATCTATCAGACTTGAAAAAAATTGCTAAAAAGGCTTCCTGGGTTTCCCTACGGATTAGGCGCATAATAGTTTTAAGACTAACTAGCTTACAAAAGTACTAATATTTTTATTGAAAAGCATCTGACATGCCTGAAAATTTGTTATTTGTCTCAAAATTGACTAGGCATGGTAGATATACACTTTCTTTCTTGTAGTTGAGGGTTTTCCGAGGTTAATAGGTACGAGTACACAATTATCGCCCTTGGATTTTCGTTGTCCACGAATATAGTTCTATTAAAAATAGTACCTATGAACAAGTATTGTGTGTGTGTGTTCTATTCACTTTTAGAGGTTGATGTTGGTCTCAAATTGATGTCACAGTAATGAAGAAATTTAATGACATCCTTAAAAATCCAAATTCAATTGGGAAAGGTAGCTCTTTATTGCACAAAAAGGGGGGAGTTTTGCTTTTCGGAAGCTCTCAGATTTTATCCCCTCTAGGACCCCAGAATTTTCAACTGTCAAAAAAGTTTGATATCTGTAAAAGGAGAATTTGTTGCATTATTTGTTTGCAATTGTGGTAATGAGAAAGTGTGTTTAAAATTATTTGGTTTGAGCAGGTGCAATTTTTTTAAAATGAAATTTTCTTTTATTGAACAAAGAGGGAAAATTAAATGTGGTCTCGTACCAACTAGGGTATAAAAAAAACAGGTCTTAGAATTGTAAACCAGTTAAATCAAAGTAAACAATAGCATTCTGTGGGTCTAGTTAGATTAATAAGTAAAGCACATCATTCCGTTGGTCAAAAATTACTGAAAACCGATTCCAAAGGCCACCAGAGTCTAAAAACAATGGATAATAAACGGATTAGACGGACTCAAAGCTGAAGCACTTGCTCCACATGGGGAACTAGGTTATCAAAACCTATAATAAGGTGTTGGGAATGTAAATTAGATAGCACATAGGAACCACATCATTCTGTTGGCCTAGAAATGCTGAAAACAGATTGCAACGGACACCAGAGGCTGAAAACCAATGAACCATAAACGGCTGTAGACGGACTTAAAGCGCACGAAACGGCTCGAGAGTAAAACTAGGGTATCAACACCAAAAAAGAAGGTCTCAGGAATGTAAACCAGTTAGATCAAAGTAAACCATCGCATTCTGTCGGTCTAGAAATGTTGAAAGTTGATTGCAAAGAATACAAAAAGCTGAAAATCAATAAACGATAAACGGCCATAGAGAGACGCAAAGTTAATAAAGGTAATAACAAAACTACCGAACTTGAATGATCAATCTCATAGTCCAGAGAAAATGACAAAAACGAATCAGTCATACCGGAGAATTGGTGGATCGCAATGGTCCTGACTTGGTACAGGCATTTCAGAAGAAATGGTGGGTTAAACCAGGTTTTATGGCGCCAAACCTCCCTCTTCCATTGCGATCTTAGGATCCGGTAATGACCATAGAACAGAACATAGTTGTGAGACACAATAGGGATATTGAGGTGATCATCTCAGTACAGAAGACCAGTCAAACACTAATTAAAACAATTAACTATCATATCTTTTAACTCAATTTTGAACTTTTCTACTAGTGGCTGATAACGAAGAAATAATTTTTTTAGTGATCGTATGAGACGTATTTTCTTATAGCCCTGCTCCAAAAGTCGGTCACGTAGAAATCGGTGTCTGATCAAAAAATCTGTGAAATGTGTGCAAGCTCTGGCATATCGAATAAGTTGTGAAATATAAACACCGTATGCAGGAGAAGTAGGTATATTGCTCCTAAGATTAGGAAAATTAATAATTTGAAAATTAAAATCGTCTCGTTTATCGTAAATTTTTGTACTGAGATGACCACCTGGGTCAAATTCGAGGTGCAAATCCAAGAAAGACGTGAAGCAATTTGATTCGGTGGTCTCTTTAATCTCCAATTCCGGAGGATATATTGAAGGAATCCATCTACCAAATGAAGTGTTATTGACAGAAAGGACATCATCAATATATCTGAATGTAAGATTAAATGACCTTGCCTCTTTCATCTTCTTGTTCTTTACGAGTCCCTGAAGAAATTCAGTCTCGTAAGAGTATAAAAACAAATCGGCGAGGAGAGGAGCACAGTTTGTGCCCATTGGAATTAACGAAGAGGCTCGATATTGGCAACTAGGGAATCAAAAGCAAAAATAGGGTCAACACAATGCAAATCAGTTAGACTATAGAAAACTCCAGCATTCTATTGGTCTAGAAATACCAAAAACCGATCGTAAAGAAGTTGAAAATAAATGAACAATAAACTGCTGTAGAAGGACTCAAAGCTCAGGGAGCCGCTGGAAATAGACAACTAGAGTATAGAAACCTATTAAAAGGTCTAAGGAATGTAAAACAGTTAAATCAAATTAGACCACTGCATTCAGTCGGTCTAGAATTACTGAAAAAAAAAACGATTAAAAAGGACACCAGAGAATAAAAATCAATGAACAATAAACAGCTCAAGACGAACTCAAACTTAGGGAGCTGCTCGACATGGATAACGTAGATATCAAACCAATCAAAGTGTATTGTGATCTATGCGACAAAGACCTTGTCATTTGATTTAGACATTGTTTTCGCTCTTCAAAATCTCTATGAACGTTTTAATGGATGTTAACTTCTTTACAAGACCTGATTATCCCTTTGGTACACCTTTGCGTCTAATTGATTACCCCTTGCGTACACCTTTGCTTCTTTAATGGATAACACATTTGTTATTAAAAGTGTGATATTCAGGTATCTGGTATTTAGTCTACCAACATTTTTATTAAGGTCTACATAGCTTTAACCATACCATATGAGTTTTCTAGAACAATTAATATTGGTCCACATATTCTTGTTGTTGGTCACTTGCCTTTTGTGTCTTAATCACAGGACTAAAGGCCTAAATAGACATTTAATGAGTTTGGCAGGGGTATCGACAGGCGAGACCTACTTTTAGTGGCCACACTTGTCAAATCTTAACCTCAATCCTAATTGGTACGAGTTATGCACCATCGCTTGCCTATTTGTTTCTTCATTCATGAGAAGCGGACCTCGTAGAATTATTCTAGACAAAAAGAATCGGAGACTTTCACTTAACAATTCTTGATTTTTGGTGACTATTTACATCCCATATATCACCAAGGAACCAGACCGGTTAATCGTAAGATCTTCCGAACGATTAACCGGTAAACCAGAGCAAAGGACACTACTAGGGATGGCAAACTGTTCAAAATATAGTTACCGGTTAATCGTAAGATCTTCCGACCGATTAACAGGTAAACTGGATGATACATGTAACTAGGGATGGCAAACTGTTCAAAATATACTAACTGGTTAATCGTAAGATCTTCCGACCGATTAACCGATAAATCGGGTGATACATGTAACTACTAGGGATGGCAAACTGTTCAAAATATACTAACCGGTTAATCGTAAGATATTCCGACCGATTAACCGGTAAACCGGGTGATATATGTAACTACAAAAGGTGTCGAGTCAAAATAAATTGCGGAAAAAACCTCATTGTTACTCATAGGATGATTAATTGGGTCGAGTGAATAACCAAAATATGATCACGAGTCGGTGAACGCACACAGATTTAAAGAGTGCGCAGAACTTGTTCCGCGCACGAGTTAAATCTTAGTGCGTTCCCGCACAAGTGATCATATTTTGGTTATTCATGAGACCTAATTGATTATCGTATTTATTACATAGATAAAATGCAGCTATTTAATCGTTTTTATTAAATTTATTTGAATGACGTATGAATTTAGACCGCAGGAGTCATGCCGACAACGCAATATAATTCACGACGTCATAATTGAATTTGACCGGAAAGGACGCAAGAATGAAAATATTTTTATTATTTCACATTGTGAATTTACCAGATTTTATTTCACTGGGAAAAATCGGTATTTCATATGCATCTATGTAATAATGTATAGCCTCTCGTTATTTCAAGTCCAAATATAAAACAATTCGCATTTATAAGCTTTTAAACGGCGTATAGTTTGGATATCCAGGGAACACCGAATGCGTATTGATAAGTTTTTAAAAAAATGTTATTTTCAACAGACAATGGAAAAGCGAAGAGGAGTACATATGGAACAAATAAATATCGTTAGCCCAAAAAGGCAATGACGAATTCAATAAACACACAGGGAAAAGACAAGAAAATAAAAAAAAACGAAGCTAATAATGAAAAACAAAACAGTTTTAAGGTAGATGGGTTGTCTAAAAAGTTATCCATAGAATTTTCTTAACTTTTGGTCACGGTTAGCCCTAGACTAGTACTTTAAATCTCAATAATAAAATGAAAAGTTCACCAGAAGAATTTTTGTAGAAACAACTTTGAAAAATGCATGATTTTAGTACTTTTTATATAGGATCAATAGGGAAAATTCAAATTTCTTTTACCTAAAAAAAATCTACTCCATAGATTTTTCTTAAAATTTGTGAAAATCTTTGTTTTGTATGGGTTTTTGAATATACTAAATAAAAAATAAAGTTCACCATCAAATTTTTGAAAAAAGTGAAAAATGTGTTTTTTTCCTATCATTTCTATACAAATTATCTCCCCTTCAAAAGTACAAGAAAATATTGAAATTCGCATAAAGGTGTGTTTTATCCAAATTTTTGTTGTAATTATCAATGTTGATGTTTACATAGCCCAATGGAAATCAATTAGAACAACAAGCATTTCAAATTTTAAAGTTTTGATGGATGTGCAAAGAAGATGCTCAGTGATAGACACCCCATCTACCTTAACAGATAAAAAAAGGTTCGAATAATCTGCAATTAGCAACCCTAAAATATGAAATTTGGTATAGCTAGGGGCTATATCAAAACAGCGACTTGTCAAAATAGAGACAATCAAAACAGCAACTGTTTCTGTAGTCGAAACAGCGACATATTTAATTGGATTTTCTTAAAATCGTACATCAAAATAGCGACATAAGACATAAGCAGCATTTTAATCAAAACATGGGAAGTTAGAAAAAACAAGTATTGAACGAAAAGTACGAAATGAAGTTTCCCATGTCATAGATTCGGCTTTGTCAATTTCTATGTTATGTCAGTTTTTTCGTAAATTTAGTCGACTATTCGTCAGTTAAATTATTTGTCTCTAGGAAACAAACTCCTTGTCATATCTTTCATCATTTACTTATTCTTTATTCAAAAATATACAGGTAAATGTCACTGTTTTGAAAATACAAATTGTTGCTGTTTTGATGCATGTTTTGTCGCTGTTTCGATATATGGCTATTTTAAAAAAAAGTGAAAATGTCGCTGTTTTGATTATGTCCGTATCACTATTGTGGTCGTTTGTTTCTGAGATAATTAAACTTATTGGTTTATATTTTCTCAGTTTGTATAAACAATGTTGTCCAAACTTATTCCATGGCTTGGAGTAATCATTGTTAATTATCCATTTAAATCAAATTTCTTTGTGTAACTGATTATTCATTAAGCCCTTTTAATTACGTGTTAAATGTTCAATAAAAAGATGACATGATAATTAAGTTTTATTTTTATTTTTCAACGATTAATCGGTTACTGAAAATTGACTTCATCTTACCAATCGTCAACGTTTCATTTTTGTGTAGCAATTTTCCGTCCGCTCCAGCCTATGGAGTCTACATGTTACAACTGATTCGTTATTCCAGAGCTTGTGAGGAGTATTGAGACTATATTGAAAGAGATTCTTCACGCCTGACAGGCAAATCGTTAACACAGGTTAATGTTGCTTCCAGGTTCTTGTCGTCAGTCAAGAAATTTTACTAAATATATCATGTACTTGTAGACAGATACGAGATTTCTTAGATGAGCGCAGACATTGGTTTCACAAAGAGTTTTGTATTGTCATCCTTTCCGAAGTTAACCGTGAAAAAAAATCGATGGTTGAAAGCGTGACAGGTGTGCTATAGCAAGCAGACACTGTTTACTCTTTTTACTCTTGTTTTAATTTGCGGTCACGTGATGATTGCAGTTTGGTTGTTATATGCGTTTTTGTGCTATTAATCCGACAGGCGAAGTGTGCTTAAGTGCTAACGTTTGTTTAAGATTAAACACGTTTCAATAACTTTGATATCTTGAACCACTAGTTGGTCTACCTGTTTGTGGTCAACTTTCATTCTCCGACCATTACCCTAATGTCCTAATTCTGCAAGAACTAAAGTCCTAAAGACCAACACTGGATCGATTTTAACGTGACGGATGTGCTATAGCAAGCAGGAACTGAGTTTACTGTCATTTCCAAAACATCTTTCAAAGATAAAATTTGTTACACACTAGAACAAGTTTGCAGTATGCTTGATATCCTCATTGACAACATATTTGTCACCTTCGGAGGAGAGATTTTTCAACAACAAATCGACATTCCAATGGGCACAAACTGTGCTCCTCTCCTCGCCGAGGATTTTCTCACACTCATTTAAGATATTTGTCAAAGGAAACTCGCAAATGCTCGTTTCTCAATTTGATAAATATCTAACTCGATGTTATAAAAATCCGTATCTCATCACTTATAGTTGTAAAACCTGCATTTCCCTGCTTGTCCCAAAACATGATAAATAATCAAAATAGCGACTAGGCAATACAAGAATGAAAACATAGGTAAGTTTCGGGTTGGATAGTGGTTGTGCGTCAACAATGCAACAATGGTAGAACAAAAACAAAACCAACAAGAACGGAATTCCTACACCCCCCACCCCCCGGCCGTGTGGCAAAAACTTTAAGTAATAGGAGGTAGGCCTGGAATAGACCTGGAAATGCTTCCCTCCGTATGAGACCCCTATCTTAAGCTTCATACCAAATATCGTAAGCTTAGGAATAGTAATAGATGAGAAATGTTGAACTAAAATTTTTCCATTATGACCCTTCGACATGCTTAGTCAGCTCGTTAAACAGGAAGTAGGAAAGCCGCAGACCAGGAAACGCATCTCACCACATGGGACCCCTACCTAAAGCTGCATACCAAATATTGAAAGCCTTGGATTACAAGTTGCTGAGAAATCTGTTACGGACAAAAGTGCGACGGACAAATGGACGGATGGACGCCCGACATTTGAATATGCCCGCTCCGCGTGTCGGCGGGAAAAAAAATGAAAAATAACAAAAACAAACACAGAAATATAAATAACCCTAAAATAGAGAAAGGTCCTACACAGGCAATGGTGTTGACTGCGTTTAACGTGCGTCTGGCGTACGTTAAACGCATGTCATCTGACGCATATTAGATTGGCGTTTTTAACCTCGTACGTCTGACGCACTTTAGAAATTTATCTTGGCAATATTTTTATTTCATAGTAAAACACACTAAATAAATAACTTACTTACTACATACATTTAAGGAAACTATATGTCTGACGTATGGTAAACGTACGTTTACAGCACGTTTAAAAAACGTACGTCTGACATATGTTTTTACAATATTTTGACGTACGTTTACCGTACAGCGGTTAGAAGCGTATGTTTAACGCACGTTTATGCACTGCGTCAGACGCACGTTTTTATTAACGTACGTCAGACGTATGTCTAAATTTTGCCTGCGTATTCCTGTTGGTAGGAGGAAGTTGCTTGCTACTTTTGCACTGTTTACGAAATAAGAGGTGAATAAAGTAAATTAATGTTCAGGTTCGTTCGTTCGTCCATCTGCCCTTTATAAAAATGTCCACTTACAGGGTTAAGTTAGTTTTAGATTGAGAAGTATTTATTGTCGTGAAGGTTTATACAAGGTTATATGCATCTGTTTAACATCAGTGTTGGTTGCATTTTTTGCAAGTTTGACAAATCTTTTTCGTCTTCGCTTTTTTGTCCAATGTTTGTGTTATATATAACCTACAGTTATTCATTCGAGACAACATAGTAGTACATTTTTGCTAAAGGTTATCCTTCGAAATGTGAGCCTTCTGCTTCACCAATATTGTCAGAAGAATTTACTTGAACTAGTATACGAAAACGCTATTAGCTGTACCATATGCTTAATCCCTATACCCAGACTTTTGTACTATTTAAACTTAAACACATAAGACAATCCTTGGACACATTTTTACTCTTAACAGATATAGCATTTCTTAGTATCAAGCCCCTATTATTCCAGTCAAGGTATTTTTATTTTGTTATGCTAATCCCCCACTTTGGTGGGAAGACGTATTTTTATTCTGTCCGTCCGTCTGTCTGATTGTTCTGTCGTCTGTCCGTCACACTTATTCCGCTCAGCTCCTGAAAGACAGTTGATATGTAGCAAGACACTATAAATATGTAGTTGTGCAAAATTAACAGGACATTTCTATCCTCAATATTTTGTGGGATTTATTGCCCATTGATGTTCAGACTATTCCATTTTTCTTCTTAATCACAGGTTTCCGCTCTCAGCTCATCAAAAACTACAAGTACATATGACAATGAAATTTATGAAACTGGGTATGTAGCCAGTACACTATGTACTTGTGCATATAAGACGGAAAGTTTGAAAGAAAATAACAAAATCTAGGTCTCTCACTGGCCTGTAGAAAGAATTTCGGTAACTTGAATGGTGGTACTGTAAAATTATGTACACCAAAGCCCGATATTTTAAGTTATTTTTATCAACATTTCTATCTTTTCAAATTGTAAGTTTTTTTATATCCCCGCTTCAAAGAAGTTTTCTAAGCGACTACATGACACACAGGCCTGGTATTTTGCATATAAATGTAGCTTTATCTTAATCATAGTACCATATGGAGTATATAATAATTTTATTCCCCTATGTAAGGGGTGGACATGTGGGTCCTCTTCCCCCGCTCACCGCCCCCACCACCCCCGCTCCCCGCCCCCTCCACCTCCGCTCTAGGCCCTTTCCATTCCCGCTCCCCGCCCTCTCAACCCCCGTACCCCCGTCCCCTCTGTCCGCCCCCGTACCCCCGCTCCCCGCCCCTTTCACCCTCGCTCACCACCCCCTCAACCTCCGTATCCCTGCCCCCCTCTCCGCCCCGAATATGTTGTATACTTCCTGTCTACCGGATACTAAGGTTTTTACACATAATGGACATATATGCAAAATTTCCGTCAAAGTTTTCTAAGCAACTACAATACATGATGCAAAGGCCTGATATTTGCATATGGTTTATCCTATAGTATACCATAAAGCAAATAGCAATCTGATGTTCCTAGACCGTCTACTTCCTGTTTACCAAATACTGAGGTATTTACACATGAATATTTTTTACACATATTTACACATATGTCTGCATAATATTCCATATTCTTTCGGTTTTAATAATCTCACAGATTCATAAAGTTGTTTTACATCTATAATTTGATTCAAAATCAGGATAACAAATAGAAAATAAAGAGATGTGGAATAAATGTACGCGACACAGCCCACAATTAAACGGCAATTTAGAAAAACCACAATGGACAACCGCCAGCAGCCTTCAACGAGGCCATTTGGCACTGCTCGCGGTTATGCAATTGGCCCATGGTCTAAATAAGATGCATATAATTCAAATCCAGCCCGGAAATAGTCACAGATAGAACCCCTTCTTAAACAAGGAACAGAAAACATCAAAAAGACAAGTACAAACGAAAGCTTTGTCAAGGATTCCTGGCTTAGGACAGGCACATGTAATATGTGGCGGGGTTAAACTAGTTTTTTGGGCCCAACTTCCCCCTATCAATATTCCTAGACAAAGCACAAAAAGACTGTATTTAGCTATCTTCCATACATGTAATGAATCATTTCATTGGTCTAGCTGTTACTGTAGCAAAAGACGATTGGATATAAAACAAATAGATTTACAAAAACTAAATAGAGAAAACACTTTTATTAAAAGGTTAATAAATGATACTTGAACAGATCGCATCTGTTCTGTGTTCATGATACAACAATGAAAATACGAGTTTGAAATGTTCCCCCCATGTAGATTGATTGAAATTTATTTATTGATAGATCAGATACAATATCACTGCTCGTAGATGGTCCTTCTTCATCTGTCGGGACGGTGCACGTGTCTTGTGGCCCCGCTTGTGACTTCGTCAGCGATTCCCTTAAAGGGATCCTGTCGCCTATTGTAACGACACCAAGAGCGGCAAGTTTTTCGTCTGATAGTTGCTTGGCGATTTTCATATCAATTTTTTGTTCCAGGAAACGCTCGGCGAGAGAAATGCCCACTCCCAAATTAAACAGAACCGCCTCCATACTTCCCATTTTGATTGGAGGTGAGTTTGAACTTTCATCTTACAAAAATAATGTGGAGTGCGGGAATTGTCGTTGATTTCCGATTTCCCCCGCGTAACAACCACTTAAACATGTTAAATGAGCACCTTATGCTATAACGACAGCGTATAAAGTTGTAACCACATAGTATAAAATTGTAATCACATAGTATAAATATGTACCCACATAGTATAAAGTTGTAATCACAAAGTATAATGCTGTAAGTACTGAGTATAATGTTGCACAAACTTAGTATAATGTTGTTACAGCATAGTATAATGGTGTAATCACAGATTATAATGTTGAAAAGACAGCGTATAATTATGCAATCACAGAGTATAATGTTGGAACCCCAGAGTATAATGGTGTAACCCCAGATTATAATGTTGAATAGACACTGTAAAATGATCCATGCAACGACTGAGTATAAAGTTGTAACAACATAGTATAATGTTGTCACCACGGAGCACAATATTGTAAAGCCACAGTCACACTGTCACGTATCGGCTTCCCCGTTTTACTACGTTTTAAAACGCCACGTTTTAATGTAATTTATTGTCAAAGTTTTCGGTCTTCACGTTTAACTAGGTATATGCTACGTTTTACTACGTTTTACTAGGTATGGCCAGGTTTAACATCAGCCGTTTCGATAGGTTTTACTACGTTTTGCTACGTGTGTGGTACGTTTCGTCAGGTATTACTAGGCTGTGTCACGTTTTACAAGGTATATGTTACGTTCTAGTACGTATTGATGCGGTTTTGCTAGGTATGTACTACGTCTAACTACGTTTTACCACGTGCCACTACGCTGTGAAGAATTATCCGAGAAAACCGCGTAATTTCTCTAAATTAAAAAACTTGAATTATATATTCACCAGGATGAGGTAATGATTGCTTTGAGGAGAAAAGTAAGTTGTGATTTCATTCATATTTTAGTACATTTATAATATGAGGCAGGTTTAACCCGTGACACTTACGAAGTTACAATTACTTTTATTTATTTTTATTTTGTTCGAAAATAAAAACAAACTAGCTTTTCCTGTGGGTTACGCGTGCATGCGCTTAATGACGTCTAAATTTTCAAAAACAAAGCGTTAAAAAGACGCTGAAAGTTTGGGAAAACTAGCTTGCTAAACCTGACGTTGAAGGAAAATTCAGCTCAGTGTACAACTAAAATATTGACATTTCTACCATTATCGCTCCCTTCGGGAGCGTATTATATCTTCGCTCCAAAGACTAATGATCACTAATGGTATAGTATATTACCATTATCCGGCCGTTCATCTGTCTGTGAAATACAATATCACAGTTTTCCAACTGCTTTAAAAAGATAATTGATATGACATTTTGCATTTACTTTAGTACCAAATGGTGCATAATAATTTTAGGTTCCTAGCTACACTGGTTTTACACATGTTGAACATTGATGCAAAAATCCTATCACAGTTGTCTAACTATAGGTCGTAGAGCTTTTATATTTCGCCTTCAGTCTTATCATATGGTATAATAGGGTGTATATCTATTTTATAGCTCCTAGGTCATCTACTTTCTGTTAACCGAATACTTAAGTTTTGAACAGAAGCGGGATATCACTAGTGAGCTTTAGCTTACAAAATACTTGTTACAATTTATATTCAACAGCTTTAAGACTTTCACGCAAAGTGCTATTTCAGTCTTTTCCTCATTCCCTTTAAATAAGAGAAAAGAATCACCTTGTAATTTAATCCCAGTCATTCAATTAAAAAAATAATTTGTTACAGAAAACTTGACAAACCGCTGCGATGAGTACAAGTGCAAGAGATAGGCCAACTGTGAGTGCCTCTCTGAACCATGTGTCTTTCTTCTTAACCCTGACGTCATTCTAACTACATTCTCCTGAAACATAGCTGGGTCAATTCGCAAACAGTTTCTAAAGGAAACAATATATCCTTACGTCCCAGTTCCTCTAAAATTGTTCGTACATGCCTTACGTGGATCTCCTACTTTTCCAATGTCTCACAGAATTAAACGCGTTTTTCTTATCCTCTGGTACCGGTTCTGGTTGTACTGAAACAACAACAGCCTTATCTTGCAGAATACGCGTATGCTCATTCAGCAACATCCCGTAATTTACCAATTTCCTAGTACTCTTTTTCTTTTAATGTGATCTAAGTGAAGATTTTGTACAAAACAAGGGTGCAAAAATAGGCGAAATTAAAGAGTAAGCCTAATTAACCGTGATGATACCTACTAAAACGTGATAAAACGTGAAAAAAACCTAGCGAAACGTAACATTTAACGTAAAAAACGTACAAAAACCTCATAAAACCTCGTAAAACGTAGTAAATACCTAGGAAAACGTAGTTAAACCTGGTGGTGGGCATTCCGCTACGTTTTACTAGGTTTTAGTTACGCTTTCACCAGGTTTTAACACGTTTTAACGACGTTTTACCACGTTCTACAACGTATCTGCTACGTTTATTTTTTTAGCCGCGTTTTGCCACGTTTGTGTCGTGCAAACGATACAAACGGGGCACCCCACGTTTGCGTCCAGGTATCTCTACGTATGTACCCGGTTTCAACTACGTGTCGGTACGTTTCGTTACGTTTATAGCCGTTTCACTACGTTTTAGAAACGTAGTAAAACGGGGTGCCGAAACATGACAGTGTGACTGGGGCTTAACGCTTGACTATAATGTGGTAACGACAAAGTATAATGTTGTCACAACAGCGTTAAATGATGAAACGACTGAATATAAAGTTGTAAGGCCCGAGTATAATGGTGTAACGCCTGCGTATAATGGTGTAATAGCAGAGAATAAAAGTGTAATAGCAGAGAATAAAAGTGTAATGCCTGAGTATAATGTGATAACTACTGAATATAATGCTGTAACGACACTGTATAATATTGAACAACAGAGTAAACTAAAGAAAGGACTGAGTATAATGTTAAAACTGCAAAGTATGATGCTGTAATGACCGAGTATAATAATGTAATGAAAGAGTATAAAGTTTTAGGGGCTGAGTATAATGTTGAAACGACTTAACATACATGTAATGTTGACATGACTGAGTATAATGTTGACACGACTGAACATAATGCGACTGAGTAAAATATTCTAACCACTGAGTATAATGTTGTTACGACTGACTATAATGCAGTTAATGTTGACATGACTGAGTATAATGTTGACACGACTGAACATAATAACGACTGAGTATAATATTCTAACGACTGAATATAAAGTTGTAACGACTGGGTATAATGACGTTATGGCTGAGTATAATGATAGTGGCCAACAAAAGGCAGTCCTGGCGTTCCATACTTTTCCATTGAAACCCCGTCTTAATTGTTGTATAATGCAATTATAGCCAAACAATAAATCAGTATACTGACGAATAGAATATCAAATTTCAGTTTTCCTTATTTCTTCAATGATTGCAATGAAATAAGGTAGTGGCTCTGAATTCTTTTTTTAGTATTATTCACTCAGTTTTAGTACAAAGCAAAGGCTATAAGTTTGTCCTGGGCAGTATTGTACCAATAGCCAAAATAGTTTTTAATTCCGTTTTTACGTTTCGTTTTTTTTCGTTTTCGTTCCGTTTTCCATTCCACCTTTTAGCAACACCCTATCAAAACTAGGCTGGTACCCCGCTGTTATCTGAACAGTACGGAGCCGGTTGCCAGCTTATATCAAAACGAGTATGGTGACCTATCAACATTTTAAGCTACTTTATCTTCTCCCTTTTTAGGCATCAATTTAAAAAAAAAACAAAAAAAAAAAAAAAACTCATCACTTTAAAGTCACTTTCGAACATCCTTTAAGTTAGAATTATAATTTTTACATAATAAATATTTTTTTTTGCCTCCTCAGTCCTCTTATTCTATTAACAGGACGTAGATATATCTCCTGGCTTTAACTAATTTGTTTGCCATTAAGGCACGAGCACGGGATTTTTATTCTTTAATTTTAGGTTACAACTTCAATGAAGTTTTGTTTCCCTTTATAATTTTTGTTACTGTTGGGCGTTTTTTCCAGAATTGAAAGAGAAGATTTAAAGGTATTAACACTTTAACAGTAAGATAAAGGTATTTATTTATCAAGCGGAATCTTAATCCGTGTTAAGGAATATATTTCTTACACTGACAATGTCACTTTTTTCCGTTTATCACTGTAATAAAAAAACGAATCTACTTTCGTTTTCGATAAAAATTTCCTGGTACATTTATTAAAATAGAAATAGCCAGGCATACTCATTTTAAAATAAGCCATAAGAAGGAGGTTTGGCGCGCCTTAAAACCTGGTTTAACCCACTATTTCTTTTGAAATGCCTGTATCTTTGCTATCTTCAATTTTTTCCGGTGTACTGTCTTCCTTGTTTTGTCTTGTCTTCAGATCGGTAATATGTCATTGTCAAGTTCATTGCTTTTCCGGAAAAATCCCTCAATTAGACAGTAAATGCACATGACTTCACTAGTTTTTTAGTCAAACTGGGGTTCTTTCCATTATGCAGTGCCTACCGGTTGAACCGGACAATTTTTGTGTTGTCACCGGTTCGTCTTGTTTGTATTTTCTTGCAAACCATTTGCGCCGAACTGGATAATGGAACACAAATCTGAGGTTCAACTGGTGCAAACCGCATAATGTAAAGCAGGCCTGGTTTGCTGTCGGGTAGACTTATGCAAAAGGTTTTGTGTGTTAATGAAAACAGTGATATCTTTATAAATGGTAAATAATTCAATTGAATAGAAAAATATTATTACATGTGTAGAAAATTTCCAGAATTGAAGATTCCATTGTCAGTCAGAGATCCCACTTAAACTAGTAAACAGAATTTTACTTCTTTAGGTAAACAAAAATTTACTTGTTTAAGTAAAGTATTTTTCTCTGAGCAAAAATTTACCTTTACAAGTAAATTTGAAAAACTTTGAGCTCATTTTACTTGTTACACAATATTTTTACAATCAAACTGATAATTTTCTTTAAATGTTTACATCATCTGCCCTATGGTCCATTAAAAATTTCTGATGCGCATGGCTTTCTTCATGGTGCGCACGGCCTTTGATAATTGCCCTCTTGGGACAATAAATGTTGATGATTTCTCAATTAACTGAAGATAACAGATAATCTCAGTCTTGTAAAGGTTGCTAATACTATTAGCCATATAAATAATCATGAATGAAAGTAAATTGCATGACTAGATAAAGATAATTAAGAAAAGAATGATTTTCTATCATTTTACTTGTACAAGTAAATTAGTGAAAGTCAAAATAAGGGAGACCATTTTAACTCTTAAAAGTTTACCTATAAAAGTTAAAATCTGTTTACTTGTACAAGTGGGAACAACAAAGCAGTATTTATTTTGATCTATTGCTCTTTCTTGCCATGCTTGCACCAGAAGTCGTCATGCCCTAAAAAAATTTATAATTAAGAACTTTTTCCGGGTTCACAAGCCATTCCGCGTTATTGTGAAAACCAAGTATTTTGTCATTACCTTTATTTTCTATTTACTAATGCTTATATAAAACAGTCTGATGTAGACAAAGAACACGACGCATAAGTTCATATCAATAATTTACCATTTATTTATAACGAACTGACTATAATTACTTGCTACAGGTAACAATAAGATTATTTTGTTGTTACTCGTGTGACTAAAACGAGGACGGTTTCCAGAAACGGCTCCTTTTCAGTCGGAATCTCACAAGTAACAATAACAAAATAAATTAGGATAACTCAACTTATTGTTACTCGCAAAATGACAAACTGTACGTTCTAAGCTATTTTCATAACTGTGGGACCTCTACTTCCTGTTTAGGGTGGGGCTGATATGAAAATCTATGAACATTGACTTGAAAATTTCTGTCAAGCTTTTCTCAGAAACTGTACATGAGAATGATTTGAAACTTGGTAGGATGGTTCAGAATAACAAACTGTGCATCCTTAGTTACTTTTAGACCTGTCAGGCCTTTACTTCCTGTTAAGGGTGGGGACAAAATGAAATCTATGAAAACTGACTTGAAATTTGTTTTTAAGCTGTTCTAAGAAACCATACATAGGAATGATTTGAAACTTGGTAGGATGATTCAGTATGACAATTTGTAATCTGTGTCCTGAGCAACTTTCAGACCTGTGAGACTTCCACTTTCTGTTTGGTACCTACATGTAGCGGGGACATCCGTGTCCCATGGACACATTCCTTTTTTATTTTTTGAAAAAAACAGAACATTTTATAATCTTTATTTAAAAAAAAAACTATCTTATCTGTAGTGTTAGTACATCCCATTACAACAATATTTTGCCCTCTCATTTTTTATTTGTATTTCCCACGCCGCTGTTTTGTCCATATTGTTATCAACACGAATGCTGTCATGAAATTGTGATCATTCACTGTCTGCCATTTTGGAATAAATGTACATGTACAGTCCTCACGATGTTTTTCATTATTTTTGGATTACAAATGTAAACACATTCATTAACAACATTTTCGGATTTTCTTTTCAAAAGTTTTTCAGAAATATTGTTTTTCAGTGTATTTAACATGTTTAATAGGAAACATCATATTTCCATTCAAACCTGTGCACATGCAGACAGACAGAAAATCCAACAAAAACCGGATCCATTATCAGAACAACACTGGACATTTGGTCTGGAAATTTATGATTTTTAACCGGTCCTGAGACATTTAATTTTTACTGGATTTGTCCGTTGGTCTGACGTATTTCATATTGAAATGTTGTTCTGTTTTGTTGCGTATGTCATGTGCCATGATTTTCTGTCCTTTTTCTGACTGCAAAATATTCCTGCAACAAAAAACATGAATAAAATGCACAGAAACAAAGACAAATTGTGTGCAGTCATTACACCTTTACCATAACTGTTTGTTTTAAAAATATATATTATCTGTTTTTCAGCAGCACGTTGAATACCTGAAGAAGTTATTATGGATTGGTTGTAAGTTTAAAATGTATTTCTAAGTCATGACTGCAAAATATTCCTGTAACAATTCAATGAAGGAAAAAAGAAGAGGATACCAGCATGAACATGATGAAGAGGGGGGATTTGAATAGCTAGATAAAGACAAAATCAGAAAAAAAACAAGAACAGCAGACATAAAAACACAAAACAACTGAAGAAGCAATATATATTACACAAGTTTCAAGTTGTAATGAGAGTGAACTCAAGCGCTCCAGATACATGTATCATCATGAATCTTTATACATAAATGAAGGATGCTTTGACATATGGAGAAACCATGGTACAATAATACTCAATCATAGTACAGTGATTGCAGGCAAAAAAATATCATGTATTTTAAACATATTCTTATATTGTAAGTTTAAACATATACATATGTTTATTTATCCTGGATTGGGAAACAAGTGTAATGCTTCTATAAATCCCTCTCCAGTTTGCAGCTTGCACGTGTGGCATTTGTGGCGTCCCCCATTGAGCCTACTGTTATTGAACTCTACAAAGGCGTCTTTAAGGTGCACAGGGTATTGCTCCCCCAATACACTGGACAACCTTTTTTCGTCTCTTCCGAAGGACTAGCATCGCTTCTTGAGACAATCCCCAAAGATGGTGTCAAGAGAGAGTCGGGAAATCGGTTCATGAAATTTTTAGCTCGGATGAGGATCAAACAATAAACCTATGTGTTAGTAGCACGATGCTTAAACCACCCTTTCTTTCCTGATGAGACAGGTTTATAGTTAAGTAATGGTATTTTGAACATATTCTTTTTATCCCGGGCTGCAACACAGAGGGACCAAAAATGGTCTTCGTCCGTCACACTTTTGTGAGCGCAACTCCTCTGAGACCACTCAACAGATTTTGATGAAACTTTGTAGGATTGTTTGTCATGATATGTAATTGATCATATCGTACCGCCATTTGGATTTGACAAATTTTATAGGAGTTTTGGGACTTTATCAACTGTGTTCATTTTATGTCATAGGAACTCTTTGTGCGCGCAACTCCTCTGAGACTGCTCAACGGATTTTGATGAAATTTTGTATGATTGTTTGTCATGATATGTAGTTGTACATATAACACCGTTATTTTGATTTGGTTGTGAGTGCGACTCCTCTTTGACCCCTCAATGGATGTTGATGTTATTTTGTAGGATTGTTTGTCATGATATGCAGTTGATCATATCCCAACCCCATTTTGATTTGACAAATTTTATAGGAGTTATGGGACTTTATTGACTTTGTTAATTTAAGGTCATAGGAACACTTTGTGAGTGCAACTTCTCGGAGACTGCTCAACATATTTTGATGAAATTTTGGAGGATTGTTACCCATGAACTGTAGTTGATCATATCGCACTGCTATTTTGATTTGACAAATTTTATAGGGGTTATGGGACTTTATCAACTTTTCATTTTAGGTTATAGGAACTCTTTGTAAGCCCAGATTTTGATGAAATTTTGAAGGATTGTTTGCCATGATATGTAGGTAATCATATCGCAAAGGCATTTAGATTTTTTAAATTAAGTTGATTTTCAACTTCAATGCAGGGGCGGGGGACATTGGCTTCATGTAGCAATCTTGTTTATTGTACAATAATTTCTATTATTTTCACTATTTCGTCTTCTTGGAACCTCAATCATGGGAAGAGGGTCAGTTCTACTCTTTTTTTTATCTTTTGTTTTCATTTATAGTGCTGTGTTTGTCACCATTTTTGTGATGGTTGTTAGTGCAGTGTCATTGTACTGGAGACTGATCCACAAGTCACAGAAGAGTAAGTTGTTTATTTTTAAGTCTGACATACAGTACTTGAACCGATCAATGCAACACTTTGACGGATCGATGACTGATCGATGACGGATTGATGACGCATGACAGATAAAAAAAACTGTTGCATTGCGTTTGGACCGGATTGTTGACTGATTGATGAAGGATTGGTGACTGATTGGTGACTGGTTGTTGACTGATTGATGACGAATCGGACAGATTGGACGGATGACGGATACCATAGGTAACTGGGCTATCGATCCGTTATTTTGACTGATACGATCGATCAGTATAATTAGAAAACTCTTCTGTGAAATGAAGTTATCGTTTTTACCTATACGTTTATAACATGTATAACGCAACACAAACCAGTGACGGCGTTAATTTAATTTGTTTTAAATAAATTATGCTATAGTGTTAAATAAGACGTACATTTTCTATTTAAATATGTTAATATTATTGATCTAATGAATTTAATAATTGTTTACATAGTACTTCCTTTAAACTAAATAGGCAAAGTTCCTGTTCTTTTCTTCCATAAAAATAATAATAATATAATTTTATTTTATTTGTTCTGATTTTTAAATACAAAAACAGAAACTGTACTGAAAAAATCTTTGAAATGTTAAATGGTTCTGTTTAGAATGATTATTTCAACAATTTGTAACATATATTCAACAGCAAAATATTCAGGAGATATCAATAATCTAGTAAATTTTATTTTAATTTTCTTTTAATTCACTGTGTTAAATTTGTTCGCATAGGAATATAGACCACATTTGCAAATTTCTTATGTAAAATATATGAAACTTTAGTGAAATCTTATATTTGAGCATAAAGTTATATGATGGTTTAATAAAATTGACAAGAAAATGTTTGTGAAACAACCTTTTTTCATCAGGTTTGACACATTAATGGTATGTTAAGTTGAAAAGTTGCATAAATACATATTGCTGCCTTAAAAAGTAAGGTTAATAAAGTAACAAATAAGAGATAATAAAGAAAATTTGTTCGCAAAAGAATATAGATCACATTTGCAAATTTCTGATGTAAAATATATGAAACTTTAGTTAAATCTTATATTTTAGCTTAAAATTATATGACGGTTTAATAAAATTGACAAGAAAATGTTTGCTAAACAACTTTTTTCATCAGGTTTGACACATTAATGGTATGTTAAGTTGAAAAGTTGCATAAATACATATTGCTGCCTTAAAAAGTAAGGTTAATAAAGTTAAGAGATAATTAAGAAAATTTGTTCGCAAAAGAATATAGATCACATTTGCAAATTTCTGATGTAAAATATATGAAACTTTAGTTAAATCTTATATTTTAGCTTAAAATTATATGACGGTTAAATAAAATTGACAAGGAATTGTTTTCTAAACAACTTTTTTCATCAGATTTGACACATAAATGGTATGTTCAGTTGAAAATTTGCATAAGTACATATTGGCACCTTAAAAAATAAGGCTCATAAAGTTAAGAGGATTATGAAAAAAATTGTTTGCAAACAAATATAGATCACATTTGCAAATATCTTATGTAAAATATATGAAACTTTAGTAAAATCTTATATTTGAGCATAAAATTATATGACGGTTTAATAAAAGTGACAAGAAAATGTTTGCGAAACAAATTTTTTCATCAGGTTTGACACATAAATGGTATGTAAAGTTGAAAAGTTGCATAAATACATATTGCTGCCTTAAAAAGTAAGGTTCATTAAGTTAAGAGATTATAAAGAAAATTTGTTCGCATATAAATATAGATCACATTTGCAAATTTCTTATGTAAAATATATGAAACTTTAGTAAAATCTTATATTTGAGCATAAAATTATATGACGGTTTAATAAAAGTGACAAGAAAATGTTTGCGAAACAAATTTTTTCATCAGGTTTGACACATAAATGGTATGTAAAGTTGAAAAGTTGCATAAATACATATTGCTGCCTTAAAAAGTAAGGTTCATTAAGTTAAGAGATTATAAAGAAAATTTGTTCGCATATAAATATAGATCACATTTGCAAATTTCTTATGTAAAATATATGAAACTTTAGTAAAATCTTATATTTGAGCATAAAATTATATGACGGTTTAATAAAATTGACAAGAAAATGTTTGCGAAGCAACTTTTTTCATCAGGTTTGACACATTAATGCTAAGATAAGTTGAAAAGTTGCATAACTACATATTGCTGACTTAAAAAATAAGGTTCATATAGTTAAGAGATAATTAAGAAAATTTGTTCGCAAAGGAATACAGATCACATTTGCAAATTTCTGATGTAAAATATATGAAAGTTTATTTAAATCTTATATTTTAGCTTAAAAATATATGACGGTAAAATAAAATTGACAAGAAAATGTTTGTGAAACAACTTTTTTCATCAGATTTGACACATTAATGGCATGTTCAGTTGAAAATTTGCATAAGTACATATTGGCGCCTTAAAAGATAAGGTTCATAAAGTTAAGAGATTATGAAGAAAATTTGTTCGCAAATCAATATAGATCACATTTGCAAATTTCTGATGTAAAATATATGAAACGTTACTTAAATCTTATTTTTTAGCTTAAAATTATATGATGGTTGAATAAAGTTGACATGAAATTGTCTGTGAAACAACTATTTTCATCAGATTTGACACATAAATGCTATAATTTTTTGAAAACTTGAATAACTTATAAGGTTATTTAACCATTTTTAAGAGATTATGAAGAAAATGTATTTCCATTATAGAAATGTTAAGACCAAACATTTCTTATGCAAGCTACAAATGTATGAAAAATTAAAAATCTGATGTTTAAGCTTAATATTATATGATGGTTTTAAAACAATCATAAAAAATTGTTTTCAAAATAACTTTCTGACAAGATTATAAATGATTTATTTCAAAATATAATATATTTGACATAAAAAATCATATGAATTTTCGCATTTTAAAACAGAAATGTGTTATGTCTTAATTAATTTACATTAAAGTTTGACTTTAACCGTTATTAAAGCACAATTTGGATGTACTTTGTAATATTCTTCTTTTTATTATTAATATAAAACTTGTCAAATATCCCGCTCTTACATTTATTTATGTAGATTTCTATTTTATTCAAAGATTTTATGCACTCGATCTAGGAGTCACGTGATACAATAAGCGAAACGAACTTAAAAATTCCGTTTTTGTCGGATTGGTAAATTGCATCATGGGATGCATTTGACAGATTGGTGACTGATCGATGACGGATTGGTGACTGATTGATGACGCGTGACGGATCACAAAAACTGTTGCATTGATCGGTTCAAGTACTGTATATAAAAAATGCATGTATGCAGTTAATTGATTACTTTGCTTAAGGAGTTAACAGTATGTTTTCTGTAAAAATTGAAGAAAATGAGATGAAAAAGAAGTGACATGTTACCTACATAAATCAACAGCAATTTTGAAAGTTTACATTAGAAAAAAAACATCAGTGTGACCAGTGTTTGCTGTATATATTTAGCCTTAGATCAAAGAACTAATGATTCATTTGATTAAAAAAACAATGTGCATGATTTTTCGTGGGTGACAGTCTTTAAGAAAAAAAAGAATTAAAAAAAATTATTTATAAAATTTCATATGTAAGTTTAACAAAGGCAGGTATACTGAACAAAAATAAAAAGATATGCATCCAACATGTCCAAATTTAAAAAAAACAACATATTTTTATTTGTCTACAATTACATCTAAATTAATTTCCCATTTATAAAATAACTGTAACAAAATTAATGGTATCATTTAACAAACAAAGCAATTAGCATGTGCAAGAAAATTAAGATTACTCAATTTGTAGTCATAAGAGCAACAAATTCAGCATTACAAAACTGCATAATTGTCTGTATCGAGGGTAACATCCATTACCTTTAACTGATGCTTGATATTCTTTCAGAATACTGGTCCATTACATTGCTACAGTTTCCTTTAAGGCTGTTCTACAATTTCAAAAAAGTGCTTACTGAATCAGGATAAGGGTTCATTACATTGCTGAAGGCTCCTTTAAGGCTGTTCTACAATTTCACAAAAGTGCTTACTGAATCAGGATAAGGGTTCATTACATTGCTGAAGGTTCCTTTAAGGCTGTTCTACAATTCACAAAAGTGCATACTGAATCAGGATAAGGGTTCATTACATTGCTGAAGGTTTCTTTAAAGCTGTTCTACAATTTCACAAAGGTGCACACTGAATCAGGATAAGGGTTCATTACATTGCTGAAGGTTTCTTTAAGGCTGTTCTACAATTTCACAAAAGTGCACACTGAATCAGGATCAGGGTCCATTACATTGCTGAAGGTTCCTTTAAGGCTGTTCTACAATTTCACAAAGGTGCATACTGAATGAGGATAAGGGTCCATTACATTGCTGAAGGTTCCTTTAAGGCTGTTCTACAAATTTCACAAAGGTGCACACTGAATCAGGATACTGGTTCTTTACATTGCTGAAGGTTCCTTTAAGGCTGTTCTACAATTTCACAAAGTGCATACTGAATCAGGATAAGGGTTCATTACGTTGGTGAAGGTTCCTTTAAGGCTGTTCTACAATTTCACAAAAAGTGCATACTGAATCAGGATCAGGGTTCATTACATTGCTAAAGGTTCCTTTAAGGCTGTTCTACAATTTCACAAAAAGTGCATACTGAATCAGGATCAGGGTTCATTACATTTCTAAAGGTTCCTTTAAGTGTATGTGCATTACCATTTGTAGGCTACCTTTTCGTTTGTGGTCATCAGAGAGTAGCCATTTCGTGGCAGCAAATTAAATTTTCAAAATTATTTGAATTGACACTTAAGACATCATTTTATTACCAGAGGTACCACTGATGTTGTTTCAACGTTTGATTGCTTTGTTTGTTTACAGAAAATGTTTTACAGTGCAATTGTGCTCCTAACGTTGCAGTGGTTGCATATTACACACAAGCTTTAAAACAAAATTCACAATTTTGTTTGTTATTTGATAAGTGTGGCAATCAATAACCAAATTTTTATTGAAATCTGTTTAGCGGTAGTCAAGATAGCTCGTGAAATGCACTTGTTTTGATCACGGTTACCAAAGCGCATCGGATAGTCATATGAAATTTATAGAATTACATAAAGATGTCATTTTAACATACGGGTAACAGTTCTTATACTTTTAATTACATTCAGTTTCATTTAAAAATATAAAAAATAAAAAATTAAAAAAAAATATGAGTTTCTGTTTTGTTCAATATATAAAATGTTGCAGCATTTAACTCTTTTTTTGGCCCCAATCTTTCCTTTACTGATAATACATGTAATGTTCAAAGCACAAAAATAAGGTACACCTTAACATTCAAATTGATAAAAGTCATTGCAATCCAGCAAGAGAGAACCTAAGACATTGAACAAATGACATGTAAAACTAACTATCTAGAAAACAATTGCAGCTCTTGACAGCTCTATCCACAGATGTGCAAAATCAACAAATTTATCAACATGTAGGTTCAATCATGTTTTCAACCAATCTTTCCTCTAGTGATAATATTGATGAAAGAACAAAAATAAGTTACACATTAACATTCAAATCCACAAATCCATCATAATTCAACAAGAGAGAACCTTAGACAATGAACAAAAGAGATATTACAGAGGAGGAACTATCTAGAGAACAATTGCTGTTTTTGACAGCTCTATCCACTGATGTACTAAAACCAGATTTATCAACATGTAGGTTCAATTGTATGATTTATTTTCAGAGGCCATTAGCGAGGAGGAGTTTAACTTTTGGAAAGTTTACCTGCTATGTTATAAGGTAGCCACAGAATCAGTGCGGATGTACTTACATAGATGTGTACCAGTTACTGCTTTGGAAACCCATCTACTGAAATGGAGGACTAAGCTGGATCCTAACCCACCAAATAGAACGGTCTTCAGATGTTATCCTGCCCAGTTTGACTTACTATATCCAGGTATATACTCTTTACTTCCAACTTGATCTTTGTTCTGTTACATGATTTCATACTTCAAAAAGGTATCATTATTGGTAAAATTTGTTAACTTTTGCGGACATATTATGGTGTGATGTTGTTGTCATTGTCGTAGTCTGTTAACTTTTA